>CP136055.1:473138117-473777911 GCA_032464435.1 Aegilops umbellulata | reverse complement strand
TGGATAAAAAGATGTATAATTTTGCTACTAAATTTGGGTCAAAAGAGGGAGAAGTTTTTAAGTTGTTGAAAGAAAAGGGGACCGTAATTCATGAAAGAATTGAAGAAAGCCCCTCTCGGATCAATAAACTGGAAGAGATCTTTAGTAATTTAAGCATGGCTTTTGCTTCCGCTAAAACTATTGAAAAAATCCCATAAAGATTGGCAAGATCACTCAATATACTAAGAATGAGGGTGAAACTTCTAGTAATAATGGTAAAGAAGATCTTATGATGATTAGTATTCACCTGGATTTTATTGGAGTAATAAGAGACCCTATCGGCAAGAATGAATTCCTCAAACTTGTTCCTAGAAGTATTGTTGATGAAAATTTATATGCTAAATCATTGAAGAATTTCAAGTGTTTGATTGAAGAGTTGGAGAATAAAGATGACAATACTTAGATCTGTGCTTTATGCCTAGCTAGGGGCGTAAAACGATAGCTCTTGTTGGGACACAACCCAATGAATAAAATTTACTTTTTATTTTGCTTTCTGTTCTTGAGTGTTTTCACAATTATGCTACTGCTATGATTTTGTTTTTTGTATTTTAATTAGTGTTTGTGCCAAACAAAGCCTTTGGGATCAGGTTGGGTGATAGTTAATTTGATCTTGCTGAAAAACAAAAACTTTTGCGCTCACGAAAATAATTCTCATTTTTAACAGAAGCGTGCTAAAATACCAATTCTTTTTGCAGACGATTAATATAAAAATAGCTCATGTGGGCCTAATTTTTCTGAATTTTTGAAGTTATAGAAGTATTCGAAATATCCAGATTGCTACAGATTGTTCTGTTTTTGACATATTCTGTTTTCTTTGTGTTGTGTGCTTGTTTTGATGATTCTATGGTTTTCTTTAAAGAGTTTTTTCCATAGAAAAGTTGGAATACAGTAGATATAATGCAAGATTAAAATATGAATGGGTTTGCAACAACACTTATAGTAGTGATTTGCTTTCTTATACTAACGGATCTCACGAAGGTTTTGTTGAGTTTTGTGTGATTGAAGTTTTCAAGTTTTGGGTGATATTATGATGGATGAAGGAATAAGGAGTAAGAAGAGCCTAAGCTTGGGGATGCCCATGGCATCCCAAGCTATTATCACTACTGCAGGATGGTCCAAACGCGACACTACGATCAGAGACCCTTCGACGAAACTGTGTGCAATGCCATAATCGCAAACGGTGGTGTAAAACGTTTGCGATGACAGATGCATCAAACACGGTTCAGAATTTAGTTGCGTGTACGATGCAGGGCATACGGTTCAGCTCAATTAACTGTTTGGGATGAGGAGGAACAAAAGAAATGGGCAGCCAAATGAAGGCGTGTGCGATATACAACATACGGTTCTCTGGGATGAACTGTGTGTGATTAGGCAACACAATGGAAACAGTTCAACTGAACAAGATGTGTGTGATACGGGGCAAACAGGTCCATAATCTAAAATGTGTGCGAAGACTAGTAATAACACAGACGATTGCTGCTAATAAGCCATGTGAATTGCTCTGTCTATGCTACCTCTTGAGCATGCGTTGGTTTTCCCTTGAAGAGGAAAGGGTGATGCAGCAAAGTAGCATAAGTATTTCCCTCAGTTTTTGAGAACCAAGGTACCAATCCAGTAGGAGGCCACACGCAAGTCCCTCGTACCTACACAAACAAATAAGAACCTTGCAACCAACGCGATAAAGGGGTTGCCAATCCCTTCACGGCCACTTGCAAATGTGAGATCTGATAGAGATGACAAGATAATATTTTTGGTATTTTTGTTGTATAGATTGAAAAGTAAAGATTGCAAAATAAACGGCGCCAGAAATAGCTAGTTGACGGGAGATTAATATGATGGAGAACAGACCTGGGGGCCATAGGTTTCACTAGTAGGCCAAACCGAACTGATAATTCGAAGAGACTTGCAAAGATAACAAATCATACATAAAAGAATTCAGAGGAGATTCAAATATTGTTCATAGATAATCTTGATCATAAACCCACAATTCATCGGATCTCGACAAACACACCGCAAAAAGAGTTACATCGAATAGATCTCCAAGAAGATCGAGGAGAACTTTGTACTGAGATCCAAAGAGAGAGAAGAAGCCATCTAGCTAATAACTATGGACCCAAAGGTCTGAGGTAAACTACTCACACATCATCGGAGAGGCAATGGTCTTGATGTAGAAGCCCTCCGTGATCGATTCCCCCTCCGACGGAGCACCGGAAAAGGCCCCAAGATGGGATCTCACAGGTACAGAAGGTTGCGGTGGTGGAAATAGGGTTTCCTGGTGCTCTTGGTTGGTTTTGGGGTATATGGGTATATATAGGAGGAAGAAGTATGTCGGTGGAGCTACGAGGGGCCCACGAGGGTGGGGGGCACGCCACCCACCCTGTCTCATGGCCTCCTCGATTGTTTCTTGACGTCCACTCCAAGTCCTCTGGACCATGTTTGTTCCAAAAATAACTCTCCCGTAGATTTCATTCCGTTTGGACTCCATTTGATATTGCTTTTCTACGGAACACTGAAATAGGCAAAAAATAGCAATTTGCACTGGGCCCTGTGTTAGTAGGTTAGTCCCAAAAATATTATAAAAGTACTTAGTAGAGCCCATTAAACATCCAAAACAGATAATATAATAGCATGGAAGAACAAAAAATTATAGGTACGTTGACATATCAACCATCCCCAAGGTTAATTCCTGCTCGTCCTCGAGTAGGTAAATGATAAAAACAGAATTTTTGATGTGGAATGCTACCTAGCATATTTATCAATGTAATTTTCTTTATTGTAGCATGAATGTTCAGATCCGAAAGATTCAATATAAAAGTTTAATATTGACATAAAAATAATAATACTTCAAGCATACTAACAAAGCAATCATTTCTTCTCAAAATAACATGGCCAAAGAGAGTTATCCCTACAAAATCATATAGTCTGGCTATGCTCTATCTTCATCACACAAAGTATTTAATCATGCACAACCCCGATGACAAGCCAAGCAATTGTTTCATACTTTTGATGTTCTCAAACTTTTTCAATCTTCAAGCAATACATGAGCGTGAGACATGGATATAGCACTATATGTGGAATAGAATGGTGGTTGTGGAGAAGACAAAAAAGGAGAAGATAGTCTCACATTAACTAGGCGTATCAATGGGCGATGGAGATGCCCATCAATAGATATCAATGTGAGTGAGTAGGGATTTCCATGCAACGGGTGCACTAGAGCTATAAGTGTATGAAAGCTCAAAAAAGAAACTAAGTGGGTGTGCATCCAACTCGCTTGCTCACGAAGAACTAGGGCATTTTCAGGAAGCCCGTCATTGGAATATACAAGCCAAGTTATATAATGTAAAATTCCCACTAGTATATGAAAGTGACAAAATGAGAGACTCTCTATGATGAAGATCACGGTGCTACTTTGAAGCACAAGTGTGGAAAAAGGATAGTAACATTGTCCCTTCTCTCTTTTTCTCTCATTTTTCTTTTGTTTTGGGCCTTCTTCCTTTTTTTATGGCCTCTTTTCTTTCTCTTTTTTTTATTTTCGTCTGAGTGTCATCCCGACTTGTGGGGGAATCATAGTCTCCATCATCCTTTCCTCACCTGGGACAATGCTCTAATAATGATGATCATCACACTTTTATTTACTTACAACTCAAAGATTACAACTCAATACTTAGAACAAAATATGAATCTATGTGAATGCCTCCGGCGGTGTACCGGGATATGCAATGAATCAAGAGTGACATGTATGAAAGAATTATAAAGGTGGATTTGCCACAAATACGATGTCAACTACATGATCATCCAAAGCAATATGACAATGATGGAAGTGTCATAAACAGAATGGTGGTAAGTAGCATGGCAATATATCTCGGAATGGCTATGGAAATGCCATAATAGGTAGGTATGGTGGCTGTTTTAAGGAAGGTATATGGTGGGTGTTTGATACCGGTGAAAGGTGCGCGATATTAGAGAGGCTAGCAGTGGTGGAAGGGTGAGAGTGCGTATAATCCATGGACTCAACATTAGTCATAAATAACTCACATACTTATTGCAAAAATCTATTAGTTATCGAAACAAAGTACTACGCGCATGCTCCTAGGGGGATAGATTGGTAGGAAAAGACCATCGCTCGTCCCCGACCGCCACTCATAAGGAAGAAAATCAATAAATAAATCATGCTCCGACTTCATCACATAACGGTTCACCATACGTGCATGCTATGTGAATCACAAACTTTAGAACAAGTATTTCTCAAATTCACAACTACTCAACTAGCATGACTCTAATATCACCATCTTCATATCTCAAAACAATCATCAAGTATCAAACTTCTCTTAGTATTCAATGCACTTATATGAAAGTTTTTATTATATCCATCTTGGATGCCTATCATATTAGGACTAATTTTATAGCCAAAGCAAACTACCATGTTGTTCTAAAAGACTCTCAAAATAATATAAGTGAAGCATGAGAGATCAATAATTTCTATAAAATAAAACCACCACCATGCTCTAAAAGATATAAGTGAAGTGCTAGAGCAAAATTGTTTAGCTCAAAAGATATAAGTGAAGCACATAGAGTATTCTAATAAATTCTGATTAATGTGTGTCTCTCCCAAAAGGTGTGTACAGCAACGATGATTGTGGTGAGCTAAAAAGCAAAGACTCAAATCATACAAGACGCTCCAAGCAAAACACATATCATGTGGTGAATAAAAATATAGCTCCAAGTAAAGTTACCGATGGACGAAGACAAAAGAGGGGATGCCTTCCGGGGCATCCCCAAGCTTAGGCTTTTGGTTGTCCTTGAATTTTACCTTGGGGTGCCTTGGGCATCCACAATCTTAGGCTCTTGCCACTCCTTGTTCCATAATCCATCAAATCTTTACCCAAAACTTGAAAACTTCACAACACAAAACTTAACAGAAAAATCTTATTAGCTCCGTTAGCGAAAGAAAACAAAACACCACTTCAAGGTACTGTAATGAACTCATTATTTATTTATATTGGTGTTAAACCTATTGTATTCCAACTTCTCTATGGTTCATAACCTCCGATACTAGCCATAGATTCATCAAAATAAGCAAAAAACACACGAAAAACATGAATCTGTCAAAAATAGAACACTCTATAGTAATGTGTATCAAACGCATACTTATGGAACTCGAAAAATTCTCCAATAAATTTCTGGACGTGAGTAATTTATCTATTAATCATCTTCAAAAAGAATCAACTAAATTGCACTCTCCAGTAAAAAGTAGTAGCCAATATCGTGAGCGCTAAAGTTTCTGTTTTTTACAGCAAGATTAAAAAGACTTCACCCAAGTCTTCCCAAAGGTTCTACTTGGCACAAACAGTAATTAAAACATGAAAACACATCTAAACAGAGGCTAGATGAATTATTTATTACTAAACATAACCAAAAAGAACAATGAAATCTACGGGCACATAATCCGTATTTGCAACAATAAGAACATCATTAATTCTTCCCATAGGTTTCTTAATGGTGGAATCCGCAAGGTGCAAGTTTAGAACAATCATCAAATTCACGGAAACCTAACATATCACACAAAGTTTTTGGAATTGTGGAAACACTAGCACCCAAATCACACAAAGCATAGCATTCATGATCTTTAATTTTAATTTTAATAGTAGGTTCCCACTCATCATAAAGTTTTCTATGGATAGAAACTTCCAATTCAAGCTTTTCTTCATAAGATTGCATTAAAGCATCAATGATATGTTTGGTAAAAGCCTTATTTTGACTATAAGCATGGGGAGAATGTAGCACGGACTGCAACAAGGAAATACAATCTATTAAAGAACAATTATCATAATTAAATTACTTGAAATCCAAAATAGTGGGTTCATTGCTATGTAAAGTTTTGACCTCTTCAATCCCACTTTTACCAATTTTTGCATCAAGATCTAAAAACTCCGAATCATCGGAACGCCTTTTAACTAAAGTTGACTCATCTCCAGTCCCATCATTATGAATATTTATATTGCAAAACAAAGATTTAATAGGGTACACATAAATCACTTTTAGATCTTCATCCTTATTATCATGAAAACTAGAAGAACACACTTTCACAAAGCAATCTTTTTTAGCACGCATCCTAGCGGTTGTTTCTTTGCACTCATCAATGGAAATTCTCATTGCTTTGAGAGACTCATTGATATCATGCTTAGGTGGAATAGATCTAAGTTTCAAAGAATCAACATCAAGAGAAACTCTATCCACGTTGATACATCTCCAACGTATCTATAATTTTTGATTGCTCCATGCTATATTATCTACTGTTTTGGACTATATTGGGCTTTATTTTCCACTTTTATATTATTTTTGGGACTAACCTATTAACCGGAGGCCCAACCCACAATTGTTGTTTTTTGCCTATTTCAGTGTTTCGAAGAAACAGAATATCTAATGGAGTCCAAACAGAAAAATCCTTTTTGGAACGTGATTTTCTTCCCGAATAAGATCCAGGAGACTTGGACCCTACGCCAAGGAAGCTCCGAGGAGGGCACGAGGTAGGGGGGCGCGCCCTACACCCCGAATTTTTCGTTATTTAATTTATGACTCATTAAAATATGCTTGGGATAGGTTATTGAGGATTAGGGCTAGCTACATACCACAATATCAAATTGAGGTTTACCTAAAAGGCTTCTATGTTGGACTTCCTACTTCTTTCAAACAAGTTCTATATTCTATTTTTGAAGAGGGTTTTCTTGAAGGGGATGCTATATATAACTATGAAAGAATGAAAACTATATTTGGGCACCCCATGAATGATAAAGTTTAATCTACCACCCTCTTATGCTTTTATCAAAACGAAATTATCAAAGAGATGAAATCTAGTATAGATGCAAATTTCCGTAATGTGCTTAATCTTACTTCATCCATTAATGGCCATGTGCTTTACCAAAATAGGAGGATAAATGCCATAGAAAGGAAATTTTCTCTTTTCTCTCCTACTGCCAAAGATGGCAATACCTAGATCTATCCTCGCTTTTATGCCTAGCTAGGGGCGCTAAACGATAGCGCTTGTTGGGAGGCAACCCAATTTTATTTTTAGGTTTTTGTGTTTTTCTTCTATTAGGGAATAAATAACCCATATACCTTCTGTTTGAATGTGGTTTTATGTTTTAATTAGTGTTTGTGCCAAGCTAGACCTATTGGATCTTCTTGGATGATAGTTATCTGATCTTGCTGTAATTTCCAGAAACTTTGCGTTCAGTGCCCGAATTATTAAAAATCATCAGAACGTGATAAAATACTTATTCCAATTGCTTCTGATCAACAAACAAATTGTATAGGTCTTCTAATTTTGGTAGATGTTTTGGAGTTCCAGAAGTTTGCGTTAGTTACAGATTACTACAGACTGTTCTGTTTTTGATAGATTCTGTTTTTCGTGTGTTGTTTGCTTATTTTGATGAATCTATGGTTAGTAAAATAGTTTATAATACATAGAGAAGTTGGAATACAGTAGGTTTAACACCAAAATAAATAAAGAATGAGTTCATTGCAGTACCTTGAAGTGGTTTTATGTTTTCTTTCCCTAACGGAGCTCACGAGATTTTTATTGAGTTTTGTGTTGTGAAGTTTTCAAGTTTTGGGTGAATTCTTTTGATGGATTATGGAACAAGGAGTGGCAAGAGCCTAAGCTTGGGTATGCCCATGGCACCCCCATGATAATCCAAGGACACCAAAAATTCAAATCTTGGGGATGCCTCGGAAGGCATCCCCTCTTTCGTCCACTTCCATCGGTAATTTACTTGGAGCTATATTTTTATTCACCAACATGATATGTGTTTTGCTTGGAGCGTCTTGTATTATTTGTGTCTTTGTTTGTTAGTGTGCCACAATCATCCTTGCTGTACACAACTTTTGAGAGAGTCATCTATGAACTAAAATTTGTTAGAATACTCTTTGTGCTTCACTTATATCTTTTGAGCTATGTAGTTTTGCTCTATGTGCTTCACTTATATCTTTTGAGCATTATAATTTTGCTCTATGTGCTTCACTTAGATCTTTTAGAGCATGGCGGTGGTTTGTTTTAAAGAAACTATTGATCTCTCATGCTTCACTTAAATTACTTTGAGAGTCGTAATAGCATGGTAAATTGCTTAATATTAATATGCTTGGTATTCATGATTTGTGGAATTCTCTTTTGAGTGCGTTGAATACTAAGAAAAGATTGAAGCATGATAATTGTTCTGAGATATGGAGGTGATAATATTAGAGTCATGCTAGTGGAAGTAGTTGTGAATTTAAAGAATACTTGCATTGAAGTTTGTGATTCCCGTAGCATGCACGTATGGTGAACCGTTATGTAACGAAGTCGGAGCATGAAGGGTTTATTGATTATCCTCCTTATGAGTGGCGGTCGGGGACGAGCGATGGTCTTTTCCTACCAATCTATCCCCCTAGGAGCATGCGCGTAATACTTTGCTTTGATAACTTCTAAATTTTTGCAATAAGTATATGAGTTCTTTATGACTAATGTTGAGTCTATGGATTATATGCACTTTTTCCCATCCTTCCACCATTGCTAGCCTCTCTAATACCATGCACTATTCGCCGGTATCATACACCCACCATATATCTTCCTCAAAACAGCCACCATACCTACCTATCATGGCATTTCCATAGCCATTCCGAGATATATTGCCATGCAACTTTCCACCGTTCCGTTTATTATGACACGCTCCATCATTGTCATATTGCTAGCATGATCATGTAGTTGACATCGTATTTGTGGCAAATCCACCATTCATAATTCTTTCATACATGTCACTCTTGATTCATTGCATATCCCGGTACCTCGCCGAAGACATTCATATAGAGTCATATCTTGTTCTAAGTATCGGGTTGTAATTGTTAAGTTGTAAGAAAAATAAAAGTGTGATGATCATCATTTTTAGAGCATTGTCCCAAGTGAGGAAAGAATGATTCCCCCACAAGTTGGGATGAGACTCTGGACGAAAAATAAAATAATAATAATAATAATAAAAGAGGCCATAAAAAAGTCCCAAATAAAAAATGAGAGAAAAAGAGAGAAGGGACAATGTTACTATCCTTTTACCACACTTGTGCTTCAAAGTAGCATCATGATCTTCATGATAGAGAGTCTCCTATGTTGTCACTTCCATATACTATTGGGAATTTTTCATTCTAGAACTTGGCTTGTATATTCCAATGATGGGCTTTCTCAAAATGCCCTAGGTCTTCATGAGCAAGCGAGTTGGATGCACACCCACTTAGTTTCTTTTGTTGAGCTTTCACATACTTATAGCTCTAGTGCATCCGTTGCATGGCAATCCCTACTCACTCACATTGATATCTATTAATGGGCATCTCCATAGCCTGTTGATACGCCTAGTTGATGTGAGACTATCTTCCCCTCTTTTTGTCTTCTCCACAACCACCGTTCTATTCCACATATAGTGCTATATCCATGGCTCACGCTCATGTATTGCGTGAAGGTTGAAAAAGTTTTGAAAATGTTAAAGTATGAAACAATGGCTTGGCTTGTCATCGGGGTTGTGCATGATTTAAATACTTTGTGTGGTGAAGACTATATGAATTTGTAGGGATAACTTTCTTTGGCCATGTTATTTTGAGAAGACATAATTGCTTTATTACTATGCTTGAAGTATTATTATTTTTATGTCAATATGAACTTTTGTCTTGAATCTTTCGAATCTGAATACTCATACCACAATTAAGAAATTTTGCATTGAAATTATGCCAAGTAGCACTCCGCATCGAAAATTCTCTTTTTATCATTTACCTACTCGAGGACGAGCATGAATTAAGCTTGGGGATGCCTCATACGTCTCCAACGTATCTATAATTTTTGATTGCTCCATTCTATATTATCTACTGTTTTGGACTATATTGGGCTTTATTTTCCACTTTTATATTATTTTTGGGACTAACCTATTAACCGGAGGCCCATCCCAGAATTCCTGTTTTTTGCCTATTTAAGTGTTTCGAAGAAACGGAATATCAAACGGAGTCCAAACAGAAAAATCCTTTTTGGAATGTGATTTTCTTCCCGAATAAGATCCAGGACACTTGGACCCTACGCCAAGGAAGCTCCAAGGAGGGCACGAGGTAGGGGGCGCTCCCTACACCCCTAGCCCCCCCACCCACCCTCGTGGGCCCACCGAAGCTCCACCGACGTACTCCTTCCTCCTATATATACCTACGTACCCCCAAACGATCAGAGACGGAGCCAAAAACCTAATTCCACCGCCGTAACTTTCTGTATCCACGAGATCCCATCTTGGGGCCTGTTCTGGAGCTCCGCCAAAGAGGGCCGTCATCACGGAGGGCTTCTACATCATCATAGCCTCTCCGATGAAGTGTGAGTAGTTTACCTCAGACCTTCGGGTCCATAGTTATTAGCTAGATGGCTTCTTCTCTCTTTTTGGATCTCAATACAATGTTCTCCCCCTCTCTTGTGGAGATCTATTTGATGTAATCTTCTTCTTTTGCGGTGTGTTTGTTGAGACCGATGAATTGTGGGTTTATGATCAAGTCTATCTATGAATAATATTTGAATCTTCTCTGAATTCTTTTATGTATGATTGGTTATCTTTGCAAGTCTCTTCGAATTGTCCGTTTGGTTTGGCCGACTAGATTGGTAGTTCTTGCCATGGGAGAAGTGCTTAACTTTGGGTTCGATCTTGCGGTGTCCTTTCCCAGTGACAAAAGGGGCAGCAAGGCACGTATTGTATCGTTGCCATCGAGGATAACAAGATGGGGTTTATTTCATATTGCATGAATTTATCTCTCTACATCATGTCATCTTGCTTAAAGCGTTACTCTGTTTTTAACTTAATACTCTAGATGCATGCTGGATAGCGGTCGATGAGTGGAGTAATAGTAGTAGATGCAGAATCGTTTCGATCTACTTGTCACGGACGTGATGCCTATATACATGATCATGCCTAGATATTCTCATAACTATGCTCAATTCTGTCAATTGCTCAATAGTAATTTGTTCACCCACCATAGAAAACTTATGCTCTCGAGAGAAGCCACTAGTGAAACCTATGGCCCCCGGGTCTATTCTCACCATATCAATCTCCATCACTTTAATCTTGCTTTGTTTTTAATTTGCCTTTTAATTTTCACTTTGCATCTTTATGTCAAAAATACCAAAAATATTATCTCTATTAGATCTCACTCTCATAAGAGGCCGTGAAGGGATTGACAACCCCTAATCGCGTTGGTTCCGAGTTGCTATCTATTTGTGTAGGTACGAGGGACTTGAGCGTGGCCTCCAACTGGATTGATACCTTGGTTCTCAAAAACTGAGGGAAATACTTACACTCCTCTGCTGCATCATCCTCTCCTCTTCGGGGAAAACCAATGCAAGCTCAAGAGGTAGCACACGTTCCTAGCCAACTCATCAATCTTAGGCAATATTTCTTCAAGCAAAGCATTGAAATTCTTTTGAGAAATCATAAATTCTTTAACACTAGTCTCAAAATCAGAGGGCATCTTATTAAAATTTCCATAAGAGTTCTTGTAGGAATTACCATGATTATTAGAGGAACTACCAGGATATGGCCTAGGATTAAAGTTTCCTCTGTAAGCGTTGTTACCAAAATTGTTCCCACCAACAAAATTCACATCCATAGATTCATTTTTATTCTCAATCAAAGAAGACAAAGGCATATCATTGGGATCAGAAGAAACACTCTTATTAGCAAACAATTTAATAAGTTCATCCATCTTTCCACTCAAAACATTAATCTCTTCATTTGCATGCACCTTTTTACTAGTAGATATTTCAGTGTGCCATTGAGAATAATTAACCATAATATTATATATGAGTTTAGTAGCTTCTCCTAAA
Source organism: Aegilops umbellulata (assembly GCA_032464435.1). Taxonomy (NCBI): domain Eukaryota; kingdom Viridiplantae; phylum Streptophyta; class Magnoliopsida; order Poales; family Poaceae; genus Aegilops; species Aegilops umbellulata. Next base: position 473,766,006 of record CP136055.1, on the reverse strand, counting down.
GTGATTTCCATAAAAGTGCCTCCCGCGGCCAAATCTAAAAGATTTCTAGAAGCAAAATTAAATCAGGCATATTTTTTTTGTATAATCATCCATAAGTTCAAACCATGTGTGGGGCAATTATGTATCATTAATTTCATTCTCTCCCAAGCTTAGTAGGCCCACAGCTCGGATTTGGCAGAGAACATATAGCCCATTTGCGATTTGTAAGAATGTATAGCCCATTTTTAATTCTAATGGAATTTACTACAGCCCATTTACAGTTTGTTAAAAGTACAGCCCAACTTCTAACTAGGACAACGATTAATAATTTCAAACAACCGCTCAAAACAGAATTCAAAAACAATTCCCACATTTTGATGGGATCCGAAATATTTTTATCTGAAATTTCTAGTCAGGTTAAATATAATTTCAAAATAAAGTTGTATTACGTTAAAATCCAACGAAATATTGCGCACGCAACAAGTAATGAAATTAAAATTTTCAAATTCCAAAAATAATATATTTTTCAAAGTAATTACGTGTTTGGTGCATAGTAACTTTCCAGTTATTATAATTACATCCCATTTATTATTTCTTAAAGTCCATCTTCTTGTTAAGCCTAATGCATACTTCATAGGAAAGTTTGCAGCCGAGTGGGGCGGAGAATAATAAGTTGACCCGGATATTGTGTACAACTATCGACCCAGTTGCATTGCTGATGTTGAAAAAAAAGGCCTGTGTAGTACAGTACAACCTAACATGGTTACTTAGCCCACATTCAGCGACGCCGGAAAGTCCCAAACAAGGCTTTTGTACAACTTTTTGAAGTCACTGAGCTCAATTAATAACTTAAGAAAAAAGTTAGATTACAGTGGGACCTAATTAAAAGTTGTCACGAGCAAATAAATAATTCAACGGGTCCCACTTGTGCGTGTGCGCGTGTGCGTGCGTGCGTGTGTGTGTGTGTGTGTGTGTGTGTGAGAGAGAGAGAGAGAGAGAGAGAGAGAGACCCATCGGTCGATGCTCGTAAATACATCTTTCAGCCATATGCATTGCTGATGCTCAGTAAAAACTTATATAGTTGACACAATCATATAGAACATCATAGCACACTGAACTTGCATACAAAAATTTCACGCATGCGGCACAATCAGGATGGAAGCAGTGGATCGCTACGGGAAGGGCTATGTTGAAACCAACGAAGTCGTACATAACGGTTCATCGTCTTTATCAATGATGGGGAAATATCATGAATGTTGTGCAAAGAAAACAGACAGACAACACAATAAGTTCTGCTAGCACATTAAGTTGACGTACAGCCCTTTCTAAAAGAAGTTCAGGTACAAAATTAGAACATGTCACAATCAAATGTACTGGCATATCAGTGCTTCACACCCATAGCTCGGATTTAACTAGTATCTGACAAGATTCAGTTGTTACCTCAAATTAGAGCACATCCAGGCAGCCAGCCCTGCCTCTTCTCCCAAAGAAGCAGTGGCCTCCGCCGCGGGATGGAGTAGGCCCTGTGCCATCCATCGTTTCGAGCAACACGGGGAAAGTCTGACGTTGACTCCTGTAATGGACGTCGTCGACGGACCCTGGAACTAGCGGCGGCGGTAGGACTTAGATTGATGGATTGACCACTTCTTCGACATGCACGAACACTCGATGCAGGTACATCCCTAACGTGGTACGCGGCGGCCTTGGTGGCGACGAATAGTACAAACCGGTTTCTGCACCGGTATGTCAACACCAATCACCTTCGGTATGGTGGACGGCTTCTTCATCCATGCCATAACCGTCAGAGGCCAGCTATCTAGAGGAACAAACATACTTACGAGCTCACCTCCAAGGTCTTCGATAAGCTCGTTCATGGACTCGTTGTTCCAAGCACGTCGAGGCATGCCGTTGAAGGTAAGCTTTGTTAAAAACTCAAGCTCAGAGGGCACCGAGCCCCATCCTGGGTGCCACCGATCAAAGCTCACCAGCGCGCCATCGCAGAACAAACGCTGGGAAGATTCGAACACACGACTGTAGTCAAAAGTTGTCCGGAACCTGACGAAGAAATCAGCCGGTGGCGGAAAGACTTCGACGAGCAAGTCACTTATTTGGATGCCGTGCTCAATGGCAAGAGCTTTGACAAGGTCGTCCGGTGAGACGGGAGGCCGGTCACCGTTGATGGTTACCATCAGCACTTTGCTGGCAAACTGGTCGTCAAGCGCTGCCATGCCACTGTTGAGCGACAGCACGCAGCGACCGAAGGCAGGACGGACCTCAGGATCTCCGGCTCGGAGATCCGCGTTGACCGGCGACATGATAGTGCGCTTGAGTACAGGGAGTACATGAGGGGGATTTGGGGGAACTGGAGTAGGAATCGAGATTCCAGAGGTGGGGGAGGGGCAGGAGACTGGGGATGAAAAGGTAGCAGGAATTTCGAGCACGCGCCAATATGCTCCCGGTGCGCAAGCGCACGAAAACACGGGTGGCACCCACATGTCGGCCTAAGAGTCCTTATTCTTTCTTTTTTGGAGAGCCCGGCCTTTTTTCAGGATCTTTTGAGAACCCGGCCTGAGAGTCAAAATTGACCTGTTTAGCATTGCGTTACTACTTGGCCCATATTCAATGACACCTCACTGGCCCAAACAAGTGTACATCATCGAAAAGACACTGAGCTCAAATTATATAACTTGAAAAAAAAGGAGATATACTCTGAACACTGGAGAATGGTGATGCCCTCATTTAGCGCACCAGTAGTTTGAGACAATAAACAGTTCGAAACAACGATATATACAACATTCAAACACTGACTAGTGACTACTACTGACATAAACAGCAAGACATGATAGTTCATAAGAAGTCTTGCTACACCACCAAAACGCACCCATCTGCAGCGCTCAGACTCTCGTGATCCAGACGCGAATGACATTCTAAACAGAAGCAACTATTACATAGTAAGAGTGACATAGACGAGTGTCGGTGTCAAAACCGGCGGATCTCGGGTAGGGGGTCCCGAACAGCAGACATAGCTCTTCCGAGCTGCGTCGAGATATAGCCCAGTACAGGGGCGCCGCACACCCAGTATGCTTCATAGATGAAGTAATGGATCATAAAATCCCAGAGGGTTTCAAACCCGTAAACATCGAATCATACGATGGCACAACAGATCCGGCGGTATGGATCGAGGATTATCTCCTTCACATCCACATGGCACGTGGCAATGATCTACACGCCATCAAATACCTCCCGCTCAAACTCAAAGGACCAGCCCGGCACTGTCTCAACAGCCTGCCAGCGGACTCAATCGGTTCTTGGGAGGACCTGGAAGCCGCATTCCTCGACAACTTCCAGGGCACTTATGTGCGACCACCGGATGCGACGACCTAAGCCACATAATTCAGCAGCCAGAGGAATCGGCCAGGCAATTCTGGACACGGTTCCTAACAAAGAAAAACCAGATAGTCGACTGTCCGGACGCAGAGGCCCTAGCAGCCTTCAAGCATAACAACCGCGACGAGTGGCTTGCCCGGCACCTGGGACAGGAAAAGCCGAAATCTATGGCAGCCCTCACTACACTCATGACCCGCTTTTGCACGGGCAAAGATAGCTGGCTAGCTCGCAGCAACAACTTATCAAAGAACCCTGGTAATTCGGATACCAAGGACAAAAGTGGCAGGACACGTCGAAATAAGCAAAAGCGCCGCGTTAGCAGCGACATCAATGAAGATACGGCACTCAATGTCAGATTCATAGGCTATAAATCCGGTCAGCGGAAAAAGGCATTTAAAAAGAATACTCAGGGCCCATCTAGTTTGGACCGAATACTCGACCGCTTGTGCCAGATCCATGGCACCCCCGAAAGGCCAGCCAATCACATCAACAGGGATTGTTGGGTGTTCAAGCATGCAGGCAAGTTAAGAGCCGAAAACAAAGACAAGGGGCTACATAGCGACGACGAGGAGGAGCCCAGGCCGCCGAACAACAATGGACAGAAGGGGTTTCCCCCACAAGTGCGGACGGTGAACATGATATACGCAACCCACATTCCCAAGAGGGAACAGAAGCGTGCGCTACGGGACGTATACGCGATGGAGCCAGTTGCCCCAAAGTTCAACCCATGGTCCTCCTGCCCGATCACTTTTGATCGAAGGGACCACCCCACTAGCATCCGTCATGGCGGCTTTGCCGCATTGGTTCTCGACCCAATCATCGACGGCTTTCACCTCACAAGAGTCCTCATGGACGGCGGCAGTAGCCTGAACCTGCTTTACCAGGATACAGTGCGGAAAATGGGCATAGATCCCTCAAGGATTAAGCCCACAAAAATGACCTTTAAAGGCGTTATACCAGGTGTAGAAGCCAACTGTATAGGCTCCGTAACACTTGATGTGGTCTTCAGATCTCCGGATAACTTCCGAAGCGAAGAGTTAATCTTCGACATAGTCCCGTTTCGCAGTGGCTATCACGCCCTGCTCGGACGAACCGCATTCGCAAAGTTCAATCCGGTGCCGCACTATGCATATCTCAAGCTCAAGATGCCAGGCCCTCGAGGAGTAATCACGGTCAACGGAAACACCGAACGCTCCCTCCGTACGGAGGAGCACACGGCGGCTCTCGCAGCGGAAGTACAAAGTAGCCTTTTTAGGCAACTCTCCAGTCCGACCGTTAAAAAGCCAGACACTGCCAAGCGTGCCCGGAATAACCTACAACAAGACCGCCTGGCACGTTCTGAGCAGGCGTAGCAATGCGGCCCCAACCCCAGCCATCGCGACATAGCGAAGCTAGTACCTCACGTACATAATTACGCCCTTGAAATACCATGGGCACAGGGGAAGGGGCACAGTAACGGCATGCCCGAAATACGGCTTAAAACGTACTAGGGGTTGCCGGATTCTTTTTTTACTTTCAGGACTCCACACTTTGGACGACATGTTCGGCAATTCGACTGCCACACAAATGATGCAAGATCCAGGGAAGCAGACAAAGCTACGCCGCATTATGGAACTCCCAGGTGGTCTCTATTACGAGCGGTATATCTGTTTCGAATACAATTCCGCGGCTTGCCCCTAGTCAGGACATGTTAAATAATCTAATATCTTTTTGCTTATCGCACTACTTGTATCGTTCGTCTTTGATAAATAGCCTCTTTATAAACAATGCATAGCTTTTTGTCTATTTTTTGCATTATCCTCTTTTAATATATATGTTTATTAAATAACATGATCGCACCCGTACACCATGGTACAGCAAACACGCCAGGGGCTTCAGTACCCTTCGATCTGGTGTGAGAAGTCCGTACACTTTCACAAGTGCGGCACCCCGAACTTATAGCACTATATGTATCGGCTCCGAATCATGATTTGGGTCAATAGTTGGGTTTGTCCGGCTCCTATGTTTTGGTGCCTTACGTTCCGCTATATCGGCTAAGGTAGCACTAGGAGAACCGCTGCGATTGTGCCCCGGTTCAGCTGGGTTAAGCACCTCAGTGGAGAAAGCTAAAACTGACTGTCATGATAAAGCAAGAGACCGGTCACTGTTCGAGAGGATTTTCGAGTCCCTAAAGACTTATGCCGCTTCGAGTGAGGAGCTGGCGTTGTCCGGCCAAAGGCGTGGATAGCGCCTCGAATTCGGTCTTCCGAACTAGGGGCTTCGCCGAAATTTAAAATTATAAAGTTCTATGGCTAAGTGAGAGTGTTCAAGCATTATAGTCCGATTGCCTGGTTCGTTGTGTTGAGCGCCTCCCTCGAAGGACCCAACCATGGGAAAAAGAGCGCTCGGGTTAATCCCAAACACCCCAGCACTAGCAGCATGGGGGCAGAAGCCGACGATTGGCCATCTCTCAATTTTTGATAAACGGCCGCACAAAAAATAATATTTTAAATTCAAAGCATTGCTTAGCGCATATGAACAAGTTTTCAGTGCACAGGATAAACACGAGCGAGTTCATTCAAAAATTACATCTTTGGTACATTCATCCGCGATAAGGCGGGCACCTGCAAGAACATCCTTGTAGTAGTTCTCGGGCTTGCGATGCTCCTTCCCCTGCGGCGGCCCGTCCTTCACCAGCTTCTCACCCTCAAGCTTACCCCAGTGCACCTTTGCACGGGCAAGGGCCCTCCGGGCACCTTCGATGCAGACGGAACGCTTGATGACCTCAAGCCTTGGACAGGCCTCCACCAGCCGCCGCACCAGCCCGAAGTAGCTCCCAGGCAGGGCCTCTACGGGCCACAGCTGAACTATCAAGCCCTTCATGGCTTGTTCGGCCGCCTTGTGGAGCTCGACCAGCTGTTTCAGCTGGTCGCTCAAGGGCACAGGGTGTCCGGCCTCAGAATACTGAGACCAGAACACACTCTCCGTCGAGCTGCCCTCTTCAGCTCGATAGAATGCGGCGGCGTCGGATACGCTGCGGGGAAGATCTGCGAACGCCCCTGGAGAACTCCGGATTCGGGTAAGTGACAAGTAGTTTAATTTTATATTTCTACTTTGCATTAAGAATGCCTTACCCGCTGTTATCTTTTTCATCTCCTCCAACTCTTGGAGGGCCTTTTGGGCTTCGGCCTTGGCACCCTTGGCGGTCTCAAGGGCCGACGCGAGCTCGGATGCTTGCGCCTTTGACTCAAGCTCCAAGCTCTCATGTTTTTTCATGAGAGCCTGCAGCTCTTGCTGCACCTCGCCAACCTGAGCCCCAAGTCTTTCTCGCTCGGTGCGCTCCTCGGCCGTTTTCTCTTCGGCCTTAGATAGCGCCTGCTTGAGGGTCGCCACCTCAGTTGTGGCCCCTACAATAAGCAGTACGATCCTGTTATTCTTTGCAATCACGCCTCTCTATAGGAACCTTTTTCTGTAGGGTATTTCTTACCTTCATTTTCCTCGAGCTGCCGTTTGGCAAGGCCAAGCTCTTGCTCGGTCCACCCGAGGTCCTTTTTTAGGACATCCACCTGTGCAGTCAGTGCGGCGGTGGATAGCAGTGAAGCCTGCATACGCATATTGACTCTTTATTATTAGACTCCTGCGAAAATTAATAGATCCTCTATTCGGCTTTTCTTTCCGAACGCCAAACAGAGCATCAGGGGCTACTGTCTATGCGGTAATATTTTGACATATTTTTACTTACCTCGAAGCCTGTCAGAAGGCTAGCGCAAGCTTCAGTCAGTCCGCTCTTAGCAGACTGAACCTTTTGGATCAACGTACTCATAATAGTACGGTGCCCCTTGTCGATGGAGGCGCCGTCAAGCACCTCCAGCAGATGGTCCAGCAACTCCGGTTGGACGGAGGTCGCTGGCTTAGAAGGCTTGCTCCTTTTGGAAGGAGTTCGCCTACCGCGGCTCGGAACTGTTGAAGATTCCGGCGCGGTGTCCGGCACAAAGCCAGACTCGGAGCCCTGGGGGGTCTTGTCCCCTTCACTCCTGGAGTCCGGGAGGTTGCCTTGCGGCTCCTCCAGGACCACCTCTTCCTGCCCCTGAGCTTGTCGCGACTCCACTTTGGCGTCATCCGTGGTGCGGGGGAGACAGCGGGCGGAACGGAGTTCACGTCCGATGAGTCCAGGGAGCCACCCGACGATTCGTTGTAGTCGGCCTGGGGCGGGCTGCTTATTCACATTCGACATTAAGGAAAGCTGCGCAACAATGGAACATCATGAGTTACTCTGATGTCCGAACTTATGATTTCGCCAGACGCTTGGCCCTGTTCGGCCACTCCTCTTCGCTCTCTTCGGCGTCATGGGAGTAGTCCGGTGGAGGGGTCTTCCTTTTCCTAGACCCCTCGGCCTCCCCTGATGGGGCGGCCTTCTTCTTCTCTTCTCCCTCCGCTGGGGGGGAGAGCTTTCTTCTTCCTCCTCCTTGTTTTCACGATAGGAGGGCGCCTCGGACTCGTCAGATGACGAGTCCGACACCACCAAGTTACGGGCACTCTTTCGAGTCCCGGTGGTCTTCTTCTTCTTGACCTTCCTCTCCGACACCACATAAGGTGCCGGAGTCAGCAGCTTCACTAGGAGAGCTGGGGCTGGGTCTTCTGGCAGGGGAGCCGGACAGTTAATTGGTCCGGATATCGCCTGCCAAGCCTGTCAAAGGTAAGGGAGTTTAGATCCCGCATAGAGTTAATCTATGAAAAAAAGCTTAATAATCCTGTCAAAGGCATAGATAGCTTACCTCGCTAGCGTGACGCTGCGTGCTGTATCCGCGGTCCTCGAAAGCAGAAGCGGGGGCCTCGGCGCCTTTGATTAGCACCTTCCAGACGTCTTCGTACGACATGTCGAAGAGCCTGTTGAGGGTTCGGGGCTGTGCCGGGTCGAACTCCCACAAATTGAAATCCCGTTGTTGGCACGGGAGGATCAGACGAACGAGCATGACCTGCACTATATTGACAAGCCGGATTGGCTTCTTTATCAGGGACTGGATGCATGTCTTCAGTACGGTCACCTCTTCCTCGTTGCCCCACGACAGGCCCATCTCTTTCCAGGACATAAGCCGCGTGGGGGGTCCGGATCTGAACTTGGGGGCTGCGACCCATTCCGGATCGCGTGGATCGGTGATGTAAAACCACCCGGCTTGCCACCCCTTTAGGGTCTCCACAAAGGAGCCCTCGAACCAGAGAACGTTGGCTATCTTGCCAGCCATAGCGCCTCCGCACTCCGCTTGGCTGTCGCGCACCACCTTGGGCTTGACGTTGAAGGTCTTAAGCCAAAGGCCGAAATGGGGGCGGACGCGGAGGAAGGCCTCACACACGACGATAAATGCCGAGATGTTGAGGATGAAGTTCGGGGCCAGATCATGGAAATCTAGGCCGTAGTAGAACATGAGTCCCCGGACGAACGGGTGAAGTGGAAAACCCAGTCTGCGGAGGAAGTGGGGAAGGAAAACTACCCTCTCATGAGGCCTTGGGGTGGGAAGAAGCTGCCCCCTCTCAGGAAGCCGGTGCGGGATGTCCTTGGACAGGTATCCGGCCTTCCTTAGCTTTTTTACTTGAACCTCCGTGACGGAGGAGACCATCCACTTGCCTCCCGCTCCGGACATTCCTGGAGAAGGTTGAGGTGGGAAGAGCGGGCTTGGGCGCTGGAGCTTGAGTGCGCAAGAGATGGATTGGCAAAGGAGGAAGAAGGCGTACGTTAAAAGGTGGATCCTTATCCCCTTATATGGGCGGATGCGGTTATGCGTCCCCACCTACCTAATAAAACTCGCTTGCCTCCCAAGCGCCGTGGCAAATGGCGCGGTTGGGTTACCCACGCCCGTATTGATGAGAATGCCGTAAAAGGGCCACACGATCTCTGCTTTGACAAGACGTGCCAAGGAAACCGCCTCGCAAAGCGTGCTAAGGGCGAAAAAGTAAAGACGGTTCGTAAAAGGACTTGGCCGCAATGTGATGAAGCACTGCGGAATACGTCAGTAGATTTGATTTGTGTTAATATTATTCTCTCTATGGCAATATGTGGAAACTTATTTTGCAGAGCCGGACACTATTTTTGGTGTTTCCAATCTTCTATGAAGGACTTGGAGGAGGAACCCGCCTTGCAATGCCGAAGACAATCTGCGCGCCGGACTCGTCGTCATTGAAGCCTGGTTCAGGGGCTACTGAGGGAGTCCTCGATTAGGGGGTGTTCGGGTAGCCGGACTATACCTTCGTCGGACTCCTGGACTATGAAGATACAAGATTGAAGACTTCGTCCCGTGTCCGGATGGGACTTTCCTTGGTGTGGAAGGCAAGCTAGGCGATGCGGATATTCGAGATCTCCTACCATTGTAACTGACTCTGTGCAACCCTAACCCTACCCGGTGTCTATATAAACCGGAGGGTTGTAGTCCGTAGGATGAACCATCATCATACACAATCATACCATAGGCTAGCTTCTAGGGTTTAGCCTCCTTGATCTCGTGGTAGATCTACTCTTGTACTACCCATAACATCAATATCAATCAAGCAGGAGTAGGGTATTACCTCCATCGAGAGGGCCCGAACCTGGGTAAAAACATCGTGTCCCTTGTCTCCTGTTACCATCCGGCCTTGACGCACAATTTGGGACCCCCTACCCGAGATCCACCGGTTTTGATACCGACAACGAGGATCACAAATGACAAGGAATATGCATAACAAAAGAAAGAACTACCCATCCAGAACCAGCAGCAAAGACAACAAAGTCATTCGAAGAGATGATCCAACACCATCATAATTTGCAGCCCTGCTTCACCGACCAGTGATCCGGAGCACATGTACTCCACCCTTTCAATGCAATAGCCCAATTACCTATCAACCTGAAGGCTTGAACCACATCACTGCCTATCGTAATTGAGACATCCAAGGATCAAAGTTAATCCGGATGCCTTTGTCATTCTCACCTTGTTTTGGCTGCAGGCTGTATCGTTGACAATCAGGGGAGCTTGCTCCCGAACTCCTAGGGCTCGCCATGTAGACCCAGTTTTCCATAGCAAACAGAGCCTCTCTGCCATCAAGGTCCTTGCCAACGGTGATCTCCTGGTTAATCGGATAATTGAGTCGGAGAAACAGAGAGTGTGAACCAAGGCTGTTTACCCGCCTCCAACTAAAAAATCCTAAAGGCCCCAAGAAGTTGGTATCCTGCTCATAGATGTAACAGCCACTATCCGGATACTCACGTATTACACGGTGCTTGTATACAGTGGGGTTTTGCACTATAGCGTTTCCGGCTCATGTGTACGAATGATCATCAGTGTTTTGCCGTCGTCTGATCGAGCGAGGAACCAGTTGTGCTTCCCTGTTGGGACACTGCATCATATAAAAAAGGATAGGCATTGTTAATGTAAGATCAGCATTGTTCAGAGTATGATTAGGATAATGCAATAAACAACATTGATATGTCCCTGTTGGAACTGGGAGGAAAATACAGGTAAATGTATACTGGGTTCGAAAATATAGAAGTGCCATGCATGGTTATACTCATGTTATCTCGCAATCGATTCTTCACAGGAAACTACCATGTCATGCATGTTATGTAATCATGTTCTGTCCTCACAAACAAATTCTTCAAGGTAACTAATAGACCATGCATTGTTATATACTCGTGTTCTGTGGGCAAAAATTTTGTGAGGATAATATTCTAGCCATTGATTGTTGAAGGGCGAATATAGGTATGTACGCACGGTAAGCATTGCAGGATTTCACTACTTCCAAATATAGAGTTCTCCATATGCGCATTTACTTCCCTAATGTATGGTTAGATGAAACCAACAGTGTGGTGCATGTTTCTACATCATGAAAATGAGGAAACTAACATGGCCATTGATACACACTCATATTTAGTAGTAGTATATAGATTACTGTAAAATAAGGATAATATCCATATATTCCTAACCGTTTGATTATTCAGGGTACAAATTGGCTGTAATGACATGGTCACAATCGCATGAATTAACTCATTCCAAATATAGCTAATTTACGGCGTCTCTAATACATTGCCATAGTTCTACTCAAATTCTGCTCAAACAGGGATATGCCAATCATCACAAAAAGTTCAAACAGTGTCATGGCGTCATCATTAACATGAGACGGAAACAACTTACATGCGCCGTCCTAGCAATACGTGGTGGCATCTGCTTTGTCGATCGCGTAGATGATGCCATTGTGTTCAATAGCATCACATAAGTGTGTATCATCTTTGACGATGATCCACTGCGAGCCGAGTTGTCTCCAGCTAAAGAAGGCACCGGCATAAAGATAGGCGAGTCCGCGGTCAAACAAGGCAATTAGCTTGAAGTCTGCGTAATTCGCATGTCGTGTGGGCACTTGGCAGATTACAATCTTCTGCAAAACAAGGTCCGTCCAACTGACGTAGTAATCTAGATGACTTGGACCGCGATGGTAATACTCTATATAATCCAACGGAGGAAGGATAATCTCATGGGAGGTCTGGAAGTTCACGAGCACCAACTTTTTACCGTCTTCTCTGAAGGCAGCCAGCCAGTGGGAGTTCATGCGGACCTAGTACATACCTGCCAAGAAGTTTCGGGGGATGGTGATCGGATCGATATCGAGGGAAATGATGTACGGCGACCCACTACATACCTGCAAAGAAGTTTTGGCTAATGGAGATCGGATTGAAGTCGAGGGGCATCATGCACGCCTCCATATCATGGTGAGCCAATCTCGCAAGACCAGATAGCAGCAAGTAGGGTGTCTTGAAAAGCTTAGGCCTCGCTTCGACGATGGCCGTGTGCATGTCCCTCGAGCATGCAGCTAGCCGCAGGGCGCTCAACATATCCATACATGAACAACAGAGGTCGAGGATGTCACTGGGGAGATTGCTCCAATCGCGGCTCATATGGATGCTGCGCGGTTCGCGTTCGGCCATGGTGGAGTTTGGAAGGGGGCTTGATTTACGGGGGAGAAGGATGTCGGTGCTGGAGCGGCTAGCGAGGGAATAGTGGTACTAGGGGAGGCGAGTGAGGCGACGGTACATGGGGGCACAGTGAGATGGAGACGGAGACGGAGACGGAGAAGGAGATGGAGATGGAGATGGAGTGGTGCTATGGGAGCGGAGAGGGAGATGAGGCGAGGCGGCAATGTGCTGCACAGCGGCGGTGACAGACTGCACAGTGCACAGGGTGAGGCTGACTTTGGTAACCCGAACACGCCGCCTGGACTAGTGTCAGACGCAGGGTGTTGTCACTTCACTGTGAGGACCGGATGAATAGTATTTTGACCATCAAGTGTACCACAGTTGTACTACTACTACTAGTAGTAGGAACATGAGCACTCCAGTATTGTATAGCAGAAATAGGTCTCCCGCGCTAGCATGCCTGTTCAGTTCATCGTTCAGGTATCATCCGTATTGCAAGAAGAACCAAATTCTCGTGCATGCCCAATCAACGCCTTGCCGTGATGCATGCAGTGGTCGTTCTGGTGCATCAAGGACGTCATGCAGATCGTTCCACACTTGAGAAGAGGAAAAATGGAAAGGTAGAACGCGGCAGCAGAGGAAGAGAACGCTGGCTAACGAGGCTGGGAGGGGATCGAGCAGGAAGTTAATGCTCCACGCCTAAAGGTTTTGGGAAAACCTGATTTTCATAAGGTGACTTATACTCACCTAAATGGAGGGAGTATTCCTTAACCAGAGAATGTTGTGTCTCCCACTCACGCGCTCAAAAAAAAACTATGACACATTTTTTTATCTGTTTGCATAGGTCCCACCTATCAGGAAGGATGGGCACGTACACGAACAGGTACGACTCATCAGTCTACCCGCATAGCCTTTTCGTTTAGTCTACCTAGCCATCTAATCAACTGCCTGCACGCCACTTCTCCCATTTACTTCTCCATCGGGAATCGATTCTCCTCGGCTTCTTCACCTCCCCTTAGTCTTCATTTGCATCCAAACCCCACTGCGTTCACATTGTTTTAACCTCTTTAAATAATCATCTACTACTTCAGTTAGACTAGCCATCTAATCCTAATTCTCCAAACCATAGCCCTCCGTTCCAGCGGTTCCAAATGGCGATAGAGATCGAGATGCAGGTTTTTAGCGTCCAACATGTCCTCGTCGAAGGCTCGATGCGCATAGTTGCCACCATCACCGTCCACCCAAGGGTTGTTCTGAAGTGGAACAACAATGTATCCAACTCCCTTGAAAAGGTAGAGACGAGGGTCATCGGTCTCGACGTAGAGTACACGGAGCGTGCCCCTGGGAAGATCCAGCGCGCCGCCGTCCTTCAGCTGTGCCTCGAAGATGATGTTTTGGTGTACCACATCATACACTCACCCTCCATACCGGGTGAGCTTCACGATTTCTTGTCTCGGGAGGATGTATACTTCTGTGGGGCAGCCGTCGAAGAGGACAAACAGAAGCTGGAGCCGTACAACCTTGATTTGAAAAGCATCACTGACCTACAAACCAGAATCAAAATTCCTGTAGAAGATTGTGATAAAAAGACACCATCCCTATTCGACGTAGCAAATTTTGTGCTCGGTACAAATCTTCAAAAGGGTGACGAAACAGTGGCATTAAGGTCATTTGGATGGGAGAATTATCCCTTGACGTACGAGCGGATAAAATATGCTGCCCTTGATGCCCGGCATTATGGATGGATGAACTATTTCCTCTCTTGTAAAAAAATTTATTCCCTCTCGGTGTATATTGATATAGATGGACTATTTTGATGGTGTGCATGTCTTTGGAACAGAGTAGTAGCATGGGTCCGCTTGACTATAAGGAACTATTTATCCGCATATATACCTTTCTCTGCTACTCCTTCCAGTGATCGGTATGCAGTGCATGTGTCCGTAGACATGACAGCTTGTCCATGGAAGTTCAACTACGGCGACCATCACGTTTCATCTTGCGATTCCCACGACGCATCTCCAACCCACGGCACCACGGCCCCCGACGTGCGCCTCACCCCTCTCGGCCGCACCGCCTCTCTGCCTTTGTGTGCATGACATGTGGGCCACCTAAAATGCGGCGAGCATCAAGTTTCTACCACAGCCACCCATGATTCCCACGATGCTGCTCGAACCCATGAAACCACACGTCCCCCGACCTGCGGCTCACCCCTCTTGGCCCCACTGCCCCTCTGCCTACGGGAGCATTACATGTGGACCAGTCACGTATCGGGTCCACATGTTATTGACTCAAAGGTAGTAAGGCGTTGAAGCTCAGTCCCGGCGGCCCTGAGAGGGAAATGTAACTCCTGCGCCAGGGCTTGTGGTGCTCCCGCAGCACGAACTCGTGCCAAACTCAAGATTTGTTTCTTTACTATACATGCACGCGACGATTTAATGGACATTGTAATCTCAACATGTGATGGGGGGCTCTAAATTTGAATTTGAAACTTATAAAACAAAAAGATTCAAAACAAATAAACTAGGAGAGAGAGAGTATATCGTAGGATGTGTCCCATACAAAATAGGTCCCCTGGTTTGTCACCGCGAAGATGCGGTTAGAAAGGAGCACAACGTCTTCCTACTCGTACGGCAACAAATCGGCCGCAAACAGCATGGTCCGCCTTTGACCGCCATGTGCAAGGTTCGTGCTATCTTATTCAATCTCACCGTGGTTTCATCGTACCAATTCATGCGGTGGCCCGTTGCATGGCTGATCCCAATGTTGGCCAAAGGTTCTACGGGAACGGTGTCACCGTTGTAAATGTTGTGCAAATTGATGTTGGTACCGTCCCGTACATATGCAAGCCAATCTCCACTCGCACCGAGCCTAACCTGTGAAACAGTGGGCAGGGGGAGAATTAGGAAATGGACACGGAAGTAGTCTTTAGAATGCATTTACTATGTGATCAAACTCATCTTACCTGCTCATCAGAGGAAATCCGAGTGCCCCTCAACGTCGGCATCTCAAGGGGCGTCAACTTGCAACTACAGCCACGCCGTGCTGGAGAGACCCCCAAGGAATTATCCTCGTGCGTTCCACGGAACATCAAGATGCATTTGTATGAGTAGTTTATCTTGTGAGAGAAAAGGATGAACGAGGGAAGGCCTCTAGAGATAGAGATGGACACTACTACTACCAATGTGCTGGCCCGTGCGTTGCAATGGATCCAAAGTAGTAGAATAATACTTGTTCATGTGCTTGAAATATAAACACTCTAGTTTTGATATACATGTGTCAGCAGACATGACAGCTTGTCCATGGAAGTTGAACCACGACGACCATAACGTTTCTTGTTTCTACCATTACCACACCCACACGCGATTCCCAGGACGCCGTTCCAACCCACGGCACGACGTCCCTCGACGTGGACACGGATCCTCTGACGTGGCTATCACTGCCTTGCTCTGCCTTTCCTTCGCTAACAGGTGGGACCCACGCTTATGGGTCCCACGTGTCAGTGACAAAATGGTAGGATTGTTCGCGTCAGGGGATCCTCATCCCCCCCGACATGCCCCTCATCCCTCTTGGCCCCACCGCTCCTCTGCCTTTGTGTGCATGACATGCGGGCCAGCTGAACTGCGGCGACCATCAACTTTCTACCACAGACACACCCGATTGGACACAGTTTGCCTGCTCCGCTGCTGTGCTCCGATCCGTACTCCCGCACCCTCAAATGTTCATCCAGCGGCTGTGACACATTTCGTCCCGGGCATCAATATTCAGCTGGAGTACTTATGTACTACAGGTAGTACCCGCCGGTGTGGCCATCTACGCCTCGTAACGCCCCGACGCCCAGCTGTGGCACCCTCGCCATGGCCACGCCACCACCGGCCGGTTCATCTCGAGTGAGTCGCGAACCACGCCACCACCATGAGAATGACATGTGGGCCAGCCGCATTTAAGGTACGCATGTCATTGACTCATAGGCCGGACACTAAGCCACTGAAGTTCGGTCCCGTGGGCCCCGAGAGGGAAATGTAACTCCTATGGCAGGCCTTGTGGTGCTCCCGCGGTATGAGCTTGTGCCAAAACTGGAATTTGTTTCTTACTACTACCAACTAGTACTAGTAAGGTACACATGCATTGCACGCATGAGATTCTAGTGGTTTGTGCATTATGCTTCTACATGTGGAGTTTTCTGGATTCTAACATGTGGCAAAATCTGGTGGAATGTAAGGTTAGGCAAGTTTAATTAACTTAGGTGAGTGTTTGGTTCAAGCCACACCTTAGGCAAGCCACACTAAGGCCCCACATGACATACACACAAAAAATGTGGCAAGATTCCCTTAGGCTTGCCAACTTGTGGCTCTCAGTTTGAAGAACTAATACCTTTGCCTAAGCTTAGTTGTGGCAAAGTTAGTCATGAATTCAGTTCAACCATGGAGTCTTCTAGATTATACATGTGGCAGAATCTGGTGGATGATATCCAACGGCCAGTAGTGCTCGGATTTGCCATCTTTGTATCGTCGGATTGGCTTCATCCAACAACCAACTTTCAAAGTTTTTCACACCCTATATAGGGGGTATAGATATAGATGTGCCGGTCTGTTGCAATGGATCCAAAGTATATCTATTTAGTGGAGTGCACTCTAAACACATTATCTATTTTTTTCTCTAACCTTCCGTAGCCATGCAACCAAGCCACATAATCTTCATGGGTGCCCCCCACATCATATTATTAATACTACGTTGATTGAAAAAAAGATAAATCACCCAAAACAAGATCTTCCTGTTTTTTGTTCCTATGATGTTGTGCCGTGCACGTACCTACTAGTTGTATAGTGGTAGTACTAGTAATATAGTATTAGGAGTACAAACTTGGTACTAGTAGGAGTAGTACTAGTACGGAATGCTCCTACTCTATCATCGAGCCTCGTATGACACCAAATTTCTTGGCTTCCGTGCTACAGCTAGATCTTCCCCTTGTTTTTGTTTTCCAACCCGGCGGTGGGCGGGGTGTCGGTTTGCTCAACGGTGGTCCCACATGAAAGTGAAAATGCTAGCAAACACGCCTTCCCTAAGCTATGTGTCGTGCCGGACGAGCCGTGTTGTACTCCCGATTCCCGGGCGTGTGGGGGTGCGACGCGAACGCGGCAGGCCTTTTCCTTTTACCAGCAATGTGCTTGTGCGTTGCGACAGATCCAAAGTAGTAGAATAGTAGTATTTGTTCACAAACTTGAAAGAAATCACTATTGTTTTGATATACTCCTAATATATTACTCCCTCAGTACCTAAATATTTGTCTTGTTTGAGATTTCAAATGGACTATCACATACGGATTATATAGACATATTCTAGTGTTTCTAGCAAGATGCCCGCGTGTTGCACGAAGTTGCTGGAAAAGGTAAGCACAACTTATAAATTGACGGATGGAGTACTAGTTACAGTGATGCATATAATTAAGCAAAGGGATCGCACATGTCGGTATTGACTGGAACGAGAATGCAACAGAACAATAAGAATTAAGGCCACGATGATGCGATCGTAGTGGTGGTTACAGAAGGCAAGAAGAAAGATGGATCCACGAACGTACGACCTCCTCCTCCTCAACTTAATGCGTCGGGCCACCGACTGGCGGCTAAGGAGCGGCGGCTTTTGTGGCGAGGTCGAGGTGCTTCTCAGCAAAGGCATCCAAGGCTTCCAGCCAGTTGAGGAAGGCCAACCTCGTAGCGTCCTCACTGGCCTTGTAGATACCTATGCACACGATTTGCTCATACACGTGGATGTGTAGGTCGATGAATTCTTGTAGGGCCAGGCACCTCGCGGCGAGCGCGACCTCCAGGTGGACAATCTTCGTGGCATCGGCGGGCAGTCGCAAGGCCACCAGTGCTTGAAAGAGGTTCCGGCCATGGAGGCCGATTAGGGTGGCAGGCAATGAGGAGCCCGGGCACGTGGGCTGGAGGAGTACGGCGATGTCGTCCGCGAGCTTCTTGATGACGGTGAACTTGTTGCTGTTGGCAACGATCATCCAGTCCAACTAAGAGTCGCAGTTGGCATCGACGGCGGCCATCCACCAGCCGGTCTCCAACACCGTATGGAGACGATCCTCGGCGCCATGCCGCAGGCCGGCGTCGTGGACCATCTGGCGCAGTCGCTGGCCGCTCATGCGCATCGCTGCCATGGGTCTGGAGTGAGCTCTTTTGCGCTTAGTGTAGGTGCTTAGGCAAATGCTTAGGTGCGTACGATGTGGTAGATGCATTGGAATGGAGGGGCACCTTTATATGAGGGCAATGAGGGCAATGAGGGCAAACTGCATTGCATTCACATCGTGCAACCTCTTTTCCCGGACCTCCTCCCATTACTTCCCTCATGCATTAATTGAAGGAGGATGCATTGGCCATTCAACATATCGGGAACCGCTACTCCCTCCCTCGTCTGCATTAAAGCCGTATCGGGAACTGCGTCGCCCGCTACAAAATCGAATACTCCCTCTGTCTAGGTGAGTATTAAGTCATCTTATGAAAACCACTCGTTTCTTCACATTATATACGTACAATATATATGGCCAACATCATATAGCCAGCAGTTTAGTTGTCAAAGAATTTCAGGGTGCTTAGTTTTGTCAAAGAATTCTAGGGTGCTTAGTTTTATTTGAGGGGTGGGTTGTGCACTTGTGCTGGACACCATTATTGTGACAAGCCTTTTTAATAGTACTATATGCATAATTTGGCGACGAGCGCTCTCTATATGTACCACCTTTTTTTTCAAGTTTTGCTCCATGGCGCAATCCATCAATACTACTACTGTACAAAAGTGGAGTATATACATTTTTTTTAAAAGGCTAGAGGGTGGGGCAGTCTAGCTCGGTCGGTTTCACGAGAGGCGAGGGCCTTTGTGATTTGACGGCTCATTACTGCTGTCAAATCGAATAGTAGTACGCCGCCCGCTGCACGCCTGTCGCCTCCAACTAACCCCTCCGTTAAACCCACATGCAAACCGAGAATCCTACTCCGGCCACACGTCCGTTCATGAGCGGGCCGGAATTAAATGCAACACCGGTCGAGCTCCTCCTGTCCGCCCTCAGTTTAAACAAGGCCAGACGCCGGCCAAGCTCCTACCGTCCGCCCTCCATTTACACGAGGCCAGACAAACAGCGGGCAAGAATCGCACCCCTCCGCCGCTCCCCCATCTCCTCCTTCACCATTTTCTCCACTCTTCCGATGGCTTCCAATGAGCCGTTCACCGGCATATTACCCGGCTGGGTGGCCCGCCGAGCCCTTCGGATATGGCCGAGCCCTTCGTATAAAAAATCTCCAGTTCAGCTCGATGAGGAGTGGCGAGTTGCTCCACGCCGGCACGGCGGCGAGCACGGCGATATGAGCGCCGTCGCTGCCGCGTCGTACCGCGCCACCAGTGTCTGCGGTGGCCGCGCCTCCCGTGTCTGTGGGCGCGCCTCCCGTGCCTACGGCAGCGCCATGCAGGCAGAGACAAAAGCAGGGTGCGTGGAGAGCGACGAGAAGGTGGCCAGCTTCTCCGTGTCTGCCGCCATCATCAAGGAGAAGTAGAACACGGGAGGCCGCCGCCACATGGGACCCATGAAGGCCACCGCCGAGGCGACGACCGTGGATTCAGGTGGTTTATTTGCAGCTTCGTCTCTTCCGAGGACCTTCGTCGACCCCGCAAGTGTCTGACGGACATGAGGAAGACAAAGGGATCCGCGGGCGGCCATTTAGAACTAAAATAAGTCTAGACACATCCATTTCTAGGACAAGTATTTCCGGACGGAGGGAGTATTAATTATATACGAGAGCTGGATTGGCACCTCTTAGTTCATGTAAATGTAATGAAATCCATCATGTTTATATGAAGATCCGGCTTTTTTATACGAAATCCTTCATGCTGATATGAAACCAGTCCATGTTTGCACGAATTTCATCTGGTTGGTTAGAGTTGTAAAAATGTATGCCGCTGGCGTTTGATGTCGTCCTCTGCTTAAGGAAGCGGGAGGAAATTGGCCGGCTGCCGTTGGAGATGCTCTTTATGCTGGAAATAATAGAGTGACATCCAATCCATTTGAGTTAATTGCCTGTATGATTGTCCCTCTATAAAAATTTAATTGCATGTACAGTGTACACGTGACTTGCAGGGTGGCTACAGCTTCGTACAGAAAGTTAAAAAGAAACAAGTCCATCCTTAATCTTGTATTCTAAGTACTATGTGGGTTCCACTGTCAGTATAGTAGCGAAAGAAGTATATATTAAATAAGTAGAGCAATATATGATATAAAAATATAAAGTTAAAAGACAGAATTCGAACTCATGTCATCGCGTTGCGAGCATCCGGCGCTAACCATCCCAGCACATTTTTGTTGTAGACCATGCTGGAGATATATCTCCATGTCTACTCTTATATATATTCCATTTGTTCCTAAATATTAGTCTTTTCAGATTTCAAATGGACTACCACATACGGATGTGTATGTAGACATATTTTAGAGTGTAGATTCACTCATTTTGCTCCGTATGTCTTTTCAGGGAGGGGTCAGATTTGTCCTTGATCTATTTATCAGGTATCCAGATGGCACTGCACCGCCAAGAAAAGAGGGTAACATCAAAATTATGGACTACTTTTTTGAGTATGTTGGTAAGATCCGGTCATAGTCACTTGTTGAAATCTCTAAAAAGACAAATACTCCCTCTGTCCAGAAATACTTGTCATCAAAATGGATAAAAGGAAATGTATCTAGACATATTTTAGTTTTAGATACATCTCTTTTTATCCATTTTGATGACAAGTATTTTTGGACGGAGGGAGTAGAAAAAGAGTTGGTGATGATGGTGTGCGTGCCATCCTACAATATAGGCCATCGGATTTATATCTAACGGATAGGAAAGAAACTATGGCAATTTTGCAAAAATATACCCACACGTCTCTCCACGTTCGCAAATAAGGCCTTCCCTCGTTCAACCTTTTCTCTCACAAGATAAACTACTCATACAAATGCATCTTGATGTTCCGTGCAACGCACGGGCAGCTAGCTAATTTCTTTTAAAATAGTTGCTGCGATAATTGGGTTGAAGTGATATATTTTATGTCTGCCCCGAATGATTTCAGATTCACTAGTAGTAAGAAAGAAAAGGTTGCCTTGTTAATTAACAGAAAACAGGGTGAAAACTATCACATGAGGCCGGCAAAAACAAGGCACACTAGGTTCAGTGTCATCGTCACTACAGCTGTTCTCGCGCGATAAGTCTACATATCGAGGGGGCTACAGAGCGAGGCACCGAGACACAATGTTTGAGAGAGAAACCAATTGACAGATTATGATCAGATCGAGTTGTCACCCTTCTGCTGTCATTGTTGGGGGCGAGGGAGAGAAAGACGTATCGAGAGTGTGCGCGGTAGGCACAGAGGCACAACTAGCGAGTGTGTGTGTGTTTGAAAGAGGAGTAGATAGATTATTATCAAGATCGATGTGCCACCCTACTCCTTCGGTGCCGGGTAGTGTGTGTGTGTATGTTTGAGAGAGAAGCCAGTCGATAGATTAGTATCAAGATCGAGGTGTCACCCTACTCCTTCGGTGTTGGGAAGTGTGGGTGTGTGGGGGGGCAGTGACACTCACATATCTCTACTCTTTTTAAAAAAAGAGTTGGTGATGATGGTGTTCCTGCCATCCTGCAATATAGGCCATCCGATTTATATCCGACGGACAGGAAGGAAACTATGGCAATTTTGCAAAAAAATACCCACACCCCTCTCCGCATTTGCAAATAAGGCATTCCCTCGTTCATCCTTTTCTCCTACAAGATAAAATTCTCATACAAATGCATCTTGATGTTCCGTGCAATGCATGGGCATCTTGCTAGTAGGGAGAAGGAGTTTGTGTGACACATATCTAGCTATATTAAGGGATAGCACTACTAGGGAAAAGGCTAGCAGCAGCGCGGGTTTTAGGCCTATCAGTAGCGCGGGGATATGCGCTACTGATAAGGCGCTACAGCTATTCCTTAGCAGTAGCGCGTGTTACACGCGCTACTGCTAGGACAAGTAGCTGCAGCGTTTGTTCAATCCTACGCTACTGCTAATGTAACTACTGGCAGCGCGTTTTCCGTCCATCGCTACTAGTATTCTTTTTTTATTTTTTATCTTTAGTGTATTTATCGTACAAATATTGGTACAATACCAGTTATGAGGTTTACATCATTATGTCCATAACAGTGTGTCAAATGAAGGTGGATTAGTTTCAAGTGGAGGCAATATATGGTGCATGTCAAAAGTATACTACAAATCCAAACTTGATCTAGTTTGGACTAGTAGTACTTTCGATGTGCACCACATGTTGCCTCCACTTGAATCTAATCCGCCAACACAAGCTATTTAATCAACATCATAGTCATTACCACCAACATTAGCTATTTAATCATCATAGTCATAGTGTAGCACACATCCTCATCTTCAAACTCTCATTCTAGCTAGCTAGTCACCACCAACACTAGCTAATAATAATCATCATAGTCATTACCACCAACACTAGCTATTTTATCATCATAGTAATAGTGTAGCACATCATCATCCTCAAACTCATTTCTAGCTAGCTAATCACTCCTGCTGCTCTCTCTTAGGTAAAATAACATAAAACATGTGTAGCTCTCCTCCTTGATCAAGTTGGAGCATGCAGATGAACTTGTCTCCTAATTTTGGGTAGCACATCTGTTTGCTGCCCCCTAGTACTTCTCTGCGCTCCCCCATCACATATCTGGTCTAGTCTTGCACTATTAAGCATTCATCGCTGATCTTGAATGCACTAAAGTAACATGTAGGATATCTTGGTCGTAAGCTAATAATACTCATGGTACCTTTAGTCTCGATCCCATAAGGCACAACATTCATTGGGAGTCCCTGTTGAAAAAACATCGTATGGTAACATACTTAGCAATGAAGTTTAGCTTCACAAATAATGTATGGAAAAGATGCACTGAGGACAAATAGTAAAAAACTTACCATCCTTCCTAAATAGATGTGACCGTAGTTCATTACGAACACTATTGGTCGCACGTTTTCAGTACTAACATTTCTAAGTCCAGGAAGAAAATTTGTCTTGACAGTATCAAGATCCTCAAGCCATGAAACATACTGACTTAGCTCCTCGCAGTTTAGTTCAGCCCCGGGACAGTAGTAGGTCCTGTCTACCAAGCGCTGGACATGTTTGCTTGCACCGAAATAAGCTGACAATACAAATTAGTTGTCAACTATTTTTTAATAAACAATATCAAAGACATAAATATGGTTGAGAAACTTACATAATGGTGTAACTGGAGGCGTCTGCACATCGATCCAGATGTCGGTATTACCTTCAATATCATCTTCCGGACGAATATCAAAGGTGATAACCATATCAGGCTCAAATGCATAAGTCTTGCATAGTGCTCGCCATGTTTTGCATCCAAAATAGGTGTAGTCGTCTGAATTGTATAATTTTGCGTGGAAAATATAACCATGCTCGGTCTTCAAGTAAACTTTCTTTACCTCCATAGTATGACTAAAACCTATCTTATCCAATACAAAAACTCTTGCATGGAAGGGGATACGCTAGTAGAATAGCAAAAAAAATAGAAGTTGAAGCAAATGAAACAAATGTCATGCTTAATTACGAAAAAAGACTTGTTGTTGTGACTTACTGTATCCACTTCGAAGTTCTCATCCAGCTTGATGCTGAAGCGCCTATCATCATCTAGGAAGATTCCGTCGCACAGGCCGCGCTCGTCTTCGCAGTATTTGCAAATACCGAAATCCTTTTTGTCGTCAGACATTTCCTATGTTCATAGTTAAAACATTAATTGAAAATCGATAGAAGACAACTACCAGGATACTCAACACACAAATCCGGGGCACTTGATATTTCCTACATATTCTAGCAAAAGTCATGCCAAAATTCATGGAAAATCCGGCATGACCTTTGCTAAAATAGGGCATATCGAGCGCCTGAAATTTGCCGGAACGGAAATGAATCAACACTCCGGCAAAACATAGGCCACTCGGAGGTGTAACCTGCAAACATGACCGGCCACTTGGATATTGAGCAACACAGGATATACATTTCAAAATATCTTATAGGACTCAAATTAGCATGCATTCAATAAGCAAAAGTAAATCATCTCATGCGTCTGTACATCGTCGAATATTATCACTAATACATCCCGAATAATGGATCATACATATAACATCACTAGTACAACTAAAACCCTAGCACACGACGGGTATCGGCGTGGGCGGTAGACACCCACAGAGAAGGAACCATCACGGGATCATAGCTCCAGTGAGATCCCTGGAGAACCTGCCAGGTATTGGAGAACCTGTGCTCCAATGCAAACAAGTAGCGACGGACGTGCACGTCCTCCTCACTGACACGGTGATGCACCACCTCCGCGGAGTCCTCGAGCCTCTGGACCGTCACTGGCCCACGCGACCGCCACCAAAGAAGGTTCAGGTCAATGACAGGCTGGCTCCTCACCAACCTGCGCCCCCCGGTATGTAGCGCCACCCAGTACCACCCTGGCGGAGCCCAGTCCCAGACATGGCCCATCTTGTCAAGCAGGTGTCGTCCTCCGCCGACTAGACGACGAGGATGCGGGATAGGCATGGTCCATGTCGATGCGAGAAAAATTGCTTTAACTAAAAAAATAGCAACAAGTTCTTACTAACTAGTTCTATTAATTCAACTAGTTCTTACTAAAAATAAACTTACTATAAATAAAAATAGCAACAAGTTCTTACTAACTAATTAGTACCTAGGAACTACTACCCTAATTACCATCTAATTTGATAAACCGAGGGGTGGAAAGTGGTAGCGGATATTCCAATTATCCAACTATAAAGTGAAATAAGTGGTCAAATTTTACTCGTTTTATGATTCATCTGAGAAATTTGATTCGTTTCCACCCTTACATGAACCCTAACTCATTTGAGCCGCATCCGCATCTGATTCGTTTCAACACTTACATGAACCCTAACTAATTTGATGCAACTAAAAAATAAAGAAACCCTAGGCAGAGTTAGGGGAGAGGGAGGAGCAGGATTGCTCACCTCGGGTGCCTGCGACGAGCGAGGGGCAGGCGGCGTCGAGGTCGGGGTCAGGGCTCGGGCGCACGGCGGACGGCGGCGTCGAGGTCGGGGTCGGGGGCGGCGTCCGGGGCGGCGTTGAAGGTCGGGGGTGGGGGCGGCGTAGAGGGTGTGCGGAGAGCGCGCGGCGGCCGACGGGCGACGGCGGCGGCGAGAGTGGAGAGTTGGATTTGGGGGAAGTGGCCGTGGGGAAGGACGAACCCCGTGGTTAAGTCAGAAGTAGCAGTAGCGCGTTCAAGAAAGCGCACTGCGGCTAAGTTATCTACGGCGCATTCTGGGATACACGCTACTGCTACTCCTTTCTCTTTTTTCCTTTTTTCATTTAGTTTTCTTCACATTTTATTTTTTTCCTTTCACCTTATTCTATTTCTTTCATTTTCAATTACCTTTCTATTTGCTTTCCATTTAATTTTATATCCTTTAGCAGTAGCGAGTTTATAATAAAACGCGCTGCTACAAAGAAAGTAGCGGTAGCGCGGTTCGTTTTAGGTCGCTACGACTATGTGTAGCCTATAGGCTAAGCCGTGGGAATTATAGTAGTAACGTGTTTAGGACGAGACGCGCTACTGCTAGAAGTTTATCTGCAGCGCGGTTCGCAGGGGGCGCTACTGCTACTTAGCACCAGCGTGCTTTTTTGACCCTCGCTACTGCTAAAGTTCTGTGTATAAGGTTTTCCCTAGTAGTGTAGGTAGATAGCATATGTGTGAGAGACATTAGTGGCTGTGGGTGGGAGGAATTAAAGGGGTGGGCGTGTTAGACATAGAGAGCGTGTGTGTTTCTGTGTGAGAGACTTGTAGGACGGGGTAGAAAGATGAATTTAACCATGACGGAGGGAGAGAAATACACGAAGTGCACATGTGTGATTCTGATGCCCACAGGAAAATGAGATATGTATGCGTGTGAGAGAGATTGCATAGTTCATTCACGTATCACTATCTAGCGATCGTGGATGTGCATCGCTTGAAGATAAGTCAATATCTACTTCGTATCGTGGCCAATGGTACAATATCGATTCAACGCTATAAAGATTGGACACTCACATATCACATTTTTTCTATTTAAATAAGCCTTTTTAGTTGTGCATGCCAAAGTTACAGTGATGTTTCTTCAAACAACCAATGTAGCTATCATGTACATGCACCATTGTTACTCTTGCATTCAAATTCATTAGTCTTGGATGATTTAAGTTTCTATTTTGAAGTAATATATGTAATATTCATATATGAATTCAACGGGTACGCAATTTATGAAATGGAGGCTATGTAATCATATGAGGTAACACTTTTAAGTAGCTGACTACAATATCCATTTATTTTTGTGCGCCTCTACACTAACACGTCAACGCATTATGTTTAAAGTAAATAACCAATGGCACTAAATTATCTATTTACACGAGAAAGACATAGGCTGAGCGTTTGATCCCTTTTTTGTGAACGCGCCACTACACCCGCACGATTGGCCGCGCCCGTGTGAACGTCCAAGTTATCAGCGCATCGTCCCGAGTTATTGTCTTTTTTTCTGGGGTGGACTTCACACCAGTTATTAACTGCTGACGCGTGCCCCATGTACACAGTCTAGCATGACCTTCCCGCTAGCACGGTCCAAAATTAGTTGAAACTGGATACGAACGATCCCGCGGTCGGCAAAATCTCCCGCCTCCTTCTAAAATTTCCGCCACCTTAGTCTTTAGTATGCGAAATCCCCGTTTTGTCCTTGGTGCACGGAGACCAACAGCTACAATACCGCCCTCATCTACATGATAGGTCGGGGCTGCTTTGGTAACTTCCGGTTCCCCCACTACACGGCACCCCCATTTCCTCTCCCCCTCCCGCAAAAATGACTAACTCCACAGCACCAGAGCATCTTACATCACGCCGTCCGTACTTCATCGCCCTTTCTCCCCTCCCCTCTCGAAACCCTAGACTGCTCATCCACCGGCGTACCATAACCCATTGTGACGCCCGGGTAATTAAGCTACAGTAATCCCCTCCTAATGTTGCCATGTCATCGCAGTTAATTCGCTAAACCTCACTTTGATCCAAACCCGATTCAAATTCAAAGTTAAGATAAAGTCAAATTATTATTTCTTCAACCGGTAAAACAAAAATGTTCGGTCGGTTGCAAATATTCACTAAGTAATTAACATGAAGGATCTAACATTCAATGGATTTTTAAATCTCCCCTGGAAATAATTAAAGTGGTCATGCAACACCTTTTATGCCTTTTAAAATGTGAACTTATTTTCAAACAATTCCAAATAACCCCTCAAACCTTTTGGCCAATACCCAAAATATCAGTAGGTAATTATGTGAGGACTTTCAACATTAACTAAAGTCGTACATAACAATAGCTAAATAAATAAAACAGAAAAATGAGAATACAAAAACAAAAAAAGGAGAAAACCCCTCCCTGTTGGGCCGTGGTCCAGCTGGCCTCCTGGCCGCTCGACCGGCCCACCTGGCCCAATCGGCAGCGCCCCACCCCACTCCCTTATCTTCTCCCCCACTCCCCCGAACCCTATCCACTACCGCACACCACCCACTCCCCCCGATCCCCTCCTGGATCGGAATCAAGCCCAACCGCACCGTACGCCCCCGCCCGACGCTGCGCCGACGTCACCGTCGCCCACCGCCACCGCAAGGAGGACCACCCTGCTGTCGCCATTCGCTGAGGCACCCCCCCCAGGGGAGCTCTTCTACCTTAACACCCTCGCCGGATCTGCGCCCCCCGTTAACCTCTTCCTCGCCGGGTCTCCTCCTCTCCGTCGTTGACCTCGTCCCCATCCTCCTCCTCATCGGTCTCCAACGAGCCTCGCCGCCCCCTCTTCTCGGCAACGTTGGTGAGGCCCCTCCTCCCTCCGCTCCCCTACTCACCGCGCCGAACACCCGCGCCCGCCCGCGCGCTGCGCGCGCGCCCCATGCACCCGTTGTGCGCCTAGTGGCGCTCTACCCCGCCTTGCCTAGCCCCGAGCTCCGAGCGCCCGGCTCGCCCGCAGCCATCCCCGTAAGCACGCGCCCCACCTGCACCGCTGCTCTCCGCACCGCGCCTCCAGCGCCTCGCGCTCGCCCGCGCTGACCCCGCCCGTCGCCGCTGCGCTGGCCGACCCTCCACCGCGCCCGCTCGCCGCCGGCCCCCGCTCGACCCCGCTTCCATGGCCAGGCTCCCTCCTCGGTATCCACCGAGCCACTCGGGCCTCCCCGCGCAGCTGCCCTCGCCCCGGCGCCGTCCCCGCACGGCCGCGCCATCGCGCCCACCTGGGGCCGCCGTCGCCTCGGGCCCTTGCTCGCCGGCGTGCTCGTTCGGGCGACGCCGCGCCACGTCGGGCGCCCACGGCCACGCCCGCTAGCGCCCCGCCTGGTTGGCCCCTGGGCCAATGACACGTGGGGGCCTAGCCCCCTGAAAAAAAACGAGTTAAAAAAAGAATTAAAATAGTTAATTAACTAATAAAAATAAATAAATATTAATTAATTAAGTTAATTAAACATAATTAGATTATTCTAATCACCAATTAACCTAATTAACTCTGTTTAGTTAAACCTGCTAATTAAACAGTCAATGACAGCTGGGACCCACACGTCAGGTTGAGCAGTCAACTGACAGTTGACTGCTGACATCACCCTGATGTCATGCTGACGTCATAATAGCATTTTTGAATTAAATTAAATCTGTTATTTCTAGAAATTAATAAAATCTATAAAAATTCATATAAAATAAACCGTAGCTCGGATGAAAATACTTTCTACATGAAAGTTGCTCAGAACGACGAGATGAACCCGTATACGTAGCCCGTTCGTCCGCCATGCATCCCTAACCTATCGAACTCGCAACTTTCCCCTCCGGCTCCTCTGCCCGAAAACACGAAACACCGGGGATACTTTCCCAGATGTTTCCCCCCTTCGCCGGTATCACCTATCCCTGCGTTAGATCACCTCTAGCACCGCGTTTGTCATGTAATGCTTTGATTGCTATGTTATTTATTGTGTTCCCCCTTCGTTACTTTTTCCGGTAGACCCCGAGACTGCTGCCGGTACCCCTGTGATCGACTACGGTGTTGACGACCCCTCTCTCTTGCCAGAGCAACCAGGCAACCCCCCCCCTTGATCACCAGATATCGCCTACTCTACTCTATACTGCTTGCATTAGAGTAGTGTAGCATGTTGCTGCTTTCAGTTAATCCTATACTGCTGCATAGCCTGTCCTTGCTACTACTATTGTTACCTTACCTGCTATCCTACTGCTTAGTATAGGATGCTAGTGTTCCATCAGTGGCCCTACACTCTTGTCCGTCTGCCATGCTATACTACTGGGCCGTGATCACTTCGGGAGGTGATCATGGGCTTACTATATAATTTACACTGTTACATTACCTGTGATACTGTTCGGAGATGGGGGCTGAAGGGGCAGGTGGTTCCACCCAGGTAGTGGTGGGCCTGGGTTCCCGACGGCCCCCGATTGTTACTTTGTGGCGGAGCGACAGGGCAGGTTTGAGAACACCTAGGAGAGAGGTGGGCCTGGCCCTAGTCGGCGTTCGCGGATACTTAACACGCTTAACGAGATCTAGGTATTTGATCTGAGTCTGGCCATTTGGTCTATACGCACTAACCATCTACGCGGGAGTAGTTATGGGTATCCCGGCGTCGTGGTATCAGCCGAAGCACTTCTTGACGTCAGCGATAGAGCGGTGCGCGCCGGATTGGACTGGAACGCCACTAGGCTAGGTCTGCTTCCGGCCGCCCTCGCAACGTGCAGGTGTGCTCAGGGCGATGGGCCCAGACCCCTGCGCGCTTAGGTTTAGACCGGCGTGTTGACCTCTCTGTTGTGCCTAGGTGGGGCTGCGACGTGTTGATCTTCCGAGGCCGGGCATGACCCAGGAAAGTGTGTCCGCCCAATGGGATCAAGCGTGTTGGGTTATGTGGTGCACCCCTGCAGGGAAGTTAATCTATTCGGATAGCCGTGTCCCTCGGTAAAAGGACGACCCGGAGTTGTACCTTGACCTTATGACAACTAGAACCAGATACCTAATAAAACACACCCTTCCAAGTGCCAGATACAACCCGGTGAGTGCTCTCCAACAGGGCATCGAGGAGGGGATTGCCGGGTAGGATTATGCTATGCGATGCTACTTGGAGGACTTCAGTCTACTCTCTTCTATATGCTGCAAGGCGGAGGCTGCCAGAAGCATAGTCTTCGACAGGATTAGCTATCCCCCTCTTATTCTGGCATTCTGCAGTTCAGTCCACTGATATGACCCTTTACACATATATCCATGCATATGTAGTGTAGCTCCTTGCTTGCGAGTACTTTGGATGAGTACTCATGGTTGCCTTGTTTCCCCTTTTCCCCATCTCTCTACCCGATTGCTGCAATCAGACGATGGAGCCCAGGATCCAGACGCCACTGTCGACGACGACTCCTACTACACTGGAGGCGCCTACTACTATGTGTTGCCTGCTGACGACGACCAGGAGTAGTTAGGAGGATCCCAGGCAGGAGGCCTGCGCCTCGTTCGATTTGTATCCCCGTTTGTGCTAGCCTTCTTAAGGCAACCTTGTTTAACTTATGTCTGTACTCAGATATTGTTGCTTCCGCTAACTCGTCTATGATCGAGCACTTGTATTCGAGCCCTCGAGGCCCATGGCTTGTATTATGATGCTTGTATGACTTATTTTATTTGTAGAGTTGTGTTGTGATATCTTCCCGTGAGTCCCTGATCTTGATCGTACACAT
Organism: Aegilops umbellulata; assembly: GCA_032464435.1. NCBI lineage: Eukaryota > Viridiplantae > Streptophyta > Magnoliopsida > Poales > Poaceae > Aegilops > Aegilops umbellulata. Next base: position 473,734,901 of record CP136055.1, on the reverse strand, counting down.
TTGCGTGCATGATTACTATACGATTGAATCGGGGGCGTCACAAGTTGGTATCAGAGCCGACTGCCTGTAGGAATCCCCTTCCACACTCTTTGGCCGAAGTCGAGTCTAGACATTACAAAAACTTTTACTAACATGGTTGTGTGCCTTACGGGCCCACGTCGCCATTGGGTGGTATTAGGATCTTTTACTCCTCGATCTTTACTCTGGAACTCTGAGCTCTCTTCTACTCGGGTTAAATGATTTTACTAAAAACAAAAATAACTTTAGGTTCTCGCAAGTACTTTCTCCCGGAGAGCCCCTCACTTCAGATGATCGCCTGCTGCACTAGAAGATTCCGAAGTTACTCTACGATGTTCTCTCGAGTCTTTATGCCATCGCATTTGCGATTTCCTTCCACCGTCAACCCCTATGAAAACTGCATACACTTGCCATTCATACAATCATTCCCCGTTGATCTTGTTATTACAAGATGCCCCGAAATACTCTTTGTTTGTCTCAAGAATCTTTGAGCTCACTGCCTTGCAGTTCTTTACCACATGAATACCCATACGGGTAATTCCTTGCACTTATCGAGTATCCATTCCTTGTCAGTTGTTTAGGTGTTTCACATAGGCCTCCGAAATACTATTTGATAATTCGAAAATCCTCAACAGCCTGTTGTGCTTGGAATTCTTGCTTGCTTGCATTATGGTTAATCCCATAAGCATAATAATCTTATTGGTATCCTTGGTCACTAACATTTTTGAGTCCATTGATTCAATAAGTTGTGAATGTTCATAATCATTAGTCGAATCCTAGGATTATCCTTTCATCTCAGACGTCATTTGGATATGAGCTGGTTCTTGACCAATCGATGCCTTGATCGGTTGTGCTTCTAAGTCTATTGAACTTATTCGTTTTCGATCAGACCGATTGCTTCTGATCCCTTAATTTGGAAATCATAAAATTCTTTGCATTAAGCTTTGAATTAGTCAGTTATTTCAATAATCTGATGCCTTGGCATTCCTTCTTCCTCTGATTGAGTACCGATACTCACATCAGCCCCGTTGTGGACCGCCATACCCATTGCCGGGCTATTATCCGACAATGTCCTTCACAACCAAAATTATTATGAGTTCTTTAACCGATACATAATGCCTTTGGTAAATCGTATCCTCTACTTTTGTCAACCATGCTCTACTTTTGAGCTTGTGTTATTTACTCCTGAAGTTCATGGTATATGTTCTAAGAAGCCCCGATGGGTTGAACCTATGCCTTCCGTAATCTGTGTGAACTCGAAAGTTTTCACGGGTCATACTTCTCTGGTAATTCACCAGGTAGGTTTTGACACCGAAATCATTTTATCTAGAGCAGTGAATGAAAGGTTATATACATTGAAGAAGTGGGAGTCGACCTTGAACTTTGTGTTCATGCCCATGGACACGATGTAGATCCTATCATGGAAGCTTCTTGTAATAATAACTATTTTCTTGATAAATACCATCTGGCATCTGTGAATTGATCCTTTGCAACCGTGGTTCCGGCCATGATTGTTCTTCTTTGACCCATTTCTCGGACAAGTTAAAGCACTTGTCTTCTACAGATCAATATGCCTGCCCAACCTCTATTATGATCTACCTTTGAGTATTACCCCTGGTATCTCGAGGATATCATGCCATTGCACTGCACCTTATGAACTTTTGATGAAGCACTACCTTTCCCTGTCAATGTCACTTCATGGGTTCTGGGTTGTTAGTCACTCGAGAACACCGATAAGTGAATCGGTTTCGCACTCCGGTTCAATAACTCTAAGTAATTCTTGTTGCTTACGAGTTTAATAATCCTTCAAATCATTCCTAGCCTTATCGGCTATATCATTATCGTGCAAACTTTTAACTGTGCTTCCTGGCCCTTCTTCCCGGAGCATAACTTTCGACGATGAGCTAAGCTTATGTCGATCTTTCTTGTCTTGTCGTTTCACCTCGAACGGCAATCTTGATTCCTAGTTGGTGTTGTATCCGTAGTTCCAATAATCTTTTGCTGCATTAGTTCTTCTGCTTGAGCAGTCGCTGTTCGATTGCTTCTTTGTGGAGCCTCTCGACAAAATTGTCGTGATCATCATCAACATTTTGAGCTCTTCTAGGATATCAATCAAATTCAGGATGTGTAACACCATCCTTGACCCCCCGATGATTTGTATTAACATCGACAACATTCCCACATTCCCTCCGACACAAAACGTGTTCATGTTTTGTGTAGTTTCCTTTCTATCCAACTTATATTATGATTCTATCTTGGAGTATTACCATCTGTTACGTCAAGAATGTTAAGGGAATTACCTCCACTATTATTCTTGATATTGTAATACTTCTCACCATCACCATTCTTTCTCGGTCCCCGTGTTGGTTCTAACCGGGATACCAACAGGTGAATGGTGCTGTTTGGATTCTACCGTTCTAGCAACCCTATTGCTTTGAAGTTAATGGTTGAACGTTCATTCTTAGACTACTGATCACTGAATCACCATTCTAACATTTGATCATGCTACCTAAGGCCATGTTTTGGGCACACTTTTCAACTAATGTTTAATTTGTATGTTTTTCCTTGAGCATACATCATTATATCATTGATCCGACAAATGTTATCTCCTTGGTGACATAACTGTGGAAATCCATCTTTTTGGATACCTCGTTGAATTATCGCTGAGTCCATCAGCCACCTCCTCATCCTCTCCTTGGCTTAATGATGAATCCCTTCGTGTATCCAGAGTCTGACCTTTGCTTGAAGACCATGTCAATGCTATCTCGAAGCATGTTTGTGGTACTCTGATCATCAATAAGAACATTTGAGGCGCCATGTTAAATCTCCTTTATCGGTTATTCAAACACCATTGTTTGGGTAATGTCATGAACCTCCTCTTGCCTACCTAAATGGTTTTCTACATTATATCCTGTCATGGATATCATGCTCTGCTTGTCCTTGGGAAGGATATACCCTTGAAATATGTGCTTAAACACATTTTTCTTTCCATTGTTCTGATTAAATATGATAGACATTTTTCCCTTTCCGTGAGTTTGTTTAAACCCTTTCTATGATCTATATGATATAGCCAGTAATAATTCCCTGCTTGTGCAAACATCTTGGTGTACAACTCTGTTAGTAAGAGCCTGTTACTATTGTTGATGACATTCCGGTAACCACCGATGGACGAGAACTTTGCCTATTGGTCCGCCTCGTTCAACGAGCAGGAAAATGGTTCTCTTCGTCCCTCGCCCTTGGTACCGATGTTGTTGCCGACAAAATCGATAGGCTACCCTCTGACATGCCTTGCTATCATGACAATGCAAGATGTCACCGTCCTCAATACTTTAACCCACATGGTGGGCCCATAAGCCACAGTTCCACAGGATCGAAACCTGACTCTCCTGTACACCCATCTTTCCAAAGTTATTCCTCGCGACTGATTTCGTACGTAATTCATGGGTCATCTTCCTAGTAATCTACTTTGGAATCGGACGGACTACTTATTCTCGTTGCTCTGGACCCCTTTAACACTTTGTTCAGGCATCGAACGATTGCGTGCCCGCTCGAAAATTCTCATGGTACTTTCTTACTTTGCTCTCGATATCTTCTTAAGTTTCAGTTCAAGAGTTACTTCTGCCACGTTCCCCGATGTTTGCTACCAGGTAGTCAACCTTGCAGAGGTTCATTCTTCCGGAATAACCACCCTTAATTCTTCCATAAGTACGATGGAGTTCCCGAAGAAAGAATGCTAACTTCATCACGATGACCCAAAGCAGAGAAATGAAGACACCAACATAATGGGTCGACCTCTTCGAGAAGAGCAACCAAGACCGAGAAGATCCGTTAGATTTTTCGTAACCCAATCCCTCCCCCTTGCTCCCCTCCTAAATCTCGGGACGAGATTTCTTGTAGTGGAGGAGAATTGTGACGCCCGGGTAATTAAGCTACAGTAATCCCCTCCTAATGTTGCCATGTCATCGCAGTTAATTCGCTAAACCTCACTTTGATCCAAACCCGATTCAAATTCAAAGTTAAGATAAACTCAAATTATTATTTCTTCAACTGGTAAAACAAAAATGTTCGGTCGGTTGCAAATATTCACTAAGTAATTAACATGAAGGATCTAACATTAAATGGATTTTTAAATCTCCCCTGGAAATAATTAGAGTGGTCATGCAACACCTTTTATGCCTTTTAAAATGTGAACTTATTTTCAAACAATTCCAAATAACCCCCCAAACCTTTTGGCCAATACCCAAAATATCAGTAGGTAATTATGTGAGGACTTTCAACATTAACTAAAGTCGTACATAACAATAGCTAAATAAATAAAACAGAAAAATGAGAATACAAAAACAAAAAAAAAAGGAGAAAACCCCTCCCTGCTGGGTCGTGGTCCAGCTGGCCTCCAGGCCGCTCGACCGGCCCACCTGGCCCAATCGGCAGCGCCCCACCCCACTCCCTTATCTTCTCCCCCACTCCCCCGAACCCTATCCACTACCGCACACCACCCACTCCCCCCGATCCCCTCCTGAATCGGGATCAAGCCCAACTGCCCCGTACGCCCCCGCCCCGACGCTGCGCCGGCGTCACCGTCGCCCACCGCCACCGCAAGGAGGACCACCCTGCTGCCTCCGTTCGCCGAGGCACCCCCCCCCACCGGAGCTCTTCTACCTCAACACCCTCGCCGGATCTGCGCCCCCCATTAACCTCTTCCTCGCCGGGTCTCCTCCTCTCCGTCTTTGACCTCGTCCCCATCCTCCTCCTCATCGGTCTCCAACGAGCCTTGCCGCCCCCTCTTCTCGGCAACGTTGGTGAGGCCCCGCCTCCCTCCGCTCCCCTGCTCACCGCGCCGAACAGCCGCGCCCGACCGCGCGCTGCGCGCGCGCCCCATGCACCCGTTGTGCGCCTAGTGGCGCTCGACCGCGCCTTGGCTGGCCCCGAGCTCCGAGCGCCCGGCTCGCCCGCAGCCATCCCCGTAAGCACGCGCCCCACCTGCACCGCTGCTCTCCGCACCGCGCCTCCAGCGCCTCGCGCTCGCCCGCGCTGACCCCGCCCGTCGCCGCTGCGCTGGCCGACCCTCCACCGCGCCCGCTCGCCGCCGGCCCCCGCTCGACCCCGCTGCCATGGCCAGGCTCCCTCCTCAGCGTCCACCGAGCCACTCGGGCCTCCCCGCGCAGCTGCCCTCGCCCCGGCGCCGTCCCCGCACGGACGCGCCATCGCGCCCAGCTGGGGCCGCCGTCGCCTCGGGCCCTTGCTCGCCAGCGTGCTCGTTCGGGCGACGCCGTGCCCCGTCGGGCGCCCACGGCCACGCCCGCTAGCGCCCCGCCTGGTTGGCCCCTGGGCCAATGACACGTGGGGACCTAGCCCCCTGAAAAAAACGAGTTAAAAAAAGAATTAAAATAGTTAATTAACTAATAAAAATAAATAAATATTAATTAATTAAGTTAATTAAACATAATTAGATTATTCTAATCACCAATTAACCTAATTAACTCTGTTTAGTTAAACCTGCTAATTAAACAGTCAATGACAGCTGGGACCCACACGTCAGGTTGACCAGTCAACTGACAGTTGACTGCTGACATCACCCTGATGTCATGCTGACGTCATAATAGCATTTTCGCATTAAATTAAATCTGTTATTTCTAGAAATTGATAAAATCTATAAAAATTCATATAAAATAAACCGTAGCTTGGATGAAAATACTTTCTACATGAAAGTTGCTCAGAACGACGAGACGAACCCGGATACGTAGCCCGTTCGTCCGCCATGCGTCCCTAACCTATCGAACTCGCAACTTTTCCCCTCCGGCTCCTCTGCCCGAAAACACGAAACACCGGGGATACTTTCCCGGATGTTTCCCCCCTTCGTCGGTATCACCTATCCCTGCGTTAGATCACCTCTAGCACCGCGTTTGTCATGTTATGCTTTGATTGCTATGTTATTTATTGTGTTCCCCCTCCGTTACTTTTTCCGGTAGACCCCGAGACCGCTGCCGGTACCCCTGTGATCGACTACGGTGTTGACGACCCCTCTCTCTTGCCAGAGCAACCAGGCAAGCCCCCCCCCCCCTTGATCACCAGATATCGCCTACTCTCCTCTATACTGCTTGCATTAGAGTAGTGTAGCATGTTACTGCTTTCAGTTAATCCTATACTGCTGCATAGCCTGTCCTTGCTACTACTGTTGTTACCTTACCTGCTATCCTACTGCTTAGTATAGGATGCTAGTGTTCCATCAGTGGCCCTACACTCTTGTCCGTCTGCCATGCTATACTACTGGGCCGTGATCACTTTGGGAGGTGATCACGGGCTTACTATATAATTTACACTGTTACATTACCTGTGATACTGTTCGGAGATGGGGGCTGAAGGGGCAGGTGGTTCCACCCAGGTATTGGTGGGCCTGGGTTCCCGACGGCCCCCGGCTGTTACTTTGTGGCGGAGCGACAGGGCAGGTTTGAGACCACCTAGGAGAGAGGTGAGCCCGGCCCTGGTCGGCGTTCGCGGATACTTAACACGCTTAACGAGATCTGGGTATTTGATCTGAGTCTGGCCATGTGGTCTATACGCACTAACCATCTACGCGGGAGTAGTTATGGGTATCCCGGCGTCGTGGTATCAGCCGAAGCACTTCTTGACGTCAGCGACGGAGCGGTGCGCGCCGGATTGGACTGGAACGCCACTAGGCTAGATCTGCTTCCGGCCGCCCTCGCAACGTGCAGGTGTGCTCAGGGCGATGGGCCCAGACCCCTGCGCGCTTAGGTTTAGACCGGCGTGTTGACCTCTCTGTTGTGCCTAGGTGGGGCTGTGACGTGTTGATCTTCCGAGGCCGGGCATGACCCAGGAAAGTGTGTCCGGCCAAATGGGATCAAGCGTGTTGGGTTATGTGGTGCACCCCTGCAGGGAAGTTAATCTATTCGAATAGCCGTGTCCCTCGGTAAAAGGACGACCCGGAATTGTACCTTGACCTTATGACAACTAGAACCGGATACCTAATAAAACACACCGATTGCTCTCCAACAGGGCATCGAGGAGGGGATTGCCGGGTAGGATTATGCTATGCGATGCTACTTGGAGGACTTCAGTCTACTCTCTTCTATATGCTGCAAGACGGAGGCTGCCAGAAGCGTAGTCTTCGATAGGATTAGCTATCCCCCTCTTATTCTGGCATTCTGCAGTTCAGTCCACTGATATGACCCTTTACACATATATCCATGCATATGTAGTGTAGCTCCTTGCTTTTGCGAGTACTTTGGATGAGTACTCACGATTGCCTTGTTTCCCCTTTTCCCCATCTCTCTACCCGATTGCTGCAATCAGACGATGGAGCCCAGGATCCAGACGCCACCGTCGACGATGACTCCTACTACACTGGAGGCGCCTACTACTACGTGCTGCCTGCTGATGACGACCAGGAGTAGTTAGGAGGATCCCAGGCAGGAGGCCTGCGCCTTGTTCGATCTGTATCCCCGTTTGTGCTAGCCTTCTTAAGGCAACCTTGTTTAACTTATGTCTGTACTCAGATATTGTTGCTTCCGCTAACTCGCCTATGATCGAGCACTTGTATTCGAGCCCTCGAGGCCCCTGGCTTGTATTATGATGCTTGTATGATTTATTTTATTTGTAGAGTTGTGTTGTGATATCTTCCCTTGAGTCCCTGATCTTGATCGTACACATTTGCGTGCATGATTAGTGTACGATTGAATCGGGGGCGTCACACCCATTCACTGCCAGCGGCGTCCACCTCGCCGGATCTGCTTCTGCGGCCGCATCTACCCCTCCCACCTCCCCTAGAAACAAGTAGACTGCTCATCCACCATTGTACCACAACCCATTCAGTGTCGGCCTTGTCCATGGTGCCGGATCTGCTTCGCCGGTACTCTCGTCAACCGTTGCGCATCTGTAGCGGCTCATTCGTACTCCCCACTGGAGACGCTTCGTCCACAACCCCCGGAGCCGCCCCACCAACGCCCCCGTCGACGGCCTCTGATCCTCTTCGCCGACACCTTCCTCAACCCTACCGGAGCCGCTTCACCGACACAATCATCAACCCTACCAGAGTAGCTTTGCCTATACCATTCTCAACCCTATCGGGGCCGCTTTGGCAACTCACAAGTCCACGGCCTCAGATCCGCTTCCTCGCACCCTCATCCAACCTATCAGAGCAGCTTCTGACGCCCCGTCCACGGCCGCAGATCCGCATCGTCGACACCACCCTTAACCCAACCACCGGAGCAGCTTCTGACGCCCCGTCCATGGCCGCAGATCCGCATCGTCGACACCATCCTTAACCCAACCACCAGAGCAGCTTCTGATGCCCCGTCCACGGCTGCAGATCCGCGTCGTCGACGCCATCCTTAACCCAACCACCGGAGCAGCTTCACCTACGCCCTCGTCCATGGCCACAGATCCGCTTCGCCCACACCGTAGTCCACCCTACCTGAGCCGCTCCACAAACACCCTACTCAACGGTTCTAGATCTCCTTACCGGACCCCGACAGCCAGCGCAGCATCATCACCCTCGACGTTTCTAACCTGATTACCACCATCTGGAGAGATGCCAAGCACCCGCCACGGCCTAGGTACTTGTCACCTTTAAACCTGTCCAGCATCACCTACTCGATGTACTTCAAATATACTAACCGGTCGCTGTTACCTGTTATGCAGCTGGCAAAAACTACAAGGATGATGTTTCTGCTGGATCTAACAGCTTGGCCAACCAAGATCCTAGACTGAGGCATTGCTATGATCTTGTAAGCGCGTCTCTCTCTCTCTTGTATTGTTCTGTGCCTGCCAGCATGCTTTGCTAGGACTTTTGACCAGTAATCCCTTTGTGCAGACAATGATTTCTACTACTGGCTGCTAAATTAGATATGTAGATGTCATACATGATACTACCTCGTACCTCCGTTCCTAAATATAAGTCTATCTAGAGATTCCACTATAGGCTACATACGGAGCAAAATGAGTGAATCTACACTCGAAAATGCATCTATATACATCTGTATGTGGTCCATACTGGAATCTCTACAAAGACATATATTTAGGAACAGGGGCAGTACATTACACAAAATCGTAGGTGGCATGTAGGAATTCCAGTGCACTACATTAGGCTCCCTTAGAGTGCCTACTAGCCCAGCATACAGAGTCATGGCTAGTTTATGGTACGCACACAATCGTTAATTGGTGGTTTAAATATCCGCAAGGGATATGCAATGTAGTATCATGTAGAGATGTTTGAAATTAGCCGTGTCAACTTGCAGATAGGGTTACACACAATGAAAAAGTACAAGATGTATGTGGCAATTTCATGGAACATCGCAGAAAAAGGAGAGGCAGCGGTGAGCCTATACAGTGTGCTATGGTACGTCACTCCTCCATTGCAATCATCGTGACATGTTATTTGTATGCCAGTTCTATTAGTCAAGTTTCTTAGGGATAGTTATTACGAGTTATCCTAAGAAAATAAGCACATGTGAATATAAGCTCCATGTAATAAGCCAACCAATTTTTTTCATTGTGTTTTTAGCTTATCTTTGGTATGATCAGTGGAAAGTCTAGATTGCATTATATTTTTTCATTTTGCTACCCATATGGAAATTAATTTGACTTGCAAACATCACAAATTGAACCCAGTCCAGTAATTAATATGATAGGAAAACAGACGATCACTATTTGCTCAAAATGCAAATACAAAGATACCATCTACTTGGTACGATCTACTTTGGTCAATGTTTTCCATAGAGATCCCATTGCCTAATTTAAACAAAGAACGCATGACCCACATTTAAATGAAGAACAATTATTTATTGAAATTCGATGGTCCAAGTGGCTGGTTATTATCGTATAGCAGCACCACCTAAAAGCATCATATAGCAACAGCAGCAGCTCATAGCAACTCATCATACAGCAGCAGCAGTCTGCAATTCATCATATACCAGCAGCAGCTCATAGCAATTCATCATATAGCAGCAACAGGAGCAGCTCATAGCAATTCATCATATAGCAGCAGCAGGAGCAGCTTGTAGCAACTCATCATATAGCAGCAGCAGCTCATAGCAATCAATCATATAGCAGCAGCAGCTCATAGCAACTCATCATACAGCAGCAGCAACTCATAGCAATTCATCATATAGCAGCAGCAGGAGCAGCTCATAGCAATGCATCATATAGCAGCAGAAGAAGAAGCTCATAGCAATTCATCGTATAGTGGATCAGAATGAAAATTTGGCAAAAAATCAGAGGAGATTCTCACCTTGTTGGATGAGCTCATCCTTCAACAGCACCTCAAGGCCATGGCCTGGAAGGAGGGGAGGGGGAATAAGGTGCCTTCTGCCGCAGTGTGGCATCAGCCGTAGTTGTGCAGCGCCCGCCGGAGTAGTGCGTTGGACAAACCACAATGAAGCAGCTGCTGGAGACCATGAGAATGAGGGGCGGCGCCAGAGGGAGGAGCAGCCAGGGAGATTTGCCCCTACCCGCTGGCCATGTAGCCTAGCTGGACATAGCATCGTCGAGGACCAGACCAGATGGGACCAGTGGCGATGGCTCGCTGGAGGAACCATAGTGCTGCAGCAGGGGATCGAGGTAGAGGAAAAGGGGAGAGAAGATGCAAGCGGGCAAGGCAATGAATGCTTGCGTGTTTATTTTTACTTGAGGGTCAGGTATGACACGGGCATCAACAGTTGCATTTTGAGTGTAATATAGGCAGACAATAGAGTCATTTCACTATTCCCCTTCCCTTCAATTTTTAGTGAGGTTCTACCTGAAACACCCCCCTCCAAACCGAAATTAGTTAAGCCCAAGCCCATAACTCAAAAATGAATTCTTTACATCTTTTATGGCTTATTTTGACAATATGCCCTGAAAAGGCAGAATCGAACTGGCCCTTAACCTGCAATTCAATTGTGCGTGCAATGATGAATCACTCCTGCCTGCTATCTGTACATTTAGGCATCATCATACATGGCATGACCTAATACATGTGCATTCCATTGTAGAATCTGGAATATGCAATGTTTATGTTAGTTCATACGTTCCACATGATGTTTAAATGCCCCTTAAATCTGGTCAGTCAAGTGATGGTCTTTAAGCCTGCTTCTTTGCATCAGCCAGCCATACTAGGACTGTTTGCTTTGATTACTTGTTGTTCTTGACTAACACTCTAACAGAGCTTGTCAACGATTTAAACACTAAGGGCTGATGTAGTGGGGCCTTGTCTAACTCATAGGTGACATAAAGGTTTGGTTGTACACTACAGTATGCTCTACAAGAGTACCTGGAGATCCAGTTCGAAGGTATGCCTAGTTTTTACATAGTGCAGACATAGTAAATGCTCATTTCATTGTGTGCAAGTGCAAGAGATGCGGCATGTTTCATTATGTGGTGTTGTTTTGTTATAATCTCATCCTTTTGTGTTCGCAGACTGGAAAGTATGCATACTTATCTTCCAAGGGGACAAGTAACTAGTTTGTGTCACCTTGAAGAGGGGGTGCAATGAAGATAAGATTGAGGATTTCCAAGTACAAGATGTTAGGAAGGAGCCTTGCAACAGAAGTAGGAGCTACGCTGAGCCTCTTCAACCTACTAAGGTAAGTCACTGTATGCAACTCAATAGTTCAATTCCTTGTTTGTTTCAGGCATAGTTAATTTTCTCTTTTCAATTGTTTTACTTGTCCTGAGTTAATGAGATGCCCAAATAATCATGCCTGATGTTTGGTACTTGTATCACTATTAGTTGACATAATTAAAGGCCTTACCATTTAATTACTCTGCCGAAGTGTGCCTGAAGCTTTGAAGTCTATTAACCAACTATTATTGCATGAGGCTCACAATCTAGTTTATACTACGCTAATGATTGCATAGTTTTGCCTGTTGTAGTATGTTTGTATGAAACCCTCTGTTGTTCATTATGCTCCCTAAGACTTTAATTGAGGCACAGAATGGCCAACTGCTTGCTTACTTATACGCAACGTGCTGTCTAAATTTGTAACTTGTCTGTGTTTTCGATTGGGCCCCAACATCATGCTCCTCTGGTGAGCTAAGAGGGATTTCTGTATGCAGGCTGCACAGACTATATTTTTTACAATTTTTAAAATATCACCTGCTTATGCTTCATGACGTGTAACATGTTTTTTTGAAAGTGACGTGTAACATTATTGTTAGTCATATTTTGCCATGTAGTACAAAATAGTGTCTTGTTCGCTTCACTGTTGTAACTATATTTTTGCCCTAGTCATGTGTACTTAGAGAAACATTTCAGGATGAAGTGACATCAACACAAAGATCTGTGAGCAGTGCGACATGGCCGTTACCGAATGATTATGGATTGGAATTGGAATGTGCTGATGTTCTTGAGCATCAACTAGAGGTGGCAAGACAACGTGTACATGATTGTCAACATATAATCAACAAGTTGAGACTGGACATGCAGGTATTAGATGCAGGAGTCAAAAAAAGAAACAAGACACTGAGGTAACCATGAAGGAATTGGAGATTTTGCAGACTGAAATTTGTGCTATCTGAATCCGGCCAATCCTATTTTCTAAAGAGATTATAGTTCAAATGGAGTTAAGTTGATGCGCGTCCATGATGTATGATCTATATTTGCCCAGTGTATGTAATTTTCTGTTTGTGTATGCTTTATTATCACCTGTGCCGAACCATAATGCCCAGTGGGTATAATCGGTTGTAGTTTCTTTATTGTATAGTGTAGGATTATTCTACCTTTCTATGCCTTGATCTCTTTGTTGTATAGTGTATGCTTTTTAGAGGTGATAGTATTGAGTAGGATAATTCTTTGAATATGCTATATCGTTCAAACGGGGGCCAACTCGCCTGACCATGGCCCTTCATGGGCCGTCGGATCCATGGGCCTTCTACGTCTCGTAGGATCCATGGGTCGCAGACTCATTTATGGGTCTTGTACGGGCCTTTAATGGGCCGTAGACAGGCCTGTAATGGAAATCGTATGTTTTATGGGCTGACCATAACGGGTCGTTAATAGGCCGTATTTAGTGATGCTATGAAAATGGCCCAACTCACTAACGGTCCACAAACGGGCCAACTGTAACGACGGGCTAAATTTGGCCCACAAGCAGAAAATGACAGTAACCGGCCGTAAGTAACCGAATGCTGCAAATGATCCCAAGAATAAATGGGCCCTCAGAAAGCCGAAAGTTAACTTGGGCTGGAAACGGCCCAACGAAATAACGGGCCGTTAATGGGTATAAAGTGATATACTGTTCATTATGGGCCAGTTTCACCACGGGCCGTTAATGGGTGTAAAGTAATACACTGTTCATTACGGGCCAGTTTCAGCACGGGCCGCTAATGGGCCAAGAGTTTCAAAGGGCCTCATATGGGCTGAAAGACGTCATGGGCTATACATGGGCCAGAAGTGAAAACGGGCTGGAATCATATTGGATGGCCCAGATGACGCTACTGGGCATAATTCGAATAGGGCGTAACGGGCCTTGGGTTAGCGGGCTGTAAATGGGCTATATGCGAACAGGCCGTTAACAGGCTTTCCATGGGCCGGCCCGCCAGCTTTTGACCAAGTCAAACGGGTCGGCCTTTTCACAGGAATGGGCCACTGTTGGGTCGTGCCACGTGTCGACGTATCATAGGCGCCTTCTGTCCAGTGAGCGGATGACATCTATCCCAACGATGAGCCAACACGTGTTTCCTCTAGCCCATGATGATTTTACACGTGGAAAATCCCCATTGGTCAGGGCTGTTAACGGGTTATCGGATCCCAAACCCGACCCGATAGCTTAACAGCGTTCCGTTATGGTGGATGCCACGTGTCGGTCACCCTTGACGAAAGCACTTCTGTGACGCACGATTTATCATCATGGAAGTGGACACTTCCGTGATGATAATTTTGGTAATGTCATGGAACACTTCTACGACAGCACATGTATGACTATCTTGATTTTGTCATAAATTTTTCATGGATGTACATGCATGACAAAAAACATGACCTACTGTGACAAACACGTATCATCACGGAAGTGTATTTTTTTGTAGTGATTGGAGCCACGGGGAGCGCCATTGGAACCGCTGGATGTCCTCTCTCTATGTGTCCCCGTGGGTGTGCTTATTGTGTCATGTGAGATGAGAGATGAAGGTAAATGGCCGCAGGAATAAAAGGGGGTTGGGCGGCATGGATTCTCGGCGCGTCCGCATGGCAGTTTTTGCAGCGGGTAACTGCGTCGTCGCACCGCGCCCGGCGCAACCGCTTGCACACGAATGTGCGTGATCGTGCGCCGGCCCAAAACACTGGCAGTGAGCATGGAGGGACGAGGGCAGAGCACCCGGAGGGACGCGAGAGCAAAGCGCGCGCGGCGGGACGCGAGCAGAGCGCGTCGCGGCCGCCTGAACCGCAAGCAACCACACGCATAGAGCAGTTGAACACGCAGGAAATGCTCACCTAGAAGCCGGCCGACAATTGCGTCTCTGCGTAGAGAGCGGTCGTGTGGTACCACCTCTGTCTAGTCGATAGTCTCCTTTATTTTCCGTGCCATACCTTGCCCTCAAATTTAACCAAAAAATGTTAATGCATGTTTTAAAAATTATATAATTGGAAACTATGTTCAAATACAAATCCAACTATATAATCTTTGGCGACATGCATTTGTATATTATTAGTTGAATCATACTTATAAACCAGGACGGCTTACAGCGCAAGCTTGCGCAACACGCGGGGGAGTTCTTTTTGCCAAACGGTGGCTCCAATGAATCGTCGGTGAGCCCGTTCCCGCGGAACCTTGCAGGTTCCCGCGCAAGCTTCCCGCCCTACTCGGTGAAATTCCCCAAAATCCCAATGATTACTGGCCTGCTATAAAAACCCTCATGGCCGGCGAGTCCTGCGTCGCATTTTCCCCTCCATCCCTGTAGCTTATCTCATCTGCTTCTCCCACATTCGCCAATGGCACCGGTCCGTCGTCGTCGCTCAGCCACTCTGCCGTCATGAGAGGACAGCTACATCTGGGAGGCTACACCGCGGCGGCGACGCAGTCCCCGGCGTAGTGTAGTGTGTGTGGCGTCCCTGTTGGGTGTGCGCGGAACACCCACCACACGCTCCGTTGCCGGTGCCCATCGGCAGTTGTTGCCGGCCGCCATTGCCGCCACACCACCATCGAAAGCCAGGGCCATCGCCCGCTCCACCGTCGCGGCCCGAAGGCGGGAGATGGCCGTCATGGCCGCCACCCCACTGCCGGCCATTGTGGCCATCACCCTCTCCGCCGCCGCGGCCCGAAGGCGGGAGGTGGTGGTCATGGCCGCCATCCCATCATCGGTCGCCGTGGCCACCAGCCCACCGTCGACTGTCGGGGTCATCACCCACTCCGCCACCACCGCCCAAAGGCTCGAGGCGGAGGTGGATGCCCGCACGTGCGACAGTGACCTTGCGCGCTACACCGAGTTCCTGCAGCAGGAGGAGGAGCGCCTCGTCGAGCATGCAAAGAGCCTTACTGCCGCAGTGGCTGCGGCACATGCAGCCTCAGAGGCGAGGAATCAGGAGATCTACGAGGAGAACCACCGCTTCAAGAGGGGTCGTCTGGAGCGGCAGAGGGCGTTCGAGGCGAGCGTTGTTGAAGCTGTATTAGCGACAGACACCACATTGCGGTTGCCCAGCTCATCGGTAGGCTCCTCCTCCTCTGCCTCTTACTGAGCGTGCTCGGCATAGGAGAGGCAGCCAGAAGTAGTACAAAGCCCCTCCGCAATAGTAGTAGTATTTAGGGGCTATTTTGTTTAGTTCATCTGACTATAGATGTGGTGGAACTGTACAACGTACTTAAAATTAGCTGGTATATATAGTTGAACTAGCTATTTCAGTACGTGGTTGGCAAAAATTGGGGAAAAGTTTGGCCGGTTCATCTGTCAAGTTGAACTATCTGTACAAATTAAGAATGACTGCTTAATCTATGAATGAAATCTATGCTTAATTACTGAATTATAGTTGCAAAAATTAGATACTGCTAGTGATTTTTAGCTTCATATTTTGACAAACCGCAGTGTTACAAGGATTGACAAATCTTACCAAATTGTTTGTACGTGGTTGCACACGGGTCATCCAAAACAACCGTTTGCGTTGAAGGGATGCACAAATACTGCGCTGCTCTCACTTTGCATATGGGTGTTCTATCTAAAACGTTTGCGATCAAGAGCAGCAGAAATCCTGCTCGGCACATTTTCTCTTGGCTTCCTGGGGAAGCTGTTGGTTTGCATACGAGTGTTCTAGCTAAAACGTTTGCAATAAGTGTTTTATATTTAAAAAGTGAATTAAACTACGGCCTGATGGAGAGGATGCGAGCAAGGCAGGCGGCCATGGAAGTCAAAGGGCTCGCTTCCCAGTGAGCCTACGCAGCGTACAGCTCGCACGCTTCCCGGTGAGCCTGCGCACTCGAGGACAGCTTTCACGCCTCTCATTCAGCTTGCGCACCAGACGGTGCTCGCACGCCTCCCGTCCAGTCAAGGTCAAGCAGCTGTCCGCACGACACCTCCTATAGCCATTAAAACCAAGACATGTGGCGTCACGTGAATGGTTAACAGAATTTTGGATTTACTAGAATTTAAAAACCAGGCATCTCAATGTTTTGCCGGCAATCAACGGTGCCCTGGTGTTTGAAATTCATTCCCATTTCTTGCATGGGACCTAAGCATGCAGCCAACGACACATATTTGATTTTTCGACCAATTTATATGCACTGGAGCATGTGCATGTAGTTCAAATTTGAATTATGTACATAAATGCATTGAAAACTCAGTTAATGCATAAAAATGTCCAAACGAACCCCGAAAAATCACAAAAATTCACACAACACTCCTGTTGTTCTATGTTGACACGAGAAAAAAAATTGAAAGCAATAAGAGGCAATGGATATCGTTTTGTCCCCAAAGGTGGAATGTTCCCTACCGAAAACCATCATCCTTGTTGTGAGAAGCTCCGGTTTGTGAGAAGCATATACCCAAACCTGCCCCAAATGGGACAAATTTTGTACCACGGCATGTTGATGCCGCTCCATGATAGCATGCCAAGTTTCATGAATTTCAGACAAGTTTTGGATTTAATAGAATTTAAAAACCAGGCATCTCAATGTTTTGGCGGCAATCAACAGTATTGTAAGTGCATCTAGTGCCCCTTAGTGATTTTGGTGTATTGAAGACTTATAGGTTAAGTATCTAATGCGTTTGTGAGTGTACACAGGTCTATAAGTCTATGAGGAGTTTGACATTTACAGAGAAATTCGACCCCTAAAAATGAAGTTCTTCGACTGAAGACTTTGATATACTAAAGACTTTCTGAAGACTTTGAAAGTGAAGAAATTGGTGTGACCTTGAAGACTTGGTATTCATTCGAGGAACATGAAGCGTGAAGACTTTTGTTTTCGTAGTTTCATTTTCTCTTTCTTGAGTCATAGGAAACACCGCACTGTTAAAGGGGGTCGAGGAAATACTAAGGAGAAAATTTCCATGTGATGCTCAACTCAAATCCTACACCTACCAATCCCTTCGAGTGAAGCCATTGGAAATCTCATACAGATCAGTCAATTTCTTCAGTGACAGAGACGCAGTTCTTCTGGTCACTGAGGACTTTGCTCTGACTGAGGAGTTAGGAATTCGCCAGTGCGAATTGCCTACACAGTGAGGAACATGATAGCCCTGAGGAATTTGTACCTCAAATTTCCGACCGTTGCTGTGCTGCGCGCCAGCTGTCCTAAAATATCTTGTCCACCTAACGGTCATATCATTGAAGGGCATTTATGTCTTATCATGTCGGGCTGCTCCCTAGGCTATAAATAGCCGCCCCCTACAACCACTAGCTGGTTGGCTGCTCCGAGAGAACTTGACACTTGTCATTTGAGAGCAACCCATCCTCCGAGGACTTTGAGCGAAAATCATCAAGTGAGGAAAATCCAAACCCAAACCCAAAACACCTACAAACCCAAAGTGATTGAGCATCACTGAAGAGATTGATCCTGCGTGGATCCGACGCTTGTTACCTTTGAAGACTGTGCTTCTTCCAGACGGTTAGGCGTCAAGGTCTAGAGCATCCAAGAGGAATTGTGGATCGCCGAGTGACCAAGTCTGTGAAGGTTTGGAAGTCACCTGAAGACTTACCACGAGTGATTGGGCGAGGACTGTGTGTCCTTAGCTCAAGGAGAATACGGTGAGGACTATGTGTCCGGGACTAGGTGTCCTCGAGTTTAAATACTCAGCCGCTCCAACCAGATGTACAAC
Source organism: Aegilops umbellulata (assembly GCA_032464435.1). Taxonomy (NCBI): domain Eukaryota; kingdom Viridiplantae; phylum Streptophyta; class Magnoliopsida; order Poales; family Poaceae; genus Aegilops; species Aegilops umbellulata. Next base: position 473,716,649 of record CP136055.1, on the reverse strand, counting down.
TGAGACAGCAGTTGGAACTGGTCTACCAAATCATTGTCTTCACCAAGCTTACTGGTTCTATTTCCTCAACACTTCCATTTCCTCATTATTGTGTTGTGTGTTCATTCATATCTGTGTTTGAAGACTTTGACTGAAGACTTTCTCAATTTCCTCAGTTCAATTTCTTCAGTCTGTTTGTCTTCATCTTGTGTTATCCTGTGTTTACGCTTTCTGTACTTTGTGTTCGTCTTCATTTCCTCATGATGACCATGCATGTATTCTGCTATGTTTACCTCTGAGTACTTATTCCGCTGCTATAGTTCTTCGCTAAGGAATTTCCTCACGAGCAAATTCCTCAGTGAAGAATTTCATAAAAATCGCCTATTCACCCCCCCTCTAGTCGATATAACGCACTTTCACCCCGGTATCAGAGCAAGGTACTCCCTTGTTCTGTGTGATTTTGGTTTAACCGCCTGGAGTTTTAGTTATGTCGACCGCAGGTATGATCAAGATCTCTGCTGTGTGTCCTACCTTCGATGGGACAAACTACCCCTACTGGAAGAATAAGATGTGAATGCATCTTGAGGCAATTGATAATGATCTCTGGTACGTTGTGGAAAATGGTGTTCCCTCCGTCACTCCCTCACTAAACGCTACCGATGTGAAGAGATTCAAGCAACTCGATTCCCAAGCGAAGAATATCATATGTGGCCATCTTAGTAAGGGTCAGTATGGTAGAGTGAGTGCTTTGGAAACTGCAAAGCTTATTTGGGATAGGCTATCCAAGGTCAATGAAGGAGTTTCAACTCAGCGTGACTCTCGAGTTGATGTTCTTCGCAATCTCTTCAACCGGTTCAAAAGACTCGACAATGAAAATGTGCAGCAAACCTTCGATCGCCTCACTGACATCTCAAATGAGCATCAAGCACTTGGTGCCACTGACATCACCGACCATGAGGTGGTGAAGAAATTGCTGAGATCGCTTGATTCCTCATTTGACACTCTAGCACTGATGATACAAGAGCGTGGTGATTACAAGTCACTTGACCCCGCTGATATCCTCGAGAGGCTAAACACTCATGAGTTCCAGCTTGCTGAGAAGAGAGATCGCTACGGTACAAGCTATAGCAGATCACGTGCACTGAAGGCCAAGGTAGTATCTAAGTCCGAAGATGAAGACTCTGGTAGCAGCCTTGGTGATCCTGAGGAACTGAGTCATGATCTAGCACTGCTTGTGAAGAAATTCCAGAAGTTCTCAAGACGTGGTCGCTTTGGAAAACCTTCAAGGAGCAATGATTCCTCATCCAGTGACTACAAGAAGAGGCTTTGTCACAAGTGCAAGAAACCAAGACATTACATTCAAGATTGTCCTCAGTGGGAAAAGGAATCAAAGAAGAAGAAATACAAGGATTACAGTTCTGATGATGCGAAGAAAAAGAAGAAATCCTCAAAATCCTCGTCATCAAAATCCTCGAAGTCGTCGTCTCACAAGAAGAGAAGATCCAAGAAGGCTCGGGCATTCATTGGCAAGGAAATGGACTCTGAGGCTGAATCTGAAGAAAATGAAGCAGAAGAACAATCTGAAGATTCTGAGTCTGGTGTGGCAAGCCTAGCCCTCGCTACTGCATTCGTCAGCAAATCCATCTTCAACACTGAAGAAAGTGATCTCACCAACAAGGCTGATGAAGGCAGTGATGACTACGCTCCCACCTATTGCTTCATGGCAAAGGGTTCCAAGGTACTCAAATACGCCTCCTCTGAATATAGTGATGATGAATCTGATGAAAATCTTAAGCCTAGCTACTCTAAACTTGCTAAGATTGTTGTGCAACAACAAAAGGCTTTTGAAAAGGTTCAAAACATGCTAGACAAAAGTGATGATATGTTGGGTGAAGAATTGGATCGCTCTAAGGCCTTAACTGAAAATCTTCAGAGACTTCAGACCAGGTTTGACAAGCTTCAAAGTCATCATAACACTCTCTTATCTGATCATGAGAAGCTTTCTTATGAATATCTTCAAAAGAAGCAAGATCTTGAGAAGCTAAGAGTGAGTTATGAAGATCTTCAGAAGGAGCACGATTCATTACTTGCTCAACAAATCAGCGCTGCTCAGGAAGAATTTATTCCTCCATGTTTAAAATGCATTGAACGAGAATCTGCTAATTCCTCACCTGAATGTTCAAATGCTTCAAATGATACAAATTCTTCACCTGCCTCTGCTATCACTAATTCCTCATCTGAGGACATTGCTAGTATTACTGACGATGCAGGACTGAAAGAATTGTACATAACAGGCATGTACAAAAGCCTCAAAGGGCATCAGACTCTTTGTGATGTGCTTAAAAAGAAGATCCTCAACAGGAACCCTAGGAAAGAGGGTATTGCCTTTGAGAGGAAACTCAATGCTGATGGTACATATTAGAAGCCTGAGCAGTACCCCAAAACCTCATGGGTTGCTGCAAAGGGACCTCCAGTTGATCCATCTAACTTATCTGGCTATACATGTGAATCTTCTCATTCTTCTGATGAGTCTTTTGACTCCAACTATAAGCTGTTCAAAAATCAGAATGGTGAAGTATTTGCTAGATATGTTGGCACTAACTGCAGGAACGGTTCCCCTGTAAAGAAAATCTGGGTTCCCAAAAGGCGCCTTGAAAGTCTTCAGGTGAATGTCCTCATGACACCACCTGTGAAGAAAAGGAACCTCAGATCAAATTCTTCATACGGACCAAATTCTTCATATGGATCCAAGTCCTCATACGGACCAAATTCCTTAAGGGGATCAAATTCCTCACATGGATCAAAGTCCTCATATGAACATCATCGTGCCAACAACTTTGTTTCGCAGGGAAGAGCCAAGGGCTATGAATATGAGCATTATTCTCCTAATCATTATGTTCATAAGTCCTCGAAGAATTTCTCTGCTTATGCATATGCTTACCCTAACCCCTCTTATGTGAAACGAAATGGTTTGGCTGCTTTGCCACCATTCTCATATGGAGCTCGCAGAGTGATGAACTCTTTGCCACCCCTTCAGATGTGGGTGGTGAAGAAAAAGAACTAATCTCTTCTGCAGGGTCAGGTCTCCAGACGTGCAATAACGTCTGAAGAATTTGCTGGGGACCTAACAAAAATGCCTGAAAGGACGCAGGCTAACCATGATGAAATGAACTTTCATTTCATACGTCCTCCCTCTGTTTTATCTGTCTTACTGCTTGATCAAATTGATCTGATGAATTGTGATATCATATTCTTCACTGCTGAAGTATATGAGGTCGTAAGTTGCACTAATTCATCTGCAGGATGATCAACCCAAAGCCACTGAATGGGTACTTGATAGTGGATGTACAAATCACAAGACCGGTGACAGGAATCTGTTGATGGATGCTCCCATATCAGTGTCACACATGAAGCATATCATCTTCGCTGATAAAAGCAAAAGTCAGGTATTGGGTCTAGGTAAGGTTGCTATCACAAAGGATCGACACATGGACAAAGTCATGCTTGTTGAGTCCTTAGGATAATAATCTTATGTCTGTCTCAATGCTTTGTGATCTTGATATGGTTGTTGTCTTTGGCAAGTATCGTTGCGTTGTGATTATGGAAGCTGACAATTCCAAAGTCTTCGAAGGCTTTAGGAGAGGAGACTTGTATATTGTTGATTTCTCTGCAGATTCACAACCAGCCGTGTGCCTACTTGCAAAAGCTTCAGAAGGATGGCTATGGCATCGACGACTTGGTCATGCAGGCATGAGGAATTTGAACACGCTTGCAAAGAAGAAGCATGCCATTGGCATTGAGAATGTCAAATTCCTCAAGGATCACTTGTGCGGTGCCTATGAAGCTGGAAAGATGACAAAGGCCAAGCATCCAGCAAAGACTATCATGACCACTACTCGTCCATTTGAATTGCTTCACATGGATCTCTTCGGTCCTAATCATTATTCCTCTGTTTCGAATGAAGCATCTCAATATGGCTTTGTTATTGTTGATGATTACTCTCGTTACACATGGGTACACCTTGTCTCTTACAAAACTGAAGTGCAGGAAGTCTTCAAACAATTTTCCTCGAGGGCTTCAACCAACTCTGGTGTGAAGAGTAAGCACATCGGAAGTGACAATGGCACTGAGTTCAAGAATTCGGGTCTCGATGACTATCTTGATGAACTTGGTATTACTCATTAGTTATCTGCTCCTTATACTCCTCAACAGAATGGCGTCATGGAGCGCAAGAACAGGACTCTTGCTGAGATGGCTCGCACTATGCTCGATGAGTACAAAACCCCTCGTCGTTTCTGGGTTGATGCAATTGATACTGCGTGCCACATCATCAACAGAGTATATCTTCACAAATTCTTCAAGAAGACTGCTTATGAACTCCTCACTGACAAGAAACCAAATGTGAGTTATTTCAAAGTCTTCGGTGCTAAATGCTGGATTAGAGATCCTCATCACAATTCTAAATTTGCACCGAATGCACATGAAGGTTTTATGCCTGGTTACGGAAAGGACTCGCACACCTACAGAGAATTCAACAATGTTCTTCACAAGATTGTTGAAACTGTAGATGTGCGGTTCGATGAAACTAATGGCTCACAAAGAGAGCACCTACCTTCTGTGTTAGATAAACCTGCACCTGAGGATTCTATCAAGCACAAGGCTACTGAAGATGTCATTCCTACTGAAGAATCTGCTGAAGAATTCATTCCAGAACGTGAAGAACGTCGAGCTGATGCACCTGAAGAAAATGCTGAGGAAATTGATGGTGAAGAAAATGCGGATCAAATTCCTCAACGACAACCAGCTCACCCTCGCATTGCAAAAGAAGTGCAAGTGGAGAAGATCATCGATGACATTAGAGCACCAGGTCCTCTCACACGCTCAAAAGCTTCACATCTATCTAACTTTTGTGGGCACTTTGCTTTTATCTCTATCACAGAGCCCACTAAGGTAGATGAAGCATTTCTGGACCTGAGTGGATTCAGGCCATGCAAGAAGAATTACATCAGTTCAAGCTCAACAACGTATGGGAACTAGTCAATCGTCCCGATCCTCGCAAGCATAACATCATTGGCACAAAGTGGATCTACCGCAACAAGCAAGATCAAAATGGTGTTGTGGTGAGGAATAAGGCACGACTAGTAGCTCAAGGCTACACACAGGTTGAAGGAATTGATTTCGATGAAACTTTTGCACCTGTTGCTAGACTTTAGGCTATTCGCATATTGCTTGCTTATGCTAACCATCATGATATCATCTTACACCAAATGGATGTGAAAAACGCATTCCTCAATGGTAAGCTTGAGGAAGAAGTATATGTTGCTCAACCACCAGGTTTTGAAGATCCAAAACATCCTGACAAAGTCTTCAGACTTAACAAGGCCCTCTATGGACTCAAGCAGGCCCCACGGGCGTGGTATGATACATTGAAGAAATTCTTCATGAAGAAAGTCTTCACACCCGGTTCACTCGATCCCACTCTCTTTACTAAATCTTATGATGGTGAACTGTTTGTGTGCCAAATATATGTTGATGATATTATCTTTGGATGTACTGACCAACGTTACAGTGATGAATTTGCCTATATGATGAGAGAAGAATATCAAATGTCTATGATGGGAGAGTTGAAATTCTTCTTAGGTCTTCAAATTCGTCAACAGCGCAATGGCATATTCATATCTCAGGAGAAATACCTCAAGGATGTCCTGAAGAAATTCGGCATGCAAGACTGCAAAGGCATCAAAATTCCTATGCCCACAAATGGTCATCTATGCACTGATGAAAATGGTACTGACTTCGATCATAAGGTATACCGCTCCATGATTGGTTCTTTATTGTACTTATGTGCATCTAGGCCAGATATAATGCTTAGTGTTTGCATATGTGCACGATTTCAAGCTGCACCGAAGGAATAACACCATAAGGCTGTGAAGCATATTCTTCGATATCTAGCTCACACACCAACACTAGGATTATGGTATCCCAAGGGCTCGGATTTTGATCTCATTGGATATTCAGACTCTGACTATGCCGGTGACCGCGTGGACCGCAAGTCAACATCTGGTACTTGTCATTTCCTCGGACGATCCTTGGTCTGTTGGTCCTCAAAGAAATAGAACTGCGTATCACTATCTACTGCTGAAGCTGAGTACATTGTTGCTGGTTCTTGTTGTGCTCAACTGCTATGGATGAAGCAAACGCTCAAGGACTATGGCATCAACGTGAAGAATGTGCCTCTCCTCTGTGACAATGAGAGTGCCATCAAGATTGCTCACAACCCATTTCAGCACTCGAAGACAAAGCACATTCAAATTCGTCATCATTTTCTTCGTGATCATGTGTTGAAGGGCGACATTTCTATTGAGCATGTGAAGACTAAAGAACAGCTAGCGGATATCTTCACTAAGCCTTTAGATGAGAAGAGATTTAGCAAGTTGCGGTGTGAGCTAAATATCTTAGAATCTTCGAATGTACTTTGAAAAGGCACTCATCCTAACACTTATGCAAAATTGATGACTTAGATGTGCAACACATGAAGAAACGTTTTTCTTCAATCAATGAAGAATAACACTCTAAGTGTGAAGAAATTAATGAAGAATTTGATTCTCAGAACCCTACGACAATTGTACGCGGTGTCTGAAATCATCATTCTTATACGGTGGGTCACGCCACCACAAAAGTTGAAAATCTTCAGTTTGAGTTTTTCCTCAATTTTTGAAATTCTTCAGTTTTTCAAATTCTTCAAACTTTGCAAAGTCTTCACTTGTGCCGTCGTTTTTCTTCATTGGCTATATATATATATATATATATATATATATATATATATATATATATATATATATATATATATATATATATATGAGTTTATGTCCTCTATAGCATTCACTTATAGCTATTTCTTCAAGTTGGTTCTTCTGCTAAGTGAATGTGATCGGACCCTTCCCCCTCTATGCTATACTCAATCCAATCTATTCACAAATTCTTCATGTGCGTTCTATTTGAAACTCGTTCAAATTCTTCACTATGTCCTTGTCAGCTGAAGAAATTGCGAAAGGAACGTTAAAACTAATCTTATCCAAACTTTCGGTTTTGCCGCTCAAACCGTTCCGCATCCCACGATGCATTATTTTATCCACCCACGATCTTACACGATCTCCACTACACATTACGTGGGTGACACATGTCGCAAGAAGGAGAACGGCCAAGGGCATGTTCGTCCTAAATCTTCGGGCGAGCAGTTTTTTCACCACGGCTATAAATACCCCTATCGACATCCTCACTTCTTTTACCCCGCTCGATCTCACTCCCTCGCTCGAGCTTCCAAACCCTAGCATCGTCGCTACTCCATCGTCGCCGGTGAGGAAGAGCTTCACTGCCTCGACCTCGTCGCCGTCGTACTCACGCCGACTGCGGAAATCTTCACCTCCGCTGCCGCCGTAGACGTCTTCCTCCGCCAAGTTAGGGCGTGGAAGATCTGCATCGATGAACTTCACTGTTCCAACTCCCAGTTCGTCGTGTTCTTCGTTCAGGGTAAATTAAAAGCTAATTTTACTGCCCTCTTTGATTTGAAATTTTTCTACAAAATCTTCAAAGGTGTTTTATTCTTCAAATCCTCACACACAAAACACCTTACATGTTATCTGTTCTTGATTCATTTCCCTAAGCCTCATTTTCTTCAAGATTCCTCAATTGTGTGGATCCTCGATCTATACAACTCTGGAACCTAAGATATAAAGCGCTTAGTGAAATTCCTCAAGACGAATCTTGTCAAATTCCTCAAACTTGTTCTTTATGAAAACCCTCTGAGAACGCATATGACCTCTTCAAATTCCTCGCAACTATACTCTGTTCACAGGTACACATGTCTGCTGCTGAATCATTAGGTTCTCATCAACTTAACTCATTTGCAGCGTTCCTCGAAGAAAAGTTGCATACTTCTTCAGAGAATTCAATTGTTCAAATTCCTCATCTGAAGAAAATGGCTGACGGTAAAAGGCCACAGAAAGGAGGAAAGAGGCCTGAGGTCATGACTGCTTTTGAAATACCTGAGGACATCTATGCTGGGTATTGCACACCTCCTGAGGAAGATAAAAATTAGCGCAAGGTGCGCATTCAGAAGATTGAAAGGAGATGGGCACGTGAATGGAGGGAGTACAGATATGTTACTCCAAAGTACATGAAGAAATTCGCAGTAAACCCTCCATGCCAAAGACCTCCATTGGCACCTGGCCAAGTGGCTGATCCCACTAGTATAAAGCGTGGTGAGGAATTTCCTAAAGAATGGGCCAAGCGCCAAGCTAAACTGGCAAGGCAAGCCAGAGAAGCAATGAAGAAATTCAATGAAGACTCTGTTGTTGCTGCTGCTGCCACTGAGGCTTCTGTCAAGCCGAAGAAAGCAATGCTCAAGAAGCCCGCTCGCAAGCCAAGTGCTTCGTCTTCAATGCCCTCACAGCCAAGTTCCTCAGCTGCGCCCTCACGGCCAAAATCTTCAAAATCTTCAAAGCAAATTCCTCATGCTGCCCCTGCTCCACCAAAGTCCTCAGTTGTCCCTACAAAGTCCTCAGCACCCGTGCATCTGGCTTCATGCCAAAGGACTACTGGCATCTCTATTGCCTCTGGTGTCTCAGCTAGTTCTTCAGTTGCACCAAATTCCTCAGCTGGACCTTCTCTGCTGAAGAAAAAGGCTACTGCTGGACGCGGAAATCGCCCAAGTCCCAACAAGAAGCAGGTAGTCTTCACTGTGCCATCTGATGATGATGAAGCTGATGAAGAAGAACTTACTGAAATCATCAGGGACCAACAAGAACGGGCTGCTAAAGCCAAAGGCACACCTGTGCCCCTGTTATTGGATCCAAGGGTGATCCTAGATTATATTGATCTCTGGCATAAGGATCCTCACACACCTGTGCCTGATTTCAAGTTGACACCTGGTCAAAGTCACATGTTTACTCACTTCATCCAAGAGGAGAAGTGGAAATATGATAAGGCCAGAGAGATCAAGAAATCGCAGTACCGCAAAGAGAAGCTACTGAAGAAAAATGTTCTCAAAATGAAGCCTGAAGAACTCGTCAAGATGCAGGCTGAGATCAAAGCCCTCAGCGACAACTTTGACTCGTACTATGCTGATTGGCAAGGAGCCAAGGTCAGATTTGTGAGGCTGACTGATACCTTCACCAAGGGTGCAGCCTCAATGCAAAAAATTCCTCAAGCTGAAGCATCTGTTCAGCAAACTGAAGAACATGCCAGCACCGCTGATGAAGTTCAGGCTGCTGAAGAAAATGCCAGTTCCAGGGCTAATGACGCTGCTCCAGCCACTGAAGAAATTGCCAGGGCATCCACTAGTGGTGCGCCTGAAGAAATTGAAGAAACCAGGGCAACTGCATCAGTTGCGCCTGAGGAAAATCAACCAGATTCCTCAGCTCCACCTGCGCCTACACCAACTCCGATCCTTCCATCCGCATTGGATGTGAAGAAGACAAAGGCTGCAGAACGAGCTGTTGTGAAGAAAAGGAAGGCATCAAATGCTTCAGAATCTTCAGCTCCCAAGAAGATGAAGCCCATGACCAGCTCGTTTGCTAATCCAATTGATGTTGTTCCTATCTCCTCCATGCCATCAAAGGACCTTGTTCCTTTTGGTGAAGACTATGAGATCCCAAGTGGATCAGATGAAGAAACTCAATCTGCTGCTTCGTCAGAGCAGATTGATGAAGAAATTGAAGCGGATGCAATCCCTTCAACCCCAATGGTCTCATCACCAATGCCTCGGTTTGATACTGAAGAGGCTGGTGTTGAAGAAATTGATGAAGATGTGGATATTGGCAGCACAACTCCGTTGATGAATGATGACTTTTGGGAAAGTCAGCACCCCAATTCCCCACTCTGCACCCCACTGCAGCAAATTCCTCACTCTCCTTCACCAACAGTAAAATTGGGCTCTGAAGAAACTCATCCCGCTGCATCTGTGAATGAAGAAATTCCAGCCACTAGTGCTGAAGAAACTGCTACTGAAACAGACAAGGTGACTGCACCTGAGGAAAATCCTGAAATTCCTCAGCCTGAAGAGCCTGAGATCGTGATTCCTGAGGTCGTGATGCAACTCACTGACACTCCTCTGCCAAGGCCAAAGGATCCGTTCTCACGCAAACAAAAATTCAAGGCTGAAGACTTCTATGGCGAGCACATGTTCTTCACTGAATACAACCCATATGACTCTGCTCGCATAAGGAAGAGGCGTTTCTGGACTGCCAGCCAAGCAAATTTCTATTCCTCTGTGCTTTACAACAAAGACAAAGTCTTCGACCATGCTCATATTCCTCACATGGATATGGAGTCTTTGCCGTGCTTCACGCCAGTCCTCAGTGTTCTTCACGATGCTAGGCTGCTCAACTTCTGCACAGATATATGCGATTGGAATGAAGAACTTATTCTTCAATTTTATGCAACGTTGCACAGCACCGGCAACTCTGAAGATATCAATTCATGGTTTTTGGACTGGATGACTGAGAACACACATTATAAGGCCCCAGCATCTGAATTGCTTCAGGTCCTTCCTCTGAGTCCACCCACTGAAGATGCTTGTTGTGTGTACAACGAACCTGAGCTTTCAAATCACTATATGCAAGTGATGATGAAGCCTTTGAAGCCAGGGCAAGCTCCTCGAACCAAATTCCTCGTCAAGGAATTGTTGTATGTGCCAAGGACTGTCTATCGCATTCTGACGAAGACAATGAGTCCCATCAAAGGCCACGACTCGACTGATGAAGAAGTCGTTGGCATCATGAAGAATCTGCTTTTCAACATCATTCATGGCGTTCCCGTCAACTTCCATGATTTCTTCATGAGGACTCTGGCCAACATTGCTATGTCACCATTTGAGCTGAAGCCTTATGCACCTTGGATAATGAAATTCATCAGGACAAGGTCTTCGCTCAACTACAAAGCTGAAACGCTCAACCACTGCAGCTACTTGCCTCCCATTGAAGTCCTCAAACGGACATTTTCCTCAGCTGAAGAAAAGGGCAAGGCCACTACTGTGATAGATGAAGGCATTCGTCCGTTGGATGGTCAATTTCGCAAAGCTGCATCTTACTCCACCAATGATGACTCTGCCACACATGACTCTGCTGCTAACACTGCCAAGCCAAATCCTCAAGCCACAGCACCCAGGGTGATGACTGACCGTGAGTTACTCCTCAGTCTTCGTCAAAAGGTTGATCGCAATCACAAATGGGTCAAACGTCAGTTTGGTTCAATTCTTCACAACATGACTTCCACACACAATGCAGTGAAGAAAAACCACTACTACCTTCATGAAACCCTCAACCGCACCTGGGCTGTTCTATCTCAAGTGTATAGTGCTGAAGACTTGGAGAAAATGGGTCTCAAAGAAGAATTTGCCTGGTCTGCACCTCCTCCGAAAAAATACAAGAAGGTCCCAGTTCCTTCTTTGGTGGCCAGTTCATATTCTTCATCACGCGACACAGATGAAAATGAAGACTTGGACGACACTGCAGCAGGCCTGACTTCAACGACCGACCCCAACAACGCCGGCGCTCCTTCATCAACTTGAAAATCTTCAGGGGCGTTAGTCCTCAGTTTTGATCCTTTTGGTCATTTGATGACAAAGGGGGAGAAATCTGAGTTAGACTTCAAGCGGGTCTATAATAAGGGCATATTCGTTTTTTTAAGTTACAACTCTCGTTCTTCCGAAACTTTTATTGGATCGAGTTGTAATCTTAAGTCCGATGGTGCGCTAATACTTTTGTTGCACTATGCTTTGATACTTTGATGCGCTATTCTGCATGCTTATTCCCCATTAATATTATTGCACGCATGCTGAATTACATCAGGCACCATATCTCATCATGCATTTCAAATTCTTCATACTATATGTCAAATGCGTGAATGAATTACAAGATATAGGGGGAGATCTCCATGATTCAACTCTTCAAGTGTGCATTGCTTCAAAAGCAAATTCCTCACTATGCACATCTTCAGGGGGGGTTCTTCTATATCTTGAAATCAAATTCCTCAATATCAGTTTTTACACTTCATATATTTATCCCCGTTGAAAACTTAACCTATGTTGTCATCAATCACCAAAAGGGGGGAGATTATAAGTGCATCTGGTGCCCCTTAGTGATTTTGGTGTATTGAAGACTTATAGGTTAAGTATCTAATGCGTTTGTGAGTGTACACAGGTCTATAAGTCTATGAGGAGTTTGATATTTAGAGAGAAAGTCGACCTCTAAAAATGAAGTTCTTCGACTGAAGACTTTGATATACTGAAGACTTTCTGAAGACTTTGAAAGTGAAGAAATTGGTGTGACCTTGAAGACTTGGTATTCATTCGAGGAACATGAAGCGTGAAGACTTTTGTTTTCGTAGTTTCATTTTATCTTTCTTGAGTCATAGTAAACACCGTACTGTTAAATGGGGTCGAGGAAATACTAAGGAGAAAATTTCCATGTGATGCTCAACTCAAATCCTACACCTACCAATCCCTTCGAGTGAAGCCATTGGAAATCTCATACAGATCAGTCAATTTCTTCAGTGACAGAGACGCAGTTCTTCTGGTCACTAAGGACTTTGCTCTGACTGAGGAGTTAGGAATTCGCCAGTGCGAATTGCATACACAGTGAGGAACATGATAGCCCTGAGGAATTTGTACCTCAAATTTCTGACCGTTGCTGTGCTGCGCGCCAGCTGTCCTAAAATATCTTGTCCACCTAACGGTCCTATCATTGAAGGGCATTTATGTCTTATCATGTCGGGCTGCTCCCTAGGCTATAAATAGCCGCCCCCTACAACCACTAGCTGGTTGGCTGCTCCGAGAGAACTTGACACTTGTCATTTGAGAGCAACCCATCCTCCGAGGACTTTGAGCGAAAATCATCAAGTGAGGAAAATCCAAACCCAAACCCAAAACACCTACAAACCCAAAGTGATTGAGCATCACTGAAGAGATTGATCCTGCGTGGATCCGACGCTTGTTACCTTTGAACACTGTGCCTCTTCCAAACGGTTAGGCGTCAAGGTCTAGAGCATCCAAGAGGAATTGTGGATCACCGAGTGACCAAGTCTGTGAAGGTTTGGAAGTCACCTGAAGACTTACCACGAGTGATTGGGCGAGGACTGTGTGTCCTTAGCTCAAGGAGAATACGGTGAGGACTGTGTGTCCGGGACTAGGTGTCCTCGAGTTTAAATACTCAGCCGCTCCAAACAGATGTACAACTGAGACAGCAGTTGGAACTGGTCTACCAAATCATTGTCTTCACCAAGCTTACTGGTTCTATTTCCTCAACACTTCCATTTCCTCATTACTGTGTTGTGTGTTCGTTCATATCTGTGTTTGAAGACTTTGACTGAAGACTTTCTCAATTTCCTCAGTTCAATTTCTTCAGTCTGTTTGGCTTCATCTTGTGTTATCCTATGTTTACGCTTTCTGTACTCTGTGTTCGTCTTCATTTCATCATGATGACCATGCATGTATTCTGTTATGTTTACCTCTGAGTACTTATTCCGCTGCTAGTAGTTCTTCGCTAAGGAATTTGCTCACGAGCAAATTCCTCAGTGAAGAATTTCATAAAAATCGCCTATTCACCCCCCCTCTAGTCGATATAACGCACTTTCACCCCGGTGTTTGAAATCCATTCCCATTTCTTGCATGGGACCTAAGCATGCACCCAAGGACACATATTTGATTTGTCAACCAATTTATATGCACTGGAGCATGTGCATGTAGTTCAAATTTGAATTATGCACATAAATGCATTGAAAATCAGTTAATGCATAAAAATGTCTAAACGAACCCCGAAAAATCACAAAAATTCATACAACACTGATGTTGTTCTATGATGACATGAGAAAAAATATGAAAGCAATAAGAGGCAATGGATATCATTTCGTTCCCAAAGGTGAGACGTTCCCTACCAAAAACCATCATGCTTGTTGTGAGAAGCTCCGGTTTGTGAGAAGGATATACCCAAACCTGTCCCAAATGGGACAAAATTTGTACCACGGCATGTTGATGCTGCTCCATGATGGCATGCCAAGTTTCATGAATTTCAGACAAGTTTTTGATTTACTAGAATTTAAAAACCAGGCATCTCAATGTTTTGCCGGCAATCAACAGTGCCCTGGTGTTTGAAATTCCTTCCCATTTATTGCATGGGACCTAAGCATGCACCCAAGGACACATATTTGATTTTTCAACCAATTTATATGAACTGGAGCATGTGCGTGTAGTTCAAATTTGAATTGTGCACATAAATGCATTGAAAACTCAATCAATGCATAAAAATGTCCAAACGAACCCCAAAAAATCACAAAAAATCACAAAAATTCACACAACACTCCTGTTGTTCTATGTTGACACGAGAAAAAAAATTGAAAGCAATAAGAGGCAATGGATATCGTCTCGTCCACAAACGTGGGATGTTCCCTACCGAAAACCATCATGCTTGTTGTGAGAAGCTCCGATTTGTGAGAAGCATATACCCAAACCTGCCCCAAATGGGACAAATTTTGTACCACGGCATGTTGATGCCGCTCCATGATAGCATGCCAAGTTTCATGAATTTCAGATGAGTTTTACATTTTCTAGAATTTAAAAACCAGGCATCTCAATGTTTTGCCGGCAATCAACGGTGCCCCGGTGTTTGAAATTCATTCCCGTTTCTTGCATGGGACCTAAGCATGCACCCAAGGACACATATTTGATTTTTCAACCAATTTATATGCACTAGAGCATGTGCATGTAGTTCAAATTTGAATTATGCACATAAATGAATTGAAACTCAGTTAATGCATAAAAATGTCCAAACGAACCCCGAAAAATCACAAAAATTCACACAGCACTCTGGTTGTTCTATGTTGACACGAGAAAAAAATAATTGAAAAGCAATAAGAGGCAATGGATATCGTTTTGTCCCCAAAGGTGGGACATTCCCTACCGAAAACCATCATGCTTGTTGTGAGAACCTCCGGTTTGTGAGAAGCATATATCCAAACCTGCCCCAAATGGGACAAAATTTGTACCACGGCATGTTGATGCCGCTCCATGATAGCATGCCCAGTATCATGAATTTTAGACGAGTTTTGGATTTACTAGAATTTAAAAACCAGGCATCTCAATGTTTTGCCGGCAATCAACGGTGCCCTGGTGTTTGAAATTCGTTCCCATTTCTTGCATGGGACCTAAGCATGCACCCAAGGACACATATTTGATTTTTCAACCAATTTATATGCACTAGAGCATGTGCATGTAGTTCAAATTTGAATTGTTCACCTGAAATGGCTAGAAAACCAATTTAATGTATAAAATGTTCAAACGAACCCTGAATAATTTCGATTCTTTTACGACAAACATATAGTTGCATGTTCACTCTAGATAAAAGGTCTAGCAATTCAAACACCGTCCATTGCCGATGTGACCCCATTATGTAATTCAAATCAAAATGAAAAATCAAGTAGATCGCACATAGTTTAATATCAGCAACTGGGTGAGATGTAGTCCAAAATATCTTAGAGCACCGTCGGTGTATAGTACGCCTATGGCTTATGCGAGAAGGTGCGTCGGCTATAGTCCATAGCCGGTGTCTCAAGCACACTAGCTCGCTCCCCAAATATCATTTCACTGTTCAATCGTCGCCGGTGAAAGATGGGCACATGGACCCGCGTCGTGAGGGCAACTTCGGTGGCCCACTCTGGCGAGAGCGCGGCTGCGGCCGCCATGCGCGTGCTAACAAGGTGCATGAGCGCGGCCGCAATTTGCGACCGGGCGGCAAAGGCAGCCCAAACGGCCCCTGTTGCTTCTCGGGTGGCGGCAGCAACATCTGCCTCGGGGATAGCAACTCGCGAGAGTGGCACAGCAGCTATCCGTTCCGCAGTGGCGGCCTTAGCCCTGATGGAGGCTGCCAACGACCATGTCGAGGCCGCCCACGCCCATCTCCTAGCGGTCACCGCCCAAATCGAACGAATCTTCTCTGACAAGGGTCGGAAACCCACGGCCGAAGAGCTGGCAATCGCCGAGAGACTTCGAGCAGCCGTTTGTTCCTCCGTTGCATACCTTGTGATGGCGGAGCCCGTCCAAGCCCAGATCGCGTCCACCCACGCCCAGCTCATGGCAGCCTTTTCCAAAGAGATGGCGGACGCGGATGGCGAGATGCTTGCCAAGTATGGTGCGATGGATGGCATGGAGCCCCTTCCCCAGGAGACCGTCGGGCGCTAGCTGGACATGGAGGCGGCGGCGGAGATCGACGAGCACCAACCGTAGTAGTACTATTTGTTTTGTTTAATTAAGAGCGTCGGTCTTTAATTTGTTAGAGTAATGTTTAGGTCAGCTAGCTCTGTTTAATTGCTGAACTTGCTCAATTAAGAAGTGTGGGTGTGCTGTAGTCTCCTTTGTGTACCCAAATTATGCAATGATGTGGATGACCACTGTAACCATGGAAATTCGAACCAAAACTTTTGACGTTCAAACTCATCACACACGGGTTAAGCTATCTGAATCATTTGTGATGCCCACATATCGTACACAGTTCTGAATAAGGGACCGTGTCTGATGACACTCTGTGCGCCAGTTTTTTGGCTGAAGCGATTCCAAATTTTCGGCTTCCGCGAAAATATCTAGCTCCTCGCCCCCTCCCCCTTACCAAAAGCCACATTTTCCCTCTTTCCGCCTTCCTTTCCAAGTTGAAACCTTCACTCCTTGCTTGCAGCATTGCCGCCTCCTCGCCAGCGACCCTCCTTCACGCTGCTCGGCCTCCTCTATCTAGGTAGGCAATCCACACCTGACCCCCATCCTCCTCCTCCTTCCACATCCCACATTCCCCGACCGCTGGCGCGAGCGCGACACCTTCCACCCAAATCACCGACCCCTCCACCAAAAAAGCGTCGGCCTAAGCCATGGTGCACGCAGTATAGCCAGGACCTCAAGGAGCATTTGGCAGCGGGGAAGCAAATCGCGGATGCACGCGCGGATGAGGTCGTGATGGCTGCCATTCGTGACGACCCCCAGATCTTGAAGGAGCACCTTGCCAATCTCTAGTTATGCCAGTTAAGCATGCTCGGTTTACCCGTTGCGTGTGCTGCTCCTTCCTTTCCTTCACAAATTCTAGTGAATTGTGCTATCTAATTTCACCATGCAATATGTTGCTCTAGTGTATATGTTCTATATGTCGTGCAGTGTGGTGCTCACTTATTAACTGTTTTGTTAATTAGTTGTCGTCTTCAGTTAACTGTTTGGTTCAATTCTGCAAATGTGATATTCAATTCTTCAGGCTGCAATTTTGTATTGTCTTCCATGTGAGAAATAAATCGAAGTTATCTTTACAAAATTGTGGGTGCATTCCGTTATTGTATCCCATGTGAGGAATAAATTGAATTTGGCTGCAGTAAATACATGGGAAACAAATACAATTGCTACAATTGGTTGTAGTTAAATTTTTGGTTAACTCTCTAATCTTCTATTAGGAGTATGTTATATTGTGCAATGTGGTGCTCAGTTAATGTTTGGTTCATTTGTTGTGGTGTTTAGTTAACTGCTTGGTTCAATTCTGCAATGCGATGTCCAATTGTCATGGGTAGAATTTTGTATTGTTGTGCATGTGAGGAATAAATCGAATTTGGTTGCACTTAATATATGAGAAACATATACAAGTGCTATATTTCCTAGTTCTTAATCATGCTTGGTTTGGGTAAATGGGTTTTCCGTGTGGATTCAAGTAATCTGATGAATCCGTAATGTGCTTATTTTTCATCAACATATTTTACTGATAGCATGCGAACCCTTACTTAACCTGATGACTAACTACCTTATATGTGTTGCAGGGAAACAATGGGAAGCACTGAGGTTTACAATCGAGGTTAGCACGTGCATGGTCCGTTGTCTAATAGCACATTATTGTGCAATTGCAGGAACCATTCTAATATTTTCGTTTTTAACAATTTGGTCTTGCACATGTAGGTCCTGCTGTCAGAGGTTTTGACCCACTGTTCGACCCTTTTGCATATGGGGAAATGAGTTGTCCATGAATATCAATCAAATCAAGAAACTCAGAAAGATTGTTAGGATAAAGAAATTAGCGACAAAAAACAACAAGATCTTTGTCTGCACAGTGAAGAAGACATCAGTTCACTACAAGATGGTACTAACTATTATACCTTGCCTTTTTTTATTCCTTTGCCCCATTTCTAATATAGAGAAGATATTTATGCACATCCTTGTTTCCAGGCCTTTCCAAAGCAGTTCAGTGATGATTACCTCTCAAACCACCTCTACGGTCAGGTGGCGAGGAAGGTTTTCATACAACACCCACGGTTCAATATGGAAGTGTTACTAAAGAGGATGAAGGACGGACGGTCAATCATCCACAAGCACTGGCCTAAAGTTGCAAAGACCTTCAACATGAACGAAGGCTCAATATTCGCCTTCCGCTTCAGCAGTTTTCCAGATGAGATGCATCTGTCTATATACCATCTATGATGGTAATTTCAAAAGGTTCTACATGTTGCATGTGGAACTTGCTGTTGGTGCAGTTGTGTAATGGGGTAGCTGAGTGCTAAAGCTATATCATGTTGTACTCTGATGTATTTCAATTATGAAATTCTCCTTCCTTAATATGGAACTGAAATATATTGTGTGCTTAATATGAAATGTCTCTCTAGATTAATAAATGGATTATGAATAATCGGATAATTAGCCTACTAATGGCAAATTAGCCTGGTAATGGTGAATTACCTGGTAATGGTGAATTAGCCTGCTAATTGTGTTTTGCTATTGCAAACGGTTATTGAGAAAATACCGTGGGCGATGACCTCAGGCAACGCACATAGTTTCTAGGAATAAACCGTGTTGGATCAATGAACAATCACACACGACTTTCTCTTGAAAACTGTTTGCGTTAGACCACCTTGCGCAAACGTTTACCACATAAAAAATGTGTGTGGTGGACAGCCTTTGCCACACAGTTTCTTCTATGGACCGTGTGTGATACATTCAATAATACAAACGATTTAACTGGAAAACTTATGTGTGATGTACCTGTGAACGGAAACGTTTTCCTTGGAGCGACTGTGTGGGATGTGCATACGAACGGAAACGTTTAGCGGGGACTGACTGTGTGGGATGTACTTGCGACCAAAAACAATTTCGTTGTATAATTGTATTTTTTTAGCTCTACTATACGTATTTCCATATTTGAGTGCTCGCCGGTCGCACACGACCTCATTTGCCCGAACGTGTGTGCCAGGAGGGCATATCCCCGACAGTTTCTGGGTCGTGTGGGAAGGACCCCCCTATCGCCCACACTCACTTGGCGACGGTTCCAAATGTCGTCGCGGAAAGGGGTTAAAAACAGTTTGTTTAGGACCGACGTGCACCAGTGTATCCAAAGAGAAGCAAACAACTAAGCTGGGGATGCCCGAGAGTGGCATCCCCTCTTTCTTCTAACGACCATCGGTATTTTACTCAGAGCTATATTTGTATTCGTCACATATTATGTGTTTTGCTTCGAGCGTCTTGTATGATATGAGTCTTTGATTGTTTTGCTTTTTTTTCTAAGTCATGAATCCTTGCTGGACGCACTTGTTTGAGAGAGCCAAAATTAGACTTGTTAGAATTGCTCTCTATACTTCACTTAAATCTTTATGAGCTATGGAATTGCTCTAGTGCTTCACTTATATCTTTTTGAGCACGGTGTGCTTTGTTATTTTTGAAGAAATGCTCTCATGCTTCACTTATATTTATTTGAGAGTTAGTAATTTTTTTTAAGAAATTCTCTCTTGCTTCACTTAAATTATTTTGAGAGAAATAAATATGATGCTCATGATCTTCACTTATATTTGTTTGAGCTTATTAAAAGCAACATATGAAATCTAGTCCCAAAGTGATAGTTACCCAATGAGGATATAATAAAAACTTTCATGAAGATCATTGGACAAAATAAACATGATTCTTTGTAATAGTTTTGAGATTTGATGATATGATATGCGAGTCATGTTCATGAGTAATTATGCTTTAGTAAGAATATTGGTGTTAAGGTTCATGATTCCCTATGCAAGCACGAAAGTCAATAGTTATGCAATGAAATTACATCCTACTTGTGGTGCATTATTCGGTGTTAATTATGCTTAATGCTTGCCTATGAGATTTTTCGTTTCTTGGTTGGATGCTTCTCAATCTTTTTCTAGCCTTCATTTGCACTAAGTATGATCACTACTTGTGCATCCAAAATCCTTTAAACTAGTTTTGCCACATGAGTCCACTATACCTACCTATATGCAATATTCTTTTACCGTTCTAAGCAAATTTGTATGTGCCATCTCTAATTTTCAAAACAAACTTCTCATTTGTGTGCTCGTACAGCTCATGAAACGGTAGGGGGTGGCTAATATATTTCCATGCTAGATGTGTTATTCTCAAGATGAGTGTTTATTCACTTGTCATTGCACGAGAGTACGGCAAAGGTATTAGGGATGCTCAGTCCCGAAATGCAAAATGAATTTACTTTATGTTACCAAATAATAAATTCCTTGGAAAGTGTTGGTATTGAAGGCACCCGTGAATACGGCTAGCCATGGAAAGTGAAAGTATGGTGGAAAAAGGAATAAACTTTATTTTTTGTTTGGGAACCGCCTATGATATATCTAGCATGGAAAGTATTGGGAACTACTCAATCATTTTCGTTGACAGGAAAAGGATGTCTCCCAAAATATTTTTATCCATCTTTTTCGCTTTGAGCTCTGGCACTTCTACAAATCCCTACTTCCCCCTGCGAAGGGCCTTTCTATTTACTTTATGCAATTTTTATTTTTACTTGAGTCTCCATATTCTCTTATAAAGCACCAACTAAGGGGCACTATGATTGTACTTGAGCATTGGGTGTAGCTAATATGCGAGTGTGTTTCATGAATGGGTCAATGATTGAGCATAATGGGCTAGGGATAACATGCTTTAGTGTTGATATTTTGAAAGACATGGTTGCTTGTTGATATGCTTGAGTATTAAAGTCCTCACGTCAAAACTAGACTATTGCTTTGAACCATATAAAAGTCCAAATGTCCATGCCACAAAGAAAACAATATGTGATGAACATGTTAGGCAGCATCCATATCAAAAATTCTGTTTTTATCATTTACCTACTCGAGGACGAGCAGGAATTAAGCTTGGGGATGCTGATACGTCTCCAACGTATCTATAAAATTTTTTTATTCCATGCTGCTATATTATCATTCTTGGATGTTTTACAATCATTTTATAATCATTTTATATCATTTTTTGGTACTAACCTATTGACATAGTGCCTAGTGCCAGTTGCTTTTATCTGCTTGCTTTTTACATCGCAGGAAATCAATATCAAACGGTGTCCAAATGCAACGAAACTTTTTATGGAATTTTTATGGACCAGAAGACACCCAATGGGCCAGAGAAGCACCTGGGGGCGCCCCAAGGGGGCACAACCCACCAGGGCGCGCCTGGGCCCCCAGGCGCGCCCAGGTGGGTTGTGCTCACCTCGGTGGCCTCCTACAATGCCTCTTTGCTCTATAAATACCCCAATATTCCATATGTCGGGTGGTTGGTGCGACATATGCCAACGGGTGGCTTATCTGTGTGGGAGCCAATAAGACGTCGCCGCTGCCTGGAAGCGGGATAAGGCGAAGACATGCACGCCGGCGAATCTTACCCAGCTTCGGGGCTCTCCGTGGAGATAACACCCCTACTGCTGCTCTGCGGGGTCTCCGCATGATCACTCAGTGAACAAGTAACTACAAAGCGCTCCTTGAGCTGTTTGGCGAGAGGAAGAAGAAGGGCAAGGCTAGCTCTACTCTTCTCTCTATGTATGTGATAACCTAGATGAGATCAACCCTTTGCATGGGTGCCCCGGGGGGTTTATATAGGCCTACCCCCCGGGGGTACAATGGTAATCCGACTGGGAGCGGGTCCCAACCGTCAGCGTCTATGCTCGCCGGCTGCTGGGGCCCGCCGGCTGGTGGGTCCCGCCGGCTGCTAGCATCTTGGCCGACAGGCAGGCCCTACTGCGTAGGGCCCTGTTGGCGGCCGATTACTGTTGCCTCAATCCTGATGATGAGGGCATTACCGAGGTAAGTGTGGCTACAGTGCCGCCGCCTGGCGGGCGATCACTGTAGCCTCACGTCGTCTTGTCTTCTTAATGGGGCGCCTCCTTCGAGGGAAGGAGCAAGCCGGCTTTGGGGAAGCCGGCCACGTCTTGGCCGACTGGGGGAGGCCTGGCCGCCTTCGGGCGTCTCTCTGCCCAAAGGGGCCCACCGCCCGCGGGCTGCACTGACAGCCCGCCGTGGATGGCGCCATAGGCATCATGGCAACAGTGTCGCGCCGGACGGGACAGGGCTACCCCATACGGCGCACTGTGCCAGGCGTGCTCCGGGTTTCGGGGGTGGCAGGCTTCACTGTAGCCACGCCCCGTCCCATCACCGTTATGTGGTTGCGGACCCCGAGGGTACGATCTTGACCGTGCCGTGGGAGCCGGCTTCTTGGAGTCGGCCTTCTCAAGGCCGGCTTCTCGGAGCCGGCCCTCCCGCGGCTTTCTTCATGAAGGTGAAGGACGGGCCGCCTTCCGACAGTCGGCCTGAGAGGCAGCCGGCAGAGGGAAGGCGGCCCCACGTCTTGGTTTCTTGGAGGCCGGATTGGCTTGTAATTTTTTCTGAAGTGCCAAAGGGAGCCGGCTAGGCTACCCGTGGTCATTTACCCCGACAGTAGTCCCCGAAGTTGGTCGCGCTTCGAGGTCGACAAGGGGAATGAGAAGCTCGGTCAGCTTCCCATCTTGAGGAACCGGCAGCTGGGAGCCGGCTCTGCTTAAGTGCGCCGCCTTGGATGGGCGACGTGGTCTCGTCAACGGGAAAGCGGGCCAACCCGCGCGCTGACTGCGCGCCCTCCTGCGTGTCACGTGGCAGGAAAGGCCTGCGATGGCGCGTGCGCGACGGGACGGCGCCGCAGGCCCGGGCCCGCCACGCCTGGCCTCGGCTCAGGCCCGGATCTTCTGCGGCCCAGGGTGGGCGGTTTGCCTTCCCGCGGCGGTTTCACCACGCAGTCTAGGCGCAATAATAGCGGGACGTGGGGGAGTGGGCGCAGTTAATCCCACGTCCCCCACACCACGCCTCCTCGGCTCCGTCGCGAGAGCCTATAAGTAGGGGGAGGAGAGGGAGCGGCAGAGGCTCGCACGCTCTCCCTCGCTCCACCCTCCCTCGTCTTCTTTCTTCTCTTTCTCTCCGCCGCTGCAGCACTTCTTCGCCGCGCCATTCCGCCGCCACCGCGCCTTGCTTCTCGCCGCGCCGCTCCAATGGCGCTGTCGAGCTCGTGGGACGGCTCCAACGTCCTCGACGAGCACGTCGAGTTCCTCCGCCGGACGCGGCGTCTGCCCGGTGAGAACTACGTGCGGGTCCGACGCGCGCCGGAGGAGGAGATTTTGCCGGCGCCGGAGGAGGGCGAGCGGGTGATTTTCCGCTTGCACTGCATACGCGGCTTCGGCCTCCCGGCGAGCGGATTCCTCCACTCGTTCCTCGAGTTTTACCATCTCCAGCCGCATCACCTCACCCCCAACGCCGTGATGCTGCTGTCGGCCTTCGTCACCCTCTGCGAGGGTTTCCTAGGCGTCCTCCCCACCATAGATCTCTGGGGGGAGTTCTTCTAGAGCAAGCTTGGCACCGTCGTCGCCGGCGTGCCTGCCCCCTGCGGGGCCTACATCGCCATGAGGCGGACAGGTGAGAACAATCCGTTCCCCTCCATCCCGCTGATCCAGTCGTTGAAGATCTGGCAGAAGTCGTACTTCTACGTGAAGAACGTCGCCTCGCAAGGCGACTTCGTCAATCTGCCGCCTTATGTAGCCGGCCCGCCGGCCTCATGGAGCTACCGGGCCAGGACGCTGTCCCAGGCTAGGAATGCCGCCGTCGCCCGACTCTGGGTGATGGTGCAGTCGGAGGGCCTGGTCGGATCCGACCTCTTGGCCGCCTTCGTGGAGCGTCGGGTTCTCCCGCTCCAAGGCCGGCCGCACATGATCTGTCAAATGAGCAGCCACTTCGACCCGTGCCGGCTGAGCACCAGGGAGATGCCTCACGCCGAGGTGTCATACCTGGTGAACTACATCGCCAACTGCAAGCTCGCCAAGGACTGGCGATTCAGCAAGGAGCCGTACTCTCGCGCCAGACCTCCGCCTTCCGTAAGTATTTCTTCCTTCCTTTTCTTTTTGTAGTCGGTCGCTTGGTAGCCGGCTTCTGACCAGCCGGCTTGTCTTCCGCAGAATCCTCTTCTTCCGCCGGCGGCCGGGACCGCAGGGGCGGAGCGCCCGTTTCTCCCCGACCGCACGGTAGATGACGTCGACGACCCGGACCTCGGAGCGGCCGCCATGGAGGACGACGCCGAGGGAGGAGGCGGCGAGGCAGGCGGCGCTGGGCTTGGAGCCGGCCTCCAGGACTGGGCGGACGACGACGAGGTCGAAACCATCCTGCATCGCCAGCCGGTGTCGGACCCTCACGGCGCGGGCTCTTCTGCCGCGCCGGCCGCCCGCGGCGCCGCACCGAAGCGCCGGGCCGCGTCGACCTACTTCGGCACCCGGCCGAAGAAGCCCAGGGGCACCGCCGCAGCAACCAAGCGGGACGAGGCGGCCGCGAAGGCGGCCCGCTTCCAGAAAGTCGTGAAGCGGCCGCAGGCGGTCTCGGCATAAGTGTCCATCGTCTTGCATTCTCGTCGTGCTTTTTGATTGAAGTTCCTTTATAAATCCTTTCTTGGTCGACCGGCCAGGGCGCCGCTTTCCCTTGAACGGGGTCCTGCCGGCTCCGTGATTGACTCAGCCGGAGGATCTTCGGGCTCCCGCCGCGTGGACCCCCGCGCCGACCTCATGGAAGCCACGGCACGGAACGCGCGGGAGGCGCGGGAGGAGCGGGAAGCGTCGGAGCGGAGAGCCGCCCAGGCGGCGAAGGAGCAGGCCGACGCGGCGGCCAAGGCCCAGGCGGAGGCGACGGCTGCGGAGAGGGAGGCGGAGGCCTCGCGCAACCGGCCTCCACAGCTTGTCATTCCCCTGCGGAGTGTGGCTCCCAACGCCCCCGTGCCTCCGTCTGAGGAAGCCGACCGCGGCCAGGCGGCGACAGAGCGGAGGGAGGATGATGTGGTCGTCTTGGAGGTGGTGCCGCGGAAGGCACCGACTGGAGCGGGCCAGGGCGGCCAGCCGGCTGCGGCGCCGGTGCAGCCGGCCGGGAGCGAGCCGGCAGTAGGAGCCGGCCTGGTGGTGCAGCCGTCATCACACCCGCGCGCAAGGGAAGCTGCCTCCGTGCCGGTGCCAGACAGGGCTGCGACCGCCCGTCAGACGGCGGAGGCCATGGAGGCGGCCAGCTCCAGCACATCCAAGTGGGCGCCCAACGAGGAGACAGGCGAACTGAACGCGTCGGCCCAGGAGGTCCGGAACCGGCTTCAGGCCCATGCCACCGCGCTGCAGCGATACACTCGCGATTTCCTTGCGATGCGGGCCGTCGTTCGGGTGAGTCTTCTAGTCTTGGCTGCTTTAGCTTTTTGATTTCTTCCGTGGGGGCGCGTCGGCGCACCCACTGGGTGTAGTACCCGAGTTCCGAGTCGGCTGCTGAGCAGGCGGCTCGAAACTTACTAGGTCCTGATAGTTATCTTATTCTCGCATCTTGTCTGATCTTCCAGGAGTACCATAACCGGAGTGCTGCCGCCTTCGACTCCCAGGCTCGGGAGATGCGTCAGAAGAGCGAAGATCTGACCAATAGTCGGAGTACGTGCTTCGTTTCCTTCGTATCCTGTGGGGGCGCGTCAGCGCACCCACTGGGTGTAGTCCCCGAGATCCGGGCCGACTGCAGAGCCGTCGGGTCGGATCTTCCCCGACGACTTCTTCCTTATTGCTTCTTCCTTCATCTTCATGCTTGCAGGGGCCAACGCCGATTTGAGGGAGCAGCTCGGCGGGGCCCAGACCGCCCTTCGCACCAAGGAGGCCGAGCTTAATGCCTTCGTCTAGGAGCGCGACCGCCTGGCCAAGAAGTTGGCCGACCAGGAGGAGGGCCACAAGGCGGCCCTGAAGAAGCCACAGGAGAGCGAGGCCACCCTCAAAGCCGAGTTTGAGACCGAAGCGGCGAGCTGGGCTGAGGCGAAGCAGGCGCTCAGCGAGGGTTACAGCCGGATTGAGGACCTGATCGATGGTAAGCCGCCTCCCTTACTCCTTGCTTGCCCCTTGCCCTCTGATTCGTCTTCTGATTCGTGCTGCTTTTGTTCTTTGTGTAGACTACTTCCCCCGCCACTCCGTCGCGGCCACTCAGGACATCGAGGCCCACCGCGAGGCACGCCGTCAGGCAGGAGTTGAGATCGCTCCGGACGCGAGCCGGACACTCGGGGAGCAGCTTCTAGCGATCCAAGCCCGGCTGCAGCCGGCACACCGCATGCTCCGCCGTCTCCAGCGCGCCGGAGCGCAGGTGCGGCCGCCCGCTGGCCAGACGAGGCGATTCCCCGCACTCCGAGCCAGACTGTCGACTGGCTGGAGGTGGCAGTCGGCCGCTTCGAGGCCTGGAAGGCCTCCGCTGCCTGATCTGGCGCCAGGCGGGCGCTTGAGTTCGTCCGGGCCTGGTACCCCGGGCTGAATTTGGAACAGCTGAGGACTTGGTGGGCGGAGGCTGACGAAGAGCTGGTGGAGGTGCGGCCGGCTATCATCCAGCGTGCTTCGGCTCTTGTCGAGTTTACCAGCACCAGCGTCTTCACTCCTACGGTGGACGACAACGGCGTCGCCCAGCCGGAGGAGTGGTTCGGGCTGAACCCAGCGGAGGGTGAAGACTCGGCGGAGGAGGTCGCCTCCAGCGATGAGGGTGAAGACGAAGAAGGGGAGGAGGGCGAAGACGTCGAGCCGGCCGGTGAAGGGACCAGCCAGCCTCAGCATGATCGTGCCTCCAGCAACGAGGCACGGGTTAGCGCGCCCTCTACGGAGGCGGTGATCATGCCGAGGTTCATCAGCCGGCCACTCCTCCAGCCGGCGCTGCTGTCTCCGCCGACCTGCCCGACACGCCAGTCGCTCCCTTGGCTTGATCTGCCGTCTTTGTTTTTCCTGCTTGTTACTCTTTGAACAATTTTTATTAAGCTCGCGCAGTTCCACCCACTGGGGGTGTATTCAAACTATGTTGAATGTTGGCCTTTTCAAGGCCTTTTGTGTAAATATACTCATGCATGTGTTTGGTTTCCATTCTCGTATGCTTTTTATCCTTAGGCTGTTTCCTTTGCCGCCTTCCCCTGATTGCTGCCTTCCCTGCCGGCAGCTGCTCTGCAGTCTGTGGCTAAGGAAGAACTCGTCTATCTTTTTTTGGGGAAGGCAAGTACTCGAGCTTTCTTAGATTGTAGCGAAGTGAATGGAAACTGGCCAGCCGGCTACTCTTGTAGTCGGTCAGCGGTGGGAAAGAACCGGCTTTTGTTATATTAGTCCGTTAGTCCCTAGCCGTTTTTTGTGTGGGCGTCCTTTCCTGCCTTTGGCTCTTGCCAGCCGGACAGCCGATTCTTCGAACTGCGACTTTTGGCAAGAGAGGGCTTTGGAGCCGGCACACTAATTGTCTGACCACGGGTAGGACTTCTAATATAACTTAAGGCGGCCAGTCCCCGGGCTGACTAGTCGAACCCGGTGCCGGACGAGAGAAGTAAATGAAATGACATAATCATAAGCATGGTACTCTTCATTCATAGATGAAAGGTGGCAGTCCCTGAGTTCTCCTCGGGGGGCCTATTGTCTCGTACTTAGTATAAAAGTTAGCGTGATACATACTGCATTTCAACTGTAAAATCTTCGAAGGAGGTTGGCGTTCCATGGTCGTTCCGACTCCTTGCCGGAGTCGTCTCTCTTTCGCGCCTTCGGCTTCTATGCGTCGATCCGGTAGTAGGAGTCGTTTCCTAGCGCTCTGCTGATGATGAAGGGGCCTTCCCAAGGGGCCGAGAGCTTGTGCTGGCCGGCTGTTCGCTGGATCAGCCGGAGCACAAGGTCGCCCTCTTGGAAAGATCTTGGCTTGACCTTCCGGCTGTGGTAGCGACGCAGACCTTGCTGGTAGATGGCGGACCGGCTGAGGGCTAACAGCCGGCTTTCTTCCAGCAGGTTGACGCCGTCTTCTCATGCTTCCTTGGCCTCCGCCTCCGTGTACATGGTCACCCGAGGCGAGTCGAACTCGATGTCGGTTGGGATGACCGCCTCGGCACCATATACGAGGAAGAAAGGGGTGAAGCCGGTTGACCTGTTTGGGGTAGTGCGCAGACTCCAGAGGACGGCCGGCAGCTCGTCGAGCCAGCAGCCGGCCGAACGCTCCAGTGGCACGACCAGTCGGGGCTTGATGCTGGAAAGGATGAGGCCGTTGGCTCGTTCGACTTGGCCGTTTGACTACGGGTGGGCAACGGACGCTAAGTCCAGTCGGATGCCCTGCGTCACGCAGAAACATGCCAAGGCTCCCTTGGCAAAATTTGTGCCATTGTTGGTGATGATGCTATGCGGCACGTCGTACCGAGTTGTTATATCTGCGATGAATGTCACGGCAGTCGGCCCATTCAGCTTCTTGATTGGCTTTGCTTCGATCCACTTTGTGAACTTGTCCACGGCGACAAGCAGATGTGTCATGCCGCCGCGCGCCGTCTTGAATGGGCCCACCATGTCCAGACCCCAAACGGCAAAGGGCCAAGTGAGGGGAATGGTCTTGAGTGCCGAAGCCGGCAGGTGTTGCTTGGAGCTGAAGACTTGGCACCCTTTGCAATGCTTGACTAGTTCCTTGGCGTCGTCCAAAGCAGTCGGCCAAAAGAATCCATGGAGGAAAGCTTTGGCGACTAGTGATCTTGAGGCCGCGTGGTGGCCGCATTCACCTTGGTAAATGTCTCTGAGGATTGCTATGCCCTTCTCTTGTTCAACGCATCGCTGGAAGACTCCAGTGACGCTGCGCCTGACGAGCTCTCTGTTGACGATGGTGTAAGCTCCGGCTCGGCGCTGGACTTGTCTTGCCTCTGTTTCGTCAGCCGGCAGTTCTTGGCTTGTCAGGAAGTTGAGGATGGGCAGGGCCCATGATGGAGCTGTGACTTCTTCTATTGCCAACACGGCTACTGCAACCAGGGTGGGCGGGCTGGGTTGTGAAATGCTGGGGTCGGCCGCCGCCTGTGGTGCTGGTGCAGTCCTCGAGCCGGGTTCAGAAGTCCCCGGGTCGGGTGTGACTACGGAAGTCCCCGAGCCGCCTGCTGAAGTCCCCGGGCCGCCTGCTTGGCTCTTCAAGCCAGATCCAGCTACATCGGGGCTAGGCGGCACGAAGATGGAATCGGACTCTGGAGATGGCTTGATAGACGGCTTGAGGAGGCGTTGCAGAGAGACGCCGGTTGGAATTGCCTGCCAAGTGGAGCCTAGTCGGGCCAGGGCATCTGCTGGCCCGTTGTCGGCTCGTGGTACGTGGAGGAACTCGCATCCTTCAAAGTAGCTCGCCATGTTTGCGTCCTTGGCGTACCAATCGCCGGATGACTGCTGGACTATCAGGTCTGAGTCGCCGTAACACAGAATTCAGCGTATGCCAAGCTCTTTGGCAAGCCGGAGCCCGTGTACAAGCGCCTCATACTCGGCCACGTTGTTGGAGGCGGCGAAGTGAATTTGCAGCGTGTATCTGAGCTTGTCGCCTTTGGGAGAGGTGAGGATGACGCCGGCTCCCAAGCCGGTGAGCATCTTGGACCCGTCAAAGTGCAGGCGCCAGTGAGTGGAGTCCGGAGCCGGCGGCACGTACTGGGTCTCGGCCCAGTCGACGAGGAAGTCGGCCAGTGTTTGGGACTTGATGGCGGTGCGAGGCTGGTAGAAGATCGTGTAAGGGGCCAGCTCGATGGCCCATTTCGCCACCCGGCCGGATGCGTCCCGGCTGCCTATGATCTCGGCGAGCGGGGCGGTGCATACGACCGTAATGGGATGCTCTTGGAAGTAGGGCTTCAGTTTCTTGGCGGCAAAGTACACGCCGTAGCACATCTTCTGGTAGTGCGGGTAGTTCTGCTTCGAGGTAGACAGCACCTCGCTCAAATAGTACACCGGCCTCTGGACCGGCTGGGCTCGGCCCTCCTCTGGGCGCTGGACTACGATGACGGTGCTGACCACCCGGCTGGTTGCAGCAATGTAGAGGAGCATGGGCTCCTTCTCAGTCGGCGCGGCCAAGACAGGCGGCGTGGTCAGCATCTTCTTCAGCTCGTGAAAAGCTTGGTCTGCTTGGTCGTTCCACTCGAAGTGAGTGGTCTTCTTCATGAGGCGGTAGAGGGGGAGAGCCTTCTCTCCGAGCCGGCTGATGAAGCGGTTCAGGGAAGCCAAGCATCCGGTGAACTTCTGGACGTCTCGCAGCTTGGTGGGAATCGCCATTCTCTCAATGGCCTTGATCTTCACTGGGTTGCACTCGATGCCGCGTTCGGAGACCAGGAAGCCTAGGAGCTGGCCGGCTGGTACTCCGAACACGCATTTCTCGGGGTTGAGCTTGATCCGGAACCGGCGCAGGTTCTCGAATGTTTCCTTGAGGTCTTCTAACAAGGTGCCGCGCTTCTCCGTCTTCACCACGATGTCGTCTACATAGACGTGGGCATTTCTGCCGAGTTGCTTGAGGAGGCATTTCTGCATGCAACGCTGAAAAGTGGCACCGGCATTTCTCAAGCCGAATGTCATAGTCGGGTAGCAGAAGGCTCCGAATGGCGTGATGAAGGCGGTCTTCAGGCGGTCGGCCGGGTCCAACTTTATCTGATGGTACCCGGAGTAAGCATCCAAAAAACTCAGCAGCTCGCATCCGGCTGTGGAGTCTATCACTTGGTCTATCCTTGGCAGGGCAAAAGGATCTTTGGGGCAGGCCTTGTTGAGGCTCGTGTAGTCTATGCACTGTTGGGGAACGTAGTAATTTCAAAAAAAAATCCTACGCACACGCAAGATCATGGTGATGCATAGCAACGAGAGGGGAGAGTGTTTGTCTACGTACCCTCGTAGACCGAAGCGGAAGCGTTGACACAACGTAGAGGAAGTAGTCGTACGTAGAGGAAGTAGTCGTACGTTCTCCTCGCGATCCAACCGATCACAGCACCGTTACTCCGGCACCTCCGAGTTCTTGGCACACGTTCAGCTCGATGACGATCCCCGGGCTCCGATCCAGCAAAGCGTCGAGGAAGAGTTCCGTCAGCACGACGGCGTGGTGACGATCTTGATGTGTTACCGGCGCAGGGCTTCGCCTAAGCACTGCAACGATATAATCGAGGTGGAATTTGGTGGAAGGGGGCACCGCACACGGCTAAGGAACGATCCGTAGATCAACTTGTGTGTCTATGGGGTGCCCCTTGCCTCAGTATATAAAGGATGGAGGAGGAGGAGGCCGGCCAAGGGTTTGGCGCGCCAGGGTGTGGAGTCCTACTAGGTTTCCAAGTCCTAGTAGGAGTCCACCAAGAGGGGAGGAAGGGAGAAGGAATAGGAGGAGTAGGAAAGGTGGCCGGCCCCCTTTTCCCTAGTCCAATTCGGACCAAAGGGGAGGGGGGGCGCAGCAGCCTTTTCCTCTTCCCACTAAAGCCCATCAAGGCCCATTACTTCTCCCGTAATCCCGTAACTCCCCGATACTCCCGAAAATACCCGGATCATTCAGAACCTTTCCGATGTCCGAATATAGTCGTCCAATATATCGATCTTTACGTCTCGACCATTTCGAGACTCCTCGTCATGTCCCCGATCTCATCCGGGACTCCGAACTCCTTCGGTACATCAAAACTCATAAACTCATAATATAACTGTCATCGAAACCTTAAGCGTGCGGACCCTACGGTTCGAGAACAATGTAGACATGACCGAGACACGTCTCCGGTCAATAACCAATAGCGGGACCTGGATGCCCATATTGGCTCCTACATATTCTGCGAAGATCTTTATCGGTCAGACCGCATAACAACATACGTTGTTCCCTTTGTCATCGGTATGTTACTTGCCCGAGATTCGATCGTCGGTATCCAATACCTAGTTCAATCTCGTTACCGGCAAGTCTCTTTTCTCGTTCCGTAATACATCATCTCGCAACTAACTCATTGGTTGCAATGCTTGCAAGGGTTATGTGATGTGCATTACCGAGAAGGCCCTGAGATACCTCTCCGACAATCGGAGTGACAAATCCTAATCTCGAAATATGCCAACCCAACATGTACCTTCGGAGACACTTGTAGAGCACCTTTATAATCACCCAGTTACGTTGTGACGTTTGGTAGCACACAAAGTATTCCTACGGTAAACGTGAGTTGCATTTTCTCATAGTTAAAGGAACATGTATAAGTCATGGATAAAAGCAATAGCAACATACTAAACGATCGGGTGCTATGCTAATGGAATGGGTCATGTCAATCAGATCATTCAACTAATGATGTGATCTCGTTAATCAAATAACAACTCTTTGTTCATGGTTAGGAAACATAACCATCTTTGATTAATGAGCTAGTCAAGTAGAGGCATACTAGTGACACTCTGTTTGTCTATGTATTCACACATGTATTATGTTTCCGGTTAATACAATTCTAGCATGAATAATAAACATTTATCATGACATGTAAGGAAATAAATAATAACTTTATTATTGCCTCTAGGGCATATTTCCTTCATGCACATGCGCCACTTGTTGTTCTTCTTCAGCACGAGGATCGGGTTGGCAAGCCACTCCGGAAAGAACACCTCCATGATGAAGCCGGCAGCCAAAAGCCGGGCTATCTCTTCTCCTACGATCCTTCTCTTTTCCTCCGACAGTCGGCGGAGGGGTTGCTTGACCGGCTTTGCACCTTCTCGGACATGTAATTTGTGCTCGGCGAAATCCTTCGGAACACCCGGCATGTCCTTGGGGGACCATGCGAAGATGTCCCGATTCTCATGGAGGAAATCGGCGAGCTCGCCTTCCTATTTGCTATTTAGGTTTGCCCCAATGACGGCAAACCTGTCCGGGTGCTCGGGGTCAAGAGGTATCTTCTTCGTTTCCTTGGCCGGCTGGAAGGAACCTTGGGCATCACACTCTTTGGGATCGGGGGACAGGGCTGGCTGCTTGCCAGCCATGGCCACGATCCGGTCCAACTTCTTCTTCTCTTCG
Organism: Aegilops umbellulata; assembly: GCA_032464435.1. Taxonomy (NCBI): domain Eukaryota; kingdom Viridiplantae; phylum Streptophyta; class Magnoliopsida; order Poales; family Poaceae; genus Aegilops; species Aegilops umbellulata. Next base: position 473,683,577 of record CP136055.1, on the reverse strand, counting down.
GCAATCACCAGGGACTCGGCCAGCTGGCTGCTGGCCGCTGCGCACTCGGCTGATTTCTTGTAGTCGCCGACTATGGTGATGATGCCCTTGGTGCTCGGCATCTTCATCTTGAGGTAAGCATAGTGGGGAATAGCCATAAACTTGGCCAAGGCAGGTCGGCCAAGCAGTGCATGGTAAGAGCTCTCAAGGTCCACCACTTCAAACCAGACGGCCTCCCTGCGGAAATGATCCTTGTCCCCAAAGAGGACATCAATCTTGATCTTGCCAATGGGGGAGCAGGACAGGCCGGGTACGATGCCGTGGAACACAGTCCGGGTAGGCGTGAGCTGCTTCGTCCTGACGTTGAGCTTCTTCAGGGTGTCGAGGTACAGGATGTTGATGCTGCTCCCGCCGTCTATCAACACGTGGGAGAAACAGGATGCGCGTCTGTCTGTTGCAAGGGTGGCATCCAGAACCAGCGCATAAGAGCCGGGAGATGGCATCACCTCTGGGTGGTCAGCCCGGCTCCAGCTGATGGGTTTTTCAGACCAGTGCATGTGCTCGGAGGGATTGGAGGCAACCGCGTTGACTTCTTGGTGCTCGCGGCGCCTGCTGCGCCGGTCTTCGGGCTGGCTGGTGAAGACGACAAAGGCGGCATGCTCGTCGGGGAACTCGACGTGCACGGCTCCAACTACTTGCCGAGCGGCCGACTGCTGCGGAGCCGGAGGCGGCGGACCAGCAGGTGGAGGCGGGGCTAGCCCTTCGCCTTTGGAGATTCGGGTGAGCCAGTGGCACTTCCGGGTTGTGTGATTGGACGGCTTCGCGCCATTGTGGAACTTGCATGGGGCGTCGAGGGTTTGATCATAGGAGAAGGCCGGCTGCCAAGCCGGTCGGCCGCCTTTCTGCTTCTTGGGCGCGGGCTGCCCTTCGGGCTCCTCGCCCTCGACCGTGGCCACCTGCCGACTGGTGGAAGGCGGCATGGGCCCTTGCGCTTGTGGTCGTTTTGGTATGGGCGTCGGTTGGAGTCCCCAGCCGGCGTCTTGGGCGCCAGGTTGAGTACCTTTCCGAACGTGTCAACCCGAAGTTCAGTCTTCATTGAGGAGTCGATGGTGGCGTACTTGTCCACTATGACCAGAAGCTCGTCGAGGGTAGTCGGTTCGTCGTAGAGGAGCTTGTGCTTGAGGAGGGTGCCCTCTCAGCACCCGGCTGTGAAGTATTCGATGGCTTGCACTTCGTGCACTCCTTCGCAAGAGTTGCGGAGCTCGGCCCAACGCGTGAGGTAGTCGCGAGTGGACTCGGCGGGGCCTTGTACGCACATGGAGAGCTGTCTGGGCTTGGGAGCCCGCTTGTAGGTGCTGGTGAAGTTGCGGACGAAGGCTTCTGTGAAGTCCAGCCAGCTGTTGATGTTGTATGGCTTGAGGCTGTTGAGCCAGGTCCGCGCCATGCCTTGGAGCATGAGGGTCACGTACTTCACGGCAACGCGCCGGTTGCCGTTCGCGATACGGACTGCGGTGGAGTTGTCGATCAACCAATCTTCCGGCTTCACGGAGCCGTTGTACTTGGGCGTGTCTCTTGGGAGCGAGAACCCTTCGGGGAAGGGCTCGTCGCGGATGCGGGGGCCAAAGCAAGGCGGGCCGACATCATCTTCTTCTTCTAGCGCCAGGGATCGCGCTAGGCGGTCGATCCGATGGCGGGCGTCGTTCCCGCCGACTCCTTCGCGGCGACCCAGTCGGCCGCTGAGAGTCGGATGTGTGACAGGCGGTGGGGTGGGATACCTTTCCCCACGAGGCGGAGGCGGAGGCGGGTTGCCCCGCCGCTCCACGGCTCGAGGGTGGCTTTCTACGTCTCGCTCGATGGAGATCCGGGTTTGGCTTCGGATGGAAGCCAGCTCTTTCTCGTGTCGCGCGCGGGTTCTACCCGCAGTCGGCGTCCGGGATGTCGCGCCGTGCTCTCGGTGCGGTGGAGGGCTTTCCTCGCGGACGTCGGCCTCGTGCCGCTGCGCGGCCGCATCGATTAGCTGTTGGATGCGTCTGGTCATGTAGGGGAGCTCATCGGCCCCCAGTCCATCCAGCTCGTCTACGGCTGCCTGGGCGGCGCGCAGGTTCTCGAGTGGGGTGGCATAGACTGGGCGGTCGACTCCAAGCAAGTCGGCGATGACAGCGCGGCGCTGTCTGACGACGCCGACTCGGCTCGGCCCTCCAGGAGGTGGCGTGCCGAAGGCGGCGCGGTCAACTTTGCGTTGGTGGGCCTCGGTGAGGCGTCTCACGGAAGCTAGCTTCCGGCCCTCCGCGAGGAGGGCGAGGCGGCAAGCCTCCAGCGCTCCGGTGTCGGCATCGGCCGGGAGGGGGACGGACAGATCGTGGATCGCCGCTTGCGGGGCGTCATGGGCGTTCTCGCCAGAAGCGCCGCCGTGGCTGATGACCATCACCTCGGCGGTGGCAACGTCATAGCCATCGGCTCGGGGAAGCGGGTCGTCGTAGATCACGACGTTGGCGGGGAAGGACTCGAGCGAGGCAGTGTCGGAGTCGACATGCATCGGGTCGGTGGAGCCAACGGACTCCCGGTCCACAGCAGGCTCACTGGAGACGTGGAGCTGGCCGAGGAGGTCGACGAGGTGGTCGGTGCCCGCGTCGGAAGCGGGCTCGTCGGAGATGAGGGCCTCGCCAAGGGGATCGGCGAGGTTGCTTGCTGCGCAAGCGTTGGTGACGCCTTGCAGCGCGTCGTGGCAAGCGCCATCGGGCGTGCCAGGCTGGCTACGCTCGCTGGGGAGGAAGAAGGTTCCCGTCTAGAACAGGTCTCCGGATGATGGTGCACCTGGCCCCACGGTGGGCGCCAAATGTCGGTTGGTTGGTGCGACATATGCCAATGGGTGGCTTATCTGTGTGGGAGCCAATAAGACGTCACCGGTGCCTCGAAGCGGGATAAGGCGAAGACATGCACGCCGGCGAATCTTACCCAGCTTCGGGGCTCTCCGTGGAGATAACACCCCTACTGCTGCTCTGCGGGGTCTCCGTATGATCACTCAGTGAACAAGTAACTACAAAGCGCTCCTTGAGCTGTTTGGCGAGAGGAAGAAGAAGGGCAAGGCTAGCTCTACTCTTCTCTCTATGTATGTGATAACCTAGATGAGATCAACCCTTTGCATGGGTGCCCCGGGGGTTTATATAGGCCTACCCCCCGGGGGTACAATGGTAATCCGACTGGGAGCGGGTCCCAACCGTCAGCGTCTATGCTCGCCGGCTTCTACGTCGGCTGCTAGGGCCCGCCGGCTGGTGGGTCCCGCCGGCTGCCGCCATCTTGGCCGACAGGCAGGCCCTACTGCGTAGGGCCCTGTCGGCGGCCGATTACTGTTGCCTCAATCCTGATGATGAGGGCTTTACCGAGGTAAGCGTGGCTACAGTGCCGCCGCCTGGCGGGCGATCACTGTAGCCTCACGTCGTCTTGTCTTCTTAATGGGGCGCCTCCTTCGAGGGAAGGAGCAAGCCGGCTTTGGGGAAGCCGGCCACGTCTTGGCCGACTGGGGGAGGCCTGGCCGCCTTTAGGCGTCTCTCTGCCCAAAGGGACCCACCGCCCGCGGGCTGCGCTAACAGCCCGCCGTGGATGGCGCCATAGGCATCATGGCAACAGTGTCGCGCCGGACGGGACAGGGCTACCCCGTACGGCGCACTGTGCCAGGCGTGCTCTGGGTTTCGGGGGTGGCAGGCTTCACTGTAGCCACGCCCCGTCCCATCGTCGTTATGTGGTTGCGGACCCCGAGGGTACGATCTTGACCGTGCCATGGGAGCCGGCTTGTTGGAGTCGGCCTTCTCGAGGCCGGCTTCTCGAAGCCGGCCCTCCCGCGGCTTTCTTCATGAAGGTGAAGGCCGAGCCGCCTTCCGATAGTCGGCCTGAGAGGCAGCCGGCAGAGGGAAGGCGGCCCCACGTCTTGGTTTCTTGGAGGCCGGATTGGCTTGTAATTTTTTCTGAAGTGCCAAAGGGAGCCGGCTAGGCTACCCGTGGTCATTTACCCCGACACCAGAAACCCTAGGGGAGTCGACGAAAATCAATTCAAGTTGCCACAAGTTGCAGAACCACCAGATCCAATCTAGACACCATCACGGAGGGGTTCATCATCCTCATTGGTGCCTCTCCGATGATGCGTGAGTAGTTCATTGTAGACCTATGGGTCCGTATTAGTAGCTAGATGGCTTCCTCTCTCTCTTTTGATTCTCAATACAATGGTCTCTTGGAGATCCATATGAGGTAACTCTTTTGCGGTGTGTTTGTTGGGATCTGATGAACTTTGAGTTTATAATCAGATCTATGTTTTTATCCATGAAAGTTATTTGAGCCTTATTTGATCTCTTATATGCATGATTCTTATAGCCTCGTATTTCTTATCCGATATTTGGGTTTTGTTTGACCAACTTGATCTATTTATCTTGCAATGGGAAGAGGTGCTTTGTGATGGGTCCGATCTTACGGTGCTTGATCCCAGTGACAGAAGGGGAACCGACACGTATGTATTGTTGCTATTAAGGATAACAAGATGGGGTCTATTTCTACATAAATAGATCTTGTCTACATCATGTCATCGTTGTTATCGCATTACTCCATTTCTCCATGAACTTAAAACACTAGATGCATGCTGGACAGCGGTCGATGTGTGGAGTAATAGTAGTAGATGACAGGAGTCAGTCTACTAATCTTGGACGTGATGCCTATATAATGGTCATTGCGTATATATCATCATGCTTATTTTAAGTTCTATCAATTACCCAACAGTAATTTGTTTACCCATCATTTGCTATTTTTCTCGAGAGAAGCCACTAGTGAAATCTATGCCCCCTGGTCTCTTCTTTATTATATTTGCCTTCGCGGTCAATTTTTATTTGCTTTTATTTAGTGATCTATTAATCCAAAAATACAAAAATACCTTGCTGCAATTTATTGTTAATTATTTTATCTCGCATTCCCACGAGATCTATTTATCCAATATACTACAATTTTATCTATCTTTTTTACCCGTGAGGGATTGGCAACCCCTCTCTTACGTCGGGTTGCAAGTATTTGTTCTTCGTGTGCAGGAGATGTTTACGTGGTGTTGCGTGGTTCTCCTACTGGTTCGATAACCTTGGTCTAATCACTGAGGGAAATACCTATCATTGATGTGCTGCATTATCCCTTCGTCTATGGGGAAATACCGACGTAGTTCAAGCAAACATCACTCACGCTCATGTATTGCGTGAAAGTTGAAAAGGTTTGAGAACACAAAAAGTATGAAACAATTGCTTGGCTTGTCATTGGGATTGTGCATGATTTGAATATTTTGTGTGATGAAGATGGAGCATGCCAGACTATATGATTTTGTAGGGATAAACTTTCTTTGGCCATGTTATTTTGAGAAGACATAATTGCCTTGTTAGTATGCTTGAAGTATTATTGTTTTTATGTTAATATTAAACTTTTTTTGAATCTTATGGATCTGAACGTTCATGCCACAATAAATAAAATTACATGGATAAATATGTTAGGTAGCATTCCACATCAAAAATTATGTTTTTATCATTTACCTACTCGAGGACGAGCAGTAATTAAGCTTGAGGATGCTTGATATGTCTCCAAAGTATATATAATTTTTTATTGTTTCATGCTATTATCTTACCTATTTTGGATGTTTTATATGCATTAATATGCTATTTTATATTATTTTTTGGGACTAACTTATTAACCTAGAGCCCAATGCCAGTTTCTGTTTTTCCTTGTTTTTGAGCTTCGCAAAAAAGGAATACCAAACGGAATAAAACCTTCACGGTGATTTTTCTTGGACCAGAAGACATCCAGGGACCTGGAGTGCAAGTCAAAAGAGCCACGAGGCAGCCACAAGGGTGGAGGGCGCGCCTAGGGGGCACGGCGTGCCCCCCTACCTTGTGGGCCTGGTGACCCCCTGACCTAGATCTTCCTCCTATATATTCACATATATTCCCAAACCACCAGAAGCATCCATGAAAACACTTTTCCACCGCTGCAACCTTCTGCTCCCGTGAGATCCCGTCTTGGGGCCTTTTCCGGCATCCTCCCGGAGGGGGATTCGATCATGGAGGACATCTACATCAACCCTATTGCCCTTTCGATGAAGCATGAGTAGTTTACCTCAGACCTACGGGTCCATAGCTAGTAGCTAGATGGCTTCTTCTCTCTCTTTGATTCTCAATACCATGTTCTCCTCGATGTTCTTGGAGATCTATCCGATGTAATCTTGTTTTGCGGTGTGTTTGTCGAGATCCGATGAATTCGGGATTTATGATCAGCTTATCTATGAATATTGTTTGAATCTTCTATGAATTCTTTTCTGCATGATTTGATATCTTTGTAATTCTCTTCGAACTATTGGTTTGGTTTGGCCAACTAGATTGGTTTTTCTTGCAATGGGAGAAGTGCTTAGCTTTGGGTTCAATCTTGCGGTGTCCTCAACGAGTGACAGTAGGGGTAGCGAGGCACGTATTGTATTGTTGCCATCGAGGATAAATAGATGCGGTTTACCTCACATTGCTTGAGTTTATTCCTCTACATCATGTCATCTTACTTAAAGCGTTACTCTGTTCTTCATGAACTTAATACTCTAGATGCAGGCAGGAGTCGGTCGATGTGTGTAGTAATAGTAGTAGATGCAGGCAGGAGTCGGTCGATGTGTGTAGTAATAGTAGTAGATGCAGGCAGAAGTCGGTCTACTTGACATGGACATGATGCCTATATTTCATAATCATTGCCTTAGATATCGTTATAACTTTGCACTTTTCTATCAATTGCTCGACAGTAATTTGTTTTCCCACCGTATTATTTTCTACCTTGAGAGAAGCCTCTAGTGGAACCTATGGCCTCCGGGTCTATTTTCTATCATAATAGTTTTTGATCTACTATTTTGCAATCTTTTACTTTGAGATCTATAAAGCAAAAAATCCAAAAATATTTATTTTATCTTTTTCTTAGTTTTATCTATCTCTAGCTACCAGATCTCACTTCTGCAAGTGACCGTGAAGGGATTGACAACCCCTTTATCGCGTTGGGTGCAAGTGTTTGATTGTTTGTGCAGGTATTGGTGATTTGTGCGTTGTCTCCTACTGGATTGATACCTTGGTTCTCTAACTGAGGGAAATACTAATCGCTACTTTGCTGTATCACCCTTTCCTATTCAACGGAAAAACAACATAAGCTCAAGAAGTAGCACGCTCCAAGCAAAACACATATCATGTGGTGAATAAAAATATAGCCTCAAGTAAATTTACCAATGAACTAAGACGAAAGAGGGGATGCCATCCGGGGCATCCCCAAGCTTAGATGCTTGGTTGTCCTTGAATATTACCTTGGGGTGACTTGGGCATCCCCAAGATTAGGCTCTTGCCACTCCTTATTTTGTAGTCCATCGAATATTTACACAAAACATCACAACACAAAACTTAACAGAAAACTCGTAAGCTCCGTTGGTATAATAAAGCAAATCACCACTTAGGTACTGTTCTGAACTCATTCCAAATTCATATTGGTGTTATATCAATTGTATTCCAACTTATCCATGGTTCATACCCTCCGATACTACTCGTAGATTCATAAAAATAAGCAAACAACAGATGAAAAACAGAATCTGACCGAAACAGAATAGTCTGTAGTAATCTGGAAACTTTCAATACTTCTATAACTTTAAAAATTCTGAAAAATTAGGACAACCTGGGAAATTTGCATATCAATCTTTTGTAAAAAAAAAATCAGATCAAAAGCACGCTTATGTGATTTTTTAAAGTTCTGGCAATGAGCGCAAAAGTTTCTGTTTTTCAGCAAGATCAAATCAACTATCACCATAGATCATCCCAAAGGTCTTACTTGGCACTTTATTGAAACAAAAGCTATAAAACATGACTACTACAGTAGATTAATCATGTGGACACACAAAAACAGTAAGTATAACTATTGGGTTGTCTCCCAACAGGTGCTTTTCTTTAATGCCTTTTTAGCTAGGCATGATGATTTCAATGATGCTCACAAAAAGATAAGAATTGAAACATAACGGGAGCATCATGAAGCATATGACTAGCACATTTAAGCCTAACCAACTTCCTATGCATAGGGATTTCGTGAGCAAACCATTTATGGGAGCAAGAATCAACTAGCATAGGAAGGTAAAACAAGCAAAACTTCAAGATTTTCAACACATAGAGAGGAAACTTGATACTATTGCAATATGTAAAAGCATATATTCCTCTCTCATAATAATTTTCAGTAGCATCATTAATGAATTCAACAATATAACTTTCACAAAAAGCACTCTTTTCATGATGCATAAGCATAGAATTTTTATTACTCTCCACATAAGCAAATTTATTCTCATGAATAGTAGTGGGAACAAACTCAACAAAATAACTATCATGTGAGGCATAATCCAACTGAAAATTAAAATCAAGATGACAAGTTTCATGCATGGTTATCATTATTCTTTATAGCATACATGTCGTCACAATAATCATCATAGATAGCAACTTTGTTCTCATAATCAATTGGAACCTCTTCCGAAATAGTGGATTCATCACTAAATAAAGTCATGACCTCTCAAAATCCACTTTCATAATTATCACAATAAAATTCAACACCCTCCAAAGTAGTGGGGTCATTACTTCCTAAAGTTGACACTCTTCCAAACCTAATTTCATCAATATAATCATCATAAATAGGAGGCATGCTATCATCAAAATAACTTGGGGGACAAAAAATATCATCTTCATCAAACATAGCATTCCCAAGCTTGTGGCTTTGCATATCATTAGCATCATGGATATTCAAAGAATTCATACTAATAACATTGCAATCATGCTCATCATTCAAATATTTAGTGCCAAACATTTTATGAACTTCTTCTTCTAACACTTGAGCAGAATTTTCCTTTCCATCATTTTCACGAAAGATATTAAAAAGATGAAGCATATGAGGCAACCTCAATTCCATTTTTTTTAGTTTTCTTTTATAGACTAAACTAGTGATAAAACAAGAAACTAAAAGATTTGATTGCAAGATCTAAAGATATACCTTCAAGCACTACCCTCCCCGGCAATGGCGCCAGAAAAGAGCTTGATGTCTACTATGCAACCTTTCTTCTTGTAGATGTTGTTGGGCCTCCATGTGTAGAGTTTTGTAAGACATTAGCAAATTTCCCTCAAGTGGATGACCTAAGGTTTATCAATCTGTGGGAGGCGTAGGATGAAGATGGTCTCTCTCAAACAATCCTGCAACCAAATAACAAAGAGTCTCTTGTGTCCCCAACACACCCAATACAATGGTAAATTGTATAGGTGCACTAGTTCGGCGAAGAGATGGTGATACAAGTGTAATATGGATAGTGGATATAGGTTTTTGTAATCTAAAAATATAAAAACATCAAGGTAGCAAGTAACAAAAGTGAGCAAAAACGGTATTGCTATGCTTGAAAACAAGGCCTAGGGTTCATACTTTCATGTGTGCAAGTTCTCTCAACAATGATAACATAATTAGATCATATAACAATCCCTCAACCTGCAACAAAGAATCACTTCAAAGTTTCTATCGGAGAACGTAGGATGAAAACATGCATCAACCCCTATGCATAGATTACCCCAATGTCACCTCTGGAATCCGCGAGTTGAGTGCCAAAACATACATCAAGTGAATCAACAGAACAACCCATTGTCACACAGATATCCCATCGCACATACATCAAGTATTCTCAAATCCAATACTCAATCCAACATAATGAAACCTCAAAGAGCAAGACTCAATTCATCATAAGAAGGTAGAGGGGGAGAAACACCATATGATCAAACTATAGTAACAAAGCTCGCAGTACATCAAGATTGTGCCAAATCAAGAACACGAGAGAGTGAGATCAAACACATACCTACTGGTACATACCCTCAACCCCGAGGGTGAACTACTCCCTCCTCATCATGGAGACCGCCGGGATGATGAAGATGGCCTCCGGTGATGGTTTCCCCATCCGGTAGGGTGCCGGAACGGGCTCCCAATTGGTTTTTCGTGGCTACAGAGGCTTGCGGTGGCGGAACTCCCGATCTAGGTTTCTTTCTGGGGGTTTCTGGATTTATAGGAATTTTTGGCGTCGGTTTCAAGTCAGGGGGCCCACAAGGCAGTGACAAGGTAGGGGACGCGCCCTAGGGGAGTGGGCGCTCCCTCCACCCTTGTCGTTGACTCGGGAATCTTCTGGCCCAACTCTCAGTTGAAAGTCCGATTCACCGATTAGTCCCTTATCAACCGCCGGCCTATATGGTACCAGCTACCGATATCCTGAACAGTGAGCAGATATAAGCCATGGGATGAAACTAACCTCGATGGAAAACAACAGTCGTTCCCAAAATTGTCCTGTGTAGGTACATCAAGAAGCATGTTAAGCACAACAGGCTAAACATCAACCAAAATTACACATGGCAGACAAAATAATCTCCAAAAGATAGCTTTAGTGTGCAGGTTTAAGCTGCTAGTAAAGCAAAACAAGTGGAAAGGTGTGCTAACTGCAACAGGCCTAACACTTAACAACAAGCAAACATGGTCATTCAAACTAGTATTGTGCCGGTCTAAGTACACTAGTTATGGTTAAATAAAAATGGAAAGGCGTGTTAACTACAAGATGCAGCAACCAAATGTAGTCATTCATAGTGGTATTGTTGAAACTGGTACTGATGAAATTGAACTGCATAGTTCATACTTGCACATATAGAACATCACATTGTGAATAACTGGAATAAACAAGGCATACTACGAACAACCAAAGATAGCATCTGAAACTTAACATATGCTAACTACAAACAACCGAACAATCAAAAAACTTTAAAAGAGGCATATGCTAGCTATAACAAGCTTAATAGCAAGCAAATATATGCATTCCTATCGGTATGTTTAAAACTGGGATGAAATGTACTGCACAGTAAATAATTGCACATATAGAGCATCACATTGTGAACAACTGAAATAAACAAGGCATACTGCAAACAACCAGACATAGCAATTAAAACTGGACATATTCTCACTACACTACAAAAGGGACTCGACAAAACAAATCATTGGTTCCCCCTGTGAAGAGGCACGGCAAAACAAAATCATGGGTTTCCTCACTTGTCACGGATGGGCTCGTTCCCGTGGGAAGAGCACTGACCCTGGATGCGCTCCATGTTGTCGCAGATGGGCTCCTTCCCCTTGGAGGAGCACGGCTGTAGGGTGCCCTCCCTGATGTCGCAGACGGGCGTTTTCCCCTTGGAAGAGCAGATGGGCTCTTTCCCCTTGGAAGAGCCGGAGAGGGTGCCCTCCTCGTGGTCAACATCGATGAGGTCTGACTTGGAAGCTATGGATCCCAAGCCAGCGTCGCGGAATGTGTCCTTCAGAAATGACAAAAGGGGCTCAATGGCGATGTAGAATGGCAAATTATTGACAGTGAGCCAGAGGAGATTAGCGGCGGGGCCATGGATGAGATCGACGGCGGTTGAACCCGAGGGGTTGGGGGTGGGACAATTAACCTGTGACACAGCCCGCCTCAGGGCGTCGCTGTCGATGACCTCGATGTCGTAGCCGGCGGACGATACATGCCCGCATACTCTAGCCCGCTGCTTGAGTGCCTGCCGCCAGTAATGGTCGTCAGCTTCCTCGGCGACGTCGGGCGAAGAGACCGCTATACACCTCTTTTGGGCCAGTCGCTCCTCGAGCTCCACGGGAAGCGTAGCCGGGCTTAGGCTGCGACGCTCTGGAGTGGGGGATGGGGATGGGGATGGGGATCTATTGGAAAGGGGGCGTTTGGCAGGCGTCATCTAAGAAACTCAGGGCGGCCTGGGTATGGATATTGGTGGGTAAGCTGCACCGGCAAACCGGCAGATGTTGACAATGGAGGCCTTGCGGCGGCAGCGGCGGCAGCAGCGGCGGCGGGGACTTTGCTAGGGTTTCGAGCGAGGGAAGGTGTGTGTGTGTGTGTGTGTGTGTGTGTGTGTGTGTGCACGCGCGCATGCCCGAGGATGTTTTGGTGTGTGTGTGTGTGTGGAGGGGGCGCGGGGTGTTTGAGGAAATGACGCGGGTACTGAAAATTTTACTACGCGGGAGTGAAATGCTGGGCTATTGAAACAATTTATGATAGTGCATCGCACATGGTCCGGAGATAACAACCGTGTGTTATGAAACAGAAAAGCCCTCGAGGCGGGTAGATATTTCCTAGGGATGCAGGCGGGATTGGGAACAAGTAACATCGCACACGGTCCGGAGATAACAACCGTGTGTTATGAAACAGAAAAACCCTCTAGGCGGGCAGATATTTTTAAGAGGGGGAGCCTCATGGAGCCCAATGTACTATGTGGATGTGTGCGTGACAGGTGCACTGGCATGGCACACAGTTAGTTTGAGTGAACCGTGTCTATTGCGTCATCCGACTTGTCTAATGTTCATAAATTTGGTGAAAAATGACGCGGGAGAGGGTCAGAACACGAACACACTTGCATGTGGACCAAATTTGTGTATCAAAAGGGTGGTTTGATTTTCAAATACAAAATGCAACTTCGATGTGGCACCTCTCTCTCAAAGCGCACGGTATTGCTTGCCCCCCTCGTGTCAGCACGAAGGGAATCATAAGCTATGAATGCATGCCCCCTCCCACTCAACCGAGGTTCACCTAGCAAAGTGCGAAGTAGCTAGCAGCCCCCTCCCTCGTGTCGGCACGAAGGGAATCCTAAGCTATGAATGCATGCCCCCCAGCCGAGGTTCACCTAGCAAAGTGTGAAGTAGAGCTAGCAGTCCCCCTCCCTCGTGTCGGCACGAAGGGATTCCTAAGCTATGAATGCATGCCCCCCCCCAACCGAGGTTCACCTAGCAAAGTGCGAAGTAGCTAGCAGCCCCCCTCCCTCGTGTCGGCACGAAGGGAATCCTAGCTAAGCTATTAATGCATCCCCCCAACCGAGGTTCACCCTAGCAATGTGCGAAGTAGCTAGCAACCACCCCTCCCTCATGTCGACACGAAGGGAATCCTAAGATATGAATGCGCATGCCCCCCAACCGAGGTTCACCTAGCAAAGTGCGAAGTAGCTAGCAGACCCCCTCCCTCGTGTCGTCACGAAGGAAATCCTAAGCTATGAATGCATGCCCCCCCAACCAAGGTTCACCCTAGCAAAGTGCAAAGTAGCTAGCAGACACCCCTCCCTCGTGTCGGCACGAAGGGAATCCTAAGCTATGAATGCACATGCCCCCCAACCGAGGTTCACCTAGCAAAGTGTGAAGTAGCTAGCAGCCCCCTCGTGTCGGCACGAAGGGAATCGTAAGCTATGAGCATGCCCCGTCCCCCCAACCGAGGTTCACCTAGCAAAGTGCGAAGTAGCTAGCAGCCCCCCACCCCCCTCGTGTCGCCATGAAGGGAGTCCTAATTAAGCTATGAATGCATGCCCCCCAACCGAGGTTCACCTAGCAAAGTGCGATGTAGCAACCCCCCCCCCACACACACACACACTTTCAGTCGGTGGGCCAGAGAGGCATATATCTCACCAAGATGGATCGTAAAATGGACCAAGAATAATCCACCTTGGTCGTACAACCTCTCTCTTGTTGTTGGTCAAAGTGATGGCCGTCCATGCAACCCCGGAGATGGGCTAGCTTGCCAATAATCACGCAAGTAGCTAGTCCCCGAAGACAACCACTACATGCGTGTGGCCCAAACATATGTATGGAGAGGTGTGTTTTTGAGTAACAATGGAACAACTTTGATGTGGCACCGTGATTTCGAACTAGAAATCCCCACACTGAGTGAGGTTTAGGTTGGCAATGCATATGTATGTTAAACCACACTTCAAGCCAACGACGGGGATTCATATATGCATGCATGTGTGCATAGTATATGCGCTCAAACTTAATTAGGTCTGAATCTCACCATGACCTATACCATGATAACATGAACCAAATGAAGAATCCGCCATGGTAACCTATCTTGTTGTTGATCAAGGTGATCATGGATGTCCACGTGGGCCCACGAATATATAGGATTGGCACTGATGACCACGCGAGGGAGTGTATCGTTCGAAGGCAACTACTACATGCATATGTATGGAGGTGATGCATGCATGCATGTTTGAATACACAACATTGATGTGACGCGTGTGTGTCAAAAATCGTACACTAGCTCCCCACACAGAGCGAGATCGGTTCAAGATGGTGTCATTGTACTAGCCACTTCGACTCGATGGGAGGGATTCATACGTACACATGCATGTGTGTGTGCTCAAAGTGTATCATGCATGTCATCCCAGAGCAAAAATAATAATCCCATCCTAAGTCAAATTAACCTCTCTTGTTGTCAGGAAAAAAGAAGTGATGGACCAAGCGGGCCCACAGATGGAAAGCATCGATATCGCTGATAACCGCTTAAGTGGGTGCGAGAGGACAACTACCACCGCTTTGCATGTGGGCCAAACATATATATGTTGAATACCCAAAATGCACAACTTTGATGTGCCACATGCCTCAAAATCCGTAAACCATGCACCCACACAGAGCGAAGTTCATATTAAGCGTACTACATATAATGGTCCCTTTCCCCCTCTTCACCGCATACTATATGCTCATGTCGTTATATATGTACAACCCAAAAGAATCATCATCGATGGTGAAATTAACTAACCTCTCCCGATGTAGGTCAAAGTGATGCATGCATGCATGCATCGACGATGGCCTCGTGGGCCCACAAATGGAAGCGTCACACGTGAGTGTCCAAGCTAGGATATATATGCATGTGGCCCAAAAAGGTGTTGTGTGATGTTTGAATAACCAATTTCACAATTTTGATGTGGCACGTGCCTCGGTAGCCAAAAAGTCCCGACACTGAGTGAGGTGTACTTCTTCACGGACGCATACGTATAGTATATATGCTAGTCCCCTCCCACCTCTTCGACGCGTACTATATACCACCATAACACAAACAAAAAAGATTCTACCTTGCTGGTCAAATTAACCTCGCTGTCGGTTGTTCGTCAAAGTGATGGCGACGACCTCGCGGGCCCACAGAAAACGTCACACGCGAGTATCGAGTGTCGTGTAGGACAACCATCGACTGCATGTGGCCAAAAAAATTATGTATGAAAGGGTTGTGTTATGTTTTAAATAATGATTTCACGACTCTGATGTGGCACCAGCCTGCCTAACAAAACGGCCAACCCACACGGTAGCTCACAACTGGTAGTGTACTGCGAGCCACCCGCCACCCCCAAACACACACACCCACACACACACCGTGAATCCACTGCAACTACGATGCATGTTAAATTAATTATCCCGCGGTGAACATACATGTTACCAAATGAGGAACATTTTAATTTCAAAAAAAATCACAGAGATCATTAAGACATTCTAGTACATTGATTGATTGATTTTCTATGGGTATAATGTGCAAAAATCAAATTTGAGCTACATGCACACGTGACAGTGCACCTAAATGGATTGCAAAAACACATGTGTCTCACTGGGTGCGTGTTTACTCCCCGTGCAACAAATTTCAAACATTGAGAATCTTGATTTTTAAATTCTAGTACATCCAAAACTTATTTGAAGTTCATGAAACTTATCATGTTGTCATATGGACACCAATACAAAGTGGCATTGTACTTTTTTGTCAAATTTGGGACCAGTTTTGATGTAATCTTTATCTAATTACAGACGGGAGATTATTAATAATTGGGAACCAATATCCCAAATGGATTATTTATTCGAACCATGAGCGTTAGACCAACAATGGATACGTGCCATGCTTCGGTTAAGAAATAAAGCGGCAGCATTAATCATCCAAATAGAAAAACAATATATGTGCCGCCGCACGACCCATGTGGTGTGCGAGCAGGCGTGAGTTGACGGGACGCATGCGAGCAGTCCGCCGCGCAGGCAGACGGGGAGGCGTGCGTGTAGGTGTGTGAATTGACGGAGGCGTGCTCACTGCGCAGTGTCATCGGGAGGCGTGCCGAGTAGCTGTGTGAAACTTTGGTAGGCATGCCAGCAGTCCGGTGCACAGGCTCACTGGGAGGCGAGCCATCGGTTTGACCGCCGCCCGCCTCTCTCCCACAACTCCCACTACTCCATATTAATGGTGCGCCCAAGCGGCCGCACCCCCCATCCTCGCTACGCACACACAATCCTCTCTCTCAGCTTGCACCCTCGACGCCGCTCTCAGTTCTCAAAGCCGTCAGTGTATGAGGATGCCGCCGAAGCGCCCCATCGGAGGGAGTGGCGACGCCAGGGCTACTAAAGCACCGAAGCACGGCGTGGAGATGGAGACAGAGGTTGCCGTCACCGCCGGTGAGTTATCGCTGCACCCTGACATCATCGACGTCGTCGAGCTTCCATAGTCAGAGGCGGAGTTCCACACCGACTCCGACGAGCACTCTCACGACGACTCCGATGACCACTCCGGCGACGACTCAGACGACGACGGACAGCTGGTTAGTCATCTATACCCATTTATGTGTCAAATAGATCAGAGGGTTTCTCTTGTTACTCCTGCCTCACCCTTTTTGGAATAGAAATCATGTGGTTATTTTCTCCCAATTCATGAAATCCGAGTAAGTTTCATTAGATCCGTGTAGTGTATTGATTGTTTGAATGGTACAGGTGATAAGTGATTAGTTGTTTCATCTGTGCAAATGATTTCTGCTAGTAATCGGACTAGGGTTAGTGTTCGTGCTAATAATTCCTAGCCAGGACTTGACAATTGATTTTCAATGACCTACATATGTTTGTGCCATTATTTTCTTCAAGATTGGTCTGTACATAGACGACTGTGCTTAAAAACCGAACCATAATCTCTGGATATGTATAAATAAATAGCCATAAATTCCTAACCTACTTCACGACATGTAATCAGTGATTTGATGCCAAATTTGTTTTACTATTTGTATAGGTGTTGTCTGACGATGTGGACAGCGAGGATGAAGATGCCCAAAGGAGGTACAAGAGGAAAATCCTGAGGGAGCTTTATGCGGTAATGCATAACAGGCGTATTAGGACCTGGAACGCCGGCTATGGATGCCCATTTTGCAACCACAAGATTCACGACGCGTATCTAAGTGTTCTGGCACATGCAAGAGGATGGGCCGTTGGCTCCTTCAAGCAAAAGTATTCTCACAGGGTGGCGCACGACGCATACGCCGAGTACCTGGACAAGCTTAAGGATCGTGCCGGCCGCATGTGAGATGAGATGTGGGATGGATCGAACTATGTACGCTTGAGTATGCTTAATGACGGTTGAACTATGTACTTATGGTTGAACAATGCTTATGTACGTGTACGCTTATTATCTATGTCTGAGTATGTTAAATATTTCGCCAAATTTTGGTAAAAATTACAATGGGGGACCAATAAACCAGGACGGAGTAGTACGTCAATCACACACGGTTTCCAAAATTGGAACCGTGTGCAATGACTTTCATTTTGCCTGCTGCGTCAATCACACACGGTTCGCTCTAGCAAACCGTCGCCCCCAAAATTCTTTGTGGGACAGAAAACCCTCACCACCCAATTCAAAAATGAAAAAAGAAAACCCTCACCATCCCCACGTCACAAAAACCCTCACCCCGCCCGCCACCCCCTCGGCCCCTCCGGTACGTTCCCCATTCACACCTGCACAAGCTCCTCCACGTCTATGCCATGGCGCCGCCTATCACGGTGGTAAACACTTAACTCGACGCCTGCCGCCGCCGCTAGGCTGACGACAAAGCCCACCGCATTTCGCCACTTCCGCTTGACGTCGCCTATCGCCATTGACTTTCTCAACGCTGCTCGCGGTCGACCCAGCTCCGCTCGCTTGGGGAATCTGCCGTATTGAGGGTTCTTTCTCATGGATGACAAGGTAACTAATTTAACGAGATATTATCTCATCTCTTATCCCAGTTCATCTGCCTCCTTTAATCACCCGGCGGAAATCGTCGTGAATTCATTTTTATTCGAGCTGATTTGAGGGTTTTCTTTCATTCATAGAATGTACAGTGTGCCGACACTTCAGGACTTTGCGACCGCCGCCAGAGATTCCATCTCATCGTACCAGATAACTTGAGGACGCATGCGGTATGTTCAATCTCACCCTAAATCGGTTGGCATGGCCTACTTTCCTGAACATATTCTAAATATTGCTACATTTGAATAAAAGGTGCCACATGCACCATATACGTCAAAGGGGATTTCCCCCCTCTTCTTTCTATATTAGGAAAATTAATGATGTATTGTTCTTTTGATTACTCTCATTTTTCCATGACATCATGTTTACCCTATCTGTTTAATTATAGATTTTTGTCCTTCAATTTCAACTGTTGTACAGTTCTTTCAATTTGGGCCCATATTTGCATGTTACCATATATTCTTTTAACAATTCTACCATTTTCTGCAGGACATCCCTCGCTATGCAATAGATTATGTAGTGCACAATTTTCCCTTTACATAGATCAAGGCTCCACGGATGTCATACTGCACACAAACCATGTATTTACAGTCGTTGCTACTGTAAGACTTGATGAACGTGGTGACTCCTATTTTGGCACTGGCTTTTGGAATGAAATTGCCAAGTTTTATGTACTGAAAGCTGGCACTAAAATTGCACTACACATAAAAGGGCCTAGTCATGAGATACATGCTAACTTCCCCGACAAAATCATCCGTCCAGACTTTGTTCGAAGTAAGTTTTCTTTTCAACTATCTGCATATGTTGACTTACCTAGCAATGTCAAATGAATTGTGCAGTATTTAAGCAACCAATTGTTATTCCCTTTTCTTACTATATTCCTACCTAATAACTTCTAGTTACCAATACACTTTTCTATTGCCCTGTTTTAACTAAATATTCCCTGTACTCCCATTTCTATCAGAAAGCACCGCTGACAAGGAGACTCCAGAGGTGGAGAACGGAGCGGAGGCGGGGCGAGCTAGAACCACAAGCGACTCCAGCAGGCCTAGACTTAATCGGCAGCCTCCACGATGATATGTTGAGAGTCGTCATCTTCCTCCTCCCAATCAAATATGGGGCACGGACAACCCTCGTTTCCCGGCGGTGGCGCCCCCTATGGAACTCCAGCCCTCTCGACCTCATCGAGACCCACGAGCTCTGCCATGGCTATCGCAAAAGATTGGATGCGTTCTCCAAGATCCTCGGCAGTCATGCCTTGGCCCAACCAAAGGCCTTAGAATGGGTAAGTTCCATTCCAACAGCATGGACCGAGCCAAGCTTGACGACTGGTTCCGATCCCCCACCCTAGATCAGCTCGAGGAGCTCACTTTTGATGATGGGCATATGCGGTCGCTGCCAACGTCCGCACTCTGCCTCGCGCCCACGCTGCGCGTCACCAAGTTCAAGAACCGCCATTTCCCACCCCTTAATGACGCGCCCGCTCTTATTCTACCATGACTGAAGCACCTCGAGCTCATTGTTGTCTGCCTCTCAAAGGGTGACATGGAGCGCCTGCTCCATGGTTGTACTGCACTCGAGTACCTTCGTCTTCAGGCGATCAATGGGTTGAGTACCTTCCACATCACCTCCATGACTCTCCAAACTATTTATGTGTGTTCCTGGTGCGGTGGGAAGACATCACAAGATGTGTACCACGGTATGGTCATCCAGGACACACCTGCACTTGAGAGATTACTTGTAGTTGATCAAGTAGGTTCAACAAGAATCAATGTCATTTCTGCGCCGAAACTGACAGTGGTAGGCTACTCATCTGACAAATACTATGAACTTGTTATTGGATCCACACCCATTCAGGTACAACAGCCGCCTTCTACCTCTCCTTCTACAAATTAACATTATTTCTAATTTTGAAGATGTGTGTTCGTCTGTCATTCAGAAAATGATTCGGACAAGCTTGACCCCGAAACTGCGCACAGTGAAGGTCTTGGCACTAGAATCTATTGGGCCCGACCTGGAGCAAGTTATCAGTTTCCTGAGATGCTTTCCGTGCCTGGACAAGCTACATATCGAGGTGATGTTCCTTTCCTGTTAAATGTTAACCATGAGGGAGTTCAATTTGTGACACCTTTTTCCAAGTTTACAATGACAATGTAGTATGATTTCTGAAGGTTCTTTTGGAGGATTTTAGTACATACATGTCGCCCCCCCCCCATATTGGTTGCTTAATCCATATGGTTACAATCAATAAGCATTTCTCCTTTGGATTCACTAGTTTTCTTGGGGAACTTCCCATCCACTCCAACCTCTTGTTAAGAAGGCTACATTTTTCATCAAATGCCCAGGTTAATCATGTCAGATCGAAGATGGCATGTTAGTGCATTTTACAAATCCTGCAAACCAAATAGCTAGGCCTGTAGTAATGTTCAAAACTGCATGTAGGCACTAACACGTTTTCTTCTTTTGCAGATAAGATTAGGCCCAGTGGTGGATAATGTCATACAATATAACAATCACGTCGAATGCCTAGATCTGCATCTCTTAGAAATTACTTTGAACTCCTACCGAGGGACCTTATCGGAGACTATATTCGCCAGGTTCTTTGTTCTTAGAGCAAGGGTGCTGAAGGAAATGAGGTTTGCCCTACATTTATTTCACAAAAGTGAATGGTTTGTTGATCAGCGCCAGCGCCTGCGGCAGAATGGAGTAGGCTCCAAAAATGTTGAATTTCATTTTGGAACTTCAGATGACAGAGTAATTGGAAGTCATCGTGTCAACCCCATACATGACTTCTCAGTGGCTGACCCCTTTGTAGAAAATGTGAGGTTTCGAAGCCAAACTTAGAAGCGGTGATATTAGTTTGAACCTCTCTGATATCCATGTTCAGCGGATCAGCGTGAGCGTTTGCAGCTGATGAGCTGAATTTCATTTCTAATATCAGTTTGAACCTTGTAATCTTCGAATTTGAGCCATATAATTCTAGAATTTGAACCTTGTAACATTTCGAGCTTTTGTGGTACAATCGTTGAAATGGCATCGTATGAGACTTGTATATTGCTAGCACTATTTTGACCTTAATATGTAATGGTCTTAGATTTTATTAACCATTCTCGAATCAATTACCTTGTCGATCTCACGGCACATGATCTGTATAATTAACTCAACTGCGATCTTCGACATTATTGCACATAGTTGGTTTCTTCCACCGTGTGCAGTGTAGAGCGCGGAATTAATTATCGCCCTTGAGTGTCCATGATCACCCTTCTATGTAACTTTGACCTCATCACCCAAGGGTAAGCTTATGACCGAAGTCATTCCACACACTTCGTTTTCACAAAGATTTTTGCCAATAAACGCCCATGATTTGTCCCTCTTCTAGCCAACACGTGGCCAAACTAGTTGGGCGGGAAGCTTGCGCAGTAAACAGCACGGTAGCACGGGAACAGGCTCACTGACGATACATTTGGCGCGTCTTCGAGCCCACGTGTGCGGTGCGGTGTTGTCAAGCGTGCACTGGAATCCTCCGCTATGAACGCCGTGACAAGACGTGACGATTATAGGCCGGCTGGCCCCCATTTATTACAGCGGCCATTTAACCTACCCTTGTGTCTCTTCATCCTTTTGATCGCACCCCACCATTGCAAGAAGCACGCCCACCACGAGAAATTCTTAGAGGGTATCCTCCGTGGCTCCAATGGCGCTCCGAGCGGTGGCCAACGACGAGCAGCAGTTCACCATGCGTGTCGTGGTGGACACCCACAAAAGGTTCATGGACCTCTCGATGGTGTACACCAACGACTCGGTCTGGGTGGAGCACTCCATCCACATCATGGAGCTGTTGCTTGCCGAGGAGAAGTACAAGGTGGTCGGGTTCGACCTCGAGTACACCCGCACTCGTGTCGGGTCTCGTCCCAAGGTCGTCGTCGCCCAGATGTGCGTGCGCCACCACGTCCTCGTCTACCACTACTGTGGCGACAAGGCCTTGCGAGCGTTTCGCCAGGTTTGTCAACAGCCCCACTACATGTTCGCTATGGTGGACATCACCAACGATGTAAAGGCCCTCCAGAATTCAGGCATCGCCTGCCAAAATCTTGTCGACATCCAGGGCCAATACAAGATCTGGGGCAGCAAGGAGCATGAGAAGGACTCGCTGGTTCACCTCGCCAAGGCCATCATCGACCCCTACTACAGAGAAATGAAGGATTCGTGCAACAAGGACAAGCGTGCCTGGCACTCGGCCTGGATGGAGAAACTCGACAAAGCTCACGTTGTGTACGTGTCCAAGGAGGCGTACACGAGCTACGACATGTACAGGCGGATCGTTGACATGAGGAAGTCCCTCCTTCCCCAAAACGGCCAGGGATCCAACCGGAAGCAGATCAATGGCAAGCGTTGTCGCAACAATAAGTAGATGATTAGATCCTCGTTTCTCCTACTTTACTATGCATGTAATTGCTTTCTTTGGCGTGTGGAAATCTTATGCATGTAGTCACTTGTGTAATTGTATGCTTAATTTTGTTATGCAATGCTGTCTTTTTAAGTATATATGTTGATGCTCTGTAGACAGAGCGTAGATGTTGTGCGGACAAAGAAAATCATATCGCACACGGACTAAACAATGGAACCCGTCGGTGATGTTTTCATCAATCACTCACAATTGTATACCAGCAATCGTTTGCTCACAACACAGACGGCTTGTTAGCAGTAATCGTCTATGTTGTTATCGGTCTTCGCACACGTTTCCGATTACAGACCTGTTTGCCTCTTATCACACACATCTTGTTCATTTGAACCGTTTCTGTTCTCATGTCTCAATGCAAAAAGTTCATCCAAGTGAACCGCATGCCGTATATCGCACACACCTTTGATCTGGCTGACCGTTTCTTTTGTGTTGCCTAATCACAAACAGTTCATCCGAGTGAACCATATGTTGTGTATCGCACACGCCTTCATCTGGCTGCCCGTTTCTTTTGTTCCTCCTCATCGCAAATAGTTAATTGAACTGAATCGTATGCCCTTCATCGCACACGCAACTAAAACCTGAACCGTGTTTGATGCATCCGTCATCGCAAACATTTTATACATTTCTGACGGTTTTCATACAGCACCGTTTGCGATTATTGCATCGCACACAGTTTCTCGAAGGGTCTCTGATCATAATGTCGCGTTAGCAGCATCCTCCAGTAGTGTTATGCACTACTTTAATAATCCTGAGAAAACCCCATTCAATTATATAATGGGAGACACGTTGGATCAATGTGAATACTTTAGGGATTATCGCTTGACTCAGAAAGGGAAACTATTATGGGATCAAATTTATATGTTGCATTGGTATGCTCGGCAACCATGCTTGAGATATGATTATACTTGTTGCTCTAGGATGAAGGCTCCACACCTTCCCTTTTCATGCAAATTTAATGATAATGAAACCTTAACTTCTTATGCTAATGGTATATATGATTACTATGATGTGGAACGAATAGAAGAATTTGTTGCTTTTAATGGTGCATGTGAAATTGAATCTTTGTCTAAAGAGTTTGAAGATTTTGATGATTCAGTTTATATACCTGAAAATTTAGCTATCCTTAAATATTGCTATGAGAATTATAAATAAAATTATGATGCTGATGAATTTATTGAGAAAGTCTCCGCTGTCCGAAAAGAGACTAATATTTTGCAGGAGTCTATGGAAGAAGAAATTGATGAAATTGTGAGCTCATTGGATGAAAAAGATGAAGAGGAGAGCGAATAACAAAAGGAGGAAGATCGGATTAGCTACCCGTTCCCACCTTCTAATGAGAGTAACTCTCCATATCGTACATTATTTAATGTCCCTTCGTTCTTACCGAAGGATGAATGCCATGATAATTGCTATGATCCCGTTAATTCGTTTGAAATATCCCTTTTTGATGAACTTGATGCTTGCTATTCTTGTGGCCAAGATGCCAATATGAATTATGCTTATGGAGATGAACTTGCTATTGTTCCTTATGTTAAACATGAAATTGGTGCTATTTCACCCACACATGATAGTCCTATTATCTTTTTGAATTCTCCAAACTACACTATATCGGAGAAGTTTGCACTTATTAAGGATTATATTGATGGGTGGCCTTTTACCGTTGCACATGATAATTTTGATGAGTATAATATGCATGTGCTTGCTGCTCCTACTTGCAATTATTATGAGAGAGGAACTACATCTCCGCCTCTCTATGTTTCCAACACGATAAAATTGCAAGAAACTTCTTATGCTATGCATTGGCCTTTACTTAATGTGCATGAATTGTTCTTGTATGACATGTCGATGCATACGAAGAGAGTTAGACTTCGTCATTGCTTGATAAGTGTTGCTTTGTGCTCACTACTACATGCCAAATCATTGCTAATTCAAATTGGCTTTGATATACCTTGGGATCTGGGTGGATTCATTACTTGAGCACCTTATGCCTAGATTAATGGCTTTAAAGAAAGCGCTGCAGGGAGACAACCCGAAAGTTTTAGAGAGTCATTTATTTCTGTTGAGTGCTTTTATAGAGTTTAAAAACAAAAACAAAATATAGAGGGGAACTTAAAACTTCACAGAAAGGGAAGTGAAAGTGAGAGAGACAAGCATTGTTGAAGTGGGGGAGCTCCTTTAACTTTGTTCATGCTCATGGAAACTTTGTGAATCTTGATTACAGAAACTTTTCAACAAAAATAATTATCCCCTTGTACAATTCCATTGTATTATAAAAATAATGTGCCAAGATTTGCCTTTAGGATGTTTACATTGCTTGTTGGTTTGTGCGGTGCAAAACAGAAACTTTGACTGCAGTGCGCGATTTTACATTTTTTTACTGGAACGTCAAACGGTTCTAAAACTTTTTTTATTGTCTTTCTATACAAATTGTTTATTTTTCCTAATTTTGTCAGAATTTTTGGAGTACCAGAAGTATGGTGAATGTTCAGATTACTATAGACTGTCCTGTTTAAGACAGATTCTGTTTTTGATGCATTGTTTGCTTGTTTTGATGAAACTATCGATTTCTATCAGTGGATTAAGCCATGGAAAAGTTATATTACAGTAGCTATAATGCAAAAACAAAATATGAATTGGTTTTCAATAGTACTTAGAGTAGTGATTTTCTTTATTATACTAACGGATCTTACCGAGTTTTCTGTTGAGTTTTGTGTGGATGAAGTGATCAAAGATCGAGGAGGTCTTGATATGAGGATAAGGAGGAGAGGCAAGAGCTCAAGCTTGGGGATGCCCAAGGCACCCCAAGTAAATATTCAAGGAGACTCAAGCGTCTAAGCTTGGGGATGCCCCGGAAGGCATCCCATCTTTCTTCAACAAGTATTAGTATGTTTTCGGTTTCGTTTGTTCATGTGATATGTGTAAATCTTGGAGCGTGTTTTGCATTTAGTTTTTGCTTTTCTTTGATGCACCATGCTGGTATGAGATAGTCCATGGTTGATTTATAGAATGCTCATTGCACTTCACTTATATCTTTTGAGTATGGCTTTATAGAATGCTTCATGTGCTTCACTTATATTATTTGAAGTATGGATTGTCTGTTTCCCTACACATAGAAAACCTCCATTTGTAGAATGCTCTTTTACTTCACTTATATTTGTTAAAGCGTGGGCATATCTTTTTTAGAAAGAATTAAACTCTCTTGCTTCACTTATATCTATTTAGAGAGTTGACAGGAATTGGTCATTCACATGGTTAGTCATAAAATCCTACATAAAACTTGTAGATCACTGAATATGATATGTTTGATTCCTTGCAATAGTTTTGCGATATAAAGATGGTGATATTAGAGTCATTCTAGTGGGTAGTTGTGGATTGTAGAAATACTTGTGTTGAAGTTTGTGATTCCCGTAGCATGCACGTATGGTGAACCGTTATGTAACAAAGTTGGAGCATGAGGTATTTATTGATTGTCTTCCTTATGAGTGGCGATCGGGGACGAGCGATGGTCTTTTCCTACCAATATATCCCCTAGGAGCATGCGCGTAGTACTTTGTTTCGATGACTAATAGATTTTTGCAATAAGTATGTGAGTTCTTTATGACTAATGTTGAGTCCATGGATTATACGCACTCTCACCCTTCCATCATTGCTAGCCTCTTCGGTACCATGCATTGCCCTTTCTCACCTCGAGAGTTGGTGAAAACTTCGCTGGTGCATCCAAACCCCGTGATACGATACGCTCTATCACACATAAGCCTCCTTATATCTTCCTCAAAACAACCACCATACCTACCTATCATGGCATTTCCATAGCCATTACGAGATATATTGCCATGCAACTTCCATCATCATCATATACATGACTTGAGCATTTATTGTCACATTGCTTTGCATGACCGTAAGATAGCTAGCATGATGTTTTCATGGCTTGTCCATTTTTTTGATTTCATTGCTATGCTAGATCATTGCACATCCCGGTACACCGCCGGAGGCATTCATATAGAGGCATAACCAGGGAGCGCAGAAATAGAAGGAAATAGAGAGAGAGAGAGAGAGAGAGAGAGAGAGAGAGAGAGAGAGAGAGAGAGAGAGAGATCCAATCCAGAAGAAGAAGAAGAAGAAGAAGAAGAAGAAGAAGAAGAAGAAGAAGAAGAAGAAGAAGAAGAAGAAGAAGAAGAAGAAGAAGAAGAAGAAGAAGAAGAAGAAGAAGAAGAAGAAGAAGAAGAAGAAGAAGAAGAAGAAGAAGAAGAAGAAGAAGAAGAAGAAGAAGAAGAAGAAGAAGAAGAAGAAGAAGAAGAAGAAGAAGAAGAAGAAGAAGAAGAAGAAGAAGAAGAAGAAGAAGAAGAAGAAGAAGAAGAAGAAGAAGAAGAAGAAGAAGAAGAAGAAGAAGAAGAAGAAGAAGAAGAAGAAGAAGAAGAAGAAGAAGAAGAAGAAGAAGAAGAAGAAGAAGAAGAAGAAGAAGAAGAAGAAGAAGAAGAAGAAGAAGAAGAAGAAGAAAGAAGAAGAAGAAGAAGAAGAAGAAGAAGAAGAAGAAGAAGAAGAAGAAGAAGAAGAAGAAGAAGAAGAAGAAGAAGAAGAAGAAGAAGAAGAAGAAGAAGAAGAAGAAGAAGAAGAAGAAGAAGAAGAAGAAGAAGAAGAAGAAGAAGAAGAAGAAGAAGAAGAAGAAGAAGAAGAAGAAGAAGAAGAAGAAGGGCTCTCTCCCCCTCTCTCCCGGTGGCACCGGAACACCGCCGGGGCCATCATCGTTACTGCAATCTACACCAACAACTTCACCGCCGTCATCACCAACTCTCTTCCCCTCTATGCAGTGGTGTAACCCCTCTTTTACCCGCTGTAATCTCTACTTAAACATGGTGCTCAACGCTATATATTATTTCCCAATGATGTATGCCTATCCTATGATGTTTGAGTAGGTCCGTTTTGTCCTATGGGTTAATTGATGATCGTCATTGGTTTGAGTTGCATGTTTTATCCATGTCGCGCAAGCGTGAGGGATCCCTGTTGTAGGGTTTGCAATATGTTCATGATTTTCTTATGGTGGGTGGCATGAGTGACAGAAGCACAGACCCGAGTAAGTAGGTTGTTTGCGTATGGGTGTAAAGAGGACTTGATGCCTTATAATGCTATGGTTGGGTTTTACCTTAATGATCTTTAGTAGTTGCGGATGCTTTCTAGAGTTCCAATCATAAGTGCTTATGATCCAAGAAGAGAAAGTATGTTAGCTTATGCCTCTCCCTCAAATAAAATTGCAATAGTGATTACCGGTCTAGTTATCGATTGCCTAGGGACAAATAACTTTCTTGTGACAAAAAGCTCTCTATTAAAACTAACTTAATTGTGTATTTATCTAAACAGCCCCTAGATTTTTTTACGTGCTCTTTATTATCTTGCAAACCTATACTATCACACCTACAAAGTACTTCTAGTTTCATACTTGTTCTAGGTAAAGAAAACGTCAAGCGTGCGTAGAGTTGTATCGGTGGTCGATAGAACTTGAGGGAATATTTGTTCTACCTTTAGCTCCTCGTTGGGTTCGACACTCTTATTTATCGAGAAAGGCTACAACTGGTCCCCTATACTTGTGGGTCATCACACAACCTTCCAAGGCACGCGTGGAGGCCCAGGCGCGCCCTGGTGGGTTGTGCCCACCTCGGGTGCCCCCTGAACCGCATCTTTGCTCTATAAATACCCCAATGGTACAGAAACCCTAGGGGAGTCAACAAAAATCAATTCCAACCGCCGCAAGTTCCAGAACCACCAGATCCAATCTAGACACCATCACGGAGGGGTGCATCATGTCCATTGGCGCCTCTCCGATGATGCGTGAGTAGTTCTTTATAGACCTACGGGTCCATAGTTAGTAGCTAGATGGCTTCCTCTCTCTCGTTTGATTCTCAATACAATGGTCTCTTGGAGATCCATATGATGTAACTCTTTTTGCGGTGTGTTTGTTGGGATCCGATGAACTTTGAGTTTATGATCAGACCTATCTTTTTATCCATGAAAGTTATTTGAGTCTTTTTTGATCTCTTATATGCATGATTGCTTATAGCCTCGTATTTCTTCTCCGATATTTGGGTTTTGTTTGGCCAACTTGATCTATTTATCTTGCAATGGGAAGAGATGCTTTGTGATGGGTTCGATCTTACGGTGCTTGATCCCAGTGACAGAAGGGGAACCGATACGTATGTATCGTTGCTATTAAGGATAACAAGATGGGGTCTATTTCTACATAAATAGATCTTGTCTACATCATGCCATCGTTCTTATTGCATTACTCCATTTCTCCATGAACTTAATACACTAGATGCATGCTGGATAGTGGTCGATGTGTGGAGTAATAGTAGTAGATGCAGGCAGGAGTCGGTCTACTAATCTTGGACGTGATGCCTATATAATGATCATTGCCTGGATATCGTCATGATTATTTGAAGTTCTATCAATTGCCCAACAGTAATTTGTTCACCCACCCTTTGCTATTTCTCTCAAGAGAAGCCACTGGTGAAATCTACGGCCCCCAGGTCTCTTCTTTATTATATTTGCCTTTGCGATCTATTTTCCTTTGCTTTTATTCTTAGATCTATTAAACCAAGAATACAAAAATACTTCGCTGCACTTTATTTTATTTGGCGTTCGATCTATCAATATTTACAACTCTCTCATGTTCGTTTGCCAATTTCTGGCGCTGTTGCTCGAAAGGGATTGACAATCCCTTTAACACGTCAGGTTGCGAGTATTTGTTATTTGTGTGCAGGTGTTGTTTACATAGTGTTGCTTGGTTCTCCTAATGATTCGATTACCTTGGTCTCATCACTAAGAGAAATACCTACGATCGATGTGCTGCATCATCCCTTCCTCTTTGGGGAAATACCGACGTAGTTCTAGCAAACATCAAATATTATTTGAGTCTTCACTGAACTCTTTTATGCATGGTTAAGATATGTTTGTATTTCTCTTAGAACTATCGGTTTGGTTTGGCCAACTAGATTGTTTTTTCTTGCAATGGGAGAGGTGCTTAGTTTTGGGTTCAATCTTGCGGTGTCCTCACCCAATGACATATAGTAGGGGTAGTGAGGCATGTATTGTATTGTTGCCATCAAGGATAAATAGATGGGGTTTATATCATATTGCTTGAGTTTATCCCTCTACATCATGTCATCTTGCTTAAAGTGTTGCTCTGTTCTTATGAACTTAATACTCTAGATGCCGGCAAGAGTCGATCGATGTGTGGAGTAATAGTAGTAGATGCAGAATTGTTTCGGTCTACTTGTCACGGTCATGATGCCTATATTCATGAGCATTGCCTTAGATATCGTCATAACTATGTGCATTTCTATCAATTGCTCAACAGTAATTTGTTTACCCACCGTATGCTTTCTTCAAGAGAGAAGCCTCTAGTGAAACCTATGGCCCCCGGGTCTATTTCCATCATATATTTTCAAATCTATAAACCAAAAAACCCAAAAATATCTTCCTGTAATTTATTTATTTTTACTTATTTTACGTTTTAGTAATCTTTTATACCTATATCTATTGTTCGAGACCGTGAAGGGATTGACAACCCCTTTTTCGTGTTGAGTGCAAGTGTTTGTTAGTTTGTGCAGGTGCATTGATTGGAGACTTGCTTGTGACTCCTATTGGATTGATTCCTTGGTTCTTAACTAAGGGAAATACTTATCTCTACTTTGCCACATCACCCTTTCCTCTTCAAGGGAAACAACGCAAACTCAAGAAGTAGCACCGCCCCGGTGGGGCATGGCCATGGGCCACCGCCATGCCGTCGTCTTCACCATCATCATCCTTGCCACTATCGCCACACCACCATTGTCACCATCATCATCCGCGTCGGTGCCATCATCACCACCATCACCATCCCTTCTTCCTCCTTCAGCACGGTCTCCGTGATGGGTTGTAACAACTCTTGAACCCCCTTATATGTGATATTATTTGAGTAATTGTTGGCTATGGGTCAGTCGATTAGTAAGTGGTTATTTGATCTGTGTTGTCTAATTATGTGTGTTGCTTCTTATTTACGTTTGGTAACTTAGTGATGGGAGATTTCCTATCCATTGGCGTAGTTGGAGACATCCAACTCCCCAGCCCACACATGAAGTTTATAGATGGTTGTGGAAACCGAGAGACCTGTGATGTGACATGCTATTATGTTATTAACCTTGGATACTTTATTTGCTTTAATATGCAATTTTATATCTTTTTGGGAACTAACTTATTAACCCAGTGCTAGTTGATGTTTTTTGCTGTTTTTGATTTTTCCAGAAAATCAGTACCAAATGGAGTACAAATGGTACGGAACTTTTTGACGATTTTTTTCTGGTCATAAAAGACCCTAAAATCTTCGGGGGGAGACCAGATGGCAAACGAGGAGAAGGCAAGGCAACATGGCGAGCCCTAGGGGGTAGGCATGGACTAATGCCTTGTGGGCCCCACGTGGCTCCATCTGACCTAATTCCACTTCTATAAATTCTCAAATATTGGGAAACCAACAGAGAGCCACCCGAAACAGTTTTTCCGCTGCCACAAGTCTCTGTTCTTTCGCGATCCCATCTGGAGGCATTTTCCGATACTCTGCCGGAGGGGGAACCGATCACGGAGGGCTTCTATATCAACCTTGCTTCCCTAACGATGATGTATGAGTAGTTCACCACAGACCTACGGGTCCATAGCTAGTACCTAGATGGCTTCTTCTCTCTCTCTCTCTCTCTTTAATCTTCAATACCATGTTCTCCTCGATATTCTTGGAGTTCTACCCAATGTAATATTCTTTTACGGTGTGTTTGTTGGGATCCTATGAATTGTGGGTTTATGATCAGATTATTCATTGAAAGTAATTGAGTCTTTTTTGAACTTTATTATGCATGAGTATGATATCTTTGTATTTCTCTTCAATCTATCCATTTGGTTTGGCCAATTAGATTGATTTATCTTCAGTGGGAGAGGTGCTTTCTAGTTGTTCAATCTTGCAGTGTCCTCACCTTGTGATAGAAGGGGTAGCGAGGCACGTGTTGTATTGTTGCTAATAAGGATAAAACAATGGGGTCTATTCATATTGCTTGAGTTTAATTTGTCTACATCATGTCATGTTGCTTAAAGAATTAATCTATTTGTTATGAACTTAATACAATAGATGCATGTTAGATAGCGGTCGATTCCTACCGTCTTCTTGGGCATTGAGTGTCAGTGTCAAAACCGGCGGATCTCGGGTAGGGGTCCCGAACTGTGCGTCAAGGCCGGATGGTAACAGGAGACAAGGGACACGATGTTTTTACCCAGGTTCGGGCCCTCTCGATGGAGGTAATACCCTACTCCTGCTTGATTGATATTGATGATATGGGTAGTACAAGAGTAGATCTACCACGAGATCAAGGAGGCTAAACCCGAGAAGCTAGCCTATGGTATGATTGTGTATGATGATGGTTCGTCCTACGGACTACAACCCTCCGGTTTATATAGACACCGGATAGGGTTAGGGTTACACAGAGTCGGTTACAATGGTAGGAGATCTTGAATATCCGCATCGCCTAGCTGGCCTTCCACGCCAAGGAAAGTCCCATCCGGACACGGGACGAAGTCTTCCATCTTGTATCTTCATAGTCCAGGAGTCCGGCGAAGGTATAGTCCGGCTACCCGAACACCCCCTAATCCAGGACTCCCTCAGTAGCCCCTGAACCAGGCTTCAATGACGACGAGTCCGGCGCGCAGATTGTCTTCGGCATTGCAAGGCGGGTTCCTCCTCCAAGTCCTTCATAGAAGATTGTAAACACCAAAAATAGTGTCCGGCACTGCAAAATAAGTTTCCACATGTTGCCATAGAGAGAATAATATTAACACAAGTCAAATCTGCTGACGTATTCCGCAGTGCGTCATCACACTGCGGCTAAGCTCTTTATACAAATTGTTTTCACTTTTCCACCTCCGCACGTTTAGCGAGGCGGTTTCCTTGGCACGTCTTGTCAAAGCAGAGATTGTGTGCCCCTTTTAATGGGATTCTCATCAATACGGACGTGGGTAATCCAACCGCGCCATTTACCACGGCGCTTGGGAGGCAAGCGAGTTTTATTAGGTAGGTGGGGACGCATAACCGCATCCGCCCATATAAGGGGATAAGGATCCACCTTTTTACCTACGCCTTCTTCCTCCTTTGCCAATCCATCTCTTGCGCACTCAAGCTCCAGCGCCCAAGCCCGCTCTTCCCACCTCAACCTTCTCCAGCAATGTCCGGAGCGGGAGGTAAGTGGATGGTCTCCTCCGTCACGGAGGTTCAAGTAAAAAAGCTAAGGAAGGCCGGATACCTGTCCAAGAACATCCCGCACCGGCTTCCTGAGAAGGGGCAGCTTCTCCCCACCCCAAGGCCCCATGAGAGGGTACTTTTCCTTCCCCACTTCCTCCGCGGACTGGGTTTCCCACTCCATCCATTTGTCCGGGGACTCATGTTCTACTATGGCCTGGATTTCCACGATCTGGCCCCGAACTTCATCCTCAACATATCGACGTTTATCGTCGTGTGTGAGGCCTTCCTCCGCGTCCGCCCCCATTTCGGCCTTTGGCTCAAGACCTTCAACGTCAAGCCCAAGGTGGTGCGCGGCAACCAAGCGGAGTGCGGAGGTGCCATGGCTGGCAAGATAGCCAACGTCCTCTGGTTCGAGGGCTCCTTTGTGGAGACCCTAAAGGGGTGGCAAGCCGGGTGGTTTTACATCACCGAGCCACGCGATCCGGAATGGGTCGCAGCCCCCGAGTTCAGATCCGGACCCCCCCCCACGCGGCTTATGTCCTGGAAAGAAACGGGCCTGTCGTGGGGCAACGAGGAAGAAGTGACCGGACTGAAGACCTGCATCCAGTCCCTGATAAAGAAGCCAATCCGGCTTGTAAATATAGTCCAGGTCATGCTCGTTCTTCTGATCCTCCCGTGCCAACAACGGGATTTCAATTTGTTGGAGTTCGACCCGGCGCAGCACCGAACCCTCACCAGCCTCTTCGACATGTCGTATGAAGACGTCTGGAAGGTGCTAATCAAAGGCGCCGAGGCCCCCGCATCCGCTTCCGAGGACCGCGGATACAGCACGCAGCGTCACGCTAGCGAGGTAAGCTATTTATGCCATTGATAGGATTATTAAGCTCTTTTTCATAGATTAACTCTATGCGGGATCTAAACTCCCTTACCTTTGACAGGCTTGGCAGGCGATATCCGGACCAATTAACTGTCCGGCTCCCCTGCCCGAAGACCCAGCCCCAGCTCTCCTAGTGAAGCTGCTCACTTCGGCACCTTATGTGGTGCCGGAGAGGAAGGTCAAGAAGAAGAAGACCACCGGGACTCGAAAGAGTGCCCGTAACTTGGTGGTGTCGGACTCGTCATCTGACGAGTCCGAGACGCCCTCCTCTCATGAAAACGAGGAGGAGGAAGAAGAAAGCTCTCCCCCCCCCCCCCAGCGGAGGGAGAAGAGAAGAAGAAGGCCGCCCCATCAGGGGAGGCCGAGGGGTCTAGGAAAAGGAAGACCCCTCCGCCGGACTACTCCCATGACGCCGAAGAGAGCTGAGAGGAGTGGCCGAACAGGGCCAAGCGTCCGGCGAAATCGTAAGTTTAGACATCAGAGTAACTCATGATGTTCCTTTGTTGCACAGCTTTCCTTAATGTCGAATGTGAATATGCAGCCCGCCCCAGGCCGACTACAACGAATCGTCGGGCGGCACCCTGGACTCATCGGATGTGAACTCCGTTCCGCCCGCTGTCTCCCCCCGCACCACGGATGACGCCGAAGTGGCGTCGCGACAAGCTCCGGGGCAGGAAGAGGTGGTCCTGGAGGAGCCGCAAGGCAACCTCCCGGACTCCAGGAGTGAGGGGACAAGACCCCTAGGGCTCCAAGTCCGGCTTTATGCCGGACACCGCGCCGGAATCTTCAACAGTTCCGAGCCGCGGTAGGCGAACTCCTTCCAAAAGGAGCAAGCCTTCTAAGCCAGCGACCTCCGTCCAACCGTAGTCGCTGGACCATCTGCTGGAGGTGCTTGATGGCGCCTCCATCGACAAGGGGCATCGTACTATTATGAGTACAGTGATCCAAAAGGTTCAGTCTGCCAAGAGCGGAATGACTGAAGCTTGTGCTAGCCTTCTGACAGGCTTCGAGGTAAGTAAAAATATGTCAAAATATTACCGCATAGACAGTATCCCCTGATGCTCTGTTTGGCGTTCGGAAAGAAAAGCCGAATAGAGGATCTATTAATTTTCGCAGGAGTCTAACAATAAAGAGTCAATATGCGTATGCAGGCTTCGCTGCTATCCACCCCTGCACTGACTGCATAGGTGGATGTCCTAAAAAAGGACCTCGGGCGGACCGAGCAAGAGCTCGGTCTTGCCAAACGGCAGCTCGAGGAAAAAGAAGGTAAGAAATACCCTACAGAAAAAGGTGCCTATAGAGAGGCGTGATTGCAAAGAATAACAGGATCGTACTGCTTATTGTAGGGGCCACAACTGAGGAGGTGACCCTCAAGCAGGCGCTATCTGAGGCCGAAAAGAAAACGGCCGAGGAGCGCACCGAGCGAGAAAGACTTGGGGCTCAGGTTGGCGAGGTGCAGCAAGAGATGCAAGCTCTCATGAAAAAACATGAGAGCTTGGAGCTTGAGCCAAAGGCGCAAGCATCCGAGCTCGCGTCGGCCCTGGAGACCGCCAAGGGTGCCAAGGCCGAAGCCCAAAAGGACCTCCAAGAGTTGGAGGAGATGAAAAAGATAGCAACGGGTAAGGCATTCTTAATGCAAAGTAGAAAT
This sequence comes from Aegilops umbellulata, assembly GCA_032464435.1. Classification (NCBI taxonomy): domain Eukaryota; kingdom Viridiplantae; phylum Streptophyta; class Magnoliopsida; order Poales; family Poaceae; genus Aegilops; species Aegilops umbellulata. Next base: position 473,648,451 of record CP136055.1, on the reverse strand, counting down.
ATAAAAGTAAACTACTTGTCACTTACCCGAATCCGGAGTTCTCCAGGGGCGTTCACAGATCTTCTCCGCAGCGTATCCGATGCCGCGGCATTCTATCGAGCTGAAGAGGGCAGCTCGACGGAGAGTGTGTTCTGGTCTCAGTATTCTAAGGCCGGACACCCTGTGCCCTTGAGCGACCAGCTGAAACAGCTGGTCGAGCTCCACAAGGCGGCCGAACAAGCCATGAAGGGCTTCATAGTTCGGCTGTGGCCCGGAGAGGCCCTGCTTGGGAGCTACTTCGGGCTGGTGCGGCGGCTGGTGGAGGCCTGTCCAAGGCTTGAGGTCATCAAGCATTCCGTCTGCATCGAAGGTGCCCGGAGGGCCCTTGCCCGTGCAAAGGTGCACTGGGGTAAGCTTGACGGTGAGAAGCTGGTGAAGGACGGGTCGCCGCAGGGGAAGGAGCATCGCAAGCCCGAGAACTACTACAAGGATGTTCTTGCAGGTGCCCACCTTATTGCGGATGAATGTACCAAAGATGTAATTTTTGAATGAACTCGCTCGTGTTTATCCTGTGCGCTGAAAACTTGTTCATATGCGCTAAGCAATGCTTATTGAATTTAAAATATTATTTTCTGTGCGGCCGTTTATCAAAAATTGACAGATGGCCAGTCGTCGGCTTTTGCCCCCATGCCGCTAGTGCTGGGGTGTTCGGGATAAACCTGAGCGCTCTTTTTCCCATGGTTGGGTCCTTCGAGGGAGGCGCTCAGCACAACGAACCAGGCAATCGGACTATAATGCTTGAACACTCTCACTTAGCCATAGAACTTTATAATTTTAAATTTCGGCGAAGCCCCTAGTTCGGAAGACCGAATTCGGGGCGCTATCCACGCCTTTGGCCTGACAAAGCCAGCTCCTCGCTCAAAGCGGCATAAGTCTTTAGGGACTCGAAAAACCTCTCGAACAGTGACCGGTCTCCCGCCTTATCATGACAGTCAGTTTTAGCTTTCTCCACTGAGGTGCTTAACCCAGCTGAACCGGGGCACAATCGCAGTGGTTCTCCTAGTGCTACCTTAGCCGATATAGCGGAATGTAAGGCACCAAAACATAGGAGCCGAGCAAACCCAACTATTGACCCAAATCATGATTCGGAGCCGATGCATATAGTGCTATAAGTTCGGGGTGCCGCACTTGTGAAAGTGTACGGACTTCTCACACCAGATCGAAGGGTACTGAAGCCCCTGGCGTGTTTGCCGTACCATGGTGTACGGGTGCGATCATGTTATTTAATAAACATATATATTAAAAGAGGATAATGCAAAAAATAGACAAAAAGCTATGCATTGTTTATAAAGAGGCTATTTATCAAAGCCGAACGATACAAGTAGTGCGATAAGGAAAAAGATATTAGATTATTTAACATGTCCTGACCAGGGGCAGTCCGCGAAATTGTATTCGAAATAGATATACCGCTCGTAATAGAGACCACCTGGGAGTTCCATAATGCGGCGTAGCTTTGTCTGCTTCCCTGGATCTTGCATTGTTTGTGTGGCAGTCGAATTGCCAAACAGGTCGTCCAAAGTGTGGAGTCCTGAAAGTAAAAAAAGAATCCGGTAGCCCCTAGTACATTTTAAGCCGTATTTCGGGCATGCCGTTACTGTGCCCCTTCCCCTGTGCCCATGGTATTTCAAGGGCGTAATTATGTACGCGAGGTACTAGCTTCGCTATGTCGCGATGGCTGGGGTTGGGGCCCCATTGCTACGCCTGCTCAGAACGTGCCAGGCGGTCTTGTTGTAGGTTACTCCGGGCGCGCTTGGCAGTGTCTGGCTTTTTAACGGCCGGACTGGAGAGTTGCCTAAAAAGGCTGCTTTGTACTTCCGCTGCGAGAGCCGCCGTGTGCTCCTCCGTACGGAGGGAGTGTTCGGTGTTTCCGTTGACCGTGATTACTCCTCGAGGGCCTGGCATCTTGAGCTTGAGATATGCGTAGTGCGGCACCGCATTGAACTTTGCGAATGCGGTTCGTCCGAGCAGGGCGTGATAGCCACTACGAAACGGGACTATGTCGAAGATTAACTCTTCGCTTCGGAAGTTATCCGGAGATCCGAAGACCACATCAAGTGTTACGGAGCCTGTACAGTTGGCTTCTACACCTGGTATAACGCCTTTAAAGGTCGTTTTTGTGGGCTTAATCCTTGAGGGATCTATGCCCATTTTTCGCACTCTATCCTGGTAAAGCAGGTTCAGGCTACTGCCGCCGTCCATGAGGACTCTTGTGAGGTGAAAGACGTCGATGATTGGGTCGATAACCAATGCGGCAAAGCCGCCATGATGGATGCTAGTGGGGTGGTCCCTTCGATCAAAAGTGATCGGGCAGGAGGACCATGGGTTGAACTTTGGGGCGACTGGCTCCATCGTGTATACATCCCGTAGCACACGCTTCCGTTCCCTCTTGGGAATGTGGGTTGCGTATATCATGTTCACCGTCTGCACTTGTGGGGGAAACCCCTTCTGTCCATTGTTGTTCGGCGGCCTGGGCTCCTCCTCGTCGTCGCTATGCAGCCCCTTGTCTTTGTTTTCGGCTCTTAATTTGCCTGCCTGCTTGAACACCCAACAATCCCTGTTGGTGTGATTGGCTGGCCTTTCGGGGGTGCCATGGATCTGGCACAAGCGGTCGAGTATTCGGTCCAAACTGGACGGGCCCTGAGTATTCTTTTTAAATGGCTTTTTCCGCTGACCGGATTTATAGCCTCTGAATCCGGCGTTGACTGCCGTATCTTCATTGCTGTCGCTGCTAACGGATTTATAGCCTCTGAATCCGGCGTTGACTGCCGTATCTTCATTGCTGTCGCTGCTAACGCGGCGCTTTTGCTTATTTCGACGTGTCCTGCCACTTTTGTCCTTGGTATCCGAATTACCAGGGTTCTTTGATAAGTTGTTGCTGCGAGCTAGCCAGCTATCTTCGCCCGCGCAAAAGCGGGTCATGAGTGTCGTGAGGGCTGCCATAGATTTCGGCTTTTCCTGTCCCAGGTGCCGGGCAAGCCACTCGTCGCGGATGTTATGCTTGAAGGCTGCTAGGGCCTCTGCGTCCAGACAGTCGACTATCTGGTTTTTCTTTGTTAGGAACCGTGTCCAGAATTGCCTGGCCGATTCCTCTGCCTGCTTAATTATGTGGCTTAGGTCGTCGGCATCCGGTGATCGCACATAAGTGCCCTGGAAGTTGTCGAGGAATGCGGCTTTCAGGTCCTCCCAAGAACGGATTGAGTCCGCTGGCAGGCTGTTGAGCCAGTGCCGGGCTGGTCCTTTGAATTTGAGCGGGAGGTATTTGATGGCGTGTAGATCATCGCCACGTGCCATGTGGATGTGAAGGAGATAATCATCGATCCATACTGCCGGATCTGTTGTGCCATCGTATGATTCGATGTTTACGGGTTTGAAACCCTTTGGGATTTTATGATCCATTACTTCATCTGTGAAGCATAGTGGGTGTGCGGCGCCCCTGTATTGGGCTATATCTCGACGCAGCTCGGAAGAGCTATGTCTGTTGTGGTCGGTCCTGCCGGATTTGTTGTATCCGGAGTGAAGATCATCGTCACATGTCGTAGGGCGCCTGCGCGATCCGTAGATCGATCTTGTTTGCCTTGCCTTATCCTCCAGTACATCTCGCAGGTCTGGCGCGTTTTCCCGTGCCTTAGTTGAGCGGCGTCGGGGCATGGCTTGTGTGGAGGGCCGAGAGGCCTCCCTGTCGCGGCCGCGAGGTGGCCGGTCTGCCATGTCGTGCGCTGGTGATGTAGGCGCTTCCTCCTCTGATCGGGGTAGCGGCCTGCGCTTTGGGTAGCTCTTGGAGGGGCGTTCGAGTTCATACTCTTCAGCCACAAGGACTTCAGTCCATCTATCAGCTAGCAGATCTTGATCAGCTCTAAGCTGTTGCTGCTTTTTCTTGAGACTGTTCGCCGTGGCTAAAAGCCTGCGTTTGAAACGCTCTTGTTCGGCGGGGTCTGATGGTACGACGAATTCGTCGTCATCGAGGCTGGCCTCGTCTTCGGAGGGAGGCATATAGTTATCATCCTCAACCTCTCGGTCTGCCGCTCTCTCATGAGGGCTGGCTTCTCCATCTTCCTGCGCCGAATCTTCCTGAGGAGGGTGTTCTTCGGCGCTATCCGGGGTACTATTATCTCCGGTGGCGGAATCACCGTTTTTGCTTTGGCGGGCTTTAGAGCGGCGCCGCTGACGCCGGCGCTTTGGCTGTTTCTTGGAGGTGTCATCCCCCGCTGTTCCCTCGCCATCTCCATCTTTTGGAGTATCCACCATATATATGTCATATGACGAGGTGGCTGTCCAGCGCCCTACAGGTGTTGGTTCTTATTCGTCTCCAACCTCGTCGTCCATACCGTCGAAGTCTTCGGAGCCGAAGTCAAGCATGTCAGTTAAATCGTCGACAGTGGCTACCAAGTGGGTGGTGGGTGGGCTTTGAATTTCTTCATCGTCCGTATCCCATCCTCGCTGACCGTAATTCGGCCAGGGCTCTCCTGATAAAGAGAGAGACTTGAAAGAATTCAGGATGTCGCCAAAAGGCGAGTGCTGAAAGATGTCCGCGGCGGTGAACTCCATTATCGGCGCCCAATCGGATTCGACCGGCAGGGGCGCGGGGGGTTCGGAGTCCGGGGAGGAGTCCGGACCCTCGGGGTCACGGGTCACGCGGAGTGCGGGCCGGCGTTCGGCTCGATCGCCTTTGAGATCGCAGCCCCCGAGGTGACGTCCAACAGTCCATCCTCGCTTGGCGCAATAGGCTTCAAGTTAAGGGTCGGAGCCGGTGCGTATGCGGCCTCCAGGACACTGTTCGGAGGCAGAGCTAGATCATGCCCCTCGAGGTAGTGCGGCACGCTTGGCTGTAGCTCGAACCCATCGAAGATCAAGTCTCCGCGGATATCAGCCGTGTAGTTTAAGTTTCCAAACCTGACTTGATGGCCAGGGGCGTAGCTTTCGATCTGCTCCAGATGACCAAGCGAATTGGCCCGCAGAGCGAAGCCGCCGAAGACGAAGATCTGTCCCGGGAGAAAAGTCTCACCCTGGACCTCATCGTTATTGATGATCGGAGGAGCCATCGGGCCTAAAGGCGACGACACAGAGGAACTCTCAATGAAAGCACCAATGTCGGTGTCAAAACCGGCGGATCTCGGGTAGGGGGTCCCGAACTGTGCGTCAAGGCCGGATGGTAACAGGAGACAAGGGACACGATGTTTTTACCCAGGTTCGGGCCCTCTCGGTGGAGGTAATACCCTACTCCTGCTTGATTGATATTGATGATATGGGTAGTACAAGAGTAGATCTACCACGAGATCAAGGTTAGGCTTTCTTGTCATGTGGGAAGATTCGGCGTCAGGCGCCTTTGATCTATGCAATGGTTCAACGACAACTACGATTCCAGGGTGCTGGATCTTAGGGGCACATGCACAAAGATTTCCCGACTGTCATCGACAAGGTCAAGCCGGCTCTCGTAGGGGAGCAGCCATAGCGACGCTTCAGCGCCTCGTTCGAGCGATAGTAGTGGTTGTGGGTGGTCTTAGAATCTCAATGTAATTTTTATTATGGTTGAGGTATTTTGTACTTTCGGTGAACTTCTATAATACATCTGATTCTTTTCAAAAAATGCAAACAAACTATATGGAATGGATTTTAACGAAGGCAACTTAAAAGGTAAGCAAACACTTAGAAAGAAGCTCTTAGGGAACTATCTGAAAGCATGATATTAGAGCAACTCTATTAGACCTTTTAAAAACGCCAAACCTGTGAAATTCTGATGGGTTTACGGTTCTGGACCAATTTTATGTCCAGAATAGACCCCGTAAAACTTCACGGAACCGTAAACGTTTATAGGCCACCGAAAACGCGAGCCTCCGACCCCTACTTCTACATGTTCGGGGACAGTATACAGGCCACGAACCAGGTCCTTCCACCGCCCTCTCCCCGCACGCTGCCGTACGTACCACCCGTCTCCAGCCGTCGGTTTCTTCCTGCTCCAACAAAATTCTGCACTGCAAAAGGATCGACCGCGTGCCTGCGGCCATGGCTGATCCCGTTCATGCTCGACGCGAGGAAGAGGAACGAGATGCGGCGGCTCCGTATTTGGCAGCTATGCTTCTGGATCGATTGGCCACGACGACAGGAGCTAGCTAGCTACTGGGTCGATCGATTAGCTAGCTAGCTAGCTCGCTCCTGGATCGATTCGACGCCGGTGCTAGCTAGCTTCTGGACCGATTCGAGCAGCGACGGCAATGTTGAGCGCTTCGTGCGAGCCGTTGTGGACGCCGGCGACTCCGTATTTGGCCGCTTCGTGCGCTGTCCGCTGGCTTCGTAGGAGCGGGCTAGCTGAGCGTGGACACGGGCGAGAGGAAGTAGTAGACGTGCGAAAGAATATACGCGAATATTCGGTTTTACAGTCTAAGTGTAAGGAGTCTGCTCGGCCGCAGCTCAAACTGACCCTTAAAATGTGTTTTTCGCCAACTGAAAACCGCGTTTTCAGTTTCATGGTTTAAGGGGTCTGTTAGAAATGCTTTTAGCCTATGCAATTGATTTATTTTGACTGAATTGGTTTTGCTGGAAACAACATAGTCAAGCGCATCGGAGATTGCTTGTTGGCTTGCCGCGAGCATGTTGACGAGGTTACCGCCCAGAATTAGCTGAAGCACTGGCGCTACGGCGTGCGGTGGCTCTCATCCGCGAGGAAGGATTTTCAAGTGCCGTTTTTCAGTCAGACTGTTTGTCAATTATCCAAAGAACCAATGCTTCGACGCTTGACCGCTCGCCGGTGGGGCTCATCATTGCTGATATCAAGGAATTGACGTCGGTCTTCTTGTCTGTTCGCTTTAGTCATATAAATCGTTTGTCGAATGTCGCGGCACATATTCTAGCTAGATCTTGTGAGTCCTCCAGTGATCCTATTTTTCACGTAACCCGCATTGTATCCGAAAGGCACTCGCTTTAGTCATTGTATCCGAAAGCGCGGTATTCCTAAAAAAAAGCGCATAATAAAAAAATAAAGCAAAACCGAAAATGTAAGCAAAACAATTTTGTCTTCAAGGTGTGCGACGTAAAACGGGCGGAACCCAAAATGCCCCGCATCCCAACGCTCTCGTTTACACGTCGCACCCCCCGGGCAGGCGGCCACTGTACCTCGCTCGTCTACGCCATCGAAATCCACGCCCCCTGGCCTGGCTCCACCCCCCGCCGCGTCCCCGCCGTCGCGCGAGTGCGGATGAACCCCGGCGCACGCGGCCCGCGAGGGTTTCGGCGCACATTTGGAATTTCGTGGTCCCTTGACCGCGGCGAGACCGAGGGCGAGGGAGGTACGGCGCGCGGCCGTCGTCTCTTCCAATGCGGCCGCGCAGGCCGGAGCGCGCGAGGCAACCGCAAGTCGGTGGCAAGCGGCGGCGGCGGCGGAACAGCTTCTTCTTCAGGTGCGTGTCCCCCGCCACCTTCTCCCTTGTACCGCTGTACGAGTACGCATGCACGCGCGCACCGCGGCGCGCACGTCGCGGCCGTCGGCCTGGATCGGAGCAGCGCCCACGCGGGCTGCGATCGCCAATGCCCTTTTCCGGGGGGCGGTTTGTTGGATCTGCGCGGGTTAATCGGCAGTAGCCGTGCGAATTTCTCTCCGTGGCGCGCCTACCGGGCAAGGTCCCACGGTTGGGCGCACACCGTCGAACAGGGCGCGTGCGCGCCTGGTGAGCGTGTGGGTGGCACGCCGACGCCAGACGACCCGAGCGATTCATGAGGATTTTGGTACCGTTGTGGCCAATTGATCCGGCGAGGCCGAGGGCGGGCACGCCCACCCCACACGAGCGCGCATGGCGAATTGGATTTCATCGCTGGGGTTTCGAGCCAATTGTTTAGTTTTTTAGGCCCAATTGAGTCTCGATTGGATACATAGAGACTCGATCACGCCAGACATCTCTTACAAGTTTCTCTGTTGGTCGAACACCAATTGGGTTGAGCAGCAACCATGGATCTAACTGGTATAGTTTGTGCAAGTTTGTGATGGATTCATTGATGTGTACGCACTAGGCACTGGTCTGTTAACTTGACAACACAATTTGTCCATGATCTGTGTTTTCCGTTGGGTTTTCTGGTTAATTGTTACAAAGAGATCTTGTAAGCTTTGTATTAGTTACAGTCAAACAAATAACAGTATAGCCAAGTTGGATGCCAACGTACATTATGAATTACCTGTAGTCTTGTACCAACAATAATCACCTGATTTGATGTGGCTTCGATGTTTCAATATTACACAATTGTGTAACTAAACACAAAGTGCAACTCCCCATGATCATCACTTTACCAAAAGACGAAAAGCAACTAGACTCTGGTACTAGTAGCACTGTGGTCCATTGTTCACCCTCACATGCATGTCTTCTACATATATCATGCCATGTCTATATAAAGCAACTACACTGTGGTAGTGCCATTGGATGTTTCCATGTACTCTACAGCTAATCTTCTTAATCCATGTCAAGGTGATGCAATTGTGTGGCACTCATAATGCAAACAGAGGGAATTATCTACTAGAATAACATAACTAGTTTGTAAACTAAGTGGCAAATAGTTACATTTAACAGTGTGACGATCTAACTATTGATAAAACCAAGCCACACTATGCTAGAGTGATGTTTGAAGAGAAACCTGAACAATCTTGAAGAGAAATCATGGTACTCTCACGTATCCAATGCAACCTCTTGAAGTAGTCATCATTCATTACTGCCATTTAAGTTCATCCAGTGCTACTGAGATTTTTGCTATTTTGAACAATTCACACCATACAATCTTGTATCCACTTAACTGGCTGGTACCCCTCAAAAAAAAAGTTAACTGGCTGGTATATTATAAATTTGGAATAATGTAGGGATAATGCTATCACACATTTGTTTTCAGCAGTAACTGCAAGTATAATTTTGATTTCGGAATAGTGCTGCCTTGCTGCCATGGCTTCTGTGGAAGTGTCCCAATCAAGTGGACTTCTTTGCTGTTTGATAACAATATTTATCATCCTACATAATAGTCTGAGGTGCCAGTTATATCTCCTAAATATTTGATGTTAGCAAACATTTCATATGTGGACTATATCAGAGTAAATATAGATAAATGTGTTGTGAGGGCTCGAAAATTTAGTTCGTTGTTAGACATATTCATGTCGTTGTTCCGCAATTCCGTGTCATGGGAAAATATGAAATTATTATCCATCCACACATTAAATACCAATGATCTGCCTTAGATCTGACCACCAGAAAATACATGATTCTCATTTATAGCTGCACCCCTTTTCTGAGGGTCAATGATCGAACTGTTTCTTCTGAGTTATCCTTTCTGAATCTGCAAAAAAGAGGTACATGTGCATTTGGTCAAAGAATAAATCTATTATATCACATTAACTAGAAAATTATATATGTTAAGTTGTACTTTTATAGGTATATTTTTCTTCTAGTTACTAGGACATGTTGTTTCAAGCCTGGCAATGTGTGAAATGTTCTCATCTCTTGTGGTGAGATGATGAAATGTGCCATATCTCGCTGTCTATATGTGTATTAAAAAATATATGAAACTATATCATTCTTCTTTGGCAGCATTTTGGATCCTACACTGATATCCTGTCTAGTACTGAGTTGGCATAGAAATGCATCACACATTGTTCAGAATATGACTTTTTTCTTCTTCCAAAAATCAGTTTTTGATCTGAATAATGCTATGCTAATTCTTCGTAGATGAAAAAACCCTACATGTCTTTCGAGTAACAACAATCAAGCTCTTTCATACTATGTTTTTCTAGAATCTCTTTCATACTATGTGATTTTATAGTTTCATTCTCATATATTTTCATTTATTAAAATGAAGTTCTCCTGGACGCAGTGGTAAAGCTGCTGCCTTGTGACCATGAGGTCACGGGTACAAGTCCTGGAAACAGCCTCTTACAGAAATGTAGGGAAAGGCTGCATACAATAGACCCAAAGTGGTCAGACCCTTCCCCGGACCCTGCGCAAGCGGGAGCTACATGCACCGGCCTGCCCTTTTTTAAAGTTCTCCTGGGCTTCATTAATGAAGTTTATTCTCATCGGATATTGTATGTCCGTGATGGATTGTGTAGTGCCATGCAAAGAATCATTCCTGTATCTGAACGATACCGATACGCACTGCCATATAAGCTGCAAACAGAAACATTCATAAATTATAACTGTGCATATAGTCTAACATATATGCAGTCACCAAGACACTCACAGAAATATCTATCTACGCATTATTTCAGTGATCATGCTGGAGTGGAGCTGCTGCTGGCATCTTTTAGCTTCTTTACACACTTTCTGATGCAAGTGTTCGTTGTTAGTTTTATCTCCATACTTTACATTTCTAAACTAGTGATGGTCAATGGTGAAAATACTTTATGAGTCTTCTTTCAGTTGGCATCACATTGACTTTATGTTTAATACTATTCCTTGCACACATGGCTAAAGTCTTCCGCAGCGACCACCTGCCCCCGCCACCGTTTCGTGGAAGATTGCCACTGGTGTTATCCTATGGCACTGGCGATGCTCCTGCTCTATCTGCAAGTCAATTATGAAAGCATGGATCCAGAGCTTCTCCACGTCACTGTGATGATGGTGGGTGTTTTTTTCTTTCTGTTGCTTCTGGCTCACTAGTGTTACCCCTATGGAAGAAGAGGCACCAAGCAAATTCAAATTTCTCCAGGCCATGCAAAAGCAATACAGGAGAGGTAGAGAGTAAGGTGTAGCCAAGGATGGACTTGCCGGGCAAATGGCAATCATGTCAAAGATTACCGCCTTGTTCTGTGCTGTTGGCAAGTCATCCTTGGCTGCATTCCACTCTCCGCCTCTTTGTGCATGGCTCTTGCGCAAGTGAACTCTTCGCTCCAACTTCTCTTCTCTCTCAGCTATTCAGCTAGGGAGGTGCTTCTGGTATACATCGATGGAAGAGTATTTATAGGGGCAGCACTGCAACTTGATCTGGAATGGCACTGAAATCTCCTTTTGACTTACTTCTTTTAAAGGTTAGTGCCATAACTTTTCCCCTTCTAGTGAAAATGATGACCTATCCATGTGTTGGGGCTTTATAGGTTTCCAACTTCTAATAATATATTTGCGGGCCAAAAGCCTAGGAGCTGGCATCTGTGGAATTCTTTTGTTAGGTAGGTTATGTGAAGCATATAGGTTACACTGCTGGATGGGGCTCAGTCTACAGAAAATTCCAGGGATTTTTATTATAGTACCATGGAGGAAAAAAAACTAGTGGTGCTATACTGTTAGGAAGTTTCTGTTTCCAGACAGTCTAAATAGCTTAGCATGTTGTCATGTGCATCATCACATGATATTTGATCCATGCTTCTAGTTTACCAAGGAATTTCATGTGATCTAGGACTTGGAGGGACGTGCTCCTGACTTCAGCATGAACATTTACTATTGGGATGCTATCGATTTCCCTTTTTGGCTCCCCCCTCCCCTCCTGCTTGTCTCGGCACTGCAACCTGGATAATTTTCCGTGATCATTGATTTGTGCCATCCTTGAAATGTTAAATCGCATCTGCAAGCTCAAAGGAAGCTTCTGTGTTGTGTGAAGCTAAAATGTACATTAGTGTGTGATGATGGGAAAACTTCATGGAGAACACCTGTTGCGTGTCGAAATAGTAGATTGTGTTGGAGAATAAAGGTAAATGTTCGATCTCTGAGGCCCGAAAGTTTACCTAAATTTAATTCTGAGTTCGCTTCATTTTATTTATTTTGGAAGATATCCAAGGCTTACTATTATGTGAAGTCCATGGTGCACTGTTCTAAATTACTCAAATTTCATGATGCTCTTCTAAATTACTCGATTGGATATGTAGAGACTCGATCGTGGCAGACATCTCGTACAGGTTTCTCTATTGGTCAAACACCACCCAAATTGGGCTCCAATGGTCCTTTGAGCAACAGCCATCGATCTTACTTGTATAGTTTGAGAAAGTTTTTGGTTGATTCATTGACGTGTGCGGTCTGTTAACTTATCTAAACAATTTGTCCGTGAGCTGTGCCTTCCATTGGGTTTTATGTTTGATTGTTGCAGGAAGAGCTTGTAAGTTTTGTATTAAGTTATAGTCAAACAAGTACTAGCAGTAGATGGATCATGTTCAGTTTGGTAGCCAAGTTGGATGCCAACGTGCATTATGAATTACTTGTAGTCTTGTACCAATAATTAGCTGATTTGATGTGGCTTTGAGGTTTGAAGAGTTACACATTTGTGTCACAATACACAATTTGTAACTCCCACATGGTCACCATTTCTCTAAAAAAGACAAAACTTCCCATGACTATTGCGTATAGCTGACCAGATGTAAATGTGTATATATAATTATATATACACGCAATAGTCATGGGAAGTTGCAGTGACACTTCATAGAATCTGACATTCATTGTTCAGCGCTACATGCATATCTAATATTACGTAGACATAGATTAGGCCATGTCTAGATCCCATTCTGGAGTACTGCCATTGGATGTTTCCACGTACCCTGTCAACAATTTGTTTAATCTATGTGAAGGAGAGGCAATTCTGTGGCACTCAGAATGCAAACCAAAATTACTTATCTACTAGAATAACATGGCATGTTTGCAAAATAAGTGACAACTTACATTTAACAGTGTGACGATCTAACTATCGATAAAACAAGCTGCTCTTCATTCGCTAGTGATGTTTCAAGACAAATCATGGTACTCTTACGTTTCTCCAATGCAAGCTCCCATGTTTGTTTTTAAACAACCTCTGAAGTTAGTCAAGATTCGTTACTGCTATTGAAGTAAATTCAGTGCTATTGATAAATTGGCTTTCTGCTATTTGAGCAATTCATGCTATATAATCCTATATGCCTTTAATTAGTTATTTTATCACACATTTTTTCAGCAGAACATTACAAGCATTGGTTTTCATCCTACATTACATCAGACATCATCAGATGTAATTCGGAATAGTACTGCCTTGCTGTCTCGGCTTCTATGGAAGTGTCCCGATGAAGTGGACTTCTTTGCAGGTTTTATTACAGTATGTTGCAATCTTCCATAATATTCTGAGGTGCCAATTATGATACATTGTTTTATATTTTATTATATATACACTTTGAATGAGTGCTTCCAGAGGGTCATTTAATATATCAATGGCTATATGTCCCCAGTATTTGATGTTAGCAAACATTTCATATGGGCACTGTATCAGAGTAAATATAGGTATACGTTTGTGAGAGGAACGAAAAATCCAGTTTATGTTATTATATAGATTCATGTCATTGGTCCGCAATTCCATGTCATGGGCTGAAAAATGGAAGTATTATCTGAGCACACATTATACAGGGAATGCAAAGAGGTACTGGTGATCTGCCCTAGATATGACCACCAAAAAATCACATGATTCTCCTTTATAGCTGTACCATTTATTTTATGAATGAGCATCAATAAAAGAACTGTGTCTCCTGAGCCGTCCTTTTCTGATTCTGTGAAAAAGAGATACATGTGCATTTGGTCAAGTATTATCTATTACTCTCTCCATCCTATAATATAAGAGTGTTTTTGACACTAGTGTAGTGTCAAAAACGCTCTTATATTATGGGACGGAGGGAGTATATCATATTAACCAAAAAGCACTATAAATTGAGCTGAACTTTTATATTTGTTATGTACTCCCTGCGTTCCAAAATACTCCCTCCGTTCGGAATTACTTGTCTCGGAAATGGATGTATTTAGAACTAAAATGCGTCTAGATACATCCATTTCTGCGACAAGTAATTCCGAACGGAGGGAGTAAGAACTAAAACCATGACACTTATTTTGGAACGGAGGGAGTAGTAGTTACTGACAATGCATGAAATGTCTATATTTTCCTGTGGTGAAATGATGGAATGTGATTATTTTTCATCATCCATTTATTTATTAAATATACATGAAACTTGCTTATACATCATTCTTCTTGGACAGACTCTGAGATCTTACACTGATATCCTGTGTATACTATGAGTTGACAAATCATACATCACACCTTGTTTAGAATGTTTTTTTTTAAAACAAGTTTTTCAACTGATAATGCTATGTAAGTTCCTCATAGATGAAAAAAATAGTAAAAACATACATGTTCTTTCGAGTATTAACAATCAAGCTCTTTCATACTATGTGGTTTATAGTTTCATTCTCATCTGTTTTATTTTTTGATTAATTAAGCGGGATGTATTCTCCGGCTTCGTTAATGAAGGCCAATTTATTCTCATCTAATAATATGTATTTATATGTGTGCTCTCAGTGATGGATAGTTTGGTGATATCGTGCCTGTATCCGGATGATATGCATTCTCATTTTAGCTGCAATCAGAATTTTTAACTGTGCATCTCTGACCGATCTGCAATCACCAAGGTACCCGCAGAAATATCTATCTACGTACTATCTAACTGATCATGCTGGAATGGAGCTGCTGCTGGCATACTTTAGCTTATTTACATACTTTCTGATTCAAAAGGTTCGCTGCTTATTTTATCTTTCTAAACTGGAGATGATCAATGCTGAAAATACTTTACGATTCTGTATACATATTGCAAGTCAACAGCATTCAGTTCATTTTTACTGGCACCACATGGAGTTTATAGTTTAGCGATATTCCTTGAACACATGCATAAATTTGTTTCAAGTCTGACAGTAGCAGCTGAGCACCAAAGTCATTCGCAGCGAGCACCTGCCACCCGCCACCGTTGCCTGGAAAATTGCTGCCTATGTTCCCCTGTGGTGCTGGTGATGCTCCTGCTCTATGTGTAAGTCAATTTTGGCATGGATCCAGAGTTTCTCCACGTCGCTGTTATGATGGCAGGTGTTTTGGACTAGGGACTTCTAAATTTTGCTGAGATCAGCTCGTAGTGGCCTCTCTTTGAATCTCTCCTCTGTGACTCGGCAAAAAATGGTCGCTGCTATCTCTCCTGGCTAAATTGAAAATGTTCAGGTGGGTTTCGCGCCCCCATAGCCCCCCTCCCCCCTCACCCCCCTCTTCCCCCACCAAAAAAAACTGACAGTTGATAGTTCTGTGAGGCAAGTAGTTTTACCTCTATGGAAGAAGAAAGACACCAGGCAAATTCAAGTTTCTCCAGGCCATGCAAAAGCCACACAGCAGAGGTAGAGAGCAAGGTGTAGCCAAGGACGGACTTGCCGGCAAGATTACTACCACCTTGTTGTGTGCTGTCGGCAAGTCATCCTTGGCTGCATTCCACTCTCTGCCTCTTTCTGCATGGCTCTTGCGGCAGCGAACTCTTCACTCCGATTTCTCATCTCTCTCAGCTATTGAGCTATGGGTGTGCTTCTGGTATACATCGAGGGGAGGGTATTTATAGGGGCAGCACTGCAATTAGATCTGGCACGATAGTGAAATCTCCTTTTGACTTAATCTTTTAAAAAGTTATTGGCATAACTTTTTCCTTGAGTGAAAATGATTACCTATCCACGCATTGAGGCTTTATGGATTTCCAACTTTTAAGAATATATTTGCTGGCTAAAAGGCTGGGAGCTGGCATCTATTGAATTGTTTTGTTAGGTAGGTTATGTGAAGTATCTAGGTTAGGCTGATGGATAGGACTGAGTCTACAGAGGATTCCAGGGCTTTTGATTAAAGTGTATAGTATCATGGAGGAAAAACTTAGTGCTGCTATACTGTAGGGTAGTTTCTGTTTTTCAGCCTGTCCAAATAGCTTCTCATGTTGTATGATGCATCATCGTATGATATTACCAATCATATGCTCTGAGAATGCATTTCTTATCTTTGTCCTGGTGGTGGGTGTCTTCTTTTTTTTTGGGGGGGGGGGGGGGGGGGGGGCGTGGGGGATATCGCGTGTGTTAATGGATTTGGCCTGCTTTAAACAAAAACGTACAGAGTTTGTACTAAAGGCTTAATAAGCACCTCTAGTGGTCATGAAAGAACCAAAAAAATATGGACAACATTTGCACATGATGCATATGCCTTACCAGAAAATTTAGAATCAAACTCGATCAATACACCAAGAAATAAGAAAAGACAACCGCACTAGTACCCAGAAGCCACTATTCACAGTAAAATTGAATTCACTACTATTTCCGACAAGGATTATCTTCTTGTTCTTGACATCTAGACTTGATTTGGTCTTGAAATTTCTTGCCGCGGTAGACACCTATCGTGCCAGTGTTGTAAAAAATAGCAGAACTTTTCATGACAATTGGAGATGGTCAAGTGTGTCTTAGTGCACTAGCACATCTCGTGTGCTTAGAGCACGCAATATCCCCTTGTTCAGTCGTATACTTGAGAAATATATCTTTCTTGCTCCTATTCTATCCATTTATATGGCAGGAGTAGATTTATAAACCGTGTCTATCAAACAGGTTTGAAATTGAATACAGTGTCTTTGTTAGTTCAATATAATCTGAAACTTGTACTTACTGTATTTATATTCCATTTGGTGTTCAGAGTAAAGACTAGTTATTCCTTGCATTCTTAGTGTGAAATTTCTTTGTGGGTACTAATACTGGAGTTCTCTTAAAATCATATACGCTGCAATGATGTGGTCAGTGTCGAGTCATACTCCCTCTGTTCCAAGTTACTTGAAGTTTTAGATTTGTCCTAAGTCAAACCTTTTAAACTTTGACCAAGTATACAAAAAATATGCTAATATCTACTCCCTCCGTAAAGAAATATAAGAGCGTTTAGATCACTAGTCTAAATGCTCTTATATTTCTTTATGGAGGGAGTACAACATAAAAATGTATATTGTATGAAAATATAATTTATGACAAATCTAATGAAACTAATGTGGTATTGTAAATTTGAGATATCTTTTTGCAGACTTGGGCAAACTTAAAGATGTTTTGACATAGCAAAGCTAGAACTTCAAATAATTTGGAACAGAGGGAGTACTTGTCAAGCATTAATGTTTGTTATCTTTCGAGAAAACTGATATTTTTGTTATTGATCTGCATTTGGTAGCCCTCGTATAATACTAATGTTGGTTTCATGAAATAACCGAAGCTTCATTTGTGACATGTCTTGCCAACAAATCATGATTTAGTTTTCTGACATTAACAGAGTGATCTCTTTTGTTGTTGGTTCATGACGACACATGCATCTGGGCATCTTATTATGCTGCATTACCACATGATTTATTAGCACACATCATTCAACTTAAATCTGTAAATAATGACCAGTACAATTATTATTACCTGGTGCATCAAAAAGTACATTGGCTGGTATCGCTGATTTGGTTGAATATTACAGCTACCGACTTCCTTTTTGACTTCTTATGTAAAAGAGAAAATCACATCTAAATAATGTACCATCTGTTCTCAGACTCATGCAGTACTTTCTAGACTTTCTAGACTTGTCATGGAGGGTTGTGGATTTGTTGTGACCATGTGTTCTAGACTTTCTAGATGACAATATCAGTGTTAGCATGAAGCCCATATATTGGAGTCCAATAAAACCATGTTCCATCATCTATAACCATTCAACTTTAGGTAATGAAGGATGCTCAATGTGGAACGTGTTTTGCTTCTAATACAAACGTAATTCTCATGTCACAATTAAAACAGTTGATCCTGACAAGTTTCATCATTTTTATTATGATTTTTTTATTAAAAGTTAGATATAGAGCCTTACTAGTTACTCCGCATTGTTCCCTTCAGAAAGCTGCATCAGTCATTAACTCATTATTATGGTTTATCGATGCTGAGCATTCACCCATGATACCTTGCATCGGAAAAATGTTTTAGTTTCTGTGCTAATAATGAGGTAAAGCTCTCGTTAACATCGTCACCTTTGGGCTTTTAGCCAATAAAGTAAAGTGCTCTATTCAAAGGACATGAACTGGGCAACTAACACTGATTACTTAAGTAATGAAGTTGTCCATTCTTTTTTGTATTGAAAAGGGAATGCGGTGCTTTTGTAACATGGTTACATTGCTGATGCACCTCCTGCTTCCTGTCCTACATGATTAAGATTTTCTTTTGTGTATACATAATCTTTGTGGTACAATATTGCAAGTACAATTTCTGCCACCATGTGAGAGCCTCGAGGAATCTTTTGTCACGCAATGCGTTCTGTACATCCTTCGGACTTTCATTTTCGTCAGGGGGCACCACAAGAAAGCCAATCTCTTATCTTAAAAAAATCATGGATTAGCATAAAATAATGGCAAAGGAATGATGATATCGTCTGATATATACATATGGAATTGTACAGATCTGATGTCAAGTGGAGATTGAGCTTGTATCCAAGCCTTTTGTACTTATGTTTTTCATTCATGCATTTCCATTGCAGATAGAACAGTAATAAGCTATTCTTTTTACTTTCCATATATACATATATAGAGCTGGAATTTTTTTATGTCTGAGTAGAGGTTGAACTAGCCTGAGACTAAGAGCTGGCTAGCTAGAGATGCATACCTTTTATGCTTTGCATACATACTTATTCATGTATTTCCATGATGGAAGTTGACAGAAATGCAGGCATTAGAGTTTTCTCAACAATGCTTGAGGGCCAAACACCAGAAGAAGAGAACTAAGTGTAGCCAAGGGCAACTTGCCGGCTAACTCTAAGGCTCAGCGAACTCCCAACACCAGGAGCCGGCAAGTCATCCTTGGCTGCATCCCGTTCTCTGCCTCTTAGCGTATGGCAACCCAGCAGAAGCCTCACCAGTATACGCTCTACAAGTACTTCTCGGCTCTCGCCCCTTCTTCCTCTTCCCCTACCCTGACTGCTTTGCTATCATGTGGAATGGTCTGCTGGTGTGCATTGCCATAGGGTGGGATGGTCTTCATTTATAGGCACGAGCAAGTTGGATATGGAATAATATGGAGATCGCTGCCCAATGAGTTAATATACTGCAAAATATTTCACCACAAAGTTTTCCGTTTTTGGGATGAGACATGATGAGTCACCAATTGGTTGTCCTGGGTCCGATGTCCATTTTTAAATAAGTATAGTGGCCCATGGCCATGAGGGTTCGGCATCTTTTGGATTGGTTGGTTGAGAGGATTAGCATTTGATCTGTGCTGCATGTGGAGCTTGTGGACATGCGGTGGACGTGATGCAACTCTTGACCTAAGCAAATTTTATAGAGTTCTTTGTAGTCCATTCCCAACATTTTAGAATTACAAAAGCTTTTCAAGTACTACCTCTGTAGTATTGGACAATTACAAACCCATGAATAGTAAACATTCTCCCTTCGTTCTATTAAAAGGCATCCTCAATATATGCTAGTAGGACCATTTTCACCATGATTTTGGTTACCATATTGAGAATTCAACTAACAACCAAATCCTCAAAAAAAATTGTATGCATTAATCTTCAGCTTGATTCTTGGAAGGACCAGTCTAGCTGTCCTTATAGAAAGGTAGGTTAAAACTAATTTTGCGGACATGCATGTGCCTCTTAGGACTGAAAATAGATTGGAGCATTTTGTCCATCCTGCATAAGAATCTGGTAATTACACTAGTAAAATGGGTTGTATGAAACAGTTGCATGCTTATATTAGTTACATCATTTTTCTAATTAGAAATGTTTGCACTTACTTTATGTTAAAAACCTTCAATTCTCACAAAAATCTCTGGGAATTTTTGCGGTAATTTTATGGAATCTTGCGTGATGCCGACATGTTGTCTTCTTGTGATACTTTGCAAATCTTGTAGCAAATCTCACATATGTACCTGTCATAATTGTTGGTGTACTCAAAGGCTAGGGGGGGGGGGGGTCGAGTATAGATGCATCAAATCAAAACCTAGCAAGCAATCAAAGGTTAGGGGTTCCTAAGATTATAGTCGATCTTAAGACATCATAGCAATTCCACGGTCAGTGTTTGCTAGCCACACCAGGGACATTGTGTCCCCAAGCAATCGATCCTGCAAGCTACTCCCTCCGTTCGGAATTACTTGTCGCAGAAATGGATGTATCTAGACGTATTTTAGTTCTAGATACATCCATTTCCGAGACAAGTAATTCCGAACGGTCCCTCCGTTTGGAATTACTTGTCGCAGAAATGGATGTATCTAGACGTATTTTAGTTCTACAAAATCAATGTGGGCATGGTGGCGATACTGTTGTCGTCGGTGCCTCGGTGGCCGTTGCTCTTATACCATTATTCTTTACCATATCTGGCATGAGAACCCACTGGAACACTGGTGGTTCGTTTGGAGCATATGGCAATTGGTTATTTTGGCAGCGTCGATGACCTTGATGGGGTTCGGTCCCTCCTCCCATGATTTGATGCCCAGCGTATCTCAATTGGATTGCGTGGTCTCTCTGCCCTAGGCTCTCCTCCCCCCTAATTCGATTGGTGGGCAATCTAGTCGTAGGATAGGTGGTCCTAATGACACGATGTAGATCTTTGAGGGCTGATGTCTCCCGCACAATTGCAGAGGTAGTAGTACCATGATAACAACAAATTCAAGCAGTCATTCATTGGCTCCCAAAGCTTAGGCACCTGTCCTATATTGTTTATTAACGCCGATCCTAGATTTCTTATGTACGGCAGCTTGTATTCGGCAGAGCCAACGATTAGTATTCTGGTAACTATCAGGTTGAGCGTGACAATATCATATGATGGCTCGATAGCCAGTGAGGCTAATGGTATTGAGTTGGCTTTTTAATTACTAAAACTAACTCACTTGATGCAGAAAGTACTCTAAGTACTTACTACTACAAGTTGATGCAGAAAGTTAGGCGGCAGGGAGCCGCCATGACAACACCAGATCGAATCAATAAGTCAGCTGGTGAAAATTGAATGCTGGTGTGCTTCTGAGGCATCTGAGCTAATGGGTTAGTTAGTTTGTTCATTTCCCACAGGCGTTACGTATTGCTAAACTACGAAATACCGGCTCTGCAATTTGCACAGGGCTCTGACCTCTCTTATTTACGTTGGGCAAAACATGCTAGGCTCATGCAGTGATCTGGTGCCTATCGCATTGGGGAACACAAAGCTAGTTGATGTCCACATGCACTTGTGAGTTGTGAGTGGCTCAGGTATTTTGACCTGAAAAAGTGGCTCAACCATGAGAATGAACTTTCTGTTGGAATAATCATAAGTGAAAAATGTGTACATAAATACATATTCCTGTGGAAAGATTTAGGTCGACACACTACTTTTTGGAGAAAAAGATTTGTTTTGCCATGTGCACGGCAGAAAGTCAAGATATGGTACAGCTTGCGACCACTAATTTGAGACTATTATTCGGTATATATATTTACGCAAACAATAACTTGTCAATTCCACTTGCGATTATGCTTGTGAGATCCAAGATCTCAGGGTCATACAGGGTATGCTAGCGAATCTCGTGGTGTGCCACGATTTTTCTTTTAAACACTGTACAAATGCAACTGCTCACATAAACGCAAGTGCATTCACCAGCACACGCATAATTTACCCTTATTTATCTCACAAGATTATTTGTTAATTAATATCATTGCATGTAATGAACTGACCACTGCATGTCGTGTTTGATAGTCTTAAATCATTAAAAGCATACATGTCTCACATTTTTTATTGGTTGATTTCTTTATTTATCTCAAGAAACAAGAAACAAGGTGGGAATTAATGCACCGCGTCTAAGTGTTCTGAGATTATGCTAGGATAATATTGACGAAGTGACTTTTAGTTAGACGGAGGGAGTAACATTGACGAAGTGACTTGTAGTTAGACGGAGGGAGTAACATTGAAGAAGTTGTCGCATGCGTCTCGTAGTGGATGAGGGTATGCTAGGATAATATTTACTCCATTGTTATATTTGGTACTGTTCACAACCTAATATGTTTTCTTTGTCTTAAAGAAATTTTGAATTGAAGATCTGAAACTTTGTGGAAATTAGAGCACTATATATATAATCCGTACACCATAAAAATGTTTGTCAAATGGTTTAATGACTTTTAGACATGTTTCTAATGGCCTAGTGTTTGCACTAGATACATAGAGTGGTGATGCATCCATTCCATGTGCCGCCGAGATTCTTACCGCACCCCGTTCCTTGCCATGATGTCTTTTCGCTGGCTCCTCTCCTCTTTGCAGAGGTCAGTACGGATGCCTGTTTTCTTGCACCGCTTGGTCGGCGAAATGCAATTCTTTTCTGCGATGGGCGGCCTCGGGAATTGGATTCCCTCAGGGCGTACATGCCGCGCGGTCCGTCCAAACTCTCAGATTGCGGCGGCCCTTGGCCTCCTTGTAGGGGCAGGGCAGGCACTCGGTGAACGGCCGGTGACCCCATCGAGAACAGACCGCTCAGGCCCCAGGCAGGAATGGCTTTCTGTCTGCTTTGGTGCCTGTCATGTGCCCATCGATGAATCTTTGACACGTCTCGCGGGAGAATTGGTGACGAGGCACCTCTAGAAAGGTTTGCCAGCCTATCATGTTCGCCCGCATATATTCTGCCGATATACCCTACAGCTGTAGCTAGGAGTTTCACGTGCAACAATTTGCACTTGCGCAGAGTTGTTGAAAATATGATGAAGCCTCTCCCCTATGCACCGCTTCACGAATGCGCACACATGTTACCACCTTCGATCTTGTCACACCTTGGTTAGACTTTTTTTTTAAGATGGAGGTGCTAGTGCTATGATGATTCACTGAACAGAAGAAGTGGCACAGAAGATGTCCGGTTAATTAGAGAGAAACCGAGCTAATTAAGACACTGACAACGGGCGGTCCCTTAGCCTCCCCATCTCCGTGCGTGTGCGTGTGTGTGTGTGGAGAGGGGTTGATGGAGTATGAGAGCTATCAGGACTAGTGTGCCTGCCATGGGAAGGAGAGGGTGAGCGTGGCCGAGGCCCACCTCGTTGCCAACATGGTTGATGTGCGGAGCGCTGCTGCGGAGAAGGAAGCCATCTGCACCGACAGCAGAGGAACACACGCGCACTCTCCTAAGAGCAGAATCGGGCGGTCCGTGCCATGGCCAGACTGCCCCCAAAGAGGAGGAGGACAGAGATAGGTCGAACAACTCCGGCGAAGAAAAGATCCGGCTTGATTCATATTGTGTTTTTCATCGCTACTTATGTGAGAAGGATGGCAAGGGTACCGGGAAAGGCAAGGGCAGTCGTGGATGATCTTTTTCATAGCTAATATGTAGATGGAACATGTTAATTTTTGTAGTCCGATGGCATCTTCTGATGTACTAGCCGAACGATATGTGTTGCATCATTTACATAACATTGCATGTCTTTATACTGTATGAATTTGTGGTGTGCTAATTGAGTTGTCTAATTGTGTGAGGAAAAATCTGAAGTGTGTTGTCTGATCGCATCTGCGGGTATTTATGGGTCCAAAATAGCAAGTTCCGCTTGGAGGTGCTCTAAAACTACGTGTCCAAGTGCAACAAACAGTGCACTGCAAACACACCGGACAGTGTGAAACCCTTTCCCCGGCGCACCGCTTCATGAATAGAGTGATTGGATTTTTAATTTGTTCCTTTAACACCTCATTTATCAGCACTTACAATTTTGTGTTCATTTATCGATCTCTGATAAATCCATGCTCAAGGTCAAGGGTTTTGCTAATTAAGCAACCACCGTCAAGTTCTCGGACTTGTAGCATCGCCTCTTAGGGCCAGTTCTTTCGGGCTTAGGTTATTTCGACGCGGATCCTCAAACCACCTGTATGGCTGTATCAGTTTGAGCCGTGTTGTTTGGACGCTTTTTGCCATTTAATGCGGATCTGTGTTTGTTCGCTGACTGGTCTGGACGGAGTGAGGCTATGTATCGCCTGCTGCTAGTCCTAACAAGGCTCGCCTGCACGGAACATGTGTTGGCCCAGCCCAGTAACTGTGCACCATCTGATGTCATGTTCATTTTTATTTATTTATTTTCCGTTTTACATTTACATTTTGTTTTATTTTTATTGATTTTTATTTTTTATTTTTTTATAAATATTCTAAATATATATGCCAGAAAAATACTTTACATGATTTAAAAAATATATTAATCATGCATTTGAAAATGTTAAAACTTGTATAAAAAATGTTAGTCATGTGTATTAAAAATGTTTGTGACATTTAACAAATGTCACACGTCTAAAAAAATGTACATGCCATTTTAGAAAAATAATCATACAATGTGTAAAAAATGTTCACGTAATTCAAAAAAAATGTTTTGTAGATTCAAGAAATGTACCTTACATTTAAATCAATTGTTCACAAATGGGCAATGATGCTGGAGACTACCTCTAAATTTTTGGAGTACGCGCCAAGTCTTCGAAATCTTCCATCTTGGCGCTCCTGGGCCCGACGAATGAGGCCCACTTGCTTAATAATCTCGAGGGGTATTCGACCCATCCCATATGGTTGGAACCGACGTGGCTAGCACCACCTAATTCAGGACACCATCAAGGAGGTGTCGCAGATGGTAGCGGGAAGAGATAATATTTTGCTGAGAAGCGTTGGCGGCTGCTCAAATTGAGAGAGCAGGCAAGATTTTTTGGTTTAACACCTTATTTTTTAGGAGTTAATCATTTGAGAGTTTGATCGGGTGTAGGTTAACTCCTTAAAAGGGAATCTTTTGAGGAGTTAGCCTTTTTTAGGGTTTGTCTAGAGATACTCCAAGGGTCTTAGAGTAACTCTACTAGAGTCGCCACATGCCCTCGTCGGCATAATAACCATCAGTACGGTGATTTTGGCCGAAAATGCCAATCTAGGTGTGTCGTCGTGACCTTCAGCCTACATAATTTATGGAGCGCGCCCGCTTCATATAAAGTCCGTTAAACTCCATATTTTGAGGCTGGGGTGCGCCATTCGCCAATCGCTCGCGCAGGTGGGAAGTTTTAGCTCCGGCTCTTCCTCCCGTGGGCAGACTAGTCAATGTGCGATGTCGTTCGTACGAGCACCTCTTTCGCCCTGCCAATGCCGCAATCTCTTATCCACGGGGAAGAATGCCAATTAATGCCTGCTGTCGCATTTTACATTCGTTTCCCACCCGCACACGATAAATTCGTCCCTGTTTCCCACGGAAGTGCACCCATTCAAGGGTATATAAACCCCATCACCCCCTTTGCCGGCGCCACCACACTCACCCTCTCCCCCGTCCCCATCGCCCTCCGCCCTCTATTCGCTCATCCTTGTTGCCGACATAATCACACCCATCGACCATGTCGGTGCTATCGCGCCGTCCCCGCGGACCTTTCGTTGGCAAGTGGAAGAGGACCATGCCGAGATAGAGTTCTAGGAGAGGGCATGGGAATTCCCAGAGTGGGCCGAGGACAACTAGTTCCGTAAGGCTGAATTAGCCGACGACTGCGCATGCCTCCCCGCTGCCCGTGAGTACTTCGATCACATCTCGATGGCCACCCACATGGAAATGGAAGCTGCACTGACGCCTGCCTTCAAGGTTGTTGCCCTTTCTCGTATCCAGGACACACATGCATTTGTCGAACGCGTGGTCGCGAAAGTGGACATAGCCGAAGCCTACCCCAGTACCCCGCCTAAGGTCACTTCCAAGAGGAAGAGCTCATAGTTAAGAGAATAGGTACCATTTTTTAAGGTTGTTCAACTTTCTTCGAATCCATTTTGTAAATCCAAGTTGAAATACTAGTGTAAACCGACGTTGAAATCTGGTAACAAAAAGCTTCCATGTTGAGAAATGAAATTGAACAGATGTTTGCATGACAAGTGAGACGCACATGTAAGATGAATATGTATTTAAGTGTTGGGGAACGTAGTAATTTCAAAAAACTTCCTACGCACACACAGGATCATGGTGATGCATAGCAACGAGAGGGGAGAGTGTGTCCACGTATCCTCGTAGACCGAAAGAGGAAGCGTTAGTACAACGCGGTTGATGTAGTCGTACGTCTTCACGATCCGACCGATCAAGTACCAAACGTACGACACCTCTGAGTTCAGCACACGTTCAGCTTGATGACGTCCCTCGAACTCCGATCCAGCCGAGCTCTGAGGGAGAGTTCCGTCAGCACGACGGCGTGGTGACGGTGATGATGATGCTACCGACGCAGGGCTTCGCCTAAGCACCGCTACGATATTATCGAGGTGGAATATGGTGGAGGGGGGCACCGCACACGGCTAAGAGATCAAGGGATCAATTATTGTATATCCAAGGGGTTCCCCCTCCCCGTATATAAAGGAGTGGAGGAGGGGGAGGGGGCCGGCCACCCTAGGCGCGTCCCATGAGGAGTCCTACTCCCACCAGGAGTAGGACTCCCCCTTTCCAAGTGGGAGTAGGAGAGGAGAGGGAAGGAGAGAGAGGGGGGAAGGAAAGGGGGGTGCCCCCTTGTCCAATTTGGACTGGGGGGGGGGCGGCTGCCCATGGCCGCTCCTCCTCGTCTCCACTAGGGCTCAATAGGCCCATTAGTCTACCCGGGGGGTTTCGGTAACCCCCCGGTACTCCGGTATGTGTCTGAAACTACCCAAAACCATTCCGATGTCCGAACATAGTCGTCCAATATATCAATCTTTATATCTCGACCATTTCGAGACTCCTCGTCATGTCCATGATCATATCGGGGACTCCGAACTACCTTCGGTACATCAAAACACAAAACTCATAATACCGATCGTCATCTAACTTTAAGCGTGCGGACCCTACGGGTTCGAGAACTATGTAGACATGACCGAGACTCATTTCCGGTCAATAACCAATAGCGGAACCTGGATGCTCATATTGGCTCCCACATATTCTACGAAGATCTTTATCGGTCAAACCGCATAACAACATACGTTGTTCCCTTTGTCATCGGTATGTTACTTGCCCGAGATTCGATCGTCGGTATCTCAATACCTAGTTCAATCTCGTTACCCGCAAGTCTCTTTACTCGTTCCGTAATGCATCATATCGTAACTAACTCATTAGTCATAGTGCTTGCAAGGCTTATAGTGATGTGCACTACCAAGAGGGCCCAGAGATACCTCTCCGACTATCGGAGTGACAAATCCTAATCTCGAAATACGCCAACCCAACAAGTACCTTCGGAGACACCTGTAGAGCACCTTTATAATCACCCAGTTACGTTGTGACGTTTGGTAGCACACAGAGTGTTCCTCCGGTAAACGGGAGTTGCATAATCTCATAGTCATAGGAACATGTATAAGTCATGAAGAAAGCAGTAGCAACATACTAAACAATCAAGTGCTAAGCTAACGGAATGGGTCAAGTAAATCACATCACTCTCCTAATGATGTGATCCCGTTAATCAAATGACAACTCATGTCTATGGTCAGGAAACATAACCATCTTTGATTAACGACCTAGTCAAGTAGAGGCATACTAGTGACACTCTGTTTGTCTATGTATTCACACATGTCTCATGTTTCCGGTTAATACAATTCTAGCATGAATAATAAACATTTATCATGATATAAGTAAATAAATAATAACTTTATTATTGCCTCTAGGGCATATTTCCTTCAGTCTCCCACTTGCACTAGAGTCAATAATCTAGATTACACAGTAATGATTCTAACACCCATGGAGCCTTGGTGCTGATCATGTTTTGCTCACGAAAGAGGCTTAGTCAACGGGTCTGCAATATTCAGATCAGTACGTATCTTGCAAATCTCTATGTCTCCCACCTGGACTTGATCCCGGATGGAGTTGAAGCGTCTCTTGATGTGCTTGGTTCTCTTGTGAAATCTGGATTCCTTTGCCAAGGCAATTGCACCAGTATTGTCATTTTCATTGGACCCGATGCACTAAGTATGACACCTAGATCGGATATGAAATCCTTCATCCAGACTCCTTCATTTGCTGCTTCTGAAGCAGCTATGTACTCCGCTTCACACGTAGATCCCGCCATGATGCTTTGTTTAGAACTGCACCAACTGACAGCTCCACCGTTCAATATAAACACGTATCCGGTTTGCGATTTAGAATCGTTCGGATCAGTGTCAAAGCTTGCATCAACGTAACCATTTACAATGAGCTCTTTGTCACCTCCATAAACGAGAAACATATCCTTAGTCCTTTTCAGGTATTTCAGGATGTTCTTGACCGTTGTCCAGTGATCCACTCCTGGATTACTTTGGTACCTCCCTGCTAAACTAATAGCAAGGCACACATCAGGTCTGGTACACAGCATTGCATACATGATAGAGCCTATGGCTGAAGCATAGGGAACATCTTTTATTTTCTCTCTATCTTCTGCAGTGGTCGGGCATTGAGTCTTACTCAACTTCACACCTTGTAACACAGGCAAGAACCCTTTCTTTGCTTGATCCATTTTGAACTTCTTCAAAACTTTGTCAAGGTATGTGCTTTGTGAAAGTACAATTAAGCGTCTTGATCTATCTCTATAGATCTTGATGCCCAATATGTAAGAAGCTTCACCGAGGTCCTTCATTGAAAAACTCTTATTCAAGTCTCCTTTTATGCTATCCAGAAATTCTATATCATTTCCAATCAACAATATGTCATCCACATATAAGATTAGAAATGCTACACTTTCTTGTAAATACAGGCTTCTCCAAAAGTCTGTATAAAACCATATGCTTTGATCACACTATCAAAACGTTTATTCCAACTCCGAGAGGCTTGCACCAGTCCATAAATGGATCGCTGGAGCTTGCACACTTTGTTAGCTCCCTTTGGACCGACAAAACCTTCCGGTTGCATCATATACAACTCTTCTTCCAGAAATCCATTCAGGAATGCAGTTTTGACATCCATTTGCCAAATTTCATAATCATAAAATGCGACAATTGCTAACATGATTTGGAGGGACTTAAGCATCGCTACGAGTGAGAAGGTCTCATCGTAGTCAATCCCTTGAACTTGTCGAAAACCTTTCGCAACAAGTCGAGCTTTATAGACAGTAATATTACCATCAGCGTCTGTCTTCTTCTTGAAGATCCATTTATTCGCAATTGCTTGCCAATCATCGGGCAAGTCAACCAAAGTCCACAGTTTGTTCTCATACATGGATCCCATCATAGATTTCATGGCCTCAAGCCATTTTGTGGAATCTGGGCTCACCATCGCTTCTTCATAGTTCGTAGGTTCATCATGGTCTAGTAACATGACCTCCAGAACAGGATTACCGTACCACTCTGGTGCAGATCTTACTCTGGTTGACCTACGAGGTACGGTAGTAACTTGATCTGAAGCTTCATGATCATCATCATTAGCTTCCTCACTAATTGGTGTAGGAGTCACAGGAACCGGTTTCTGTGATGAACTATTTTCCAATAAGGGAACAGGTAAAGTTACCTCATCAAGTTCTACTTTCCTCCCACTCACTTCTTTCGAAAGAAACTCCTTCTCTAGAAAGGATCCATTCTTGGCAATGAATGTCTTGCCTTCGGATCTGTGATAGAAGGTGTACCCAACAGTTTCCTTTAGGTATCCTATGAAGACACATTTCTCCGATTTGGGTTCGAGCTTATTAGGTTGAAGCTTTTTCACATAAGCATCGCAACCCCAAACTTTAAAAAATGACAACTTTGGTTTCTTGCCAAACCATAGTTCATAAGGTGTCGTCTCAATGGATTTTGATGGTGCCCTATTTAATGTGAATGCAGCTGTCTCTAGAGCATAACCCCAAAATGATAACGGTAAATCATTAAGAGACATCATAGATCGCACCGTATCTAGTAAAGTACGATTACGACGTTCGGACACACCATTACGCTGTGGTGTTCCAGGTAGCGTGAGTTGCGATACTATTCCGCATTGTTTCAAATGTAGACCAAACTCATAACTCAAATATTCTCCTCCACGATCAGATTGTAGAAACTTTATTTTCTTGTTATGATGATTTTCAACTTCAATCTGAAAATCTTTGGACTTTTCAAATGTTTCAGACTTATGTTTCATTAAGTAGATATACCCATATCCTATTAAATCATTTATGAAGGTGAGAAAATAACGATACCCGCCGCGAGCCTCAACATTCATTGGACCACATACATCAGTATGTATGATCTCCAACAAATCAGTTGCTCGCTCCATAGTTCCGAAGAATGACGTTTTAGTCATCTTGCCCATGAGGCACGGTTCGCAAGTACCAAGTGATTCATAATCAGGTGATTCCAAAAGTCCATCAGTATGGAGTTTCTTCATGCGCTTTACACCAATATGACCCAAACGGCAGTGCAACAAATAAGTTGCACTATCATTATCAACTCTGCATCTTTTGGCTTCAACATTATGAATATGTGTATCACTACTTTCGAGATTCAACAAGAATAGACCACTCTACAAGGGTGCATGACCATAAAAGATATTACTCATATAAATAGAACAACCATTATTCTTAGATTTAAATGAATAACCGTCTCGCATCAAACAGGATCCAGATATAATGTTCATGCTCAACGCTGGAACCAAATAACAATTATTTAGGTCTAAAACTAATCCCGAAGGTAGATGTAGAGGTAGCGTGCCGACGGCGATCACATCGACTTTGGAACCATTTACCACGCGCATCGTCACCTCGTCCTTAGCCAGTTTTCGCTTAATCTGTAGTCCCTGTTTTGAGTTGCAAATATTAGCAACAGAACCAGTATCAAATACCCAGGTTCTATTGCGAGCTCTGGTAAGGTACACATCAATAACATGTATATCACATATACCTTTGTTCACCTTGCCATCCTTCTTATCTGCCAAATACTTGGGGCAGTTCCGCTTCCAGTGACCTGTCTGCTTGCAGTAGAAGCACTCAGTCTCAGGCTTAGGTCCAGACTTAGGTTTCTTCTCTTGAGCAGCAACTTGTTTGCCGTTCTTCTTGAAGTTGCCCTTCTTCTTCCCTTTGCCCTTTTTCTTGAAACTGGTGGTCTTATTGACCATCAACACTTGATGCTCCTTCTTGATTTCTACCTCCACAGCCTTTAGCATTGCGAAGAGCTCGGGAATTGTCTTATCCATCCCTTGCATATTATAGTTCATCACGAAGCTCTTGTAGCTTGGTGGTAGTGATTGAAGAATTCTGTCGATGACACTATCATCCGGAAGATTAACTCCCAGTTGAATCAAGTGATTGTTATACCCAGACATTTTGAGTATATGTTCACTGACATAACTATTCTCCTCCATCTTGCAGCTGTAGAACTTATTGGAGACTTCATTTCTCTCAATCCGGGCATTTGCTTGAAATATTAACTTCAACTCCTGGAACATCTCATATGCTCCATGACGTTCAAAACGTCGTTGAAGTCCCGGTTCTAAGCCGTAAAGCATGGCACACTGAACTATCGAGTAGTCATCAGCTTTGCTCTACCAAACGTTCTTAACATCATCAGTTTCATCTGCAGCAGGCCTGGCACCCAGCGGTGCTTCCAGGACGTAATTCTTCTATGTAGCAATGAGGATAATCCTCAAGTTACGGACCCAGTCTGTGTAATTGCTACCATCATCTTTCAACTTTGCTTTCTCAAGGAACGCATTATAATTTAACGGAACAACAGCACGGGCCATCTATCTACAAACAACATAGACAAGCAAAATACTATCAGGTACTAAGTTCATGATAAATTTAAGTTCAATTAATCATATTACTTAAGAACTCCCACTTAGATAGACATCCCTCCAATCATCTAAGTGACCACGTGATCCAAATCAACTAAACCATGTCCGATCATCACGTGAGATGGAGTCGTTTTCAATGGTGAACATCACTATGTTGATCATATCTACTATATGATTCACGCTTGACCTTTCGGTCTCAGTGTTCCGAGGCCATATCTGCATATGCTAGGCTCGTCAAGTTTAACCCGAG
This sequence comes from Aegilops umbellulata, assembly GCA_032464435.1. Lineage (NCBI taxonomy): Eukaryota > Viridiplantae > Streptophyta > Magnoliopsida > Poales > Poaceae > Aegilops > Aegilops umbellulata. Next base: position 473,616,761 of record CP136055.1, on the reverse strand, counting down.
TATTCTGCGTGTGCAAAACTGGCTTGCACCCGTTGTAGATGAACGTAGAGCTTATCACACCCGATCATCACGTGGTGTCTCGGCACGACGAACTTTGGCAATGGTGCAAACTCAGGGAGAACACTTTTATCTTGAAATTTAGTGAGAGATCATCTTATAATGCTACCGTCAATCAAAGCAGAATAAGATGCATAAAGGATAAACATCACATGCAATCAATATAAGTGATATGATATGGCCATCATCATCTTGTGCTTGTGATCTCCATCTCCGAAGCACCATCATGATCACCATCGTCACCGGTGCAACACCTTGATCTCCATCGTAGCATCGTTGTCGTCTCGCCAACTATTGCTTCTACGACTATCGCTACCACTTAGTGATAAAGTAAAGCATTACAGGGCGATTGCATTGCATATAATAAAGCGACAACCATATGGCTCCTGCCAGTTGCCGATAACTCGGTTACAAAACATGATCATCTCATACAATAAAATATAGCATCATGTCTTGACCATATCACATCACAACATGCCCTGCAAAAATAAGTTAGACGTCCTCTACTTTGTTGTTGCAAGTTTTACGTGGCTGCTACGGTCTGACCAAGAACCGTTCTTACCTACGCATCAAAACCACAACGATAGTTCGTCAAGTTAGTGTTGTTTTAACCTTCTCAAGGACCGAGCGTAGCCACACTCGGTTCAACTAAAGTTGGAGAAACTGACACCCGCCAGCCACCTATGTGCAAAACACGTCGGTAGAACCAGTCTCGCGTAAGCGTATGCGTAATGTCCGTCCAGGCCGCTTCATCCAACAATACCGCCAAACCAAAGTATGACATGCTGGTAAGCAGTATGACTTGTATCACCCACAACTCACTTGTGTTCTACTCGTGCATATAACATCTACGCATAAAACCTGGCTCGGATGCCACTGTTGGGGAATGTAGTAATTTCAAAAAATTTCCTATGCACACACATGATCATGGTGATGCATATCAACGAGAGGGGAGAGTGTGTGCACATACCCTCGTAGAACGAAAGCGGAAGCGTTAGCACAACGCGGTTGATGTAGTCGTACGTCTTCACGATCCGGCCGATCAAGTACCAAACGTACGACACCTCCGAGTTCCGCACATGTTCAGCTCGATGACGTCCATCGAACTCCGATCCAGCCGAGCTTTGAGGGAGAGTACCGTCAGCACGACGGCATGGTGACAGTGATGATGATGCTACCGACGCAAGGCTTCGTCTAAGCACCACTACGATATTATCGAGGTGGAATATGGTGGAGGGGGGCACCGCACACGGCTAAGAGATCAAGAGATCAATTGTTGTATATCCAAGGGGTGCCCCCCTCCCTGTATATGAAGGAGTGGAGGAGGGGAGGGGGTCGGCCACCCTAGGCGCGCCCCATGAGGAGTCCGACTCCCACCGGGAGTAGGACTCCCCCCTTCCAAGTGGGAGTAGGAGAGGAGAGGGAAGGAGCGAGGGGGGAAAGGAAAGGGGGGCGTCGCCCCCCTCCTTGTCCAATTCGGACTAGGGGGAGGGGGCGCGCGGCTGCCCTTGGCCGCCCCTCCTCTTCTCCACTAGGGCCCAATAGGCCCATTAGTCTCTCCGGGGGGTTTCGTAACCCCCCGGTACTCCGGTATGTGTCCGAAACTACCCGAAACCATTCCGGTGTCCGAACATAGTCGTCAAATATATTGATCTTTATGTCTCATTTCAAGACTCCTCGTCATGTCCGTGATCATATCCGGGACTCCTAACTACCTTCGGTACATCAAAACACAAAACTCATAATATCAATCGTCATCTAACTTTAAGCGTGCGGACCCTACGGGTTCGAGAACTATGTAGACATGACCGAGACTCATCTCCGGTCAATAACCAATAGCGGAACCTGGATGCTCATATTGGCTCCCACATATTCTAGGAAGATCTTTATCGGACAAACCGCATAACAACATACGTTGTTCCCTTTGTCATCGGTATGTTACTTGCCCGAGATTCGATCGTCGGTATCTCAATACCTAGTTCAATCTCGTTACCGGCAAGTCTATTTACTCGTTCCGTAATGCATCATCTCGTAACTAACTCATTAGTCACAGTGCTTGCAAGGCTTATAGTGATGTGCATTACCGAGAGGGCCCAGAGATACCTCTCCGATTATCGGAGTGACAAATCCTAATCTCGAAATACGCCAACCCAACAAGTACCTTCGGAGACACCTGTAGAGCACCTTTATAATCACCCAGTTACGTTGTGATGTTTGGTAGCACACAAAGTGTTCCTCTGGTAAACGGGAGTTGCATAATCTCATAGTCATAGGAACATGTATAAGTCATGAAGAGATCAATAGCAACATACTAAACGATCAAGTGCTAAGCTAACGGAATGGGTCAAGTCAATCACATCATTCTCCTAATGATGTGATCCCGTTAATGAAATGACAACTCATGTCTATGGTCAGGAAACATAACCATCTTTGATTAATGAGCTAGTCAAGTAGAGGCATACTAGTGACACTCTGTTTTTCTATGTATTCACACATGTACCATGTTTTCGGTTAATAAAATTCTAGCATGAATAATAAACATTTATCATGATATAAGGAAATAAATAATAACTTTATTATTGCCTCTAGGGCATATTTCCTTCATTAAGCACATCTACCGCGGTCTTCACATTCATATGGAGCGCTCTCCATATCCCATATGGCGAATGTGCTAGAGTTGTCCTTACAACGTGTTTGGTTGGGGGAGTTGAAGGTAGGGAATGGGAGTTTAAGATTGGTGAGACTAAAAATATATTGATTGGTCCAGGGACTTGGGAATTAGCAAGGGGAAGAGGAGTTAGGAGGGCCAACTCCCATCGATCTCTACCCTCCTTGGTAATTCAATGAAGGAATGGGAGTTTGACATATAAAAACATATTTTTTGTAGATTTGTTGGTTCACCTCCCACAACTAAAGGAGAAAACCCACGATAACCTCGCTAAATTCTTGGGTGGCATAATATTTCCTCCAAACAAACCGGCCAACGCTAACTATTACTCCATGATCTATCGTAAAACAATGTACTCCCTAAGAGCATCTCCAGCAGAGCCCTCAGGAACGCCCCAGGCCACTTTTTTAGCACCGACGCTCAAAAAAAGTCCCAGCCACACCCCCAAGACTCTAGTTTTCGCCGGATTTGGTCAAAAATACAACCGGCGATCCCAGGGCAAACTCAGGGCACCGGGGAGCTGTTGGGGGAGGAGAGAGAAAATTTTGCATGTCATTGGCCCACCGTCGGCCTCCCACTCGTCTCTCCATACTTTTCCTCCCAGGCCCTACCCACGTGCTTCTCCTCTCCCCCACGACTCCCAACCCTCCACACGGAGCATCCTCGCGCCGCCACCCTGTAGCCTCGCCGTCACACCGCCTCCTCCCCGCGCGCCAGCCTCTGCCTCCTCACCGCAAGTCGCGCGTCGCTGATGTCTACTACGCAACCTTCTTCTTGTAGACGTTGTTGGGCGTCCAAGTGCAGAGGTTTGTAGGATAGTAGAAAATTTCCCTCAAGTGGATGACCTAAGGTTTATCAATCCGTGGGAGGCATAGGATGAAGATGGTCTCTCTCAAGCAACCCTACAACCAAATAACAAAGAGTCTCTTGTGTCCCCAACACATCCAATACAATGGTAAATTGTATAGGTGCACTAGTTCAACGAAGAGATGGTGATACAAGTGCAATATGGATGATAGATATAGGTTTTTGTAATATGAAAATATAAAAACAGCAAGGTAGCAAGAGATAAAAGTGAGCGTAAACGGTATTGCAATGCTAGGAAACAAGTCCCAGGGTTCATACTTTCACTAGTGCAAGTTCTCTCAACAATAATAACATAATTGGATCATACAACAATCCCTCAACATGCAACAAAGAGTCACTCCAAAGTCACTAATAGCAGAGAACAAACGAAGAGATTATGGTAGGGTACGAAACCACCTCAAAGTTATTCTTTCCAATCAATCCATTGGGCTATTCCTATAAGTGTCACAAACAGCCCTAGAGTTCGTACTAGAATAACACCTTAAGACACAAATCAACCAAAACCATAATGTCACCTAGATACTCCAATGTCACCTCAAGTATCCGTGGGTATGATTATACGATATGCATCACACAATCTCAGATTCATCTATTCAATCCAACACAAAGTACTTCAAAGAGTGCCCCAAAGTTTCTACTGGAGAGTCAAGACGAAAACGTGTGCCAACCCCTATGCATAGGTTCATGGGTGGAACCCACAAGTTGATCACCAAAAATACATCAAGTGAATCATGTGATATCCCATTGTCACCATAGATATGCACGGCAAGACATACATCAAGTGTTCTAAAGTCATTAAAGACTCAATTCGATAAGATTACTTCAAGGGGAAAACTCAATCCATTACAAGAGAGTAGAGGGGGAGAAGAAACATAAGATCCAACTATAATAGCAAAGCTTGCGATACATCAAGATCGTGCCAAATCAAGAACACGAGAGAGAGAGAGAGATCAAACACATAGCTACTGGTACATACCCTCAGCCCCGAGGGTGAACTACTCCCTCCTCATCATGGAGAGCGCCGAATGAGGAAGATGGCCACCGGTGAGGGATCCCCCCTCCGACAGGGTGCCGGAATAGGATCCCGATTGACTTTTGGTGGCTACAGAGGCTTGCGGCGGCGGAACTCCCGATCTATTCTGTTCCCCGAAGTTTTTAGGGTATATGGATATATATAGGCGGAAGAAGTACGTCGGTGGACCTCCGGGCTGTCCACGAGGCAGGGGGCGCGCCCTAGGGGGTTGGGCGCGCCCCCACCCTCGTGGGCAGCCCGGGACTCCCCTGGTGCAACTCCGGTACTCCGTGGGCTTCTTCTGGTCCAAAAATAGGTTCTGTGGAGTTTCAGGTCAATTGGACTCCGTTTGATATTCCTTTTCTTTGAAACACTGAAATAGGCAAAAAAACAACAATTCTGGGCTGGGCCTCCGGTTAATAGTTTAGTCCAAAAAATAATATAAAAGTGGATAATAAAGCCCAATATTGTCCAAAACAATAGATAATATAGCATGGAGCAATCAAAAATTATAGATACGTTGGAGACATATCAAGCATCCCCAAGCTTAATTCCTGCTCGTCCTCGAGTAGGTAAATGATAAAAAAGATAATTTTTGATGTGGAATGCTAGTTGGCATAATTTCAATGTAATTATTCTTAATTGTGGTATGAATATTCAGATCCGAAAGATTCAAGATAAAAGTTCATATTGACATAAAAGTAATAATAATTCAAGCATACTAACTAAGCAATTATGTCCTCTCAAAATAACATGGCCAAACAAAGTTCATCCCTACAAAATCATATAGTTTAGTCATGCTCCATTTTCATCACACAAGAATGCTCTCATCATGCACAACCCCGATGACAAGCCAAGCAATTGTTTCATACTTTAGTAATCTCAAACCTATAAACTTTCAAGCAATATATGAGTGCGAGCCATGGATATAGCACTATGGATGGAATATAGTATAATGATGGGGGTTATGTGGAGAAGACAAAAAAGGAGAAAGTCTCACATCAACGAGGCTAATCAATGAGCTATGGAGATGCCCATCGATTGATGTTAATGCAAGGAGTAGGGATTGCCATGCAACGGATGCACTAGAACTATAAATGTATGAAAGCTCAAAAAAAGAAACTATGTGGGTGTGCATCCAAATTGCTTGATCAAGAAGACCTATGGCACTTGAGGATGCCCATTGTTGGAATATACAAGCCAAGTTCTATAATGAAAAATTCCCACTAGTATATGAAAGTGACAAAACAAGAGACTCTCTATCATGAAGATCACGGTGCTACTTTGAAGCACAAGTGTGGAAAAAAGGATAGTAGCATTGCCCCTTTTTTGGGCATTCTTTTTTTGGCCTTTCTCTTTTTTGGGACAATGCTCTATTAGATGATGATCATCACACTTCTATTTATTTACAACTCAATGATTACAACTCGATACAAGAACAAAGTATGACTCTATATGAATGCCTCCGGCGGTGTACCGGGATATGCAATGAATCAAGAGTGACATGTATGAAAGAATTATGAACGGTGGCTTTGCCACAAATACTATGTCAATTACATGATCATGCTAAGAAATATGACAATGATGAATGTGTCATGATAAACGGCATGGTGGAAAGTTGCATGGCAATATATCTTGGAATGGCTATGGAAATGCCATAATAGGTAAGTATGGTGGCTGTCTTGAGGAAGATATAAGGAGGTTTATGTGTGAAAGAGCGTATCATATCATGGGGTTTGGATGCACCGGCGAAGTTTGCACCAATTCTCAATGTGAGAAAGGGCAATGCACGGTACCGAAGAGGCTAGCAATGATGGAAGGGTGAGAGTGCGTATAATCCATGGACTCAACATTAGTCATAAAGAACTCACATACTTATTGCAAAAATCTACAAGGCATCAAAGACCAAAGCACTACACACATGCTCCTAGGGTGATAGATTGGTAGGAAAAGACCATCGCTCGTCCCCGACCGCCACTCATAAGGAAGACAATCAAAGAACACCTCATGTTTCAAATTTGTTACATAACGTTTACCATACGTGCATGCTACGGGACTTGCAAATTTCAACACAAGTATTTCTCAAATTCACAACTACTCAACTAGCACAACTTTAATATCACTACCTCCATATCTCAAAACAATCATCTAGCATCAAACTTCTCTTAGTATTCAACACACTCATAAGAAAGTTTTTACTGATCTTGAATACCTAGCATATTAAGATTTTTTAAGCAAATTACCATGCTATTTAAGACTCTCAAAATAATCTAAGTGAAGCATGAGAGTTCAATAGTTTCTATAAAACAAGTCCACTACCGTGCTATAAAAGGTATAAGTGAAGCACTAGAGCAAACAACAAACTACTCCGAAAGATATAAGTGAAGATCAATGAGTAGTCGAATAATTATGCAACTATGTGAAGACTCTCTATCATTTAAGAATTTCAGATCTTGGTACTTTATTCAAACAGAAAGCAAAACAAAATAAAATAAAATGACACTCCAAGAAAAACACATATCATGTGGTGAATAAAAATATAGCTCCAAGTAAAGTTACCGATGAACGAAGACGAAAGAGGGGATGCCATCCGGGGCATCCCCAAGCTTAGAAGCTTGGTTATCCTTGAATATTACCTTGGGGTGCCTTGGGCATCCCCAATCTTAGGCTCTTTCCACTCCTTATTCCATAGTCCATCGAATCTTTACCCAAAACTTGAAAACTTCACAACACAAAACTCAACAGAAAACTCGTAAACTCCGTTAGTATAAGAAAATAAAAGTAACACTTAGGTACTGTTGTGAACTCATTCTTTATTTATATTGGTGTTAAACCTACTGTATTCCAACTTCTCTATGGTTTATAAACTATTTTACTAACCATAGATTCATCAAAATAAGCAAGCAACACAATGAAAACAGAATATGTCAAAAACAGAACAGTCTGTAGTAATCTGTATAAAACGTATACTTTTGGAACTCCAAAAATTCTAAAATAAACTGGTGGACCTGAGGAATTTGTCTAGTAATCATCTGCAAAAATAATCAACTAAATATCACTCTCCAGTAAAAAGTTCTAGCTAATCTCGTGAGCGCTAAAGTTTCTGTTTTTTACAGCATGATCATAAAGACTTCACCCAAGTCTTCCCAAAGGTTCTACTTGGCACAAACACTAATTTAAACACAAAACCACATCTAAACAGAAGCTATATGGATTATTTATTACTAAACAGAACCAAAAAGCAATAAACTAAAATAAAATTGGGTTGCCTCCCAACAAGCGCTAACGTTTAACGCCCCTAGCTAGGCATGATGATTTCAATGATGCTCACATAAAAGATAAGAATTGAAACATAAAGAGAGCATCATGAAGAATATGACTAGCACATTTAAGTCTAACCCACTTCCTATGCATAGGGATTTTGTGAGCAAACAACTTATGAGAACAATAATCAACTAGCATAGGAAGGCAAAACAAGCATAACCTTAAAATTTTAAGCACATAGAGAGGGAACTTGATGTTATTGCAATTCTTAAAAGCATATATTCCTCCCTCACAATAATTTTCAGTAGCATGATGAATTAATTCAACAATATAACCAACACATAAAGCATTCTTTTCATGATCTACTTGCATAGAAAATTTACTACTCTCCACATAAGCAAAATTCTTCTCATTCGGAATAGTGGGAGTATCATAAGAGACTTGAATACTATAAATTGTTTCCACATTAAAAGAGTAATGTTCAGAAAAAGGGTAATCACAATCATGACAGGTTTTATAAATATAATCATCACTACTTTTTATAGCATAAGTTTCATCACAATAATCATCATAAGTAGCAACTTTGTTCTCATCATAATCGATTGAAACCTCTTCCAAGATAGTGGATACATCACTAAATAAAGTCATGACCTCTCCAAATCCACTTTCATAAATATTATAAGATTCAACATCCTCCAAAATAGTGGGATCACTACTTCCTAAAGTTGACACTCTTCCAAACCCACTTTCATCAATATAATCATCATAGGTAGAAGGTATGCTATCATCATAACAACTTTTCATATCAAAACTTGAGAGGCTAAAAATATCATATTCATTAAACATAGCATCCCCAAGCTTGGGACAAACATTAATTGCAGGAAATATATTCTCAAATATGTCATTCTCATCAAACATAGCTTCCCCAAGCTTGGGCCTTTTCATATCATAATCATAATCACTCTCATCATTAATAGTATGGATAGCACCAATAGTATAGCAATTATCATATTCTTCCAAGAAAGTGCCAAAAAGATTTTCAAGATCATAGGAAGTATAATTATCTTCCCAATCATAATCATCACAACAAGCAATAGGCATAACGAGATCATCATCAAGTGCATCATCTTCCACAATTATTTTTGATTCATTTTCATGAGGCACAACAATAATAGGAGCAACATTATTTGGGAGATATATATTTTTACCTCTCTTCCTTTTTGTTTTCTTCTTCTTCACCACATCATGTGTGGGGTCAATCCTCTTTTTGGAGCTCCTTATTAATGAGATTGGTTGAATAGAAGGCTCCTCCTCGTTACCTGATTCATCATAAGAAATAATAGGAGGATATTGGGAAGTCTCCTCCCTTTCGTTAGCATTCTCTTCATCTTCTATTTGTTTTCTTTTATTTAAGTAATTGGCAATATAAGTATTTTCAATGCAATTCACTGCACAATACATATAAATCTTCTCTAGATAAAAATCAAGAAATCTATCAAGATTAAACTTTGGAATACCCTTAGTTATACGTTTCATTTCTTCATAACCCAAAAGAAGACTAAGCTCTTTATGATGCTCAAGAGTAATCAAGCTATCACAATTTTTGGATACGACTTGATCAAGAAACAAATAGCATTGGAGCTTTAAATGACCATGTTCATTGCAAAGTTCACAAGGGGCGCGGTAAATATTGAATCTTTTAGCGCAATCATCTAGCCTCTCTTGCAACAATTTAGTTTCTAAGTACTTATGCCTCTTGCAATATCTATCTTCCCTATTTGGTGTGTACTTACAAACCCAATGCACTCCACAAAAATTGACATGTTTATAGGAGATATTTTCATCATAACTAGTGCAATCATCATTAGTACTATGGATATTCAAGGAGTTCATACTAACAACATTGCAATCATGATCATTATTCAAAGATTTAGTGCCAAACATTTTGATGCATTCTTCTTCTAACACTTTGTCACAATTTTCCCTTCCATCATACTCACGAAAGATATTAAAAAGATGAAGCGTATGAGACAAACTCAATTCCATTTTTTTGTAATTTTCTTTTATAAACTAAACTAGTGCTAAAACAAGAAACAAAAAGATTTGATTGCAAGATCTAAATATATACCTTCAAGCACTCACCTCCCCGCCAACGGCGCCAGAAAAGAGCTTGATGTCTACTATGCAACCTTCTTCTTGTAGACGTTGTTGGGCCTCCAAGTGCAGAGGTTTGTAGGACAGTAGCAAATCTCCCTCAAGTGGACGACCTAAGGTTTATCAATTTGTGGGAGGCGTAGGATGAAGATGGTCACTCTCAAGCAACCCTGCAACCAAATAACAAAGAGTCTCCTGTGTCCCCAACACACCCAATACAATGGTAAATTGTATAGGTGCACTAGTTCAGCGAAGAGATGGTGATACAAGTGCAATATGGATGGTAGATATAGGTTTTTGTAATCTGAAAATATAAAAACAGCAAGGTAGCAAGCGATAAAAGTGAGCGTAAACGGTATTGCAATGCTAGGAAACAAGGCCTAGGGTTCATACTTTCACTAGTGCAAGTTCTCTCAACAATAATAACATAATTGGATCATACAACTATCCCTCAACATGCAACAAAGAGTCACTCCAAAGTCACTAATAGCGGAGAACAAACGAAGAGATTATGGTAGGGTACGAAACCACCTCAAAGTTATTCTTTCCAATCAATCCATTGGGCTATTCCTATAAGTATCGCAAACAGCCCTAGAGTTCGTACTAGAATAACACCTTAAGACACAAATCAACCAAAACCCTAATGTCACCTAGATACTCCAATGTCACTTCAAGTATCCGTGGGTATGATTATACGATATGCATCACACAATCTCAGATTCATCTATTCAATCCAACACAAAGTACTTCAAAGAGTTCCCCAAAGTTTCTACCGGAGAGTCAAGACGAAAACGTGTGCCAACCCCTATGCATAGGTTCATGGGCGGAACCCGCAAGTTGATCACCAAAACATACATCAAGTGAATCACGTGATATCCCATTGTCACCATAGATACGCACGGCAAGACATACATCAAGTGTTCTCAAGTCATTAAAGACTCAATCTGATAAGATTATTTCAAGGGGAAAACTCAATCCATTACAAGAGAGTAGAGGGGGAGAAGAAACATAAGATCTAACTATAATAGCAAAGCTCGCGATACATCAAGATCGTGCCAAATCAAGAACACGAGAGAGAGAGAGAGATCAAACACATAGCTACTGGTACATACCCTCAGCCCCGAGGGTGAATGATGACCCACAAGTATAGGGGATCTATCATAGTCCTTTCGATAAGTAAGAGTGTCGAACCCAACAAGGAGCACAAGGAAATGATAAGCGGTTTTCAGCAAGGTATTCTCTGCAAGTATTGAAATAAGTGGTAACAGATAGTTTTGTGATAAGATAATTGGTAACGAGCAACAAGTAACAAAAGTAAATAAAGTGCAGCAAGGTGGCCCAATCCTTTTTGTAGCAAAGGACAAGCTTGGACAAACTCTTATATAAGGAAAAGCGCTTCCGAGGACACATGGGAATATCGTCATGCTAGTTTTCATCACGTTCCTATGATTTGCGTTCGGTACTTTGATAATTTGATATGTGGGTGGACCGGTGCTTGGGTGCTGTTCTTACTTGAACAAGCATCCCACTTATGATTAACCTCTATTGCAAGCATCCGCAACTACAACAAAAGTATTAAGGTAAACCTAACCATAGCATGAAACATAAGGATCCAAATCAGCCCCTTACAAAGCAATGCATGAATTAGGGTTTTAGCTTCTGTCACTCTAGCAACCCATCATCTACTTATTACTTCCCAATGCCTTCCTCTAGGCCCAAATAATGGTGAAGTGTTATGTAGTCGACGTTCACATAACACCACTAGAGGCTAGAGAACATACATCTCATCAGAATATCGAATGAATACCAAATTCACATGACTACTAATAGCAAGACTTCTCACTTGTCCTCAGGAACAAACGTAACTACTCACAAAGCATATTCATGTTCATAATCAGAGGGGTAATAATATGCATAAAGGATCTGAACATATGATCTTCCACCAAATAAACCAACTAGCATCAACTACACGGAGTAATCAACAGTACTAGCAACCTACTAGTACCAATCCCGGACTTGGAGACAAGAATTGGATACAAGAGATGAACTAGGGTTTGGAGATGAGATGGTGCTGATGAAGATGTTGATGGAGATTGCCCTCTCCCGATTAGAGGAGAGTAGGTGATGACGATGGTGATGATTTCCCCGTACCGGAGGGAAGTGTCCCTGGCAGAACAGCTCTGCCGGAGCCCTAGATTGGTTCCGCCAAGGTTCCGCCTCGTGGCGGCGGAGTTTCGTCCCGAAAGGTTGCTTCCTTTTTTTCTTCGACGAAAGAGTTCATATAGTAGAAGATGGGCATCGGAGAGCCACCAGGGGGCCCACGAGGTAGGGGGCGCGCCCTGGGGGGCGCCCCCACCCTCGTGGATAGGGTGTGGCCCCCCTGGTCTTCATCTTTGGCGAGGATTTTTTATTATTTATTGTAAGATATTCCGTGGAGTTTCAGGACTTTTGGAGTTGTTTAGAATAGGTCTCTAATATTTGCTCCTTTTACAGCCCAGAATTCCAGCTGCCGGCATTCTCCGTCCTTATGTAAACCTTGTAAAATAAGAGATAATAGCCATAAGTATTGTGACATAATGTGAAATAACAGCCCATAATGCAATAAATATCGATATAAAAGCATGATGCAAAATGGACGTATCAACTCCCCCAAGCTTAGACCTCGCTTGTCCTCAAGCGAAAGCCGATAACGATAAATATGTCCCCATGATTAGAGGTAGAGGTGTCGATAAAAATAAAATACGAACATGAAGGCATCATGATTATTCTCATAACAGCAACATATATTGATATTGTCATATGATTACTTATGTTCAAGTGATGATCTATTCACAATGCAAAAGTATGAATCAAAAACTTCATTGAGAACCAACAAACTATAATCTCAGTCATTGAAGCAATTGCAATTTATCATAACATCAGAAAGAGTCTATGTCAGAGCTTAAAAGCAAGTCCACATACTCAACTATCATCTAGTCCTTCATAATTGCTAACACTCACGCAACACTTGTGGTTACGGAGTTTTAATCGGACACAGAGAAAGATAGGGGCTTATTGTTTTGCCCGACAACCTTTTACCTCAAGGGTAATGTCAACAATAATAACTCATGCTCCCCTACATCCAATTAGATATATATATCAGAATCTTTCCAACATGTTGTGCTTGCCAAAGGATAAAATGAAAAAGGAAAGGTGAAGATCACCATGACTCTTGCATAAGGTAGAAGATAATAATAAAAGATAGGCCCTTCGCAAAGGGAAGTAGAGGTTGCCATGCACTTTTATGGTTGGATGCACAAAATCTCAATGTGAAAGAACGTCACTTTATATTGCCCCTTGTGATATGAACCTTTACTATGCAGTCTGTCGCTTTTATTACTTCCACATCACAAGATCGTATAAAGCTTATTTCTCCCACACCAATCAATCATACATATTTAGAGCAATTTTTATTGCTTTGCACCGATGACAACTTACTTGAAGGATCTTACTCAATCCATAGGTAGATATGCTGGACTCTCATGGCAAAACTGGTTTAAGGGTATTTGGAAGCACAAGTAGTTTTTCTACTTGGTGCTGAGAATTTGGCTAGCATGAGGGGGAAAGGCAAGCTCAACATGTTGGAGGATCCCTGACAACATACTTTATCTCAGATATAAGAAAACATAACTCATCACGTTGTCTTCCTTGTCCAACATCAACTCTTTTAGCATGTCATATTTTAGTGAGTGCTCCCAATCATAAAAGATGTCAATGATAATATATCTATATGTGAGGCCTCTCTTTCCTTATTACTTCCTATTAATTGCAACGATGACCAAGGCTATGTCTGCCAACTCCCAACAACTTTTAATCATCATACTCTTTCTATGTGAAGTCATTACTCTCAATAAGATCAATATGAACTCTTTGTTTCTTTTTATTCATTTTTCTTTCTTTTCTTTTATTCACTCAAGATCATGGCAAAATAATCAAGCCCTTGACTCAACACTAATCTTTATTATATATAGCTCATGGACTCGATTACATAGAGAGATCATAAAGCAAAACTCAAAACTAGATCATGCCAACAACTTTATTCTACTAGATCAAGATACTACTAATAGGATAGAACTAAGAAAAACGGTAAAGATAGGAGTGTGATGGTGATACGATACCGGGGCGCCTCCCCCAAGCTTGGCAGTTGCCAAGGGGAGTGTCCATACCCATGTGATTATGTCGCCTTTGTTGGTGAAGAACATGGAGGTGATGGATAGTCGCACATCGAGCGTAAGAGGTCCTCTAGCTTGCGAATAATGCCCTTGAGTGCAAAGATATGCTCCTTCAACAAAATATTTTCACTTGTGAGATACTTGTTTTGAATACGAGTTAACTCAATCATCTGGAAAGCTTCGATCTCAGTTGGGGTAAGAAGGTTGTGATCAAGTTGAAGGATGTCTTCTGTTGCCGGAGCTTGGTTCTCCGTGGCCTTCTTGATCCCTTCATCCTTGTTGATCTCCATGGGTTCTTCCCTCTTCAGCTCTATCTTCATTAGCCAAGCATCTTTGTCACCATCGTTGGAGGAGGGGGACGACATGATGCCTGGCCTTGACAATCCTGACAGAGAACAGCTCGAAACAAGAACACAGGGAATTTGCGTGATACAGGAGTCAAAACCTTCGGGAGAATATATAGTGAATTTTTACCGACCAAAATATGTATCGTGCAAGAAAATGGAGTCCGGAAGGCACACGAGGTGCTCACGAGGTAGGGGGCGTGCCCAGGGGGTAGGGCGCGCCCTCCACCCTCGTGGGGCCCTCGTGTCCTTCCCGGACTGCTACTTATTTTTCTATTTTCTAAATATTCCAAAACAGAGAAATATTGCCTTAAAAATTGTTTTGGAGTCGGTTTACTTACCATACCACATACCTATTCCTTTTCAGAGTCTAAAACATTCTGGAAAGTGTTTCTTATGTATTCATTCGGGGTTACAGTTTCAATAATATTGGTTTCAACATTTATAGGATTACCTAAGATATAATGTTTAATTCTTTGACCGTTTACCACCTTCGGGTTTGTGCCTTCGAAGTTGTTGACTTTTATGGCACCGGAACGATAGACCTCCTCGATAACGTAGGGGCCTTCCCATTTAGAGAGAAGTTTTCCTGCAAAAAAATCTTAAACGAGAGTTGTATAGCAATACATAATCACCTACATTAAACTCATGCTTTTGTATTCTTTTGTCATGCCATTTTTTAACTTTTTCTTTAAATAACTTGGCATTTTCATAAGCTTGGGTTCTCCATTCATCAAGTGAGCTAATATCAAATAACCTCTTCTCATCGACAAGTTTGAAATCATAGTTGAGCTCTTTAATAGCCCAATATGCCTTATGTTCTAGTTCGAGAGGTAAGTGACATGCTTTTCCATAAACCATTTTGTATGGAGACATACCCATTGGATTTTTATATGCAGTTCTATAGGCCCATAATGCATCATCAAGTTTCTTAGACCAATTCTTTCTAGACCTATTGACAGTCTTTTGCAAAATTAATTTGAGTTCTCTATTACTCAATTCTACTTGACCACTAGACTGTGGGTGATAAGGTGATGCAGTTCTATGATTAACGTCATACTTAGCAAGCATTTTACGGAAAGCACCATGAATAAAATGTGAACCACCATCAGTCATTAAGTATCTAGGGACTCCCAACCTCGGAAAAATAACTTCTTTAAGCATTTTAATAGAGGTGTTATGATCAGCACTACTAGTTGGAATAGCTTCTACCCACTTAGTAATGTAATCAATAACAACTAAAATATGTGTATATCCATTAGAGGCAGGAAAAGGTCCCATATAATCAAAGCCCCAAACATCAAATGGTTCAATAACAAGTGAATAGTTCATAGGCATTTCTTGACGTCTACTAATATTACCAATTCTTTGGCATTCATCACAAGACAAGACAAACTTACGGGCATCCTTGAAGAGAGTAGGCCAATAAAAACCGGATTGCAATACCTTATGTGCAGTTCTGCCTCCCGCGTGGTGTCCTCCATAAGCTTCGGAATGACACTTGCGTAGGATCTGTTCCTGTTCATGCTCAGGTACACAACGTCTAATAACACCATCTACTCCTTCTTTATAAAGATGTGGGCCATCCCAAAAGTAATTCCTCAAATCATAGAAGAACTTTTTCTTTTGATGGTATGTGAAGCTAGGTGGTATAAATTTAGCAACAATATAATTAGCATAATCAGCATACCATGGAGTACTACGAGAAGTACTTATAACATTTAATTGTTCATCAAGAAAGCTATCATCAATAGGTAGTGGGTCATCAAGAACATTTTCTAACCTAGACAAGTTGTCTGCAACGGGGTTCTCAGCTCCTTTTCTATCAACAATATTCAAATCAAATTCTTGTAGCAGGAGAACCCATCTAATAAGTCTAGGTTTAGCATATTTATTTTCCATAAGGTATTTAATAGCAGCATGATCAGTGTGAATAGTTACTTTAGAGTCAACAATATAAGGTCTGAACTTATCACAAGCAAAAACAACTGCTAAGAGTTCTTTTTTAGTAGTAGCATAATTTCTTTGAGAATTGTCTAGAGTCTTACTAGCATAATGGATAACATTTAATTTCTTATCAACTCTTTGCCCTAGAACAACACCTACAGCATAATCACTAGCATCACACATAATTTCAAAGGGTAAATTCCAATCAGGTGGCTGAACAACAGGTGCAGAGATCAATTCTTTCTTAAGTATTTCAAATGCTTCTACACAATCATCATCAAAAACAAATGGTATATATTTTTGTAATAAATTAGTTGGAGGCCGAGAAATTTTTTAGAAGTCCTTAATGAACCTCCTATAAAATCCGATGTGACCAAGGAAACTTCTTATACCTTTGATGTCCTTGGGACATGGCATCTTTTCAATAGCATCAACCTTGGATTTATCAACTTCAATACCTCTTTCAGAAACTTTATGCCCCAAGACAATACCTTCATTAACCATAAAGTGGCACTTTTCCCAATTCAAGACAAGATTAGTTTCTTCACATCTCTGCAAAACTCGATCAAGATTGCTCAAGCAATCATCAAAAGAAGATCCATAGACGGAAAAGTCGTCCATGAAAACCTCACAAATCTTTTCACAAAAGTCAGAGAATATAGCCATCATGCATCTTTGAAAGGTAGCAGGTGCATTACATAAACCAAAAGGCATACGTCTATAAGAAAAGGTACCAAAAGGGCATGTAAAAGTAGTCTTTGATTGATCTTTAGCCGGCACAGGTATTTGAGAGAAACCAGAATAACCATCTAGAAAGCAATAGTGTGTGTGTTTGCATAATCTTTCTAGCATTTGATCGATAAAAGGTAAGGGGTAATGATCTTTCTTAGTAGCCTTATTTAATTTGCGGAAATCAATTACCATCTTATAACCTATAATAATTCTTTGCAGGATCAATTCATCTTTATCATTAGGAACAACAGCAATACCTCCCTTCTTAGGGACACAATGGACAGGACTTACCCACTGACTATCAACAACGGGATAAATTATACCTGCCTCCAGAAGCTTTAGTATTTCTTTTCTTGCCACTTCTTTCATTTTAGGATTCAGACGTCTTTGAGGATCATGAACTGGTTTGGCGTCTGCTTCCAAATTTATTTTATGTTGACATAGAGGGGGACTAATGCCCTTAAGATCATCAAGAGTATATTCAATAGCAACATGGTGCTTCTTCAGAGTTTTCAATAATGTTTCTTCTTCATGCTCTGAAAGGTTAGCACTAATAATAACAGGATATATCTTCTTTTCATCCAGATAAGCATATTTAAGATTATCAGGCAACGGTTTAAGCTCAAACACAGGATCACCCTTGGGTGGAGGAGGATCCCCTAAGATTTCAACAGGCAAATTGTGTTTCAGAATAGGTTCCTGTTTAAAGAATACTTCATCTATTTCCCTTCTTTCATTCATAAACATATCATTTTCATGGTCTAGCAAATATTGTTCTAAAGGATCACTAGGAGGTACAGCAATAGAAGCAAGACCAATAATTTCATCCTTACTAGATAATTCTTCTTCACGGTGTTGTTTACTAAATTTAGAGAAATTAAACTCATGAACCATATCATCCAAGCCAATAGTAACAACATTCTTTTTGCAGTCTATCTTAGCATTAACAGTGTTCAAGAATTGTCTACCAAATATAATTGGACAAAATCTATCTTGTGGGGAACCAAGAACAAGATAATCAGCAGGATATTTAGTTTTCCCACACAAGACTTTAACATCTCTAACAATTCCCATTGCGGATATAGTATCTCTATTGGCAAGTTTAATTGTAACATCAATATCTTCTATCTCAGCAGGTGCAATTTCATGCTTAATTTTTTCATATAAGGTAATGGGTATAACACTAGCACTAGCACCCATATCACATAAGCCATGATAACAATGATCTCCTATTTTAACAGAAATAACAGGCACGCCTACCACAGGTCTATGTTTATCTTTAGCACAAGGTTTAGCAATTCTAGCAGTTTCATCGCAGAACTGAATAACATGCTCATCAATATTATCAGACAAGAGATCTTTAACAATAGCAATATTAGGTTCAACTTTAACTTGCTCAGTAGGTGTATAAGTTCTAATATTGCTCTTATGAACCACAGTTGAAGCTTTAGCATGATCCTTCATTCTAACAGGGAAAGGTGGTTTCTCAATATAAGAAGTAGGAACAATAGGATCATTATAAGTGACAGTATTTTCTTCAACTTTAATAGGTGCAGCTACTTTTACTTCTATGGGAGGATGATATTTAAACCACTTCTCCTTGGGGAGATCAACATAAGTAGCAAAAGATTCACAGAAGAAGCTACTATCTCAGAGTCAAGTCCATATTTAGTGCTAAATTTACGAAAAATATCGGTATCCATAAAAGATTTAACACAACCAAACTTAGGTTTCATACCTGACTCCTTACCTTCGTTGAGATCCCAATCTTCAGAGTTGCGTTTAATTCTATCCAATAAATCCCATTTAAATTCAATAGTCTTCATCATAAAAGAGCCAACACAAGAAGTATCGAGCATGGTGCGATTGTTTTCACAAAGCCGAGCATAAAAGTTTTGAATAATTGTCACTCTTGGGAGCTCATGATTTGGGCATGAATATAACATTGATTTAAGCCTCCCCCAAGCTTGAGCGATGCTTTCTCCTTCGCGAGGCCAAAAATTATATATATAATTGCGATCACGATGAACAAGATGCATAGGATAATACTTTTGATGAAATTCCAATTTCAATCTTCTATAGTTCCCTGATCTCGTATCATCACATAGCCTATACCATGTCAGTGCGTCTCCCTTCAAAGATAAAGGGAAGACCTTCTTCTTAGCAACATCATCGGGTATACCTGCAAGCTTAAATAATCCACAAACTTCATCCACATATATTAAGTCCTCATCAGGATGCTTTGTTCCATCTCCTGTAAAAGGATTAGCTAGCAATTTTTCTATCATACCCGAAGGAAATTCAAAGGGAACATTTTCATTTTCAGTAGGTTCAATAGGTTGAGGAGCAACTCTTTGCTCTACTGGTCAGGGTGAAGATACCCCGAACAAGCCCCTCAGAGGATTACTTTCCATAGTAGCAAGTGACAGTAAATTTCAGCACACTATATTTTTTTTCTTACCAAATTCCACCTACCAAAGGCGCTTCACTCCCTGGCAACGGCGCCAGAAAAGAGTCTTGATGATCCACAAGTATAGGGGATCTATCGTAGTCCTTTCGATAAGTAAGAGTGTCGAACCCAATGAGGAGCAGAAGGAAATGATAAGCGGTTTTCAGCAAGGTATTCTCTGCAAGTACTGAAATAAGTGCTAACAGATAGTTTTATGATAAGATAATTGGTAACGAGCAACAAGTAACAAAAATAAATAAAGTGCAGCGAGGTGGCCCAATCCTTTTTGTAGCAAAGGACAAGCCTGGACAAACTCTTATATAAGGAAAAGCGCTCCCGAGGACACATGGGAATATCGTCAAGCTAGTTTTCATCACGTTCCTATGATTTGCCACTACAAGAAATATGTCAACTTGTGACCCTCACTATTGGTCACTGAAAGGTCACAAATTTCCATTTATGACCTTTTTGTGACCAAAAACAGAAGGTCAAAAGCTGGCCGTCGTAAACTGACTATAGCGACCTTCTCTGTGATATGTAAAAGGTCGTTGGTTCTTCGACCAAAATTTTGGTCACTAGCAGTCTCCCCAAGCCACGTAGGATCCAGCGTGGCAAGCTGACGTGGATAAGATTCAGCCCGGTCCGATTAGGTGTCTATATGGGCCGAGCCCATTAATTCAACCTTTTTAGTATATATTTTTCTGTTAATTTTCGCTAGCTACATGGGCCTGGCCCAACAATTTGGCCTTTTATATTCTAGAATGCAGCCTTTTATAGTCTACTAATTTTCTATTTTCAGCCATTTTATTTTGCAGCGGGTCCCACTTGTCATGTTTAGCTCTGGTCCCACACATTAGAAATTTCGAAATTTGTCAAACAACCATTATACCTTGGACCCACTTGTTAGGTTTCCATTTCACATGTATTCAAATCACATACACAATCATTGTTTCGAAAGATCAGAGAGCAAATGAAATTGGTCCAAAACAATACTACATTAATCTATTACAATCGTTACAGTATATTACAACCCAGATATGCCTACTACTACCTACGATTACAACACATAATATGCTATTCTTTGTTGATATGCTTCACAGCTTCGGACATGGATTCGCACTTCACCTGTGCAAAAAATAAGAATGAACATATAAGAATAAGAATAGGTACAGAACATCAAATAGTAGCCAATGAGGGATCCAATAACTTATAATCAAGAATTGACAGCAAATGCCATGTACATAAATAGTATGACTAACACTAACCAGTATGCGTTCATGGAGTGACTAAAATGTTCTCACTAGCTAGGATTTTTTAGTATATAATATACTGACATGTGCAACTCTCTAAATTGATCATAGAAATGAAAACTGTAGGTGCGCTGCAGGCCACATCATCATATTTGAGCATTAATATTTTTGTATTACTACACAGCAACTACAGCACTAGGGAGTACACAGCAACTAGTAGCAGAACTAGAAGAAAACCGTACAGGTGGGGAGTGCCAAGTGTGAGCAGCAAACTTATGTCAGAAGTCCAGAATTCCTCCATGTACACGCGCGCGAGCCAGCCTCCAGCTGAATGCCCTATCAATGATAGCTTCCCATCTGCAAGCATCAAACAGTCCAGAGTCAGGATAAATGCCCTCACTTTTCAAACATAATTCATTTTATTCCATGGTTTTCTGCAAAAAAAAATCTGCTTGCAGTTTCGTGGACAACTGAGCATATTGTCCATAATCTTGAACCAGTCAGAGGGCTGAAACTAGCAGCAACAGAAGGAGATTCAAATTGGAAGAAACAAACAAATTTTAGATGGTGAATTGGAAGCAAGATTTTCTTTTTCATGGCAACTGAAACCAAGCACAAGTTGCTCAATGGCACAAGGCAGTAAAACAGCTAGTTTCAATCGCGGGGCACTGATCAGTGCTAGAAATTGCACCATGATTCGGGAGACGGACCTGGAGAGGAAAGCTCCCTGGCCTCGGACACCGCTTCCTCCACTCGTCTCAGGACACCATTCCCACAGGCAAAGCAAGCACCTTAAGCCCTCTCGCCATGGATCCTCGAAGAGACCCACCAGGTCGGCCTCTGCAGCCTCCTGAAGGGCCAGCACCGCATGGCTCTGGAAGCGGAGGTCAGTCTGCACAGACAGAACAGGGTGGTGCTTTTAGTTTACTTGATTCATCATACTATAAGAGTTGAGATAACAGGAGCATAACAATGTAGTGTTGTACTGTGAAGTTTGAGGAGCATAACAATGTAGTACTGTACTGTGAAGTTTGAGGAGCATAAAATATATGAGACAGTTTACTTGATCCAAAGTTTAAGGAGTATCTTATCTACTAGTAGTACTGTACTGTGAGACTTTCCTAAAGCAGAGTCTGTTACCAAACAGAGTGAGAACCATCAGAAGAACATAGATGGTATTTGAACAAGCAACTCCAGTATAAATTTGAACAAGCAATCGTATTTGTCAATGCTGGAGATACAGTCAAACTGTAATCACAAAGAATGATTGAGTCCATGGCCAGTCTGCTTCTGGTAATGTACTGCGCTGCACATTTCATTTAAGTTTACTTCAGCATGCAATATTTAAGAAGTTCCGCTTTACTGAAAAAAATCTTATAAATGAATATATTTTTAGTCATCGAGCATATGTCACAGTACTAGTCATGATCTTTCAGTAAGCATCGATTGTGGAAACAGTAGCACTGGCTACTACGGCTACAGCAACACCAAGCAATTCAACGAAGCAACGACCACCATACAGAGCTAAGCACTGGCTACTACGGCTAGTAAGTGAGTCGGTCAAATAGCCCTACGTACTTCTTGTTGATATGCAGCAGTACTTCATTGATCTAGGGATTCTGATTCCACATAGCTGCCTGAAATGCTTGTATTAGCTAAGAGAAACCTAGCTTCGTGGTAATAAATCAAGCACATATGATACTAACATACGTGTATTTGCTATTTCAATGGTACAACAGAAATCTGATCAAGAGCGACAGATCAGGCAGCATACGCGTGCGGAGAAGAAGATAATCACAAACAAGCTACTATTGAATTGGATCATAAAGAGCTATCAAACCAGAACAGACTAGCTGTAATAGATAAAACATGCATAGATTAACCGATGAAACCATGCGGCATCAGGAATTCGCCTGGAAAACGGTAGGCCTAACCCTTCAGTACAAATCAATCCAGAGACTCAACAAACGGCAGGAGCTACTTGGGGGAATCTATGAGCAGGAACTAACGGACTAGTACATAAAACATGCATAGATTTCGACCATCCATCCTGTGCACGAGCACATCCACCCATTAATTACAAATTAGTACCCGCGAAATCCTTACGAACTCGCCAAATCTTCACCGATCTAACCACAGATCGGAGCCAAATTCCACAATACTAGACGCCCAACTATCATAGAGCACCACAGAAACGCGGATCTAGACGATACAGGGAGGAGAGGGGAAGGAATCGCCGTACCTTGAGGCAGTGGGGGAGGAGGATTCAACGAGCCCCAGGTCGAGGGCGGTGGTGACGGAGCGCGCCTCCGGGGCTCCGGCGAGCACGTCGTCGATGGCCTTGTGCACGCGGAGGTAGTGGAAGAGGGCGCGGCCGTGGAAGGAGATGAGCCGCCGCTGCCGGAAGCGCCGAGGCCAGGATGTAGTCATCCCTATCGACGAGGATGGAGCGCTCGGGCGTGGCGGATCCGGCCCCATTCCCGTCGGCGAAGTCGGATCTCCCGGCGGCGGCCTCGGCGGAGCAGGGAACCGGGGCGAGGGAGGAGGAGGGAGGTGGTGGCGGCGATCTGGAAGGGGAGGGGAGCAGGGAGCCGGGGCGAGGAGGGAGGGAGGAGGATTGGATCTGGCATCGGGAGAGGGGTTCCGGTTGAGGATGGATCGATGGATGTGGGATCTTGCCGGAGGGGAAGGAGGGAGGAGTAAAGCACGGCGATCTTGCCGGAGGGAAAGGAGGGAGGGGAAGGATGGATCTGCGAGGGGAGGGGAGGGTGGTGGCGAGGGGAGGGATCTACGAGCGCTAGGGTTAGCTGAGAGAGCGGAGGGGTGGATGGACGGACGGATGGATGTATGGATGGATGGACAGATGTTTGCCATGTCACTGATCCATGCCACAGCTGGTTCCACCAATCAGAATTAAGCATTTTTTGTTTTTTCTCTTATAGTTTATACCCTCTTATTCAGGCAAACATTTAACCTCTTATAGTTAGTTCAAATAAACCAATATTTTGTACATGTGTGTATTTAGGCATGACAAACAATGTTGATTTGGGAGGTTTTCATTTTCTTTGCTCAAAAGAATCATTTTTCATTTTCTGAGTGACCAAAATGTGTTTTTTTTGTGAAGGACCTACCATATGTTTCTTGCAAAATTGTACCAAATCATTTTTCTAAAATACTAGGTCATATTTAATGCACATTTGACCAAATGGTTGGGTGTAAAAAGTTTTGATCCACCTTTCGTGAAAAAGACAAATTCCCGCCGATTCAGCTGGAAGCGGGTCAAATTTGAACTGTAGCTAACTTATAGTTTGCTCTTTATTTTTTCCAAAAATCATTTCTAGGTACATAAGTATCTATTTAATCAGAGAAACACCAAAAAAATTCCAAGATTCAACCACTAGCAAGGAACGGTCATTCCCGCCGTTTCGACCGCACTTTGAAACGGGCATAAAAAAATCAAAAAAAAAATCAAAAATTTTGGAAACCTTCGCATTGTGTCATTATATGTGGCCAAGTTCCCAGGAAAAATAATAAACTTGCAATTCGGCAATTATTTTAAAAAAGTGTTCTCAGAAATGAGCTATCATGCGTGAAGATTCATGGCTTTCGAGCCAAATGATCAATCTTATGGCCACATTCATGGCATAGTTTGTTCAAATTATCTCATATTGTGCACAAGGGTGCATATTGGAATGACAAACAATGTTGCCTAAGGAAGTTTTCTTTTTCTTTGGACGAAAGAACCATTTTCCATTTTTTGAGTGCCCAAAAGGAGGTTTTTTTGTGAAGGACCTCCCAAATAATTGTTGCAAAATTGGACCAAATCATTTTTCTAAAATACTAGGCCATATTTAATGCACAATTGACCAAATTGTTGGGTGTAAAAAGTTTTTCTCCACCTCTGGTGAAAAAGACAAATTCCTGCCGATTCAGCTCGAAGCGGGTCAAATTTGAACTGTAGCTGCCTCGTAGTTTGCTCTTTATTTTTTCCAAAAATCATTTCTAGGTACATAAGTATCTATTTAATCAGAGAAACACCAAAAATTTTCCAAGATTCAACCACTAGCTAGGAACGGTCATTCCCGCCGTTTTGACCGCATTTTGAAACGGGCATAAAAAATTCAAAAAAATCAAAAAATTGGGAAACCTTCGCATTGTATCATTATATGTGGCCAAGTTCCCAGGAAAAATAATAAACTTGTAATACGTCAATTATTTTTAAAAAGTGTTCTCAGAAACGAGCTATCACGTGTGGAGATCAATGGCTTTCAAGCCAAATGATCAATCTTATGGCCACATTCATGGCATAGTTTTTTCAAATGATCTCATATTGTGCACAAGAGTGCATATTGGAATTCCAAACAATGTTGCCTAAGGGAGTTTTTATTTTCTTTGCACGGAAAATACATTTTCCATTTTCCAAGTGCCCGAAAGGAGGTTTTTTTGTGAAGGAACTACCAAATAATTGTTGCAAAATTGGACCAAATTATTTTTATAAAATACTAGGCCATATTTAATGCACAATTGACAAAATGGTTGGGTCTAATTTTTTTTGATCCACCTCTCGTGAAAAAGACAAATTTCCGCCGATTCAGTTGGAAGCGGTGCAAATTTGAACTGTAGCTGCCTCATAGTTTGCTATTTATTCTTTCCAAAAATCATTTCTAGTTACATAAGTACCTATTTAATCATAAATACATGGTTTGGTGGCGATACGTCGAGGTTTGGGCGGTGGCCGAGGGCCCAACTCTAGAGCGTGTAAACTCGCATGCCTGCTGCGTGGTCACCGCGTGACTATGGCGTCGCCATGTGTTCTGGGTGGCCTAGACATGTCTAGTGGGTTGGGCACTCCCCATGTAGGTGCTAGGAAGAAAATTACAACATAAGATTCTCACGAGGAGACCGATCGGTGCTCAAACATGAATTAGCAGCCAAGTGTTTGATTAGCGGTACGAGAAATGTACATGGCTAATGGGCGTGAGTTTTGGCTGAGGATGATCAGTTACAAAGAAGACCGTCTTCACAAATTTTCAGCTCAAAAGGAGGAGCCTAGCTGGTACTTGCTTTGCAAACCACCACACTGGACATAAATAAGAATGTTGAAGCTCGGCTCAAAATAATGAATGGATTGAGCTGGCATTTGGTGGAGGATGGTTATTTGGGCATAGGAAAGCACTATAGAAAATGGATACTATTTGGACATGCCAAAATGGTACTTCCTTCACAAACTATTACTCTGAACAGAATAGGAAAATGAATATTTTTGAATTATTTTTGAACTAGGCAAGGAAGGTTTTTACATATTTGACGAAGATATGACCCAAAGAATTTATGAGATTTTTTCGGGAATTTTGGGAATGACAGAAATATAGGTTGCTTCACAACCTAGGGCAAAAACTGCCACATGGACATGCCACACAGGCAAAACTGATGAGGTGGCGCCTAGTCATAGCAATAAGTACCAATGCATCCACGTTCACAACCTCATGACTATTTATATTGGTCGTAATCGGGTAGAAATAAGGCCATTGGCGCCTCTTGTCTACTTTATGACCATTTGGTGTAAGCAATTTCAGGGTTTGAGCCCTTCCAAGCGAAATGGCCGTGAATTTACAACCAATTCAGCTGGGGTCACTAAGAGAAGGTCATAAGTTGACATATTTCTTGTAGTGTGCGTCCGGTACTTTGATAATTTGATATGTGGGTGGACCGGTGCTTGGGTGCTGTTTTTACTTAAACAAGCATCCCACTTACGATTAACCTCTATTGCAAGCATCCGCAACTACAACAAAAGTATTAAGGTAAACCTAACCATAGCATGAAACATAAGGATCCAAATCAGCCCCTTACGAAGCAATGCATAAACTAGGGTTTAAGCTTCTGTCACTCTAGCAACCCATCATCTACTTATTACTTCCCAATGCATTCCTCTAGTCCGAAATAATGGTGAAGTGTTATGTAGTCGACGTTCACATAACACCACTAGAGGCTAGAGAACATACATCTCATCAAAATATCGAACGAATACCAAATTCACATGACTATTAATAGCAAGACTTCTCCCTTGTCCTCAGGAACAAACGTAACTACTCACAAAGCATATTCATGTTCATAATCAGAGGGGTAATAATATGCATAAAGGATCTGAACATATGATCTTCCCCCAAATAAACCAACTAGCATCAACTACAAGGAGTAATCAACACTACTAGCAACCTACTAGTACCAATCCCGGACTTGGAGACAAGAATTGGATACAAGAGATGAACTAGGGTTTGGAGATGAGATGGTGCTGATGAAGATGTTGATGGAGATTGCCCTCTCCCGATTAGAGGAGCGTAGGTGATGACGATGGTGATGATTTCCCCTCCCGGAGGGAAGTGTCCCCGACAGAACAGCTCTGCCAAAGCCCTAGATTGGTTCCGCTAAGGTTCCGCCTCGTGGCGGCGGAGTTTCGTCCCGAAAGGTTGCTTCCTTTTTTTCTTCGACGAAAGAGTTCATATAGCAGAAGATGGGCATCGGAGAGCCACCAGGGGGCCCACGAAGTAGGGGGCGCGTCCTAGGGGGGTGCCCCCACCCTCGTGGACAGGGTGTGGCCCCCCTGGTCTTCATCTTTGGCGAGGATTTTTTATTATTTATTGTAAGATATTCCGTGGGGTTTCAGGACTTTTGGAGTTGTTTAGAATAGGTCTCTAATATTTGCTCCTTTTCCAGCCCAGAATTCCAGCTGCCGGCATTCTCCCTCCTTATGTAAACCTTGTAAAATAAGAGGGAATAGCCATAAGTATTGTGACATAATGTGAAATAACAGCCCATAATGCAATAAATATCGATATAAAAGCATGATGCAAAATGGACGTATCAGTGAACTACTCCCTCCTCGTCATGGAGAGCGCAGGGATGATGAAGATGACCACCGGTAAGGGATCCCCCCTCTGGCAGGGTGCCGGAACAGGGTCCCGATTGACTTTTGGTGGTTACAGAGGCTTGCGGCGGCGGAACTCCCGATCTATTCTGTTCCCCGAAGTTTTTAGGGTATATGGATATATATATAGGCAGAAGAAGTACGTCGGTGGACCTCCGGGCTGTCCACGAGGCAGGGGTCGCGCCCTAGGGGGGTGGGTGCGCCCCCCACCCTCGTGGGCAGCCCGGGACTCCCCTGGTGCAACTCTAGTACTCCGTGGGCTTCTTCTGGTCCAAAAATAGGTTTCATGGAGTTTCAGGTCAACTGGACTCCGTTTGATATTCCTTTTGTTCGAAACACTAAATAGGCAAAAAACAGCAATTCTGGGCTGGGCCTCCGGTTAATAGGTTAGTCCCAAAAATAATATAAAAATAGATAATAAAGCCCAATATTGTCCAAAACAGTAGATAATATAGCATGGAGCAATAAAAAATTATAAATACGTTGGAGACGTATCAGTCGCCGTCACCGCCTGGTTTGGCTGCCCGCAAGATGCAGAGGAAGGGGATGGCGACCTCGCCCTTCGCTTGCTCGCCGTCGCGGTCGAGGCACACCACTGCGTGGCCGGGGCCTCCTCGACATTGTCACCGGCCCGGGCGTGCCGGGGCTGCCGCAGGGCGAGCTCAAGGAGCGGTAGCGCCCGACCGCTTCCTTGTTGCGCGCCACGCGCTCGTGGACCTCCGAGCTACCGCCACGCGTCCTCCTCGTCGAGGTGCAGAGATGCCTTGGGGTGGACACGGCTGGAAATATTTTCCCTCCCCCCAGCCCAAAATATGCACCGACGCAGTCCCAGCCAGACGAAAAAACGTCCCTGGGGGGCACATCGGCTGGAGATGCTCTAATCTGCAGATGCAACACCTAATAGGAGGACATCTCACGTAACCTACCCTTTCTTTTTCTTTGTTCATGGGAGTTATTCCCACAAATAATTTTCACCCTTTACCAAACGTGGGACTGGGACTAGCAGTCCACTTCCCATGTATAATCCCTCCAGTGTCGGCGCGGAGCTTGGGAGGTAGTCCAGGAGCGAATGCAGATTGTGGTCTGCATCGACGATATTTGGAAGACGAAACATTTGCTGGGTTCGTGGTTCGTGGATGGCAGGTATGATTTTCTCCTTCAGCGTCTTAGTTGTGGTGGGGTGCCAGATCTGGAGTTTGATGGCGTGTCTGGGGTGTTGCCACAGTCTGATTCGTTCAACTGCATGGACTTCACTTTTTGTGAGCCACCTTGCAGGTCCGCGAAGTTGCATATCAGCGATGGAGCCGTGTCGAGCTCGAGTGAGGAGGTGATCCATCATTCTTTTCTTTGGTGGTTGTTGTGGTGGTGCCGGAGGTAGG
Organism: Aegilops umbellulata; assembly: GCA_032464435.1. Classification (NCBI taxonomy): domain Eukaryota; kingdom Viridiplantae; phylum Streptophyta; class Magnoliopsida; order Poales; family Poaceae; genus Aegilops; species Aegilops umbellulata. Next base: position 473,587,502 of record CP136055.1, on the reverse strand, counting down.
TGACAGGAGTTGGTGTCAAGTTCCGAGATGTTCTGCTATCTTTTCAGTTTTGTCATGTTGGTCCTTACGTCACTTGTACTTTAATCTTTATGATATAAATAAGACACGTATTATCATGAAAAAAAATATAATCCCTTAGCCAACTTCATCTCGTAAATTCCCATTCCCTTTACCTACAGTACCAAACACGTTGTTAGAGGAGTGCATCTGTCTTTTCGTTTGGGCAGGGGTTTATTGCAGCGGGTGAAAATTCAAACGTGGGCTCAGAATTTCTGCTCCACTGACCGGACACCGCAAAGTACGGGCTCCACTAGCCTGATTAAGAGAGCTCCTAGCTGACGCTCGTCAACCACACGAGCTTCCGCGCAGGCGCACGATCAGAATGGGCCGGCCTATTCAGTGGCGTCAAAACGAGCTGCTATTAATTCTGGTGGGGTGCCAGATCTGGAGTTTGATGGCGTGTCCGGGGTGTTGCCACAGTCTGATTCGTTCAACTGCATGGACTTCACTTTTTGTGAGCCACCTTGCAGGTCCGCGAAGTTGCATATCAGCGATGGAGCCGTGTCGAGCTCGAGTGAGGAGGTGATCCATCATTCTTTTCTTTGGTGGTTGTTGTGGTGGTGCTGGAGGTAGGTGACAGGAATTGGTGTCAAGTTCCGAGATGTTCTGCTATCTTTTCAGTTTTGTCATGTTGGTCCTTACGTCACTTGTACTTTAATCTTTATGATATAAATAAGACACGTATTATCATGAAAAAAAATATAATCCCTTAGCCAACTTCATCTCGTAAATTCCCATTCCCTTTACCTACAGTACCAAACACGTTGTTAGAGGAGTGCATCTGTCTTTTCGTTTGGGCAGGGGTTTATTGCAGCGGGTGAAAATTCAAACGTGGGCTCAGAATTTCTGCTCCACTGACCGGACACCGCAAAGTACGGGCTCCACTAGCCTGATTAAGAGAGCTCCTAGCTGACGCTCGTCAACCACACGAGCTTCCGCGCAGGCGCACGATCAGAATGGGCCGGCCTATTCAGTGGCGTCAAAACGAGCTGCTATTAATTCTGGTGGGGTGCCAGATCTGGAGTTTGATGGCGTGTCCGGGGTGTTGCCACAGTCTGATTCGTTCAACTGCATGGACTTCACTTTTTGTGAGCCACCTTGCAGGTCCGCGAAGTTGCATATCAGCGATGGAGCCGTGTCGAGCTCGAGTGAGGAGGTGATCCATCATTCTTTTCTTTGGTGGTTGTTGTGGTGGTGCTGGAGGTAGGTGACAGGAATTGGTGTCAAGTTCCGAGATGTTCTGCTATCTTTTCAGTTTTGTCATGTTGGTCCTTACGTCACTTGTACTTTAATCTTTATGATATAAATAAGACACGTATTATCATGAAAAAAAATATAATCCCTTAGCCAACTTCATCTCGTAAATTCCCATTCCCTTTACCTACAGTACCAAACACGTTGTTAGAGGAGTGCATCTGTCTTTTCGTTTGGGCAGGAGTTTATTGCAGCGGGTGAAAATTCAAACGTGGGCTCAGAATTTCTGCTCCACTGACCGGACACCGCAAAGTACGGGCTCCACTAGCCTGATTAAGAGAGCTCCTAGCTGACGCTCGCGAGCGTCAACCACACGATCAGAATGGGCCGGCCTATTCAGTTGCGTCAAAACGAGCTGCTATTAATCCCAAAAAACAGATGCGGCATCGAGGAATCGAACTCGATACCCCACGGTAGTGGGCAAGTGTCCAATACCACTTGAGCTGCTGACCGTTTCATGTAAGAACTAAGAGCAGCGGAAGAAAACAAATTCAAAAGTTTTGACCATTAAACATTTTTGTGATATATGCTGAACAATTCTTCAAAACACAATGAACATTTTTTTTTGATATACACTGAACATTTTGTAAGTACACAATGAACATTGTTATAAATACGTTGAACATTTTACTAGTATATGGTGAACATTTTGTTAAATGTGTGATTAATTTTTTTGTAAAACACAATGAAATTTTTTATAAACGCAAGGTGAACTTTTTTGCAATATATGTTCAACATTTCCTTAATATACGATGAACATCTTTTGTAATACACAGCGGATTTTCTATATAATACAAAAAAATGAGAAGAAAAAAGAAAATAAGAAAATAAATGAAAAGGTAAAAGGGAACAAAAAAAACCATAACAAAACCACTGAAAACCGGACAAAACAGTGAAAAAACCGGAAGCAAAAACAGCACAGAAGAAAAATGAAAAAAACACGAAACAGCGAGGGAAAGGATAAACAGGCGAATCCCGCAGGTGGGCCGGCCCAACCAGACGCTAGCTTCAGTGAAGGCACGACATTTGGACGCTAACAAGCGTCATACAGGATCCACCCCTGATTAAGGCCAAATCCTATTCGGCGCCTTAAGCGCCGAATATAGTGCATTTGGTACAGGGCGCATACCCCCCTCGTACGCTTTGGTTTGACTAGCAAAAAAACTCGTGCGTTGCAATGGGAAAGAAAATAACACACGTTCTTAACCCAATAACCATGACTCAAGACCTTAATAGGCCCGTGTCTTTTTGTTTCACATGGCATCACATTTGTATTTCCTCTATACTCACACACTCGCTCGAAAAAAAAAGCCCGTGTATTGCAACAGGAAAGAAAATAACACACACTCTTAACCCAATAACCATGACTCAAGACATTAATAGGCCCACGTCTTTTAGTTTCACATGGCATCACATTTGTGTTGCCAACAGTGACCTCTGTGCTCACGCAATGAAAACACGTTTGAATGTGGTTAGTCTTAATGTCTCTCTCTTTTGCGCACGCGCACGTGCGCACACTCGCTTGGAATAAGATAAAAGGTATGTTGTTTTTTCCCCGCAAGGTTTTTCATAGTTGTGTATGCATGGTTCTCAATGTTTTTTCTCTCACTCTGGTTTTAATAGATGTTTATTTGCAATTCGAATCACCGACAATACAAAAAAACATATCATACACTATATATTAAGTTTGCACCAAAAATTATATGTTAGAAATATTTAACAGCTAAAAATAACTTCATATTTAGATTCTACATATTTGTTTAATCAAGTTTCATATATAACATGTTAAAATCTAAGTTACGGTTTGTTTTTCATAGTTGTGTATGCATGGTTCTCGATGTTTTTTTCTCTCACTCTGGTTTTAATAGATGTTTATTTGCAATTCAAATCACCGACAGTAAAAAAAAACAGATCGTACACTATATATTAAGTTTGCACCAATAATTATATTTTATAAATATTTAACAACTAAAAATAACCTCACGTGTTACCACAGTGGGTTGCTTCCTTTTTCTCCTTCTTCTTCTTTCTTCGTATTTTTCTCCCTGTTCCTTTTTTCTTTCCTTTTCTAAATCCGTGAAAGTAATTGCGAAAGAAATTCATGAACTTTTTTTCTTGAAAGTTGATGAACTTTTTTCAAAATCGATGAACTTTTTTCAAATTCATGAACAAATCGTCTCAGCTTCGCTAAGAGCGCGCCTCCCGTCGCGACCACTTGGGCCAGCCCACGTTTCAGCATCGCTGCTGTTTCTTCCTTGCGGGATCGACCACTTTTGCCAGCCCACGTTTCACCTTCGCTGCTGTTTCTTCCCTGCGGGATCCCTGTTTGCGGAACCTTCTGGAAGGTTCCTATCCGGTTGTGGGAACCTTCTAGAAGGTTCCCTGAACAGGTTCTTCCTTGTTTTGTTTTTTGAAAAGGTTTTATTCTTTTTTATTTTTTATTTTTCTTCTTATTTCTTTCTTTTATTTTTGTTTTTACTGTTCTTTTCTCTGTTTCCCTTTTTGTAGTATAAAATTTCACCGTGTATTAAAACAAAATGCTAATCGTACATTAAGAAAATATTCACCGTATATTATGAAAAAGTCGACCATGCATTATAAAAATATTCATGATTTATTACAAAAATGTTCATCGTATTTAAGAAATTGTTCACCTTTATTTGAAACTTGTTCAGCATATAATAAGAAATAGTTCACCATATACTACAAAAATGTTCATCGTATTTAAGAAATTGTTCACCCTTATTTGAAACTTGTTCAGCGTATAATAAGAAATAGTTCAACTATACTACAAAATATTCATGGTGTATTTCAGAAAATTGTTCTGCATATATCACAAAAATGTTCAATGTGTTTTTAGGAATTGTTCACCGTATATTATGAAAATGTTCAATGTACATTTAAAATTTGTTCATCCTATATGAAAAATTGTTCACGTTTTTTAATTACTGTTCACCTTTTCAAAAATTGTTCACGTCTTAATTTTTTTTTTGATTTTTTAAAATTTTCAAACATTATTCTCATTTCTCTAAAGGAAATTTGTTCACATTTCCCCAAGAAATGTTGTTTTTTTATAAGAAAAAAACGGGTCTGCCGTTGTATTTATTACTTAAGCACTCGTGTTGCATTTTAGTCAAGTAGGGTTGCAAGCTCGACTGGCTATGAACGTTGCTTCATTCCGTGCGGTAGTGAGTTCGAACCCAGGCGTAAGATTTTATTTTGCATGAATTTTTTTCCATTCAATGCCTGTGAATGGACCGGCCTGTTTTGCGCGTCCTTCAGCGAATGCTAGTCGTGCGGTAGTGAGTTCGAACCCGGGACTTCCTATTGACCGCTCGTTGCGGCAAAGTGCCGGCGTATCGCACAGGGCGCCGCTAACCTGGGCCGGCCCAATTCCGGTGGCACGATCGCGATATAAAAAAACGTAAAAAATAGAGCGCGAATGAGCTGTGAATCGAATCAAACCTGGGACCTCGTGGTGGATGGGGCGCTGAGCTAGCCACTGCGACAATTGACTTGTCGTGTTAAGGTCGAAGCGCCATACTTAAAGAAACATACAACAGCGGTAGGGATCAAACAGATAACCTATTGCAAGTGAGCGATCCTGATAGCCACCATAATTCCTGGGATTTCGTACATAAAATGGCAGTCCGCCTTATACGAACATAAGCCGCAAACATTTTCATATTTCACAGAGAAAAAAATTTAGAACTTGAAACATTTTTGGGAATCTCAAAAAAAATTCAAAAGAAGAGAACAACATGAAACAACACCTTTTTCCGAATTCAGAAGAATTTCTTGAAAATGCAAAACATTTTCTGAAAAACAGGAACAAAAAACTGCCATTTTCTCTGCAAAACATTTTTTGAATTTGTGATTTTTTTTGAAAAACATGAACTATTATTGAATTTGTGAACAAATTTGGAAAGCTGGAACATTTTTTTCAATTCCCAAACATTTTTTGAATCTTGAGAACAAATTTTGAAACATGAACAATTTTAAAAAATCATGAACAAATTTGGAAGCGCAAAAATTTTTTTAAAGCACGAACATTTTTTGAATCTTGAGAACATATTTTGAAACGGAGAGAAATTTTGAAAAATTCTGAACAAATTTGGAAGTCCGAACAATTTTTTAAAGCATGAACAATTTTTGTATCTTGAAAACATATTTTGAAACAGATAGAAATATTTAAAAATCCTGAACAAATTTGGAAGCGCGAACATTATTTGAATATGTGAACCAAAAAAAATTGAAATTCAGTACATTTTCTGAATTTCAGAAGTTTTGTACTTTTTTGTGTAACGAGAACAAATTTTGAATTTTAAGATCATTTTTCCAAAAACTGAACATTTTTTGGAAACACGAACAAAATTTAAATTTTTTATTTTTTTAAAGGAGGAGAAGAAAAGAAAAGGAAATAAAAAAGAAAATTATAAACATTTTGTAAAACTACAAACATATTCTGAAAAATAAAAATAAACTTGAAAAAGAAAGTGAAACAAGAAACAAAAAACGAAAAAATGAAAAAGAAACAGAAACGAAAAAAAGAGAAATAAAAAAACAATAGAAATCCGAAAAAGAACCAGAAAGAAATGATACAGGAAAAAAACCCGGTTCAGGGAACCTTCTGGAAGGTTCCCAAAACCGGCCGGCCCATTTCTGTCGCTCGCTGCGCTGCCCCCTGTGCGATCGCTCGACAGTTTGCCGCAGCGAGCGGCGAATAGGATTTTCCTTCGAACCCAGGCGTAAGATTTTATTTTGCATGATTTTTTTTCCATTCAATGCCTGTGAATGGACCGGCCTATTTTGCGCGTCCTTCAGCGAATGCTAGTTTGCCGCTCGCGAGCGTCCAACAGGACCTCTCGACTGGCGCATAAGGCGCCAGCGAGGAGCTCTCCTGATTAAGTTACTAGTAGAAGGCCCGTGCGTTGCTACGGGCTTTAAAAATAATAATATACTATTCACGAAGCTAAAATAATATAGAACAATTTCATTTCAACTAATACACATCTTTTTTTATAATCAGCATAATAGCATTCCCTAACAAAAACCAACCAGTTCTCTCCACATCGTATCAAATATATTATTGACAAATAAAAAATGTTATTAAAACTAACCAGTAGTCGAATGGTTATGATACTGATGGTACCCATCCATGCAGGGACGGGGCCGCCTTCATAAAATGTCACATGTATAATGTATAGCCTCACGCCGCAGGCCTTGGCCCTGTCTCTGCCACTGCATCCATGTGTGAGTGCATGTGTGTTTCGGCAGTGTGCAGAGACTGTTATCTGTATTTCTTTAAATTTTTATCCAGACATAGAAGAATTTTAATTATCTCATCATTTTCTTAATTTAAATACAAACACATCACATAAATTTGGAATTCGTGCTGCTATTCTCATTCTCTAGCCGGACAATTTTCCATGGGGAGAACTAATGCATGCTTCCTAATATATCAACGTTCCAACCTTCTAGACTGGAGACTGCCCAAAGAAATTATTTTTTTCTACCACCAACTTCTTCATATGGTAGAAAATGCCATTTTTTTTACAGAATTATGACATAAACTTTAAAACACATACAATGGTATTATTTTCATTTTTTCATAATGCATTTGTATGTCAAGTCATACAAGTTTGATTGCACACTCGCGGACCATCCAATGAATTCTCTAAATTCAGTTAAAACCCAAGCATTACATGATTTCTTATTGTGCATCTTTCACCATGTAGTGACCCCTAAAAGAATCAAACAAATACCATGCCTATTTTGACATAAGCTCACATGCTATTTGACCCACCTAAACTGGCAACCTTCAAATACTTCGGACGATGTTCCATCATGGAAATCCATGTGTTGCCACAGAACAACACAATATCACTCAAGTTGTATTTATCATGATTACCGTCCTTAACTGGTTCTATATTTTATTTCTGAATATGCACCTATTTCACACCCCCACCAGACAAACGTTGCTCTTCGTTCTTCATTATTTATCTCAGCACACCCTTTGACATGATAAGTTACTTCTTACAATACTTTTCATTGTTTTTTCATGGATTGGCAACACTCATGTTTAGGTGTATCTTTCTCCATACAATCCGGATTTTGGACTAATGGGATATTCAAATAAATGATTACCGTGATTTTCCCAATTCGTTTACTATGCTCTCTTGTGCTCCTCGTTGGCTTTACCTCAACTCATTGCCATCGTTTCTGATCAAATCACCTAGCAAAAGCAAACTAAGTTGTTAAGATAGAAACAAAAAAGGACAAAGTCTTTACTAAAATATAAATAGAATACAATTCGATCAGTACATGCTTGCTCACTTAACATTATTTGAACCACAAAGATGTTAGGGAACGTAGCAGAAATTTAAAATTTTCCTACGTGTCATCAAGATCTATCTATGGAGAAACCAGCAACGAGGGGAAAGAGAGTGCATCTACATACCCTTGTAGATCGCTAAGCGGAAGCGTTCAAGTGAACGGGGTTGATGGAGTCGTACTTGTCGTGATCCAAATCACCGATGACCAAGTGCCGAACGGACGACACCTCCGCGTTCAACACACGTACAGCCCGGTGACGTCTCCCGTGCCTTGATCCAGCAAGGAGAGAGGGAGAGGTTGAGGAAGACTCCATCCAGCAGCAGCACAATGGCGTGATGGTGGTGGAGGAGCGTTGTGATCCAGCAGGGCTTCGCCAAGCACTACAAGATATGAGGAGGAGAGAGGCAGGGCTACACCAACAGGGAGAGATCAGATCGCGTATGTTGGGCAGCCCCTAGGCATCATATATATAAGGGAAGGGGAGGAGGGTGCGCCCCCTCTAGGGTTCCCACCCCTAGAGCGGCGGCAGCCCTAGATGGGTTTTGGGTGGCGGCCAAGAGGGGGAGGAGAGGGAGGCGCACGAAGCATGGGCCTTAGGGCCCATCTGCCCTTAGGGTTTGCCCCCTCTCCTCTTCCCTTGCGCCTTGGGCCTTGTGGGAGGGCGCACCAGCCCACCTGGGGCTGGTCCCCTTCCACACTTGGCCCATGCAGCCCTCCGGGGCCGTGGCCCCACTTGGTGGACTCCCGAACACCTCCGGTGGTCCCGGTACACTACCGGTGATGCCCAGAACACTTCCGGTGGCCAAAACCATACTTCCTATATATAAATCTTTACCTCCGGACCATTCCGGAACTCCTCGTGACGTCCGGGATCTCATACGAACTACACGATCTTGTGCTAGGCTTAGGATTGGGTCTTGTCCATCACATCATTCTTCTAATGATGTGATCCCGTTATCAATGACATCCAATGTCCATGGTCAGGAAACCGTAACCATCTATTGATCAACGAGCTAGTCAACTAGAGGCTTACTAGGGACATGGTGTTGTCTATGCATCCACACATGTATCTGAGTTTCCTATCAATACAATTCTAGCATGGATAATAAACGATTATCATGAACAAGGAAATATAATAATAACCTATTTATTATTGCCTCTAGGGCATATTTCCAACAGTCTCCCACTTGCACTAGAGTCAATAATCTAGTTCACATCGCCATGTGATTAACACTCACAGAGTTCTAGGTTTGTGTTGGGGATCGTAGCAGAAATTAAAATTTTCCTACGCATCACCAAAATCTATCCATGGAGTATTCTAGCAATGAGGGGATAGGAGAGCATCTACATACCACTTGTAGATCGCAACGGAAGCGTTCAAGGAGAACGTGGATGATGGAGTCGTACTCGCCATGATCCGAATCACCGATGACCAGCGCCGAAAGGACGGCACCTCCGCGTTCAACACACGTACGGGACGACGTCTCCTCCTTCTTGATCCAGCAAGGGGGAAGGAGAGGTTGATGAAGATCCAGCAGCACGACGGCGTGGTGGTGGATGCAGCAGAGTTCCCGCAGGGCTTCGCCAAGCTTCTGTGGAGAGAGGGAGAGGTGTAACGGGGAGAGGGAGGCGCCAATGCAGCAGGGGTGCGGCTGCCCCCCTCTCCCCCTTTATATAGGCCCCCAAAGGGGGGGGGCGCAGCCCTGGAGATGGATCTCCAGGGGGCGGCGGCCAAGGGTGGGGGGCTTGCCCCCAAGCAAGGGGGGCGCCCCCACTAGGGTTTCCCCCCAACCCTAGGCGCATGGGCCCAAGGGAAGGGGGTGCGCCCAGCCCACCAGGGGCTGGTTCCCTGCCCCTTGTGGCCCATGAGGCCCTCCGAGAGGGCTGGCCCCTCAAGGTGGACCCCCGGTGCCTCTCCGGTGGCCCCGGTACAATACCGATATGCCCCCGAGACTTTCCGGTGTCCGTACAACAACTTCCCATATATAAATCTTTACCTCCGGACCACTCCGGAACCTCTCGTGACGTCCGGGATCTCATCCGGGACTCCGAACAACCTTCGGTTTGCTGCATACTAATATCTTTAACAACCCTAGCGTCACCGAACCTTAAGTGTGTAGACCCTATGGGTTCGGGAGACATGCAGACATGACCGAGACGATCTCCGGTCAATAACTAACAGCGGGATCTGGATACCCATGTTGGCTCCCACATGCTCCTCGATGATCTCATCGGATGAACCACGATGTCGAGGACTTTAATCAATCCCGTACTCAATTCCCTTTGTCCATCGGTACGATACTTGTCCGAGATTCGATCGTCGGTATACCGATACCTTGTTCAATCTCGTTACCGGCAAGTCTCTTTACTCGTTCCCGTAATACATCACCCCGTGAACAACACCTTGATCACATTGAGCTCATTATGATGATGTCTTACCGAGTGGGCCCAGAGATACCTGTCCGTCACACGGAGTGACAAATCCCAGTCTCGATTCATGCCAACCCAACAGATACTTTCGGAGATACCTGTAGTGCACCTTTATAGTCACCCAGTTACGTTGTGACGTTTGATACACCCAAAGCACTCCTACGGTATCCGGGAGTTGCATAATCTCATGGTCTAAGGAATGATACTTGACATTTAGAAAAGCTCTAGCAAACGAACTACACGATCTTTATGCTATGCTTAGGTTTGGGTCTTGTCCATCACATCATTCTCCTAATGATGTGATCCCGTTATCAATGACATCCCCATGTCCATAGTCAGGAAACCATGACTATCTATTGATCAACGAGCTAGTCAACTAGAGGCTTACTAGGGACACATTGTGGTCTATGTATTCACACATGTATTATGATTTCCGAACAATACAATTATAGCATGAACAATAGACAATTATCACGAACAAGGAAATATAATAATCCATTTATTATTGCCTCTAGGGCATATTTCCAACAGTTTGATCATGTTATGCTTGTGAGAGATGTTATAGTCAACGGGTCTGAACCTTTCAGATCCGTGTGTGCTTTACAAATATCTATGTCATCTCCTAGATGCAGTTACCACGCTCTATTTGGAGCTATTCCAAATAACTGTTCTACTACACGAATCCAGTTTACTACTCAGAATAATCTGGATTAGTGTCAAAGTTTGCATCGGCGTAACCCTTTACGACGAACTCTTTTCCCACCTCCATAATCGAGAAAATTCCTTAGTCCACTAGTTACTAAGGATAACCTTGACCGTTGTCCTCTGATCCATTTCTAGATCACACTTGTACCCCTTGACTGACTCATGGTTTGGCACACTTCAGGTGTGGTACATGTTGGACATATGCCCTAGAGGCAATAATACATTGATTATTATTATATTTCCTTGTTCATGATAATCGTTTATTATCCATGCTAGAATTGTATTGATAGGAAACTCAGATACATGTGTGGATACATAGACAACACCATGTCCCTAGTAAGCCTCTAGTTGACTAGCTCGTTGATCAATAGATGGTTACTGTTTCCTGACCATGGACATTGGATGTCGTTGATAACGGGATCACATCATTAGGAGAATGATGTGATGGACAAGACCCAATCCTAAGCCTAGCACAAGATCATGTAGTTCGTATGCTAAAGCTTTTCTAATGTCAAGTATCGTTTCCTTAGACCATGAGATTGTGCAACTCCCGGATACCGTAGGAGTGCTTTGGGTGTGCCAAACGTCACAACGTAACTGGGTGGCTATAAAGGTACACTACAGGTATCTCCGAAAGTGTCTGTTGGGTTGGCACGAATCGAGACTGGGATTTGTCACTCCGTGTGACGGAGAGGTATCTCTAGGCCCACTCGGTAGGACATCATCATAATGTGCACAATGTGATCAAGGATTTGATCACGGGATGATGTGTTGCGGAACGAGTAAAAGAGACTTGCCGGTAACGAGATTGAACAAGGTATCGGGATACCAACGATCGAATCTCGGGCAAGTATCGTACCGATAGACAAAGGGAATTGTATACGGGATTGCTTAAGTCCTTGACATCGTGGTTCATCCGATGAGATCATCGTGGAACATGTGGGAGCCAACATGGGTATCCAGATCCCGCTGTTGGTTATTGACCGGAGAACGTCTCGGTCATGTCTGCATGTCTCCCGAACCCGTAGGGTCTACACACTAAAGGTTCGATGACACTAGGGTTATTAAGGAAGTTCGTATGTGGTTACCGAATGTTGTTCGGAGTCCGGATGAGATCCCGGACGTCACGAGGAGTTCCGGAATGGTCCGGAGGTAAAGATTTATATATGGGAAGTCCTGTTTTGGTCACCGAAAGAGTTTCGGGTTTTATCGGTAACGTACCGGGACCACCAGGAGGGTCCCGGGGGTCCACCAAGTGGGACCACCGGCCCCGGAGGGCTGCATGGGCCACATGTGGGAGGGGACCATCCCCAGGTGGGCTGGTGCGTCCCCCACAAGGGCCCAAGGCGCCTAGGGTTTGGGGAAGGGGGCGCACCCACCTAACTTGGGGGGCAAGTCTCCCCTCTTCCCCCCCTTGGCCGCACCCTAGATGGGTTTTGGGGCTGGCCGCCGCCCCTAGGGTGGAACCCTAGGTGGGGGCGCAGCCTCCCCTCTCCCCCTATATATACTTGTGTTGGGGAACGTTGCAGAAAATTAAAATTTTCCTACGGTTTCACCAAGATCCATCTATGAGTTCATCTAAGCAACGAGTCATGGGAGAGAGATTGCATCTACATACCACTTGCAGATTGCGTGCGGAAGCGTTCAAGGGGATGGTGATGACGTAGTCGTACTCATCGTGATTCGAATCACCGATGACCAAGTACTGAACGGACAACACCTCCGCGTTCAACACACGTATGGGACGATCGACGTCTCCTCCTTCTTGATCCAGCAAGGGGAAGGAGAGGTTGAGGAAGAAGACTCCAACGGCAGCACGACGGCGTGGTGAGGTTGGTGCAACAGAACTCCGACAGGGCTTCGCCAAGCGCGTACGGAGGAGGAGAGGTGTTGGGGAGGGGAGGGGCTGCGCCTTCAGTTGTGTATGCAGCCCTCCCCTCACCCCTCTATTTATAGGGGAAGGGGCAAGGGGGGTCGGCCCCCTCTAGATGGATCTAGAGGGGGGGGCGGCGGCCAAGGGGGAGGGGGCTTGCCCCCCAAGCAAGGGGGGGCGCCCCCTTTAGGGTTCCCCCAAACCCTAGGGCGCATGGGCCCTTGGGGGGAGGCGCACCAGCCCACTTTGGACTGGTTCCCTTCCCCTTTACAGCCCATGAACCCCTCCGGGAGAGGTGGCCCCTCCCGGTGGACCCCCGAGGCCCCTCTGGTGGCCCCGGTACAATACCGATATGCCCCCGAACTATTCCGGTGTCCGTATGACAACTTCCCATATATAAATCTTTACCTCCGGATCACTCCGGAACTCCTCGTGACGTCCGGGATCTCATCCGGGACTCCGAACAACATTCGGTAATCACATACAAGTCTTCCTAATAACCCTAGCGTCACCGAACCTTAAGTGTGTAGACCCTACGGGTTCGGGAGACAAGCAGACATGACCAAGACGACTCTCGGGCAATAACCAACAGCGGGATCTGGATACCCATGTTGGCTCCCACATGTTCCTTGATGATGTCATCGGATGAACCACGATGTCGAGGGTTCAAGCAACCCCGTAAACTATTCCCTTTGTCAATCGGTAGGTTACTTGCCCGAGACTCGATCGTCGGTATCCCAATACCTCGTTTAGTCCCGTTACCGGCAAGTCACTTTACTCGTACCTAATGCATGATCCCGTGGCCAAACACTTGGTCACTTTGAGCTCATTATGATGATGCATTACCGAGTGGGCCCGGTGATACCTCTCCGTCATGCGGAGTGACAAATCCCAATCTTGATCCGTGTTAACCCAACAGATACTTTCGGAGATACCTGTAGTGCACCTTTATAGTCACCCAGTTACGTTGTGACGTTTGGTACACCCAAAGCACTCCTACAGTATCCGGGAGTTACACGATCTCATGGTCTAAGGAAAAGATACTCGACATTGGAAAGCTCCAGCAAAACGAACTACAAAATCTGTGATATGCTTAGGATTGGGTCTTGTCCATCACATCATTCTCCTAATGATGTGATCTCGTTATCAATGACATCCCCATGTCCATAGTCAGGAAACCATGACTATCTATTGATTAACGAGCTAGTCAACTAGAGGCTTACTAGGGACATATTGGTGTCTAGTATTCACACATGTATTACGATTTCCAGATAACACAATTATAGCATGAATAAAGACAATTACCATGAACAAGGAAATATAATAATAATACTTTTATTATTGCCTCTAGGGCATATTTCCAACAGTCTCCCACTTGCACTAGAGTCAATAATCTAGTTACATTGTGATGAATCGAACACCCATAGAGTTCTGGTGCTGATCATGTTTTGCCCTAGGGAGAGGTTTAGTCGACGGATCTGCGACATTCAGATCCGTGTGCACTTTACAAATTTCTATGTCTCCATCTTGAACATTTTCACGGATGGAGTTGAAGCGACGCTTGATGTGCCTGGTCTTCTTGTGAAACCTGGGCTCCTTGGCCAGTGCAATAGCTCCAGTGTTGTCACAGAAGAGTTTGATCGGCCCCGACGCATTGGGTATGACTCCTAGGTCGGTGATGAACTCCTTCACCCAAATTGCCTCATGCGCTGCCTCCGAGGCTGCCATGTATTCCGCTTCACATGTAGATCCCGCCACGACGCTCTGCTTGCAACTGCACCAGCTTACTGCCCCACCATTCAAAACATACACGTATCCGGTTTGTGACTTAGAGTCATCCAGATCTGTGTCGAAGCTAGCATCGACGTAACCCTTTACGACGAGCTCTTCGTCACCTCCATAAACGAGAAGCATGTCCTTAGTCCTTTTCAGGTACTTAAGGATATTCTTGACCGCTGTCCAGTGTTCCTTGCCGGGGTTACTTTGGTACCTACCTACCAAACTTACGGCAAGGTTTACATCAGGTCTGGTACACAGCATGGCATACATAATGGATCCTATGGCTGAAGCATAGGGGATGACGCTCATCTCTTATTTATCCTTTGCCGTGGTCGGGCATTGAGCCGAGCTCAATTTCACACCTTGTAATACAGGCAAGAACCCTTTCTTGGACTGATCCATTTTGAACTTCTTCAAAATCTTATCAAGGTACGTGCTTTGCGAAAGACCTATGAGGCGTCTTGATCTATCTCTATAGATTTTGATGCCTAATATATAAGCAGCTTCTCCAAGGTCCTTCATTGAAAAACACTTGTTCAAATAGGCCTTTATGCTTTCCAAGAATTCTATATCATTTCCCATCAATAGTATGTCATCCACATATAATATGAGAAATGCTACGGAGCTCCCACTCACTTTCTTGTAAACGCAGGCTTCTCCATAAGTCTGCATAAACCCAAACGCTTTGATCATCTCATCAAAGCGAATGTTCCAACTCCGAGATGCTTGCACCAGCCCATAAATCGAGCGTTGGAGCTTGCACACCTTGTCAGCATTCTTAGGATCGACAAAACCTTCCGACTGCATCATATACAATTCTTCCTTAAGGAAACCATTAAGGAATGCCGTTTTGACGTCCATTTGCCATATCTCATAATCATAGTATGCGGCAATTGCTAACATGATTCGGACGGACTTCAGCTTCGCTACGGGAGAGAAAGTCTCGTCGTAGTCAATCCCTTGAACTTGCCGATAACCTTTAGCGACAAGTCGAGCTTTATAGATGGTGACATTACCATCCGCGTCCGTCTTCTTCTTGAAGATCCATTTATTTTCTATCGCTCGCCGATCATCGGGCAAGTCTGTCAAAGTCCATACTTTGTTTTCATACATGGATCCTATCTCGGATTTCATGGCTTCTAACCATTTGTTGGAATCCGGGCCCGCCATCGCTTCTTCATAGTTCGAAGGTTCACCGTTGTCCAACAACATGATTTCCAGGACAGGGTTGCCGTACCACTCTGGTGCGGAACGTGTCCTTGTGGACCTACGAAGTTCAGTGGAAGCTTGATCCGAAGTATCTTGATCATTATCATTTACCTCCTCTCTAATTGGAGCAGGCACCACAGGAACATTTTCCTGTGCTGCGCCATTTTCCGTTTCAAGAGGCAGTACTTCATCAAGCTCCACTTTCCTCCCACTTACTTCTTTCGAGAGAAATTCTTTCTCCAGAAAGGTTCCGTTCTTGGCAACAAAGATCTTGCCCTCGGATCTTAAGTAGAAGGTATACCCTATGGTTTCCTTAGGGTATCCTATGAAGACGCATTTTTCCGATTTGGGTTCGAGCTTTTCAGGTTGAAGTTTCTTGACATAAGCCTCGCATCCCCAAACTTTTAGAAACGACAGCTTAGGTTTCTTTCCAAACCATAATTCATACGGTGTCGTCTCAACGGATTTAGACGGTGCCCTATTTAAAGTGAATGTGGCTGTCTCTAGAGCGTATCCCCAAAATGATAGCGGTAAATCGGTGAGAGACATCATAGATCGCACCATATCCAATAAAGTGCGATTACGACGTTCGGACACACCATTACGCTAAGGTGTTCCAGGCGGCGTGAGTTGTGAAACTATTCCACATTTTCTTAAGTGTGTGCCAAATTCGTGACTTAAGTACTCTCCTCCACGATCTGATCGTAGAAACTTGATTCTTCTGTCACGTTGATTCTCAACCTCACTCTGAAACTCCTTGAACTTTTCAAAGGTCTCAGACTTGTGTTTCATTAAGTAGACATAGCCATATCTACTCAAATCATCAGTGAGTGTGAGAACATAACGATATCCTCCGCGAGCCTCAACGCTCATTGGACCGCACACATCAGTATGTATAATTTCCAATAAGTTGGTTGCTCGCTCCATTGTTCCGGAGAACGGAGTCTTGGTCATTTTGCCCATAAGGCATGGTTCGCATGTGTCAAACGATTCATAATCGAGAGACTCCAAAAGTCCATCAGCATGGAGCTTCTTCATGCGCTTGACACCAATGTGACCAAGGCGGCAGTGCCACAAGTATGTGGGACTATCGTTACCAACTTTACACCTTTTGGCATTCACACTATGGATATGTGTATTATCACGCACGAGATTCATTAAGAATAAACCATTAACCACCGGAGCATGACCATAAAACATATCACTCATATAAATAGAACAACCATTATTCTCGGATTTAAATGAGTAGCCATCTCGTATTAAACGAGATCCAGATACAATGTTCATGCTCAAACTTGGCACTAAATAACAATTATTGAGGTTTAAAACTAATCCCGTGGGTAAATGTAGAGGTAGCGTGCCGACGGCGATCACATCGACCTTGGAACCATTCCCGACGCGCATCGTCACCTCGTCCTTCGCCAGTCTTCTCTTATTCCGCAGCTCCTGCTGTGAGTTACAAATATGAGCAACAGCACCGGTATCAAATACCCAGGAGCTACTACGAGCACTGGTAAGGTACACATCAATTACATGTATATCACATATACCTTTAGTGTTGCCGGCCTTCTTATCCGCTAAGTACTTGGGGCAATTCCGTTTCCAGTGACCATTTCCCTTGCAATAAAAGCACTCAGTTTTAGGTTTGGGTCCATTCTTTGACTTCTTCCTGGCAACTGATTTACCAGGCGCGGCAACCTCCTTGCCGTCTTTCTTGAAGTTCTTCTTACCCTTGCCTTTCTTGAACTTAGTGGTTTTATTCACCATCAACACTTGATGTTCCTTTTTGATCTCCACCTCCGCGGATTTCAGCATTGAATACAACTCGGGAATGGTCTTTTCCATCCCCTGCATGTTGTAGTTCATCACGAAGCTTTTGTAGCTAGGTGGGAGCGACTGAAGGATTCTGTCAATGACCGCCTCATCCGGAAGATTAACTTCCAGCTGAGTCAAGCGGTTGTGCAACCCAGACATCTTGAGTATGTGTTCACTGACAGAGCTATTTTCCTCCATTTTGCAGCTAAAGAATTTGTCGGAGACTTCATATCTCTCGACCCGGGCATGAGCTTGGAAAATCAATTTCAGCTCCTCGAACATCTCATATGCTCCGTGCTTCTTAAAACGCTTTTGGAGCCCCGGTTCTAAGCTGTAAAGCATGCCGCACTGAACGATGGAGTAATCATCAGTGCGTGACTGATGGGCGTTCATAACGTCCTGGTTTTCTGGGAATGGTGCATCACCTAGCGGTGCATCTAGGACATAATCTTTCTTGGCTGCTATGAGGATGATCCTCAAGTTCCGGACCCAGTCCGAGTAGTTGCTGCCATCATCTTTCAGCTTAGTTTTCTCTAGGAACGCGTTGAAGTTGAGGCTAACATTACCGTGGGCCATTTGATCTACAAGACATATTGTAAAGATTTAGACTAAGTTCATGATAATTAAGTTCATCTAATCAAATTAATGAATGAACTCCCACTCAGATTAGACATCCCTCTAGTCATCTAAGTGTTACATGATCCGAGTCGACTAGGCCGTGTCCGATCATCACGTGAGACGGACTAGTCATCATCGGTGAACATCTCCATGTTGATCGTATCTTCTATACGACTCATGTTCGACCTTTCGGTCTCCGTGTTCCGAGGCCATGTCTGTACATGCTAGGCTCGTCAAGTTAACCCTAAGTGTTTTGCATGTGTAAAACTGTCTTACACCCGTTGTATGTGAACGTATGGATCTATCACACCCGATCATCACGTGGTGCTTCGAAACGACGAACTTTAGCAACGGTGCACAGTTAGGGGAGAACACTTCTTGAAATTTTGTAAGGGATCATCTTATTTACTACCGTCGTTCTAAGTAAACAAGATGTATAAACATAATAAACATCACATGCAATTATATAGAAGTGACATGATATGGCCATCATCATATAGCTCCTTCGATCTCCATCTTGGGGCTCCATGATCATCTTGTCACCGGCACGACACCATGATCTCCATCATCATGATCTCCATGGAGTTGCTTGCCAACCATTACTACTACTACTAAGGCTAACACGTTTAGCAATAAAGTAAAGTAATTTACATGGTGACACGCAGGTCATAAAAGAATAATGACAACTCCTATGGCTCCTGCCGGTTGTCATACTCATCGACATGCAAGTCGTGATTCCTATTACAATAACAAGATCATCTCATACATCACATGATTCATCACAACTTCTGGCCATATCACATCACAAAGCACTTGCTGCAAAAACAAGTTAGACGTCCTCTAATGTTGTTGCAAGTTTTTACGTGGCTGTTATAGGTGGCTAGCAAGAACGTTTCTTACCTACGTTAAAACCACAACGTGAATTTGTCAATCTCTATTTACCCTTCATAAGGACCCTGTTCATCGAATCCGATCCAACTAAAGTGGGAGAGACAGACACCCGCCAGCCACCTTATGCAACTAGTGCATGTTAGTCGGTGGAACCGGTCTCACGTAAGCGTACGTGTAAGGTTGGTCCGGGCCGCTTCATCCCACAATACCGCTGAACCAAGATAGGACTAGTAACGGCAAGAAGAATTGACAATTCGACGCCCACAACTACTTTGTGTTCTACTCGTGCAATAGAGAACTACGCATAGACCTAGCTCATGATGCCACTGTTGGGGAATGTTGCAGAAAATTAAAATTTTCCTACGGTTTCACCAAGATCCATCTATGAGTTCATCTAAGCAACGAGTCATGGGAGAGAGATTGCATCTACATACCACTTGCAGATTGCGTGCGGAAGCGTTCAAGGGGATGGTGATGACGTAGTCGTACTCGTCGTGATTCGAATCACCGATGACCAAGTACTGAACGGACAGCACCTCCGCGTTCAACACACGTACGGGACGATCGACGTCTCCTCCTTCTTGATCCAGCAAGGGGAAGGAGAGGTTGAGGAAGAAGACTCCAACGGCAGCACGACGGCGTGGTGAGGTTGGTGCAACAGAACTCCGACAGGGCTTCGCCAAGCGCGTACGGAGGAGGAGAGGTGTTGGGGAGGGGAGGGGCTGCGCCTTCAGTTGTGTATGCAGCCCTCCCCTCACCCCTCTATTTATAGGGGAAGGGGCAAGGGGGGCCGGCCCCCTCTAGATGGATCTAGAGGGGGGGGCGGCGGCCAAGGGGGAGGGGGCTTGCCCCCCAAGCAAGGGGGGGCGCCCCCTTTAGGGTTCCCCCAAACCCTAGGGTGCATGGGCCCTTGGGGGGAGGCGCACCAGCCCACTTTGGACTGGTTCCCTTCCCCTTTACAGCCCATGAACCCCTCCGGGAGAGGTGGCCCCTCCCGGTGGACCCCCGAGGCCCCCCCGGTGGCCCCGGTACAATACCGATATGCCCCCGAACTATTCCGATGTCCGTATGACAACTTCCCATATATAAATCTTTACCTCCGGATCACTCCGGAACTCCTCGTGACGTCCGGGATCTCATCCGGGACTCCGAACAACATTCGGTAATCACATACAAGTCTTCCTAATAACCCTAGCGTCACCGAACCTTAAGTGTGTAGACCCTACGGGTTCGAGAGACATGCAGACATGACCAAGACGACTCTCGGGCAATAACCAACAGTGGGATCTGGATACCCATGTTGGCTCCCACATGTTCCTCGATGATGTCATCGGATGAACCACGATGTCGAGGGTTCAAGCAACCCCGTAAACTATTCCCTTTGTCAATCGGTAGGTTACTTGCCCGAGACTCGATCGTCGGTATCCCAATACCTCGTTTAGTCCCGTTACCGGCAAGTCACTTTACTCGTACCGTAATGCATGATCCCGTGGCCAAACACTTGGTCACTTTGAGCTCATTATGATGATGCATTACCGAGTGGGCCCGGTGATACCTCTCCGTCATGCGGAGTGACAAATCCCAGTCTTGATCCGTGTTAACCAACAGATACTTTCGGAGATACCTGTAGTGCACCTTTATAGTCACCCAGTTACGTTGTGACGTTTGGTACACCCAAAGCACTCCTACAGTATCCGGGAGTTACACGATCTCATGGTCTAAGGAAAAGATACTCGACATTGGAAAGCTCCAGCAAAACGAACTACACGATCTGTGCTATGCTTAGGATTGGGTCTTGTCCATCACATCATTCTCCTAATGATGTGATCTCGTTATCAATGACATCCCCATGTCCATAGTCAGGAAACCATGACTATCTATTGATTAACGAGCTAGTCAACTAGAGGCTTACTAGGGACATATTGGTGTCTAGTATTCACACATGTATTACGATTTCCAGATAACACAATTATAGCATGAATAAAGACAATTACCATGAACAAGGAAATATAATAATAATACTTTTATTATTGCCTCTAGGGCATATTTCCAACAACTTGAGGGTTTGGGGCAGCCAACATATGAGTTTTGGACCTCTCTATGGCGCAGCCCTGCATCTCTCCTTCCTCCTCTCCCGTGGTGCTTGGCGAAGCCCTACAGGATTGCGCGGTTCTTGGCGAAGCCCTGCAGGATTGCCACGCTCCTCCACCACCACCACGCCGTTGTGCTGCTGCTGGATGGAGTCTTCCTCAACCTCTCCCTCTCTCCTTGCTGGATCAAGGCATGGGAGACGTCACCGGGCTGTACGTGTGTTGAACGCGGAGGTGCCGTCCGTTCGGCACTTGGTCATCGGTGATTTGGATCACGACGAGTACGACTCCATCAACCCCGTTCACTTGAATGCTTCCGCTTAGCGATCTACAAGGGTATGTAGATGCACTCTCTTTCCCCTCATTGCTGGTTTCTCCATAGATAGATCTTGGTGACACGTAGGAAAATTTTGAATTTCTGCTACGTTCCCCAACAGTGGCATCATGAGCTAGGTCTATTGCGTAGATTCCATGCACGAGTAGAACACAAAGTAGTTGTGGGCGTTGATTTTGTTCAATATGCTTACCGTTACTAGTCCAATCTTGATTCGGCGGCATTGTGGGATGAAGCGGCCCGGACCGACCTTACACGTACACTTACGTGAGACAGGTTCCACCGACTGACATGCACATGTTGCATAAGGTGGCTAGCGGGTGCCAGTCTCTCCCACTTTAGTCTGATCAGATTCGATGAAAAGGGTCCTTATGAAGGGTAAATAGCAATTGACATATCACGTTGTGGTTTTGCGTAGGTAAGAAACGTTCTTGCTAGAAACCCATAGCAGCCACGTAAAACATGCAAACAACAATTAGAGGACGTCTAACTTGTTTTTGCAGGGTATGCCATGTGATGTGATATGGCCAAAAGAAAGTGATGAATGATATGTGATGTATGAGATTGATCATGTTCTTGTAATAGGAATCACGACTTGCATGTCGATGAATATGACAACCGGCAGGAGCCATAGGAGTTGTCTTAATTTATTTATGACATGCGTGTCAAACGTAAACGTCATGTAATTACTTTACTTTATTGCTAACCGTTAGCTGTAGTAGTAGAAGTAATAGTTGGCGAGACAACTTCATGAAGACACGATGATGGAGATCATGATGATGGAGATCATGGTGTCATGCCGGTGACGATGATGTTCATGGAGCCCCGAAGATGGAGATCAAAAGGAGCAAAGTGATGATGGCCATATCATGTCACTATTTGATTGCATGTGATGTTTATCATGTGTTTGCATCTTATTTGATTAGAACGACGGTAGTAAATAAGATGATCCCTCATTAAAATTTCAAGAAAGTGTTCCCCCTAACTGTGCACCGTTGCGAAAGTTCATCGTTTCGAAGCACCACGTGATGATCGGGTGTGATAGATTCTTACGTTCGAATACAACGAGTGTTGACGAGCCTAGCATGTACAGACATGGCCTCGGAACACATGCGAAACACTTAGGTTAACTTGACGAGCCTATCATGTACAGACATGGCCTCGGAACACAAGAGACCGAAAGGTCGAGCATGAGTCGTGTGGTAGATACGATCAACATGAAGATGTTCACCGATGATGACTAGTCCGTCTCACGTGATGATCGGACACGGCCTAGTTGACTCGGATCATGTAATCACTTAGATGACGAGAGGGATGTCTATCTGAGTGGGAGTTCATAAGATGAACTTAATTATCCTGAACATAGTCAAAAGATCTTTGCAAATTATGTCGTAAGCTCGCGCTTTAGTTCTACTGTTTTAGATATGTTACTAGAGAAAATATAGTTGAAAGTTGATAGTAGCAATTATGCGGACAATAGAAGGCTTATGTCCTTAATGCAACGCTCGGTGTGCTGGACCTCGAACGTGGTCTGTGGATGTTGCGAACATCTGACATACACGATTTGATGACTACATGATAGTTCGGTAATGTTAAATGGTTTAGAATTGAGGCACCGAAGACATTTTTTGAAATGTCGCGGAACGTATGAGATGTTTCGAGGGCTGAAATTGGGATTTCAGGCTCGTGCCCACGTCAAGAGGTATAAGACCTCCGACGATTTTCTTAGCCTGCAAACTAAGGGAGAAAATGTCAATCGTTGAGCTTGTGCTCAGAATGTCTGAGTACAACAATCACTTGAATCGAGTGGGAGTTAATCTTCCAGATAAGATAGTGATGTTTTTCCAAAGTTATTGCCACCAAGCTACTAGAGCTTCGTGATGAACTATAACATATCAGGGATAGATATGATGATCCTTGAAATATTCGCGATGTTTGACACCGCGAAAGTAGAAATCAAGAAGGAGCATCAATTGTTGATGGTTAGTGAAACCACTAGTTTCAAGAAGGGCAAGGGCAAGAAGGGATACTTCATGAAACGACAAATCAGCTGCTGCTCTAGTGGAGAAACCCAAGGTTAAACCCAAACCCGAGACTGAGTGCTTCTGTAATAAGGGGAACAACCACTGGAGCAGAATTACCTTAGATACTTGGTAGATGAGAAGGCTGTCGATAGAAGTATATTGGATATACATTATGTGAATGTGTACTTTACTAGTACTCCTAGTAGCATCAGGGTATTAGATACCGGTTCGGTTGCTAAGTGTTAGTAACTCGAAATAAAAGCTACGGAATAAACGGAGACTAGCTAAAGGTGAGCTGACGAGATGTGTTGGAAGTGTTTCCAAGGTTGATGTGATCAAGCATCGCACGCTCCCTCTACCATCGAGATTGGTGTTAAACCTAAATAATTGTTATTTGGTGTTTGCGTTGAGCATAGACATGATTGGGTTATGTCTATCGCAATACGGTTATTCATTTAAGGAGAATAATGGTTACTCTATTTATTTAAATAATACCTTTAATGGTCTTGCACCTAAAATGAATGGTTTATTGAATCTCGATCATAGTGATACACATGTTCATGCCAAAAGATATAAGATAGTAATGATAGTACCACCTACTTGTGGCACTGCCATGTAAGTCATATTGGTATAAAACGCATGAAGAAGCTCCATGTTGATGGATCTTTGGACTCACTCATTTTTGAAAAGGATTGAGACATGTGAACCATGTCTATTGGTATACACGCATGAAGAAACTCCATGTAGATGGACCGTTTGGACTCACTTGATTTTGAATCGCTTGAGACATGCAAATCATACCACATGGGCAAGATGACCGAAAGCTTCGGTTTCAGTAAAATGGAACAAGAAAGCAACTTGTTGGAAGTAACACATTTTGATGTGTGCAGTCCAATGAGTGCTGAGGCACGCAGTGGATATCGTTATGCTCTAACTTCATAGATGATTTGAGTAGATACTGAGCATATTTACTTGATGAAACACAAGTCTGAATTATTGAATGGTTCAAGTAATTTCAGAATGAAGTTGAATATCGTCGTGACAAGAGGATAAAATATCTATGATATGATCATAGAGATGAATATCTGAGTTGCGACTTTGGTACACAATTGAGACATTGTGGAAATTGTTTCACGACTAGTACCGCCTGGAACACCATAGTGTGATGGTGTGTCCAAACATCATAACTGCACCCTATTGGATATGATGCATACCATGATGTCTCTTATCGAATTACCACTATCATTCATGGGTTAGGCATTAGAGACAACCGCACTCACTTTAAATAGGGCACCACGTAATTCCGATAAGATGACACCGTATGAACTATGGTTTAGAGAAACCTAAGCTGTCATTTCTTATAAGTTTGGGGCGGCGACGCTTATGTGAAAAAAGGTTTCAGGCTAATAAGCTCGAACCCAAAGCGGATAAATGCATCTTCATAGGACACCCAAAACAGTTGGGTATACCTCCTGTCTCAGATCCGAAAGCAATAGGGATTGTTTCTCAAATCGGGTCCTTTCTCGAGGAAAAGTTTCTCTCGAAAGACTTGAGTGGGAGGATGGTGGAGACTTGATGAGGTTGTTGAACCGTCACTTCAACTAGTGTGCAGCAGGGCACAGGAAGTTGTTCCTGTGGCACCTACATCAATTGAAGTAGAAGCTTATGATAGTGATCATGAAACTTCGGATCAAGTCACTACCAAACCCCGTAGGACGACAAGGATGCGTGCTGTTTCAAAGTGGCACGTGATCCTGTCTTGGAAGTCATGTTGCTAGACAACAATGAATCTACGAGCTATGGAGAAGCGATGGTGGGCCCGGATTCCAAGAATGGCTCGAGGCCATAAAATCCGAGAGAGAATCCATATATGAAAACAAAGTGTAGACTTTGGAAGAACTACTTGATGGTCGTGAGGCTGTTGAGTACAGATGGATTTTAAAAGGAAGACGAACAATGATGGTAAGTATCACCATTAAGAAAGCTCGACTTGTCATTAAGATGTTTTCCGACAAGTTCAAGGAGTTGACTGCGATGAGACTTTCTCACTCGTAGCGATGCTAAGAGTCTGTTGGAATTATGTTAGCGATTGCTGCATTATTTATGAAGTCGTGCAGATAGGAGGTCAAAACATTGTTTCCTCGACGATTTTCTTGAGGAAAGGTTGTATGTGATACAACCAGAAGATTTTTGTCAATCCTGAAAGATGCTAACAAGTATGCAAAGCTCCAGCAATCCTTCTAAGGACTGGAGTAAGCATCTCGGAGTTGGAATGTACGCTTTGATGAGATGATCAAAGATTTGGGTTTATACAAAGTTTATGAGAAACTTGTATTTCCAAAGAAGTGAGTGGGAGCACTATAGAATTTCTGATGAGTATATGTTGTTGACATATTGTTTATCGGAAATGATGTAGAATTTCTGGAAGGCATATAGGGTTGTTTGAAAAGTGTTTTTCAATGAAAACCTGGATTAAGCTACTTGAACATTGAGCATCAAGATCTATAAGGATAGATCAAAATCGCTTAATAGTACTTTCAAACAAACACATACCACGACAAGATTTTGAAGGAGTTCAAAATAGATCAGCAAAGAAGGAGTTCTCGGCTGTGTTACAAGGTGTGAGTATTGAGCAAGACTCAAGACATGACCACGGCAGAATAGAGAGAAAGGACGAAGGTCGTCCCCTATGCTTTAGTCATAGGCTCTAAAGTATGCTATGTTGTGTACCGCACCTGAAGTGTGCCAAACCATGAGTCAGTCAAGGGGTACAAGTGTGATCTAGAAATGGATCACAGGACAGCGGTCAAAGTTATCCTTAGTAACTAGTGGACTAAGGAATTTTCTCGATTATGGAGGTGGTAAAAGAGTTCGTCGTAAAGGGTTACGCCGATGCAAACTTTGACACTAATCCAGATTATTCTGAGTAGTAAACTGGATTCGTATAGTAGAACAGTTATTTGGAATAGCTCCAAAGGTAGCGTAGTAGTTGCATCTACAAGATGACTTAGAAATTTGCGAAGTACATACGGATCTGAATGTTTCAGACCCGTTGACTATAACCTCTCTCACAAGCATAACATGATCAAACCCAGAACTCTTGGGTGTTAGTAACATAGGGATGTGACTTTGAGTGTTAATCACATATCGATGTGAAATGGATTATTGACTCTAGTGCAAGTTGGAGACTGTTGGAAATATGCCCTAGAGGCAATAATAAATTGATTATTATTATATTTCCTTGTTCATGATAATCATTTATTATCCATGCTAGAATTGTATTGATAGGAAACTCAGATACATGTGTGGATACATAGACAACACCATGTCCCTAGTAAGCCTCTAATTGACTAGCTCGTTGATCAATAGATGGTTACTGTTTCCTGACCATGGACATTGGATGTCGTTGATAACGGGATCACATCATTAGGAGAATGATGTGATGGACAAGACCTAATCCTAAGCCTAGCACAAGATCATGTAGTTCGTATGCTAAAGCTTTTCTAATGTCAAGTATCGTTTCCTTAGACCATGAGATTGTGCAACTCCCGGATACCGTAGGAGTGCTTTGGGTGTGCCAAACGTCACAACGTAACTGGGTGGCTATAAAGGTACACTAAAGGTATCTCCGAAAGTGTCTGTTGGGTTGGCACGAATCGAGACTGGGATTTGTCACTCCGTGTGACGGAGAGGTATCTCTGGGCCCACTCGGTAGGACATCATCATAATGTGCACAATGTGATCAAGGAGTTGATCACGAGATGATGTGTTGCGGAACGAGTAAAAGAGACTTGCCGGTAACGAGATTGAACAAGGTATCGGGATACCGACGATCGAATCTCGGGCAAGTATCGTACCGATAGACAAAGGGAATTGTATACGGGATTGATTAAGTCCTTGACATCGTGGTTCATCCGATGAGATCATCGTGGAACATGTGGGAGCCAACATGGGTATCCAGATCCCGCTGTTGGTTATTGACCGGAGAACGTCTCGGTCATGTCTGCATGTCTCCCGAACCCGTAGGGTCTACACACTTAAGGTTCGATGACGCTAGGGTTATTAAGGAAGTTCGTATGTGGTTACCGAATGTTGTTCGGAGTCCCGGATGAGATCCCGGACGTCAGAGGAGTTCCGGAATGGTCCGGAGGTAAAGATTTATATATAGGAAGTATGGTATTGGCCACCAGAAGTGTTCTGGGCATCACTGGTAGTGTACCGGGACCACCGGAGGTGTTCGGGGGTCCACCAAGTGGGGCCACCGGCCCCGGAGGGCTGCATGGGCCAAGTGTGGATGGGGACCAGCCCCAGGTGGGCTGGTGCGCCCTCCCACAAGGCCCAAGGTGCAAGGGAAGAGGAGAGGGGGCAAACCCTAAGGGCAGATGGGCCCTAAGGCCCATGCTCCATGCGCCTCCCTCTCCTCCCCCTCTTGGCCGCCACCCAAAACCCATCTAGGGCTACCGCCCCTCTAGGGGTGGGAACCCTAGAGGGGGCATACCCTCCTCCCCTTCCCTTATATATATGATGCCTAGGGGCTGCCCAACATACGCGATCTGATCTCTCCCTGTTGGTGCAGCCCTGCCTCTCTCCTCCTCATATCTCGTAGTGCTTGGCGAAGCCCTGCTGGATCACAACGCTCCTCCACCACCCCCACGCCGTTGTGCTGCTGCTGGATGGAGTCTTCCTCAACCTCTCCCTCTCTCCTTGCTGGATCAAGGCACGGGAGACGTCACCGGGTTGTACGTGTGTTGAACGCGGAGGTGCCGTCCGTTCGGCACTTGGTCATCGGTGATTTGGATCACGACGAGTACGACATCCAAATGTACTGTAAAATAAAACAATTTAACATCTGCTGTGAGCGAGCACAAGTATCAATCAATTTTACAATTGCTGATTTAGATCCCAAGAGGCTATATTTCTTTGTTCAACTACTATAAATAAACTAAATAAGATGAGAGTGAGAGTACATACATAAAGCTGAATGTGCAAGATCGACATCATCCCCTAAGTGCTTCTCTTCTTAACTGCTTCCTTCTGGATGTTTTGATTGTTCAATGGAAAACAAAATTCAAAAATACATGGTCAGATAATTGCAACCTCAGTTTATTATAGAAGAACGTTATTGAAAGAGTTGCATCCAACCAAAAACAAACCTTAATTTGAGACATATAGTTTGATGCCTTACCTACAGTTGTAACCTTCTGAGCAAGTATGCCAATCTGCATGTTCGAACAGAATTTCTATTGGAGAGCAAGCAGAGGTTTATACATCAGAATCTTCTATGAGAAGCAAGCAGAGGTTATACATTATATAGAGGAGACTAATAGAGAGTACCAACTCGATATTTCTTGCTGGTCCATACTTCAATTGTCGGCATGAAATGAAGCACTGCCACCGTTGCCGGCTCCTCCAAATGCCCATCGGTGTAGGCATGCTGGAGAACATACAGTACTGCACGAGTCAAACCGAAGAAGCAAAGAGCGTAGGAAAATAGACAATTGAATACTGAAAGAAAGGAGAAGATAACCACCAGATGCACAGTTCATTACATGAGTCAAATTACAATGGTTATATTCCAAGGCCATCTGACAGTCCCTATTTTACAAAGCTTGGCTTTGATGAACATACCAATCAACTACTCTTAACGTTCCACATCACCTAAGCTAGCACTGATTGCAGAAAACTTACAATATTATTTAGAGGTGCTAGTTCAAACTATGACCAATTATTTGCATGGCTTATCATCAGCAGTTATGTTTTTACTGCCTTTAGTATTTTAATTAGGCTTCATTCAGAACTGTTGCTGCACATTAAGTATGAGAAGGTAAGAACAGGCAAAATATCAATCTAGGCATTGGTCAAGTTTCAGTTGAGAATTCACACATTATGTAAGAAGTATATGTGATGATAGATTTGAATCTGAAACGAGATCAGCATATGTATACCTTGTAAAAACATCGTCCGCCAAAGGGGCAAGTATCCCTTCTAAAATCAAAGTACCTACAATCAGTCGACGTGAAATAACATATGTGTGGCTTAGACAAATGTTTCATGAATCAACCTCTACTCTGAAGAACATACAAATGAGATTCTCTCTGGAGTACTATTAACCTAACGATCATATAGTGAGATGCATGCAACCATCAGACTTATTGTTACTAACCTAAGAATTTATGTATTTCCGTCTCAAAAAGTAAAAATCCAGTCCTGAATCCGCCCGTCGCCCACGCATCTATGACAAAACCTCTTCCCCTGCTGCTCCTTGATGGTGCACCTCCTCTCCTGCTGCTCCTCGATGCTGCAACTCCTCCCCTGCTGCTCTTCGATGGTGCACCTCCACCCACGACGGCGGAACCAGCGGCCCTTGCTCCATGACACCAGACCAACCAGTAATGATGGATATGGGTTTTGGTGACCTCTGACCTGAACTGCTGCGGCTCAAAAAATCAACAAAACAAGATTAGCACGTTGGAAAGAAAATCAAAGAAGAAGTCATACGCATCAGTACATACAGCCAGCGTAGTACAAGCAACAAGCGCAGCTAGCAAGCCGGCCACCGTACATGCAGCTTGCAAGCAGTCAGCGCAGCCACCGGCCACGGGGCGCACAGCATGCGCACCTGCCGTGGAGAAGCAGGGCCGGCGCAGCACACGCAGCACCTGCGGACGGGGCGAACAGCACGCGCACCGGCCGGAGAAAAGCAGGGCCAGCGCCGCCATCCACACGCCGCGACGCCCTAGCACGGCTCCACGAAGGACGGTTGTGCCACGAATGACGTTTTCCTTCTCCGCCCCTGCACGGCGCCACCGCTGCCCCTGCTTCTCCACCCACGCCGCGACGCCCCAGCCGCTCCACCCACTCAGCGACGCGCCCGCCTCGCTCCGCTCCTCATTGCCTGCAGCACAACTCGGCGGCTAGGGTTAGCCGCAGGGGCGCGCGCAGGGACTTAACGACGAGGAGGTGCTCGAGGGTCGATGGGGGAGACAGGGAGGAGGCACGCCGGTGGCGGCCGACGGAAGAGGCGGGGCTGGTCGAGGAGATCCTGAGCGGTGGCGGCTTAGATGTGCGAGGGCGGCAGCGAAGGGATGGAGGGCGGCGGCGAACGAGGGCAGTGAGTCGTGCGTAAACCTGAGAATGGTTATTAAAAAACTGGGTGAAATGGTTCGGTTCTTACTTTGGGTTTGATTGGTTCAGGTTTTATTGGGCTGAATTTTTTTAGTTTGGTTTTGGTTTGGGTATGTGAAGAAACCAATTTGGGTATAGTTGGTTATGGGCTTAAACAGTTTGGTTATTAACGGGTGTAAACTATGGGTCCAAACCGGTTTCCGGGCATTGGTTATGTGCAATAAGCAACGACGCATCGACAACAAGTATCTTTGATCCGCGTACATGCTGCGATGCACTATGTAATTATGTATTATGGGGAAATACCACATGCAAATCGAATGTGTTTGCTTGTGCTTTAGCTAAGCAATTGATTTTAATACACTTGTCAGTGAGCTTTTCAGTCGTGGGCATTGTCTTTTTGACATTTGCTGTGTGTTGACCGTATCTCAACGATAATTTTATCCTCAAACTATTGTAGATGCACTTATGCCTTTTCTATGTCATTTGCTTCTTGACATGTCAATTTGTGCAATCATATATACATTGAAGCAAACCTATAGTTATGTATTGGGTTTAAACCCACGGTTATGTATTGGGTTTAAATTGGTTTGGGTGGAAATAATAGAGGGTTTAGTTTTGGTTGGGCTGAAAATGGCATTAAATGGGTATGGTTCAAGTATGGTTTTGAAAGAGGACATGTTGGCGTTGGTGGCATACGTTGGAAGCTCCCTTAGCCTGGATGGGTCAAGTTAAATACTGATGGATCTTTTGTTCAAGCAAATGGATCGGCAGGAAGTGGTATGATCCTTAGGGACCAAGCAGGAGACATTGTTTTCTCTTCATGCAGATGCTTACACTATTGTTCTGAAGCTTTGGAAGCGGAGCTCTCGGCGATCAAGGAAGGTTTGGCTTTGGCCTTGCAATGAAGCCAGATGTCAATTCACATTGAGACAGACTCAGTTGACGCAGTAAATTTGTTAAAGAAGAATGGTATGGATAGATCTCGTTTTGGCTTCATGGTGAATGAGATTAGATTACTCATGTCACATAGAAATACTTGTATTACTCATATTCGACGAAACCAGAATTTGGTGAGTCATGTATTAGCTAGCTATGGGAGGACCAGTGGTAGAACTGCAGTTTGGCTTGCCTCTGGTCCTGTTAATATTGTGGAACTCTGTAATTCTGAAGTAGCTGATGCTACATGAGTGATGCAAGTTATTTCCCGCAAAAAAAAAGAAAGATACATGTACGGGTATGGTTCAAATATGGTTTAAGTATGAAATCATTCTCAGATTTAGTTGTGCCAGTGAGTGGAGGCCAGGAGAGTCGTGCGTGCGTTTGGTTAGGGTTTTTTTTCGCTGGTTAATTTTCGTAGGTTTTATTTCGTTGGTTAATTTTCGCTTGTAGATGGGTGCGATGGGAGGAGCGGCCCTGGACTGCTGGGGCATCGCGACATGGTTTTTCTGGTTTTTCGCGGCTGAGCAAGAGGTGGGAGCAAGTATCAAAGAAGTATAAAAAAAATCACATTAGGTGGGACAAAAATAAAACCCGAAACGCGACCTACCAACTGAGACATTAGGAGTAGAGATTACTGAACAAAGAGAAATTCTAATACACGGTTGGGCCATATATGAACAAGCCCAGACAGAGTATGGGCTGGCCTCCATTTCTTGCAACCCTCAAAACTGAAAAACAAAAAACAGAAAGAAAAAAAAAGACGAGCAATTCGCTCCCCCCTAAAAGAGGAGCAGAGAACTCGCGACGGCGATCCCGGCGGCGACGGTACTGCGGAAGCCGGATGTCCGTGGAGCCGGAAAGCACCTGGGCGGCGCGGGAGCTCGGTCTCCCTAGCCGAAGGGGCCGTCTCCTCTGCTTCGCATCCCATCCCATCCCATCCGTCCAAGCCCTCCTCTTCCTCAGGGTCTCATACCACCACCGCCTACAGGCTACAGGCTACAGGTATCCAGGGTGACGAGCTTACAACATTACAGCTAATGCTATCAACATCCCTGGTCTTTTAGGGTTGCTACTAATACATTCCCCTTTGATCGCGCCCAAAGCGGCGCCAATTGAGCCGATCTACACGCTTGCAGGTTCCTATTCTCCAGCCACCTATGGCCTATGATGTGGTGTTCTACATGGATGCACATTCAGGGTTTTCTTCCGTCTGAGGGTGTACGCCTTGAACCTCCCGAGGAACATCACCAGGATGATGATCAGTCTCCCTTTGTCGCTCCACCTGCCGACGAACCCGTACGAGGCGTCTCTGCACGCGGAATCAGGCTTCAGTAACTTGTCGCAGCTGTAGCCGAGCGAGTATCCTACATTGCCGTACGCGCTGCGAAAAGAGAAATGTGCATTATTTTTTGAACCAGCACACTCGGTGTTCATAAGCCCCGATGGCAAGATTAGCTCAACCTTTTCTTATGCTGCTAGTTCATATTTATCCATCTATTATTTCTACAGGAAATTGCGCATAAGGATGCCAACTTGCCTGATCACTTCGAATACCACGCTGAAGATGCTGAAATTGAGTGGATCGGCAGTCAATGACTTCCTCTCAGTTATACATGCCAAAATTGTGAACATTACTAAACAAGTACGCTTGGTCATGGCAAACTTCTTCCACGTTGCCCTGCCATTCGGATTTTCCTTTTTATCCGCTAAGCTTCGGTTATCACCATATGTAGCGAGGATTGAAGTACCAGAAGGAAGGTACC
Source organism: Aegilops umbellulata (assembly GCA_032464435.1). Lineage (NCBI taxonomy): Eukaryota > Viridiplantae > Streptophyta > Magnoliopsida > Poales > Poaceae > Aegilops > Aegilops umbellulata. The sequence goes on along the minus strand of CP136055.1, from coordinate 473,554,254 downwards.
TGCAAATAAGCCCATGATCTGTTATTTGCACAAAGGTAAGATACAGAGGTAACACAGCGGACTTGTTCTAGAAAAAACTTCTTTCTCCATGGGCACTATTATATCCTGGTGTTGAAATTTGGTTGTCATTTTGACCTTCTTGGTTTTCCTGAACCTGTTGCTCTGAAATGAACTATATTTCTATCTTTGCTGAGCTCTGTCTAGTTGTTTTGATTTCAGCCTAGGTGTGTCATCTGTTTTGAGTGAACAATTTCTTATTTTGGTTTGATCTTTGTAACCCCAGCCTCCTAGGAGGATTGTACTATCCCTTCTCTTCAATGCAATGAAACGCAAAGATCTTTGAATTTCCCAATTTTTTTTCTTATTTTGGTCTAGTAGAATAAGGCACGTTCAGCTGCTAATGTGTTATTATCTTTCAAACCCTTGCGAGAATGTAAGACTGGTATGTTGCAAGCTATGATAACTAGTTTTGCCTTATTTTCTCAGTAATAGCTCTTGTCCACTTCCGACCATAATTAAGGTACAGATTTGATCTTGGTTCAGATTTATGCTGTTTTGTTATTGTCATTGTTCAGAAAGTCATGCAAAATAACTAAATAAAGGTTCAGATAGTCATATTGCTCCAGGTAATACGTGCTATCAGTAAGAGCTAACCTAAGTATGCTATTGAACTTAAGTAAATTATTAAGGGATACTCACATGGCAAGTGCAAATATCACCATAATCGGTGGAGAAAGGGTCGAGATGTTAATGACAGTTTCACCACCGTGTCTTGAATTGGCACTCTGGAACAGCGAGCCTATCAATTTCTGGAACCATCCCATTCCCTCCAAGGACTTCGAATCCCATTCGAAATAGCAAATAAGCATCGCTTGCAGCAAAATTAGCATCACTCCAGTCAGAACCAATTTGACAGAATTCTTATAAGGTTGCAAATGCCTGTATCCAATCTCCTTTGGGTGCTGAAGGATGTAAGCGTACTCTTCTCTGCTGCTCACCTTTCCCAAGGTCCATATGCTTAACCTCAACAGTGGCGCAAACAAAGTGTTGCCTACAAGAATCTGTGGGGTAACTAGAAGAAGGAAAGTCGGGTTATATTTGAAAATTGCCATGCTGTCATTTAATGGAGTGAAGCCGCAGTTTGCAAATGATGATACTGCTGTGAAGATTGAGAATGTCCACATTTTGATATGTTTACTCTTCAGTAGATGCCTTGCATCGGAATCAATCCACAGGAAGACGGTGATGACTACAGAGCTGCAAACTATTGCTGCTATGAAATAGCCTGCTACTACATGGGCCAAAATATTGCGAGATTTATGATTCATCCCTTTGCTTTCCTGTACCTGATTGTGTGGCAAGGTTTCCTCTGATTGGATGCCTTCCATATAATTCTGACTGCTGTTGTTGAAATCATCAGAGGATTCGATGTCCCTGCTTATGAAAGCCAATCTTGTCTGGAGAGCATCCTCAGTGTTGGCCCGAGCATTTTTGAAGTGCAGCCCTACCATAGAAGTGAACACTTCTCCTCCCAATATCATCAGTATGATGAAAACCCAGAGCTGCTGGCCAGAGAAGTCCTCCATCTCAATTGTTGCCATGCTTGACACCGTCACTGTGGACACAGAGGTGAATATCAGATCCAAGTTCCTTGGAGATGGCTTATTCAGTGGCGCGAGGTTCTTCAGAGCAAGGAAACCAGCAAATGATATTGACATGAGGTAAATAAGCTGGACTACCAAAGGATTGCTTTTGAATACCAGAAACAAGTAAGAGCGTCTGAATAAATCTGCTGTACACTTGGAGAGGGAACCGAGCCTTCTGGACACAAACTCATGGAAATGCTTCACCATCTCCTTGGTGACTCTGAGCGCTTCCAAGCTGAATAATGGGAGCTTCATGGCTGTACGCGATGGCAGATTCTGCAGGATAACTAGAGCTGAGCTGAATAGATGCATCTAGGTTTGTGGGCTTTTGAGTTCAGACATGGAAGTGCTGGTCCTGGCAACTGGAAGCTGTGTTTTCATGGTGTCTTATGGGTTAAGTATTCCCACCTGCAAGCATTGCCCAACACGATCAAGTTCTGGTGCTCAATATGTAGGGTGGAGTAAGACAAGTGTGTCCACCTGTACAATCATGATGCTGATTGTGTCCACAAGGGCCCGGTCACAGGTACAATTGATGCATGGACACGCATGTGCCTCTATTATTAAAACATTCAACTACTTTATGTCCCGATTGAAAGGATTTTGGGGAATTATCGTCCTTCATTCAACAGTTTTAGGTTCTAGGATATTGCTGATTTAATTTAGCACTTTATCTTCACACAGATTTTTTGTTCAGTTATTATTTTATACTTGATCCTGCAAAGTAAAGTTGCATTATTCTGGCTTGGCACTACTTTTCTAGCTGTATTCACTAGTGTATTGTGATGCTGAAATTCACTACCCTGTAAACGCGCTACTGCAAAATGATCTGTAACGTTCCACGGAGGAGACACGACTGCAATGACTGAAATAAATGCCGATTGTGAAGTTGCGTTGCAACATTTGCATTCTCTTGGTTATAGTTTCAATTATTAGTGTGGGTTGGGATAAGTGGATGTATTTAGTCCATCTGGCAGAAAGCGCCACGCAGGACAAGACTGCATTGATTGAAATACATGACTGGGATTTCAAGTTGAGTTGCAAAATTTGCATTATCTTGATTAGATGTTCAATTATCAGTACATGCTGGGATTTTCTGGGCTGGTTTTTATTGCGAATTTTTTTCCCTACAACTTAAATTCAATGATCATGTTCCGATAGACACATGTGTGTATACCGCGTCGTGCGGAGGAATGTTCAAGCGAATACAATTGTAGTGGGACTTTTCTTATCCTCCTTTCCTTACCATTTCTTTCAATGTGGCACAATCAAGTCGCACACACGTGTTATTCCTTTTATCTCCAAGGAAAAGTGTGTGGTTAGTGAGGTTGCACGAAGATAGCAATATAATTCTTTTCCATTAATAATTATTTGTGGCCTCAGATACTTCCGGACATCCAATGTGATGTGAGCACCACTTGACTGGAAAATCTCCCTGTACACACGAGGATGTGTGTATCTGCAGCTCCAGATCTGTGGCTGCCAAATTTTTGGAACAAATGACTAGCAAACCACCAGGCCAGGCTTGATTTTTTTTTTTATGATTTAAGTTTTCATTCACCTAATGTGACACTAGCAGCACTTGCAGGTGAATCTGTACAAGGATGGCAGGTAGAAGGTTCCCTCCTGCACCTTATATGACTACACAAAGATGGAAGGTAAGGAAAAGGGAAGAGAAAGCCATTCACAAAACAACATGACCACCCACCTGCAATGCAATGGCCACCGGGTGCTGCATCTAACCAAGCTTCCATCCAGGCTTTGCCACCTTTTATGCTGAACTTCTTGAGCCTTCCGAAGAGCATCACAAGAATGAGGATGAGCTTGCCAGAATCGCTCCACCTCCCGGCGAAGCCGGTCCACCTGTCGGTGCACAGCCGGTCCGGGCTGATCTGTCTACTGCAACTGTAGCCCATGGAGAAGCCCACATTTCCGTAAGCACTGCAGAGTGTGAGGCTAAAATATGTCGGCTTCCATGAAGGAAATCAATAATGCCGGAACTAAGTTGCAGTCATATTTGTTATTCGTTTTCAGGTTTTCTTGATTTGCTTTGGAGGGGGCTTGCCTGACGACTTCGACGACGATGCTGAGCACGCTGAAGTTGAGGGGGTCTTCCTCGAGGTTCTCCCTCTCGGTGATGCAGATGGCGATGACGAAGATGGCGAGGTAGGAGAGTTGTGACAGAGCCGTGCTCTTGAGCAACCTGCTCCCTTGGGTCTCCTCCGTGGGATGGTCCTTCACGCCCCAGCTCTCCTCAAATGGAAACCATGTGGTGTATGGAGGCAGGTACCTGGAAGAGAACAGAAAGACGATCAGAGACCCTTCCGTGCAATACTCTCTGAAAATCTATTATTGGAGCATGCATGATTAGGTGTTGCCCATGACGTGCAAGAACACTAATTCAGTTCTCTTTCAGAAAATGAAAAGACGCGCAAGAGAAGCGACGGGCATCAATAGCTGCAGAAGCTGGCGATTGACAGGTTGCGTCTCATGGACCAGTGACAGTGAGTGATATATGGATGGGCGTTGGCTGCCACGCTGGAGAAGCTGCACGTGCGGCCCGCTCGCTTGTCAGCTGCTTGGCTGTGAGCCTATTGATTGATTATTGATTGTTGATGCTGGCCCGTGGAGAAGCAACAGCAGCGGTGTGCTGACTGGGCATGGGCATGGGCATGTGAATGATTGGCCGGCTCTAGATGCTATCTTGTTTAGTGGCCAGCATGAGCACGCGGGAAAACCCGGCTGCAACCCATCCACTTCATGGAAGGAATGTGGAGTCGAGGACCGACGCGCCGGCCGTTCGGTCGTGTCGCCCCCTGGATGGTCGGCCCGTCGCCGTCCGTGGGTGATCTGGCCGGCGTTGCGCGGTTTCGCCGCGGAGCCTCGCCGATCCGGTCCAACCACGTTCGCAGAGAAATCGTGGAGTGACGGCGGCGTCTGCATGCGTCGTGCGTGCCACTACGGATGGATCTTCATGTAAGCCAAGGCAAGTCCTATTTACATCTTTCGCTTTCACTTTTGGAATGACTCAAGGTACTCGAATTCCCGAGAAGCTCCCCTGAGTCTTAACTACTCCCTCCGTTTTTAAATATAAGTCCTTTTAGAAATTCCAATATAAACTACATACGAAGTAAAAATGAGTGAATCTATACTTAAAACTATATCTATATACATTCATATGTACTAGTTCATATTAAAATATCTAGAAAGACTTATATTTAAGAACCGAGGGAGTAACAACCATGCACAAAAGGATGTTCCACCAGCTCGTGACCCATCTTCGCCGGTTCATCAGAGATGGGCACACGCGCGAGTGAAGATGTCGGGAGAAATTAGCTTCTCCGCCCGGCCGTCACATGCATGCCTCTGCCAACCTAAGACGCCAACGGGATAATCAATGGCCGTGGAAGCTTATAATAATGTAATTCACGGGTCCAGATACTTTTTGACCCTAGCGCGTGGCGCTTGTCTTTTTTTAGGGAATGGTTGTACGCGCAAGATGTACTACTGTTCAATGATTCAACGTCCTTCTGTAAGGCCCACCCTCACCCCCCAGCCATGCGAGCCTCGCTATTGCGGAGAAGTACATTGACTGATGCCACTTGTCAACAGAAGGCAGATAAAATGTCGCTATGAGCGGAAGAGATGCATGGGGTTTTGGCTTGGAGCACATGAAGAAAAGCTTCTAGCTTGTCAATTATATTGTATATAGAGGTAAATACACCGGAGGTCCTAAAACTTGCACGCGGCGGTCACTTTGATGCACAAAGTTGTAAAATACGTGTTTGTGGTCGCTAAACTTGCGAGGCCGTTCAAATACAGTCACTCTCACCGTATGTATGCGTATCTGTTGATGCCAGCATGGCATGGGCCTGTTGTCAGACGCTGTAAATGTTCTTGTATGATAGATTTTTGTAGAAAATACCTCAGCTCTTCTTTTATTTACGTAGGAAGCCCCTCAAATAAAAAAAGAATTGGGGCGGGGGATTTCGATTCCACGACATCTGCTGGGTGGCTCGCTTGGACAACCACCACGCCAACACTCCCTAATGCTAAATTAGCACGACAACCTTATATATCCTATCAGCATGGACCAAGAAAAATTAATGAAGAAATCTATCTAATAACCTGTGCAACCAGCGGATTTGAACCTGTGACATGGTGATTCACTCGCGCATAAGCTAACCACCAGGTAACTGCGACATGTGATGTAGTTTCTGGACGAACAATGTATGTGTTTTTATCACTCTTGTTCTATGTAAGTACGTGCCATTTTAAAAAGTGTTTAAACATTGTAAACAATGTTTGTGTAATTAAAAATATGTTCGTGCATTAAAAAAACTATGCAAACAGTTTTTTGAACTATGCGATCATAATTGTACATTCTGTAAACTGCATGAATATATATATTTTTGAAATGTGTCAACATTTTCTAATTTATACAAATATTTTTTACAGTGTTTAACCATTTTTATAAATGTCATGTAGTTTTTTTAACGCATGTACATATTTTGAAGTGCACAAACAATCTTTTCTAAAGTTTAAAATTCTTTTTTAATATTTAATTAAGGAAATATAAATATTCACTTGTTTTACTTATGAATTATATTCAACAAAATTATAATTTAAATATTATACACAATTAAATATTCTTACCAACAGTTTTGATTTTAAATTATGAATATTGTAAACTATACAAACATTGAACTATACAAAATGTGCCTGTATTTATTGAAATGCTTGTATAAGTAAAATAGTTTATGAATTTACTTATAAAATTTATTAGTATTATAATTATAAAAAATATTATTCATAAATATCATTCGAAAAAATACATGAACAATTTTTTTATGATCCATGAATTTCTAAAATAAAACGAATAGGTGTAATGATACAACATTTTTTAATTATGAATATTTCTAAAAGTTGCACATTTTTAGAATTATGAATATTAAAAAAACTATTTCTGTTATTATTATACAAACATTTTTATAATTTATAAGTATTATTTTAGAATAATACATGAACAATATTTGAAAGGTATCTTATTATTGGCATTATAATTTAAATACCATCTACAAATTTCTGAACAAATAAACAAGTGCAAAATAGGTCGCGCGGACCGCAGACCATTTCTGCTCCATGAGCGCTTCCGTTTTTGTACATTAAGTGTAGCTATCCATAATAGTTTTGTACATACATGTGGTGCAGTGGCTGGGACGTGTATTGTTCTAGCATTACGTCGAGGGTTTGAGACCTGGTCGTCATGCTATTTTTTGGATAAATTATCGCTCCTCCTGAGAGGTAGGTCCCATTGGTGGTTGACTTCTTTTGCACAAAACGAAAAAAAAGCAGGGATTTTGTGCAATAATGCGTCCATGTGTGACAGCGGGCCGTGCCAAGCCGGTGTGGACGGATACGTCTGCGTATGGTGAGAGTGACTGTATTTGAACGGTCTTGCAAGTTTAGTGATCATGAACATGTTTTTTACAACTTTGTGTACTAAAATGAACGTTGCGTGCAAGTTCTATAACCCTGATGTATTTACCTCGACCGGAAAGGTAAATTTGTTCGATTTTTATGACATGCAAACATGCAATGCAGAAACGGAGAAAAATAAAATCCTAGCTAGTAGCTCCCAAAATATAGTGTGCAATATATATGTTGGGAACTAGGAATCATGAAGGGAAACAAACTGTGAACTTAGCTAGGTTAATTAGTTTGCCACGTGGGAGCATGGCACTCTTGTTAGCATCAGCACGGCAGCTGATTTGGTAAGAGCATCTTCAACAGGCGCATAAAAGTATCGCGCGCTAAAATGATTTTAGCGCGCCACTGTAGTACTTTTAGCGTGCCGTGCCGAACTCAACATTGATTTATCAGATGCCAAAAAACACACGCCCAAAAGAACACGCAATGCGAATTGTAAAGCACGCGCAATCCGGCGTCCAAAATTTGCAGCTTCTGATAGCGTTTTTTAGCGCGTGTCCAATCCTTTTTGCGCGTGCACTATTTTACAGCTTTTGCTGGAGCTGTCCGGCGTCCAAAAAACCTGAATTTTAGCGCACGGAGCAGTTTTTATGCGCATGTTGGAGATGCTCTAAAGAGAAAGAGGACTCACATCATGAGCATGAAGAGGACGAGGATGGCCGGCGACAGGGTGGAGAGGTCGAGGGTCGACTCGCCGGTGTGCCGGGTGTTCACCGCCACGAACACCGCGTTGGACACCTTCTCCCATCGGCCCATACCCCGCAGCGCGCCACCCCACTCCATGCCGCACACCATGCACACCTGCACGGCGACGAGCCCGGCCACCGTTGCCGCCAGCATCGCGCACCGCCGCGCCGGGAGCAGGTGATAGTACCCCGTCAGCTCCCTGCCGTTTCTCGCCGTCATCTCCACCAGCTCCGGCCTCCGCGTCGCTGCGGCAGCAGCGCGCACGCACACGGCCAGCAGCGTCGGGAACAGCGTGTTCCCCGACAGCGCCAGCGGCACTAGCAGCAGCTGCAGCCCGGTGTCCCGCCTGAACGCCGCCATGTTCTCGTTGTTCGGCATGAACCCGCAGTTCGAGAACGTGGAAACCGTCGTGAACACGGCGAAGGTCCACACGCCCAGGGCCTTGCTCCGCAGCGTCCGCCTCGCGCCGGGAGACGCGTAGACGTAAGCAGCAATGGCGGCGCCGCCGAGTACGTGCACCGCCACGACGATGGCGAGGACGACTAGGGACAGCGAGCGCACGGCCTCGCGCCGCAGCAGCTTCGCGTCTATCGGGTTTTTGCTCGTCTCGTCGGAGTTTCTCGTCCAGCTGTCGATGCCGGTGGCGTTAGCAACTTGTGGCGTTGTCTCGAGCTCGACTCCTTCGTCGTCGTGGCTCTCGGCGCGCTGTGATATGCTTATAGTACCTTGTTTCCTCAGCTTGGACCACTTGGACGCGAGGCCTACAAGCGACACGAACACCTCGCCTCCTGTGAACATGAGCACGGCGAGGACGAAGAGCTGGCCGTCGGAGAACACCTCCATCTCGACGGCAGACATGCTCGACACCGTCACGGCTGACACGGCGGTGAAGAACAGGTCAATGCCACGGGGCCGGCCCCTCCCGCCGCCGTCGCCGACCGGCGGCGCACGGAACTTGAGCTCGTCCAGGAGAAGGTACCCGAGCCAGGAGACGAGGAGGATGTAGGCGGCGTGTACGAACAGCGAGCCGAGCTGAGGCGGACAGACCTGCCCGGCGCCGCACCGGAGCGCGTGCCACCACCGCGCCGCGCGCTCCTTGACGTGGTGGTGCGCGTAGGATTTGCAGCGGGAGCAGAGGCGGGACATTGCCTTGTCGAGCGCCGCGGCCGTGCGCCGCACGTGGTGCGAGAGTTGGCGGAGCTTATGGCGAGCTCCTGCCATGATGTGGGTTTCGTGTACTGTTTTGGACGTGCACAGCGGTGGTATTATGGGTTTTACGTGCACTAAAGCTGTGCATGCACGGGCCGGTGGCCTACGTGTTTCGCTGCTTGAGTTGTGAGTGGAGACGTCCGTCACGTATATATACAGGGAGGACGCGGAGTTCACGGTGTGTAAGTGCAACGTACGGGTGGAAGTTGAACGGGAGACTGCGCGCCTCTCTAGACGCCCCATCTTCAACCACGAACACAAAGATGCTTCTTTTCTTACCTTTGATTACTGGTGCATAGTTTCGGTGTTTTTAAGAGATTTTTCTCATTTCTAAAAAGGTAAAAGTTACGTAAGCATCGTCGAATACATTTTCCGCACGATGCAACTTTAGTTTAAAGAACATGGTTGCACATCTCTAACTTACCGTTGTACGCAAGTTTAAAATGTCTAGCCACTGAGTTTTTGTTAGACTACGAGTCCAGGGAATAGATCATATCCTCGTCGGACCCAAAAACACCTCCCTAGTGTACTTCAAGAGCAGCGTCACAAGCATGCGTTTGTCTGGACTTTGGAGTATATCCTAGATGATCCCATTTAAGATGATGAATCAATTCTTTTTGAGGAAATGGTTGTAGAAGTTGGAAAACACTAATGGAATTTGGCAGAAGTTGTTTGAAAGAAAATACCATAGCAAGAAAACCCTATCAGGATGGGGTGATGATGGTGGTGGTTCACACTTTTTGCAAGGTCTGATGAACGTTAACCATACACTTCAAAAGCTTGCTAGAAGGGTTCTAGGAGATGGCTCTAAAACTCTTTTTGGGAAGATGTCTGGCTTGGCGATAAGAGACTGGCTGAGAGATTCCCCTGATTGTATAACATATCTTTCTCTAAGTTCATCACTGTTCAGTCTGCCAAAACTAGAGGCTGGGATGGTTTTGAACTTAGGAAGGCACTCTATGGGGAGACTGAGCGGCAATGGATTGCTCTGAAAAAATTGCTATATGAAGTGGAACTCTCTAATGATAAGGGTAGCGTAAAGTGGACCCTGAATAACAAGAATAATATTGTTGTGAGAGACTTGTACCTTCATTTTAAGGCTGTTACATTAGTAGGTTACAGATTTATCTTGAACGGATCTGCTAAAAATCAGTGGACTGAGACTTCGGCCAGCCGTCCGATCTGTGTTGGGGTAAAGATTCGTGCTGAGGCGCTTTGTCCCTCTTTTCGGCCCGTGTAAGGCGCAGACCGGCCCGTTTCATGTTTTACATCGAAGCTCGGCCGCGCGTGAGCGTTTGTGGTTTTGTGGGCTGGGTCAGTTTGTCCGAGGTGGGCTTCTTTTGTTTGTTTGTTCTATCTTATGTTTTTTTCTCGAGCCACTGGGAGGGAAGGGGACCAGGCACCGTGGTAATTAAGAGGGGGATGGGGAAGAGGCCACCTGTGGTAAATATGAGGCGAGGGGGCAGTTAGCTACTGTCATTTCTTCTCTATCGTTTTCACTCTCTCAATTCTCCCTCTCTCAAATATGTAGAAGTGCTTTGCTGCTCCCCGCAGGGGTTCTCTGACGGACAGATCCGACCGTTCCTGCACTACCAGCCAGAGAGGAATGGCCGACGCTGCTGGCCAAGTGAGTCATCCAGAAGCTTGATTGCTTTTTCTTGTTTGCACGCCACACCATAGATCTGAGTAGGGTTGTAGGATTTTTGTTTTGTATCAAGTATATTGGTTTAGTAGGTTCAAGTAGAGAATCGCCCCCAGTGTGTAGCTCTTTTTTTATTAGATTTTTTCCTTTTTTGTGTGTGTTCGTGTGTATCAAGATGCATGCTGGATTTTTAGTGGTATACGTAGGTTTGCATGTGTCCATATAATGTGGATTCTGAACTGAAGATTACATAAGTAAAAATATAAGAATTTTTGCAAGGTTTTTAGTGTCTGCAAGTATGTTTGTACATGTATTCATGCTCAGTTCTTCTTTTCATTTTTTGTTTTTCAAGTATGCTTTCAAGTGAAAAATCTGAAATTTGTTTTACCTTTGTTTATGACAGTTTCCCCTACTGTATTTTCTGAAATAATTCAAAGACCAAAGAAAGTTTGATGGTTTTGATAAAAAAACACTCACATATTTTTTCTCTCTTTTTGTTTTTTTCCATGACGCACAAAAAATACCCAAGAAAGTTGATGTTGCTGCGCCGTTCGAAGAACAGGGGGTTGTCGGTATTTGGGTGGATGGTCAGAGATTCAAAAAAAAATCTCATACAAAACTGTTGATGACGGCCGCATTGTGTTTGGCAGCAAGAAGTGGAAAGAGTTCGTAGCTAGCATAGGACTCAAGGTCAACATAGCTGTTCTTATTGGCTTCAAGAGCAGCACGAGGGGTGATGTCCATGTCTTGGTTATCTTGAAGAAGCTTGGCTAGGCACCACCCAGAGCAGTTGATTACAAGCAGAGTTGGGTCTACAATATTCATCTTTGGGTATTCTATATTTTGTGTAGAAGTCTGTATGCCGAACCTTTTCGTCTATGCCATGTTGAACCTGTCATTGTAGTTTGTGTTCTTATGTGTCTGCTGAACAGTTGGCGTGAATTACCTATGCTGGAAACCCTTCTACATGATATTCAACTTTTCACCTAAGTATTTTTTGTTAAGTTTTTCAGTAACCATACATACCTTTTAATCTATGTGTATATGTGTTTTTTTTAATGTCAAAATGTGTGTTCCTGTATTCATTTCAAGGACACCAGACTTCCTCTATACATGTGGATTTTTTTCATGCTATCTACTATGTAATTTTCTTGAAGGACTTCATGCTATCCCGCTAGTTTATGTGTTTTTGAATGTGGTGCCGAGGGACACGCTCCTCACACACATTGAATGGTTAATGTAGATGATGAAATTTTTGAAAAATTAAGCCTCTCATGAGCTAATTCGAAAACTCTTTTTTTTAGTTTTTTGTGTTTTTTGTGGCTTTTTTAATATGCATGATTTTTTATATGTAGATGATGAGTGTGTGTGTGTGTGTGTGTGTGTGTGTGTGTGTGTGTGTGCGCGCGCGCGCGCGTGCGCGCTCGCACTGAACCCCCTTTGTACATGATGTTGCCTCAACTTTTTTCTTTTTTTATACATTGATGGATGTGTGTGTGTGTGTGTGTGTGTGTGTTTGGAATTAGCTAGAACATTTTTTTATATATTTTTCTCCTGACTTGGTTGCAACTAGGTTTTGTTTACTTGGAGGCGGGAGAGAGCGAGAGGGACAATTGCATGGCCATTTTTTGCACCGGAGGATTTGTTCGCCTTTTGTTGGTGGGTGCGACGAGAAGAGAAAGGGGCGGCCAGTTGCATTTTTTCTAACCATAGTCATGTTGTGGCATGTCTTCTAACTTGGTAACTTTTTTTTGGTTTGTCGGAGTGGGCTGCGGGAAGAGGGAGGGAGAGAGAGAGAGAGAGAGATTGTTGTCATTGCAACTGCATGTTTTCAAATATGGTTGCAATTGCATGTCTTTTTCTAACTTGGTCGCAACTCGGCTTTTGTTTTGTCGGACGAGGAAAGGTCCAGTTTGCATGTCCCCGCACAATTGAATGTCTTCTAACTTTGTTTTTGCAACCTAGGGCCTTTGTTTTTTCGCGGGGGGGGGGGGGGGGGGGAGGGCGGCACCTAGAGGGAAGGAGTTTTTTCTAACTTGATTCTTTGCAACTGGGCCTTTTGTTTTTGTCAGAGGGGGCCAATAGCATGTCCCACACTGGACACACAACTGCATGTCTTCTAACTTCGTTGCAATTGGGGAGCTTTGTTTTGTCGAAGGGGACGGCGAAAAGAGAGAGGTGGCCAGTTGCATGTACCACACTAAGCACGCAACTGCATGTCTTCTAACTTGGTCGCAGTCGGAGGCCTTTGTGTTGTCGGAGAGGGCGGCATCGAGAGAGAAGGTGGTCAGTTTTTGCATGCTTAATTGTAGTCACGCAACTGCAATGTCTTTTCAACAATGGTCGCAACTGCATGTCTTCTAACTTGGTCGCAATTGGGAGCTTTGTTTTGTCGGAGGGGACGACGGGAAGAGAGAGGTGGCTAGTTGCATGTCCCACACTAGGCACGCAACTGCATGTCTTCTAACTTGATCGCAATTGGGGGGTCTTTGTTTTGTCGGAGGGGTGGCATCGAGAGAGAGAGAGAGAAATAGAGAGAGAGAGAGAGAGAGAGAGAAAGAGAGTGAGTGAGAGAGAGAGAGAGAGAGAGAGTGTGAGAGAGAGAGAGAGGAGTTGCATGTCCCACACTAGGAAACACAACCGCATGTCCTCTGACTTGGTTGCAGTTGGAGGCTTTTGTTTTGTCGAAGAGGGCGGTGGAAAGAGAGAGGGAGAGGGGCCAGTTGCATGTTCCACACTAGGCACGCAACTGTGTGTCTTCAAACTTGATCGCAATTGGGGACCTTTGTTTTCTCGAAGGAGGGTGGCGTCAAGAGAGAGAGGGAGGGGGAGAGAGGAGGGGCAGTTGCATGCTCAAATGTAGGCACGCAATTGCATGTCTTCCAGCATGGTCGGAACTGCATGTCTTTTAACTTGGTTCCAACTCGACTTTCATTTTTTTTGTATGGGGAGAAGGGTTAGTTGCATGTCGCACACTAGGCATGGAACTGCAGTCTTCCGACATGGTCGCAACTGCGTGTCTTTCATAACTTGGTTGCAACTCTAACTTTCATTTTTATTGTATGGGGAGAGAGGCTAGTTGCATGTGCCACACTAGGCACGCAACTACATGTGTTCGAACTAGGTCGCAACTCGGGACCTTCGTTTTGTCAGAGTGGGCAGTGTCGAGAGAGAGAGAGAGAGGGGCCAGTTGCATGACCAACCGTACGCACAGAATTGCAAGTCTTTCCACATAGTCGCAACTGCATGTCTTATAACTTGTTTGCAACTCGAATTTCATTTTTGTTGCAGCGGGAGAGGGGCCAGTTGCATGTCCCACACTAGGCATGAAGTTGCGTGTCTTCTAACTTGGTCACAACTGGGGACCTTTGTTTTTGTCGGAGGGGGCGGCGTGGAGAGAGAGGCGGCCAATTTGCAAGCTCAACCATAGGCATGCAACTCCATGTCTTCTAGCATGGTCGCTACCGCATGTCTTATAACTTGGTTGCAACTCGACTTTTCATTTTCTGTTGTACGGGGAGAGGGGACCAGTTGCATGTCCCACACTAGGCACGCAACTGCATGTCTCCTAACTTGGTCGCAACTGAGGACCTTTGTTTTGTTGGAGGGGGCAGTTGCATGCTCAAATGTAGGCACACAACTACATGTCTTCTAGCATGGTTGTAACTCCATGTCTTATAACTTGGTTGCAACTCGAATTTTCATTTTGCATGGTCGACACTAGGCTTGCAATTGCAAGTGTCGCCCTCGAATACAATTGCATGTCTCCCTCCCGACTGCAACTGGCCTTATGTTTTTGTTGGATGCCGACGGGAAATGAGGCGGGCAGTTGCATGCCTAACACTAGGCTTGCAACTGCAATTGCATGCCTACAGACCAACTGCAACTGACCTTTTGTTTTGTTGGTGGGCGGCCGAGAGGAGGCTAGTTGCATGTCTAACACTAGGGTTGCAACTGCATGTATCTCCCCTAGACTACAATTTCATGCCTATACACTCAAACGCAACTAACCTTTTATGTGGTCAGTGGGAGGTGCGAAAGGGGGACAATTGCATGCCCGACACTAGGCTTGCAACTACAAGTGTCGCCCTTGACTGCAATCGCATGCCTACACACCTGATTGCAACTGACTTTTTTGATTTGTCAATGGTCCATGGGAGACCGGGGGGAGTTGCATGTCTAACACTAAGCATGAAAATGCAAGTGTCGCCCTATCTGCAATTGCATGTCGGGACACCCGACCACAACTGACATTTTGTTTTGTCGGTGGGCAGTGGGAGAGCGGGCAGTTGCATGCCCGACACTAGGATTGCAACTACAAGTGTACCCCACGACTGCAATTGCATGCTCCCTGCTGACTGTAAATGTCCTTGTATTTTTGTCAAAAGCCGGTGGGAGAGGAGGGGGCAGTTGAATGCCTGACACTAGGCTTGCAACTGCAAGTGTCACCCTCAACTGCAATTTCATGTCTCCCTCGTGACTGCAAGTGGCCTTGTGTTTTTGTTGGAGGCCGGCGGGAGAGGAGGGGGTAGTTGCTGTTGGGGAACGTTGCAGAAAACAAAAATTTTCCTACGGTTTCACCAAGATCCATCTATGAGTTCATCTAGCAACGAGTGATCGGATGCATCTACATACCTTTGTAGATCGCGAGCGGAAGCGTTCAGAGAACGGGGATGAGGCAGTCGTACACGACGTGATCCAAATCACCGGAGATCCTAGCACCGAACGGACGACACCTCCGCGTTCAACACACGTACGGTCAGCGTGACGTCTCCTCCTTCTTGATCCAGCAAGGGGGAAGGAGAGGTTGATGAAGATCCAGCAGCACGACGGCGTGGTGGTGGATGCAGGGCGTCACAGCAGCAGGGCTTCGCCGTGCACTGAGAGGGAGAGGTGTAGCAGGGTGAGAGGGAGGCGCCAGGGTCAAGGGGTGCCGCTGCCCCTCCCTCCCCCCTTTATATAGGCCCCTGGGGGGCGCCGGCCCTTGGGAGATCCAATCTCCAAGGGGGCAGCGGCCAAGGGGGGTGGAGTGCCCCCCAAGGCAAGTGTGCGCCCCCCACCCTAGGGTTCCAACCCTAGGCGCAGGGGGTGGGCCTTGGGGGGTGCACCAGCCCACTAAGGGCTGGCCCCCTCCCACTTCAGCCCATGGGGCCCTCCGGGATGGGTGGCCCCACCCGGTGGACCCCCGGGACCCATCTGGTGGTCCCGGTACAATACCAGTGACCCCCAGATCACTCCCGATGGCCGAAACTGCACTTCCTATATATAATTCTTCACCTCCGGATTATTCCGAAACTCCTCGTGACGTCCGGGATCTCATCCGGGACTCCGAACAACATTCGGGTTACTGCATATACATATCTTCACAACCCTAGCGTCACCGAACCTTAAGTGTGTAGACCCTACGGGTTCGGGAGACAGGCAGACATGACCGAGACAGCTCTCGGGCAATAACCAACAACGGGATCTGGATACCCATGTTGGCTCCCACATGCTCCACGATGATCTCATCAGATGAACCACGATGTCGAGGATTCAATTAATCCCGTATACAATTCCCTTTGTCAATCGGTATTTTACTTGCCCGAGATTCGATCGTCGGTATCCCAATACCTTGTTCAATCTCGTCACCGGCAAGTCACTTTACTCGTACCGTAATGCATGATCCCGTGATCAAACACTTTGATCACATTGAGCTCATTATGATGATGCATTACCGAGTGGGCCCGGTGATACCTCTCCGTCAAGCGGAGTGACAAATCCCAGTCTCGATCCGTGTCAACCCAACAGACACTTTCGGAGATACCCGTAGTCTACCTTTATAGTCACCCAGTTACGTTGTGACGTTTGGTATACCCAAAGCACTCCTACGGTATCCGGGAGTTACACGATCTCATGGTCTAAGGAAAAGATACTTGACATTGGAAAACTCTAGCAAACGAACTATACGATCTTGTGCTATGTTTAGGATTGGGTCTTGTCCATCACATCATTCTCCTAATGATGTGATCTCGTTATCAATGACATCCAATGTCCATAGTCAGGAAACCATGACTATCTGTCGATCAACGAGCTAGTCAACTAGAGGCTTACTAGGGACATGTTGGTGTCTATTATTCACACATGTATTACGATTTCCGGATAACACAATTATAGCATGAATAAAGACAATTATCATGAACAAGGAAATATACTAATAATGCTTTTATTATTGCCTCTAGGGCATATTTCCAACAGTCTCCCACTTGCACTAGAGTCAATAATCTAGTTACATTGTGATGAATCGAACACCCATGGAATTCTGGTGTTGATCATGTTTTGCTCTAGGGAGAGGTTTAGTCAACGGATCTGCTACATTCAGGTCCGTATACACTTTAAAAATATCTATGTCTCCATCTTGAACATTTTCACGAATGGAGTTGAAGCGACGCTTGATGTGCCTGGTCTTCTTGTGAAACCTGGGCTCCTTGGCAAGTGCAATAGCTCCAGTATTGTCACAGAAGAGTTTGATTGGCCCCGACGCATTGGGTATGACTCCGAGGTCGGTGATGAACTCCTTCACCCAAATTGCTTCATGTGCTGCCTCCGAGGCTGCCATGTACTCCGCTTCACATGTAGATCCCGCCACGACGCTCTGCTTGCAACTGCACCAGCCTACTGCCCCACCATTCAAAATATACACGTATCCGGTTTGTGACTTAGAGTCATCCAGATCTGTGTCGAAGCTAGCGTCGACGTAACCCTTTACGACGAGCTCTTCGTCACCTCCATAAACGAGAAACATTTCCTTAGTCCTTTTCAGGTACTTCAGGATATTCTTGACCGCTGTCCAGTGTTCCTTGCCGGGATTACTTTGGTACCTTCCTACCAAACTTACGGCAAGGTTTACATCAGGTCTGGTACACAGCATAGCATATATAATAGGGGATGACACTCATCTCTTCTATATCTTCTGCCGTGGTCGGACATTGAGCTGAGCTCAATTTCACACCTTGTAACACAGGTAAGAACCCCTTCTTAGATTGATACATATTGAACTTCTTCAATATCTTATCAAGGTATGTGCTTTGTTAAAGACCTATGAGGCGTCTTGATCTATCTCTATAGATCTTGATGGCTAATATATAAGCAGCTTCTCCAAGGTCCTTCATTGAAAAACTCTTATTCAAGTAGACCTTAATGCTTTTCAAGAGTTCTATATCATTTCCCATCAAAAGTATGTCATCTACATATAATATGAGAAATGCTACAGAGCTCCCACTCACTTTCTTGTAAATACAGGCTTCTCCATAAGTCTGCGTAAATCCAAACGCTTTGATCATCTCATCAAAGTGAATGTTCCAACTCCGAGATGCTTGCACCAGCCCATAAATCGAGCGTTGGAGCTTGCACACCTTGTCAGCATTCTTAGGATCGACAAAACCTTCCGGCTGCATCATATACAATTCTTCCTTAAGGAAACCATTAAGGAATGCCGTTTTGACATCCATTTGCCATATTTCATAATCGTAGAATGCGGCAATCGCTAACATGATTCGGACGGACTTCAGCTTCACTACCGGTGAGAAAGTCTCATCATAGTCAACCCCTTGAACTTGTCGATACCCCTTAGCGACAAGCCGAGCTTTATAGATGGTCACATTACCATCCGCGTCAGTCTTCTTCTTAAAGATCCATTTATTTTCTATGGCTCACCACTCAACGGGCAAGTCAGTCAAAGTCCATACTTCGTTTTCATACATGGATCCTATCTCGGATTTCATGGCTTCCAGCCATTTGTCGGAATCCGGGCCCGCCATTGCTTCTTCATAGTTCGAAGGTTCACCGTTGTCTAACAACATGATTTTCAAGACAGGGTTGCCGTACCACTCTGGTGCGGAACATGTCCTTGTGGACCTACGAATTTCAGTAGGAGCTTGATTAGAAGCATCTTGATCATCATCATTAATTTCCTCTCTAGTCGGTGCAGGCACCTCAGAAACGTTTTCTTGAGTTGCGCCATTTTCCGGTTCAAGAGGTAACACTTCATCAAGTTCTACTTTCCTCCCACTTACTTCTTTCGAGAGAAACTCCTTCTCTAGAAAGGATCCATTCTTGGCAACAAAGATCTTGCCTTCGGATCTGAGGTAGAAGGTATACCCAATAGTTTCTTTAGGGTATCCTATGAAGACGCATTTTTCCGACTTGGGTTCGAGCTTTTCAGGTTGAAGTTTCTTGACATAAGCATCGCATCCCCAAACTTTTAGAAACGACAGCTTAGGTTTCTTCCCAAACCATAATTCATACGGTGTCGTCTCAACGGATTTCGACGGAGCCCTATTTAAAGTGAATGCGGCAGTCTCTAAAGCATATCCCCAAAAAGATAGCGGTAGATCGGTAAGAGACATCATAGATCGCACCATATCTAATAGAGTGCGATTACGACGTTCGGACACACCATTACGCTGAGGTGTTCCAGGCGGCGTGAGTTGTGAAACTATTCCATATTTTCTTAAGTGTGTGCCAAATTCGTGACTCAAGTATTCTCCTCCACGATCTGATCATAGAAACTTGATCTTTCTATCACGTTGATTTTCAACCTCACTCTAAAATTCCTTGAACTTTTCAAAGGTCTCAGACTTGTGTTTCATTAAGTAGATATACCCATATCTACTCAAGTCATCAGTGAGGGTGAGAACATAACGATAGCCACCGCTAGCCTCAACACTCATTGGACCGCACACATCAGTATGTATGATTTCCAATAAGTTGGTTGCTCGCTCCATTGTTCCTGAGAACGGAGTCTTGGTCATTTTACCCATGAGGCATGGTTCGCACGTGTCAAATGATTCATAATCAAGAGACTCTAAAAGTCCATCTGCATGGAGCTTCTTCATGCGTTTGACACCTATGTGACCAAGGCGGCAGTGCCACAAGTATGTGGGACTATTGTTATCAACTTTAACTCTTTTGGTATTCACACTATGAATATGTGTATCATCACGTACGAGATTCATTAAGAATAAACCATTAACCATCGGAGCATGACCATAAAACATTTCACTCATATAAATAGAACAACCATTATTCTCGGATTTAAATGAGTAGCCATCTCGAATCAAACGAGATCCAGACACAATGTTCATGCTCAAACTTGGCACTAAATAACAATTATTGAGGTTTAAAACTAATCCCGTAGGTAAATGTAGAGGTAGCGTGCCGACGGCGATCACATCGACCTTGGAACCATTCCCGACGCGCATCATCACCTCGTCCTTTGCCAGTCTCCGTTTATTCCGCAGCTCCTGCTTTGAGTTACAAATGTGAGCAACTGCACCGGTATCAAATACCCAAGAGCTACTACGAGTACTGGTAAGGTACACATCAATTACATGTATATCACATATACCTTTTGTTTTGCCGGCCTTCTTGTCTGCTAAGTATTTGGGGCAGTTCCGCTTCCAGTGACCACTTCCCTTGCAATAAAAGCACTCAGTCTCGGGCTTGGGTCCATTCTTTGGCTTCTTCCCGACAGCTTGCTTGCCGGGCGCGGCAACTTCCTTGCCGTCCTTCTTGAAGTTTTTTTACCCTTGCCCTTCTTGAACTTAGCGGTTTTATTCACCATCAACACTTGATGTTCCTTCTTGACTTCTACCTCTGCTGATTTCAGCATAGCAAATACTTCAGGAATGGTCTTTTCCATCCCCTGCATATTGAAGTTCATCACAAAGCTCTTGTAGCTTGGTGGAAGCGACTGGAGGATTCTGTCAATGACCGCATCGTCCGGGAGATTAACTCCCAGCTGAGTCAAGCGGTTATGTAACCCTGACATAGTGAGTATGTGCTCACTGACAGAACTATTTTCCTCCATCTTACAGCTGAAGAATTTGTCGGAGACTTCATATCTCTCGACCCGGGCATGAGCTTGGAAAACCATTTTCATCTCTTCGAACATCTCATATGCTCCGTGTCTCTCAAAACGCTTTTGGAGCCCCGGCTCTAAGCTGTAAAGCATGCCGCACTGAACGAGGGAGTAGTCATCGGTACGTGCCTGCCAAGCGTTCATAACGTCTTGTTCTGCAGGGAGAATAGGTGCGTCACCCAGCGGTGCTCGTAGGACATAATCTTTCTTGGCAGCTATGGGGATGATCCTCAGGTTCCGGACCCAGTCCGTATAGTTGCTGCCATCGTCTTTCAGCTTGGTTTTCTCTAGGAACGCGTTGAAGTTGAGGACTACGTTGGCCATTTGATCTACAAGACATATTGTAAATATTTTAGACTAAGTTCATGATAATAAAGTTCATCTAATCAAATTATTTAATGAACTCCCACTTAGATAGACATCCCTCTTCTGGTCATCTAAGTATAGCATGATCTGAGTCAACTAGGCCGTGTCCGATCATCACGTGAGACGGACTAGTCAACATCGATGAACATCTTCATGTTGATCGTATCTTCTATACGACTCATGCTCGACCTTTCGGTCTTCTGTGTTCCGAGGCCATGTCTGTACATGCTAGGCTCGTCAAGTCAACCTAAGTGTTTGCATGTGTAAATCTGTATGTGAACGTTAGAATCTATCACACCTGATCATCACGTGGTGCTTCGAAACAACGAACTGTCGCAACGGTGCACAGTTAGGGGGAACACTTCTTGAAATTATTATGAGGGATCATCTTATCTACTACCGTCGTTCTAAGTAAACAAGATGCAAAACATGATAAACATCACATGCAATCAAATAATAAACGTGACATGATATGGCCAGTATCACATAGCTCCTTTGATCTCCATCTTGGGGCTCCATGATCATCTTTGTCACCGGCTTGACACCATGATCTCCATCATCATGATCTCCATCATCGTGTCTCCATGAAGTTGCTCGCCAACTATTACTTCTACTACTATGGCTAACGCGTTTAGCAATAAAGTAAAGTAATTTACATGGCGTTTCTCAATGACACGTAGGTCATACAAAAAATAAAGACAACTCCTATGGCTCCTGCCGGTTGTCATACTCATCGACATGCAAGTCGTGATTCCTATTACAATAGCATGAACATCTCATACATCACATATAGATCATTCATCATTCATCACAACTTTGGCCATATCATATCACAAAGCACTTGCTGCAAAAACAAGTTAGACGTCCTCTAATTGTTGTTGCAAGTTTTACATGGCTGAATTAGGGTTCTAGCAAGAACGTTTTCTTACCTACGTGAAAGCCACAACGTGATTTGTCAACTTCTATTTACCCTTCATAAGGACCCTTTTCATCGAATCCGTTCCAACTAAAGTGGGAGAGACAGACACCCGCCAGCCACCTTATGCAACTAGTGCATGTTAGTCGGTGGAACCGGTCTCACGTAAGCGTACGTGTAAGGTTGGTCCGGGCCGCTTCATCCCACAATACCACTGAAGCAAGATAAGACTAGTAGCGGCAAGAAAGTTGACAAATCTACGCCCACAACAAATTGTGTTCTACTCGCGCAAGAAGAACTACGCATAGACCTAGCTCATGATGCCACTGTTGGGGAACGTTGCAGAAAACAAAAAATTTCCTACGGTTTCACCAAGATCCATCTATGAGTTCATCTAGCAACGAGTGATCGGATGCATCTACATACCTTTGTAGATCGCGAGCGGAAGCGTTCAGAGAACGGGGATGAGGCAGTCGTACACGACATGATCCAAATCACCGGAGATCCTAGCACCGAACGAACGGCACCTCCGCGTTCAACACACGTACGGTCAGCGTGACGTCTCCTCCTTCTTGATCCAGCAAGGGGGAAGGAGAGGTTGATGAAGATCCAGCAGCACGACGGCGTGGTGGTGGATGCAGGGCGTCACAGCAGCAGGGCTTCGCCGTGCACTGAGAGGGAGAGGTGTAGCAGGGTGAGAGGGAGGCGCCAGGGTCAAGGGGTGCCGCTGCCCCTCCCTCCCCCCCTTTATATAGGCCCCTAGGGGGGGCGCCGGCCCTTGGGAGATCCAATCTCCAAGGGGGCGGCGGCCAAGGGGGGTGGAGTGCCCCCCAAGGCAAGTGTGCGCCCCCCCACCCTAGGGTTCCAACCCTAGGCGCAGGGGGTGGGCCTTGGGGGCGCACCAGCCCACTAAGGGCTGGTCCCCCCTCCAACTTCAGCCCATGGGGCCCTCCGGGATGGGTGGCCCCACCCGGTGGACCCCCGGGACCCATCTGGTGGTCTCGGTACAATACCGATGACCCCTAGATCACTCCCGATGGCCGAAACTGCACTTCCTATATATAATTCTTCACCTCCGGATTATTCCGAAACTCCTCGTGACGTCCGGGATCTCATCCGGGACTCCGAACAACATTCGGGTTACTGCATATACATATCTTCACAACCCTAGCGTCATCGAACCTTAAATGTGTAGACCCTACGGGTTCGGGAGACAGGCAGACATGACCGAGACGGCCCTCGGGCAATAACCAACAGCGGGATCTGGATACCCATGTTGGCTCCCACATGCTCCACGATGATCTCATCGGATGAACCACGATGTCGAGGATTCAATTAATCCCGTATACAATTCCCTTTGTCAATCGGTATTTTACTTGCCCGAGATTCGATCGTCGGTATCCCAATACCTTGTTCAATCTCGTCACCGGCAAGTCACTTTACTCGTACCGTAATGCATGATCCTGTGATCAAACACTTTGATCACATTGAGCTCATTATGATGATGCATTACCGAGTGGGCCCGGTGATACCTCTCCGTCAAGCGGAGTGACAAATCCCAGTCTCGATCCGTGTCAACCCAACAGACACTTTCGGAGATACCCGTAGTCTACCTTTATAGTCACCCAGTTACGTTGTAACGTTTGGTATACCCAAAGCACTCCTACGGTATCCGGGAGTTACACGATCTCATGGTCTAAGGAAAAGATACTTGACATTGGAAAACTCTAGCAAAACGAACTATACGAACTTGTGCTATGTTTAGGATTGGGTCTTGTCCATCACATCATTCTCCTAATGATGTGATCTCATTATCAATGACATCCAATGTCCATAGTCAGGAAACCATGACTATCTGTCGATCAACGAGCTAGTCAACTAGAGGCTTACTAGGGACATGTTGGTGTCTATTATTCACACATGTATTACGATTTCCGGATAACACAATTATAGCATGAATAAAGACAATTATCATGAACAAGGAAATATAATAATAATGCTTTTATTATTGCCTCTAGGGCATATTTCCAACAGTTGCATGCTCGACACTAGGCTTGCAACTGTAAGTGTTGCCCCTGACTACAACTTAGTGGTGTTTGTAGAGGCGGAGGAGGCAATTGCATGTCTATCACTAGACACACAACTGCAGGTGTCGTTTCAGACTCCAACTACATGTCTTTAACACGACTACAATTTAGTGGTGTTTTCCCGGGTTTTATCAAGAAAAAACAAATGCACACGCCATATCTCAATTGCAACGGCACGACGTAACATCAAACACAATTATAAGGTGTACAAAAATCCTGTAACTAGCCACTCCCTAAACTTTCATTATTTTTTCAATACATTGCACATTTTTTATTTTACATTCTCTAAATATATGGAAAATATTTTTAAATTTTACTGAACATTTTTTGCAATTATTCAATGCACAATGAAGATTTTGAAATAAAGAAACACTTTTTTGTGAATATCACGTCAAATGTAAACAAGCACTTAATTTATTTTTTTAGTCAACATGGAAATGAAAAAGAAAAAGAAAAAAAAAGAATTTTGAACAAACAAAAGGAAAAGATAAAACAGGAAAACCAAGAAAAACGAACAGAAAACTACACGCGGGAAAATCATACAAAGAGCTAACGATACGCTAGTGGCCCTTCTAGTGCGCTACAAGAAGAAGTAGCGTCCAGAAAAATCACAACGCAATAAAAAATCCTTGGCCGAGAGCATTTGTCCTGTACTTTTGTGTCTCTATTCTGGGCCTGTACTATTTTGTTCAACACCTTTTTGCCCTGCGTAAAAAAAAGCAAGCGAGGGAACATCCCAGCACAAAAACACAAACAGAGAAAGAAACCCAGCTGAAATAAAAAAACAAATAAACGAGAAAAGCCCAGAAGTCATGCGGGTATAGCCCATCAGACACCAATTCAAGAAACTGGCCTATTCTACTTTAGGTGACATCAGCTGACTTAGGCTTCGCGAAGTCTCAGTCGACTTAGACTTAGACAGACCCTATCTTGAAACTTAAAGATCAGTTTTTTTTTGTGTGGCTAATGCTGAAAGACTGTGTTCTCACTAAAGACAATTCGCTCCAAAGAGGAGTCATTGATAAAAAACTACCACAATTAGGGTCGGTGTCTCACAGAACTACCACTTTGAAAATTTTGACCAAAAACCACCAAAAGTTTCTTAATTTGTCCCTAAAATCTACCAGTTTCAGTTGATGATCGTTTTAGAAGATTTAAACAGAAAACTAACAAGACTGGCCCACCCGTCAGGGCTGATGTGGCTGAAAAGTCAATGCCAGGGGAGACTGAGGCCACTGGCGAGGTGCAGCGGCAGCTGTGGCCATGCATGGCGACCGGCGTGGCAGCCGCGGCCACACAAGGTGACGAGAAGCAGCAGAGGCCACGTACAGGTCGCCGCCGCAACCGTCGTCTCCCACCTCCCACCCCCACCCGCGCTGCAGATCGATGCCAGCAGATCGACGTTGCCGGACCCGTCCCCGCATCTCACCGCCGGACCCGTCCCCCCGTCTCACCGCCGGCTCGTGTTCGCGCGGGAGGCACCCCGTGTGCCCGGGAAGAAGGCCTCCCTTCGAGCCAGAGCTCGTGGTCAGCGGCAAGGAGCAGCAGCACCACGGCTCCGGCCTCCCTCTCGCCTCCGGCAATGACCACCGGGGAGTCAGAGCTCCGCAACACCCTCCTCCCACCCGCTGGTACAGGACGTCGAGGCTCATGCCCGCCACGAGGCTCGGCCGCAGTGTGCGAGCACCACGACAAGCAGCTCCTGCAGCGCGAGCACCTTGGCGACGCACCTCAGGCAGGAGAGGCACGCACCTCGCTGTTGTCCTTGGTGGTCGTTTTGGGCGCGCGAGGATGGGGCGTCCCGTGGGCCATCTTCCTCGGTCAGGAGCAGCAGGGGCGTCTCCCCGGCGGGCGCGTCACCGGAGTTTGACCTCCTTCCCTTCCATGCACAGGACCTGTTTGTGAAAATGCCAAAGAAAGATAGAGAGAGGAGGAAGAAGAATGACGTGTGGGTCCCACCTGTAATAACGGTCAACTGAACGGTTAACATGTTTAAATCGTTTAAACTGGCTATTATCTGAAAGTGATAGTTTTTAGACACAAAATTAAGAATTTTTGATAGTTTTCGGCCACTTTTTAAAAAGTGGCAGTTCTGTGGGACAAAAACCCTTAAAGTGGTAGTTTTTGTCAAACACTCGTCTGCCAAAACTAGAGGTTGGGATGCTTTTGAATTTAGGAAGACACTCTATGGGGAGACTGAGCGGCAGTGGATTGCTCTGAAAAATTGCTATATGAAGTGGAACTCTAATGATAAGGGTAGCGTAAAGTGGACGCTGAATAACAAGAATAATATTGTTGTGAGAGACTTGTACCTTCATTTTAAGGCTGCTACATTAGTAGGTTACAGATTTATCTTGAAACTTAAAGATCAGTTTTTTTGGGTGTGGCTAATGCTGAAAGGCTGTGTTCTCATTGAAGACAATTCGCTCGAAAGAGGAGGGATTGGCAACCATCAGTTCCATTTATGTGAGCAAAAATAGAATATGGAGAATTTGTTTTTGTGGTTAGGAAAGATTGGATTGCATGCGACTCAATTCATTGATCACGTGCAAGTACACATATATAGGTACAAGGGTGCACAACCTCGACTTGTCTCCCAAGCTATACACTGTACGTAGGAGAGAGGAGGCATGACAATACATGACCCTGACCTATACATACATACACGATCAACACCCACCTGCAGTTGAAACGTCGCCGGAGACGCAAAGACTGGAGCGAAACTCCTCGAAGGTGGATGTCGGAAGCCCCTTAGTCATAACATCGGCGAACTGTTGAGCGGTGGGAACAATGCAAAACGCGAATCCGTCCAAGTCCAACCTGCTCACGAACGAAGTGTATGTCGAGCTCAATGTGCTTTTTCCGGTGATGATGAACATGGTTGGTGGATAGATAGACGGCAGAGACATTGTCACAGTACACAACCGTGGCCTTATGGACATCGCGAAGCAACTCCCGAAGGAGTTGGCGAAGCCAAGAGCACTCAACGACAACGTTAGCCACTGCCCGGTATTCCGCCTCAGCGCTCGAGCGGGAAGCCGTGGGTTGTCGTTTAGACAACAACAAGATCAGCGATGGCCCATGATAGGCGCAGTAGCCTGATGTAGAGCGTCGAGTATCCGGACAGCCAGCCTAGTCGGCGTCCGAATAGGCCACGAGGTCGGTGGAGGAGGACGCCGTCAGCGTGAGCCCAAGAGCCATGGTGCCGCGAATGTAGCAAAGGATCCGCTTCACTAGGGTCCAAGAGCATGCATGTGAAGGCACACCTGCTACACGGCATACTGGAGATCTGGGCGAGTAAGCGTCAAGAACTGTAACGCACTGATGATGGAGCGGTAGAACGCCGCATTCAGTGCAGGTGAGCCGTCAAGTGCAGAGAGGTTGGCCTTCATGTCAACACGCGTGGGGGCAGGCTTGCAGTTAAGCATGTCTGCGCGCAGGTCATGAGCATACCGTCGCTGATGAAGAAAGAACCCATCAGCGCGCCGTGCAACCTCGATGCCAAGGAAGTAGTGCAGAGGCCCAGATCCTTGAGGGCAAACTCATCTCAGAGACGAGCAGTGAGCTGATGAAGAAGCTGAGTAGAGGATGCCGTCAGGATGATGTCGTCGACGTAGAGCAAAAGGTAGGCAGTAGCAGCACCCTGATGGTAGACAAACAAAGAAGCGTCGGAGCGGGTGGAGCGAAATCCTAGCCGCTGGAGGAAGGCGGCGATGCGCTGGTACCACGCGCGGGGTGCCTGCTTGATCCCATCGAGGGACCGAGAAAGCAGGCACACGTGATCCGAATGAGTGGCGTCGACAAATCCGGTGGGCTGCTGGCAAAACACCTGCTCGGGGAGATGGCCGTGAAGAAAGCGTTGGAGAAGTCCAACCGATGCACATGCCATGCACGAGACACCGCTAGCTGTAGGAAAGCATGGATTGTGCCCGATTTAACAATCGAAGTGAAGGTGTCGGTGAAAGTCAACTCCAGCGCGCTACCGAAAACCACAGACCACCCATCGCGCTTTGTAGCGCTCAAGAGAACCGTCAAGGCGGGTCTTGTGACAGAACACCTTTTTCTGGTAATGATGTAGGTGTGAGGGGGCCACGACACAAGTTGCTACGTGCGGTTACGCTGCAACGCGTCAAACTCCCCTTGCATCGTGGCGAGCCAATGAGGGTCGCGAAGAGCAGCGCGAGCTGAAGAGGGAACCGACGATGGTGACAATGTCGACGTGGTGCATGCGTACTCATCAGATGCATAGCGCGTGCTGGGACGGAGTACACCGGCGCGAGCACGAGTCATCATGTGGTGGGGCACCACCAGAGGAGTTTCGGCCGAAGGTGGTGTCGAGCCCGATGCGGATCCAGAACCCGCGGGCTGCAAGGAGGCCACACCCGAGGTGACCGGCAAGGCAACCGGCGAGGCGACCAACGAGGTGGCTGCGCCTGAGGAGGCTAGTGAGAGGGCCGGTGAGGTGGTCGCGCCCGACGAGGCCGGTGAGGTGGCCGCGCTTGAGGGAGGTGGCAAGGCGGTCGCGCCCGTAGCAGTGGCCCTCGTCCGTCTAGGACACTATGACTGGAGCGCTTCAGGAGGGGGCGGCAAAGATGTTGCGGGCGGTGGTACCCGGTGAAAGGGAAAAACTCTCTTATCAAAGTAAATGTGTCGCGAGGTCAACAAGCGGTGGAAGACGGGATCATAGCACCGGTAACCTTTGGTGTTGGGAGGATAGCCGAGGAATATGTAAGTGAGGGAGCATGGTGCAAGCTTGTGTGGGATGGTGGAGGCGATGCTGGGGTAAGAAAGACACCCGAAGACACGAAGCTCATCATACGAGGGTGGAGTGCCGAAGAGGAGCTCGTGGGGTGCATAGTTCCAGCGAACACGACATGGACGTATGTTAAGTAGAAGAGATGCGGTGGCGAGTGCGTCGGGCCAAAACCGAGGAGGCACCTTAGCATGAAAGAGAAGGGTACAGACGCAATCATTGAGAGTGCGTAGCATGCATTCAGCGCGACCGTTCTGCTGAGATGTGTATGGACATATGAGGTGAAAGATGGTGCCATGTGATGCGAGAAGTGTGCAAACGACAAGGTTGTGAAATTCGTTTCCATTATTGGTTTGGAGTACATGTATGGGACGACCAAACTGTGTGGAGACGTAGGCATAGAAAGCTGTAAGAGTCGCGAGTGCATCAAACTTGTGACATAAGGGAAACGTCCACACATAATGTGAGAAATCGTCTAAGATCACGAAGTAATAAAGATAGCCAGTATTGCTCGCGACCGGAGATGTCCATATATCACTATGAAGTAATTGGAACAGAAACGAAGATATGGCGGTGGATGCACTAAATGGAAGACGAACATGCTTTCCGACATGGCAAGGATGGCAGGTATGGTCATCGATCTTATTACATGTGAAGGAGAAACTCTAAAGAATATGACGAAGTGCGGCTGAATTGGAATGACCTAAATGAGCATGCCAGAGGTTGACACCGGCGGAGAGGGCGACAGGGGTGGCGGTGGCGGTGGAGGATGAGTGCACCGGATAGAGCTCGTCTAGGTTATCGCACTGGTGGAGAACCATCGGGTACGGGCTTCCTTAACAGAAAAGCCAATTTCATCAAATTCAACAGTGACCAGATTTTCACCAGTAAAAGAACGAACAGAAACAAGATTCTTGATTAGTGCAGGTGAGACAAGAATGTTAGACATAGATAATGCCATGTATGTAGAAGGAAAAGAACTATGACAGATATGTGTGATAGGTAAAGGAGTTGTCGCTGACGATGATGCGAGTGGATTTGTGAACCGGATAGGAAGAGATGAGGTTACCAAGATGTGCTGACATGTGAGTGGTAGCACCCGTGTCCATGTACCAATCATCACCACCTCCGGAGTTACCCGGTGAAGGAGGCGAGTACAATCCTGCAATACTTTAATTTTGATGTCTTGCATACACTCCATTATCACTTTGTATCTTTTGTCTTCGTTGTTACCGTGTGAGAAGATTTCTGCCACTTCTGTGTACGCTAGGCTGAATCTCATGCTTTTGTGATCTATTGCTGGCATGCTCTTTTCTTAACTAGTAGTCAGTGCTTCCATGCTCACTACTACGTTATTTGTCCATCTAGGGTTGATAAAAAGTTTCTAGCAGTTGTTCCACCATTGTTGTATCGTCCATTACCTTAAGAGCATCTCCACCTGTCCCCCAGGAAGGCCCCCAGGAGCATTTTTTCACTGCCGGCGGACAAAAAAAGCCCCACTCACGCCCCCACAAGCCCTATTAGCGCCGGATTTGGCCGAAAATAGGGCCCGCGACCCCAACACAAACCCAGGAACCTGGGGGGGGCACTTGGGGGCCTATTTTCGCCGTTTTGCAGGTGCTGGCCCATCTGCCAGTGTCTCTCTCCTCTCTCTTCCCTTTCCTTCCCTGGCCCACCACGTGCTCCCGTCCACACACGCCCATCCTCTCTCTCTCTCTCTCTATCTCTATCTATCTATCGATCTATCTCTCTCACACACACAAGCCCGTCGGCCGCATCGGGCGCTGCCTCGCTACTATGCCCAGCGCAGGCTCCGGCACCCCCGTCTACCTCGTCGCCGTCCTCCACATCGTGCCGGGGAAGGGGGCGGGCGGCGGAGCAGCCGGCGCGGGCATCGCAGGCGCGTGGAGGCGGGTCGCCGCAAGGAGAGAAGCCGGTGAGCGGAGGCGCAACGCGACGGTGACGGGAGCCGGTGCATAGAGGTTCGACGTGACGACGCGTGGGAGCCGCCTCAGCCTCGCGGCTCTCTCCTCTCTCTCTCCCTCCCCGCCGCCTGGCACGACCGCTCAGCCGAGCCGCGGTGCTCCGGCCGCCCGCGGATGCTCGCGGTCCAGAGCTCACGCGGGATCTTGCGAGGGTGGCCGACGCAGAGGAGGGCGTGCACGGTGGCGAGGTCGGGCGCCGTGATGCAGGACGGATCGACCTCGAGAACCCACCCAAAGCTACGGAAGTTGGCGCCGATGTCCTTCTCCGTGCGCTGCTCGGCCGAGTAGTCGCGCAGGGCGACGTGGACGAGGTAGTCGTCGAGCACGCTCGTTTCCCACCCGCGCGCGAGCTCTCTTATGGCACCGGTGTACGCAAACATCCGCCTGCGAGCCTCTCAGAGGACGATGCCAGACGGACAATGCGGGACGCGGCAGCTGGGGCGTCCGTGTGCTTGAGGGCGCGGCTTGGACGAGCGAGCGGGCGCGGAAGGGCAAGCGAGCGCGGCCGCGGGAGCGCACGGCCTGGGAATGCGGGAGCGCGTGGCCGGCGAGCGGGCGCGGACGCGCGAGCACGGCCTCGGGAGCGCGCGGTCGAAGATGTTGAGCCGGCTGTCGCCGCTGCCGGCGAGGTCGGGTGGAGAGGAGGCGGAGCAGAAGCAAGTGGCCATGGAGGTGGAGGCGGCATGGCCGAGGCAGAGGAGACGAGCTGTTGCGCGGGGGGGGGGGGCAGCGAGTGGAAATTTCTTCACCCCCATGCCAAAAATTTCGCCGGCAGCCCCCCAAGCGGCGAAAAAGTCTTCCTTGGGGGCTCAACGGCTGGAGATGCTCTAAGTATGTGACAACAATGTATGCCATCCCTTTGCATCTCTTGAAGGTGCACTTGTATTTTTCATTTTCGTCATCTACATCTACTCCGAATTCTGACCTGTGGAATTCTTCACCTTGGTACGGTTTCCCCCTATCATTTCAATCCTTTTTAAGAGATATTGTCTCCCTTGTGCCAGGTCATGGTAGCATGTTCTGTTCTTTAGCTCTAACTGGAAGTTTCTGAATATATCGTTTGTGTATATTTGGCTTGCTTCTCTTTCGATTAGGAGCCAGTCTCTATTGATGATGTCTTTTCTATTGTTATGTATCTTTTCTTGTCGCGGGTGGCAAGGTAATTTGCTGAATGTACCTGTAAGCCTCAACAAAGTTTTTTATGGTGTCTTCATGGTTCACGTAATTGTTCCACAGAGTTTGTTCTCTGGTTCCATGTAGTTGTTGTTGAGAATTGGTAGAAGTAGTCCTTGAAGTAGGTTGGCACCCAGAATGAGCAGAGTTTCATTGTGGGTTAAAGTGTTTGTTTCCTTCTGCTTTATATCTTAAAATTGCTGCTTTGCAAGATCTTTTGAACTCATCTGAATCTAGGAGTTTTTGCTTATTAGAGTGAGTTCTTCAGACATTGTTGGTTGTTGTGCAAACACTGTTGCGTTGTTTTTCTTCATGTTCTTTCTAATATGTCACTAGCAAAACATGTGCCTGGTGTTTGGAAGTGCGTTCTCTATTCCTTCTTCACCGCCTTATCTTGATCTGTTATTATATTTTGGTTCGTTTTCTCCCATCGCCTTGACAAATGTGCTTAGAGCATCTATAGCCGGGCTCTCCAAACCCTCCTCAAAAGCCTGGGCGAGCCGTTGGTCACTGACCGATCATGATTTTTTGACCCAGACGGATGCCTCAAACGTGCCTCAAATGCCCGGGCTGACCGACACCCCTCATATTCAGCCCAAATATGTGACATATATAGTGGCGCCCGGGCATGCCGTCACGTCGGACCAGGCCCGCGCTGGCCCACCCGACCCCACATATATTCGTTCCCATCCACTCGCCGGAACAAACCCTAGCCACTTCACTCCACTCCCCTCTGCCACCCGAGCTCACCTCCGATGGATTCCGGCCTTCTCCGCCATGACATGCAACGGATCGGACTCTGACCAGTCCGGATCCGTCGGTTGGGGTGTCACCTCGTGCGGGTTGGAGGAGGCAATGGCAGTTCGCATTGCACTCCGCCGTTCCCGGGAGGACAGCGCCTGGCCGATGGACGGATCTGTCCACCGTGACTCCATAGCTTCGGTTCACCGGGCGCTCAGGTTCCTCTGGGGCTGGATCCTCGTGGTTGCGGCAGCCGGAATCCCTCTCCTTTCCAATCACCGGTCAGGAAGACCATGAGTCCCACCGGGACCGGGCGGCCCGCCGTGGGAAGGAGAGGATAAGGGCCGATGAGGCCCGTATCGCGACGGAAATGGGGACGGCAGCGCGGGCAGCCGCAGAGGAGGAGGCCATCCGCGCCCGCATTATGAAGAAACGACAGTGGAGGAACACACGTGCGCTCGCGCGAGAGCAAAACCGGGCAATCCGTGCCATGGTCGTATTGCCACCGAAGGAGGAGAAGGTGGAAAGTGACGGCGAGGACAGTGATGGCGACGAGCAGATCCGGCTCGACCCGTGCTGCGTGTTCGACCGGTAATTCCGCGAGAAGGACAACAAGGGCGCTAGGATGGGCAAGGGCAGCTGTGGATGAACTCCACCATAACCAAACATGCCTAATTTTGGTAGTATGATGGCATGTTTAGTTAGTAGTGATGGAGTAGCCGGACGATGTATGTGAATCGACATAGTTGCATGAGTTTGTATGGATTTGAGATATGATAATAGAGGTGTCCGGATGTGGATTACATTATTTGAGGGGTGCCCGATCAGCGTCCGCGGGCGCGTGCCGCGGGCTTTGAGGGGCCGGATTTGCTGAGTCCGACTGTAGATGCTATTATCTCATCCATTAGAAGGCCTACTCCGAATAGGATGTTTGACCCATGGTTGTCAACCCCTATGGTCGGTGTAGACGGTAAACCATAGACATCTGTAGAGAATCTGGCTAGCTAATTAGCAAGTCTTGATAATTCTAGTGATCAAATTTCGCCGTCTAACCTAAAACCAGCAGCACTAGTAGAAAAATGCCCATTTGTCCCGGTTTCAGAGGGCCTTTAGTCTTTTTTTAATTTTTTTCCAAATTTCTGAATTAATTTACAATTTAATCTCTAATCACCCCTCATCACTGCTCAATTTAACCTCTAATCTCTAATCATCCCTCATCATTCCAAATCATCTAACTTCCCGACCGGTCATCCATCCTCTCACTACTGCAGCCTAAGCATGCTTAACTTCCGGGTTCTATTCCCCCTTGTTTCCAATTCTGCACTTGTTGTTTTCTTGACAATAGTAAGATGTCAATCCTATTAACTCTCAGGAGTTTAGCTTGAGCATGAAGTCACATGTTTCACTGTTTGAGTTTGGAACTATTATTCTAAAAAACAATAATTATTTAGTAACACTAATATTTCTTGAATAAGTAGTTTGAACATAGTTTGACCACAATTTGACTAAAATTCAAAAAAACTGAAATAATTGTTTAGTAACACTAATATTCTTGAAAAATTATTTAGTAACACTAATATTTCTTGAATAAGTAGTTTGACCATAGTTTGACCAGATTTGACCAAAATTCAAAAAAACTGAAATAATTATTTAGTAACACTAATATTCTTGAATAATTATTTAGTAACAGTAATATTTCTTGAATAAGTAGTTTGACCATAGTTTGATCAGATTTGACCAAAATTCAAAAAAGCTGAAATAATTATTTAGTAACACTATTATTCTTGAATAATTATTTAGTAACACTAATACTTCTTGAATAAGTAGTTTGACCATAGTTTGACCAGATTTAACCAAAATAAAAAAACTGAAATTCGAGCATAACTTTTTTTCCTTTTAGAATTTGAGGATTCTAAAAATTTGCAAACAGGCCTACGGCGAACAAAATAGGATGCGGATTTTTGTGCTGAACATTTTGATATATTATACGTTTTTTCCGACATCGTATGCAAAAGTTATAGCCGTTTTACTTTTTCATAACACTTTTTTGCAAAACATGTCCAAATTTAAGTTTTTTAATTTTCCTAACTAGTAGAAGTAGTAATATAACTACATCTCGAAGGACTTTATTTTTTGAAGTTTTTATCATTTTCTTTTGTTTTTTTCAAAACTGAAATGGCGATACACGCAGGGGGGTAGAGTTTGAGACATGAACCCCTTTAGTCCCGGTTTGAGACACGAACCGGGACTAAAGGGCACCCTTTAGTCCCGGTTCGTGTCTCAAACCGGGACTAAAGGTCTTATTTGAACCGGGACTAATGCCTTTAGCCGCTCGAACCGGGACTAATGTGTATATTGAGCTGTGACCAAAGTCCTGTTTTCTACTAGTGAGGTGGCAAGGTAATCTGCATCTAAAAAGAATACAGACATGCAGTGATACAGAGGGGGTGAAAAGAAGAGGGGAACCCCATCTTGTGCCTAATAACTCGGAGCTCGTTCCATAGCCACTGCTGTCTGCAACTGCAAATGATCACCTGCTGCTTCTTCTAACTAAGCTTCCAGGCTTTACCGGCATTCATGCCGAACTTCTTCAGCCTCCCGAAGAGCATGACAAGAATGAGGATGAGCTTGCTGGAATCGCTCCACCTCCCAGCAAAGCCGGTCCACCTGTCAGTGCACATCCCGTCCGGGCTGATCTGCCTACTGCAGCTGTAGCCCATGGAGAATCCCACGTTTCCATAAGCGCTGCAGAACGTTACACTGAAAAATGTCAGCTTCCTGAAGGATGCGGCTTGCAGCTCTTATCGTATACACTTTTTAACTGCAGTTGTTATTTTCTTTTTGAGGCTTTGAATTGCTTAGGGTTAGAGGGTACTTGCCTGACGACTTCAACGACGATGCTGAGCAAGTTGAAGTTGAGGGGATCCTCCT
The DNA here is from genome assembly GCA_032464435.1 of Aegilops umbellulata. Lineage (NCBI taxonomy): Eukaryota > Viridiplantae > Streptophyta > Magnoliopsida > Poales > Poaceae > Aegilops > Aegilops umbellulata. Next base: position 473,518,727 of record CP136055.1, on the reverse strand, counting down.
TGAGCTTTTCCCTCTCGGTGATGCAGATGGCAATGACAAAGATGGCGAGGTATGAGAGTTGTGACAGAAGCGTGCTCTTGAGCAGCCTCACCCCCTGGGTCTCCTCCCTAGGATGGTCCTTCGCGCTGGAGCTCTCTCCAAATGGAAACCATGTCGTGTATGGAGGCAGATACCTGCAAGCAAGAAGAAGCAGAACGTGAGTGAGACGACCAAGACGGCAAGCCTGGCTAGTGGCTACAAAGACCGCACGAATGCGCTTTATCTACTTGAAACTCGTTGAAAAATGCGCTAGGATTGTGTAGTGCGTGAGGATAATGAGAAGAGCGTCCAATTGCAGATATGTTGTATGAAAGGCACTTGAGGGCTGGAGCTTCAGTTCTACTTGCTCGTCTGAATATATCCCAAAAATGGCACCTACTAGCGGACTTTCAGTATCCAGACGTGGACGTGCAAGGACATTCCGGCGAGTGGAAACATTCTCAGCGAATGGCACATATACTGGTCCGGATTCGCTGCCTATGTACATACGGTCACGATTTCTCATGGACCACTGCACCATGCATGTATGGAGTTCAGAGAAGAATGTACTAGTGGATAAGCTACTACGACGGTGCGAACTGAATCGGACATGTGCATGATGCATGGGGCCTCGCTCTGAATGGAGGCCTGGATGGTACGTCCGAATACGTTTCGATCAGCATTCCGATTCTCAACTTGTGTCGATGCATGCGGTCAAGGTGCATGCGGTCAGCCAGCGCGTGTGCGTGCCTGTCGACTCGTGGATGGCAATGCTTTTTTTTTTTTGCGAGGAGGTTGACGAGCTCGAATACTTTTCACAGGGAGGGAAGATTCCTCTACCGCTCCGTTCAATTATTTTTTCTTTCTGAAAGACCTCTCCGTTCAATTATTGAACGGCATTTCCTTGAGAAACGAGGTCCACAACCACAATGGCCAACGGCCTGAAGTGCACCTCGCCACCCATGTTGGACTGGTCCTTGGCACGGAGCATCTTCAGCAATGATCGGGGTATATACAATTTGGACGACAGATTAATTAAGGCAAATTAAGAAAGAATGCCGATTACTATGTACACACGATGCAGTCCTCGCATAGAACAATGTTAGCTTGCAAAAACGTTTTATGTAGGGGATACTTCTATTCTAGTATGCTTTTGTTTGTGAAGAAATTTGTTAAAAGTTTGACTGCAGTATAGAAATTGTTAACAGTTTGACTACAATCATGTCCAAATGTCACTTATTTATGTACAGTATTATTCTTTCGCGTTGGTAGTCAAAGCTTTAGCCTGTCTATAACAACATTTACCCTTGGCCTGAAATTGTTGAAAATCCCTGTTAATCCCATGTACAAAAAAAAGAAGAGAATATCTCTCTGCAAAGCCTGAAGTTGTTCTATGAAGGTGTGCAATTCTAGTGAAATGCGCTTGCTAATTTTTGGTTTGTAGGTTCACCATGAGATGAGGATGATTGGGTGTTGATCAAATGCGAGTGATGCAAAGGAGATGGCGAAATTTTTTTTGAAAGAGGAGATGGTGAAAATGTGCAACTCTGATTTTTTAGAGAGATCAGCTTTTGCTGCCGTTTGCCATGAGATCAAAGAGTTAATGGGAGGTTTTATTAGCTGTGAGTTTACTTTTGTACATAGGAACATGCCATAGAGGAGACAAGGAGATGTTTGTGGATTAATTAAGAACAATGCTACATTCACGGGGGCTTTACGGGCGTTTTACGGGGCTAAGCGGACGTGGGTTGTGCTAATTGGGCGTTAGGCGACGCGGGCCCACCCTGAAAATCAGGGGGGGTGAGATTAGTGAGGGGGAAAAGGAAAGTCCGTTGATTAAGTAAAAAGTAGCCCGTGAGTGTAGCATTTTTGATTAATTAATGGGTCTGTTTAGGACACATCTAGATGTGACATAGTTATGTCACATCTAAACTGATGTCCACTTTGTTTGTGGTCTTTTTTTTGTCCTAGTCTTTTTTTATTTCTTATTGTTACATTATATATTGGTGGAAGCTTAGATGTGACATCTTTAAAAAACATCTAGATGTGAATTAGACAAACTGTTAATTATATGCCTACTTTCCTAGCGGGTTGTATTCAGTTCGATGTAATCCCCCCCGTTTTAAGTAATATAAGCTCTTGATTAAAAAAAAAGATTTATGGAAGTTCATGAATAATCAGTGCCAAACATTTAGTTGAGAAGCACATGAAAATAAAATCATAGTAGCTTCTACCTTCTAGAATCTAGCTGGGGTTCAACGTAGGGAACTCAGTTATGGCATTCTCGTAAGCATCGACTGACAGCGAGGAGAAAGAGAGAGACATGACAGATCGAGGAGGACTCACATCATGAGCACGAAGAGCACGAGGATGGCCGGCGCGAGGGTGGAGAGGTCGAGGGTCGACTCGCCGGTGTGCCGGGAGTTCACCGCCAGGAACACCGCGTTCGACACCTTCTCCCACGGGCTCATCCCGCGCAGCGCGCCGCCCCACTCCATGCCGCACAGCATAGCCACCTGCACGGCGAGGAAGCCCACCACCGTGGCCGCCAGCATCGCGCACCGCCGCGCCGGGAGCAGGTGGTAGTACCCCGTCAGCTCCCCGCCCTGTTTCACCGTCTCCCTGAGCTCCACGCGCCTGGTCGCGGCGGCGGCGGTGCGCACGCACGCGGCTAGCAGCGGCGGGAACAGCGTGTTCCCGACCAGCGCCTGCGGCACGAGCAGCAGCTGCAGCCCGGTGTCCTGCTTGAAGACGATCATGTTCTCGTTCGTCGGCATGTACCCGCAGCTCGAGAACGTGGACACCGTCGTGAACACGGCGAAGGTCCACACGTTCAGGGCCTTGGTCCGTAGCGTCCGCCTCGCCGCCGGCGACGCGTGCAAGATGTACGCCGCGATGGTGATGGCGCCGAGGACGTGCACCGCTAGGAGGATGGCGAGGACGACGAAGAACACTGACAGCACTGCGTCGCGCCGAAGCCTCGTGTCAGGTACGTGCTCCAACGACTTGCTCGTCTCATCATCGGGGGTAGTCGACGTTGGGTTATCGATGTCAGCGGCGGCGGCCGGCGGCATCTCAAGCTCGGCGACGTGGTGGATCTCGACGCGCCTGGACGACTTGTGTACAGCTTGCTTCCTCAGCTTGAACCACTTGGACGCGAGGCCTATGAGGGATAAAAACACCTCACCGCCGACGAGCATGAGGACGGTCAGGACGAGGAGCTGGCCGTTGGAGAACACCTCCATCTCGACGGTGGACATGCTGGACACCGTCGCGGCCGAGACGGCGGTGAAGAACAGGTCGATGCCGCGGGGCCGCCTCGTCCCGTCGCCGCGGAACCTGAGCTGCGCGAGAAGGAGGTACCCGAGCCAGGAGACGGCGAGGAAGTAGGCGACGTGGACGAGCAGCGAGCCGACGCGCGGCCAGAACCGCCCGGCGAGCGCGCGCCGCCACCGCGCCACGCGCTCCTTGACGACGTGGTGCTGCGCGTATGAACTGGAGGGCGAGGGCATTGCCTTGTCGACCGCCGCCGTCGAGCTCCGCGGCGTGTGGTGCAACAGCCCGCCGACCTTATGATGAGCACCGGCCATGTTCGATCGTTGTGTATGTATGTGTTGTGTGGACGTGTTAGGACTTGGGAGATGTGTGCATGCATGCACAGGGCTGCGAACTGTCTGTGAGAGCTGAGGCGTAGTACGACGCCTAAATATATAGCCACGAACGCGTGATGGGTACTTTTTTTTTAATGATGTTTTGGTGATCAAGCGCATGCGACATGTGGCCAAATTATTTATCCCAAAGCTACAGCGTAGATGCAAGGAGAAGTGAGAAACCACATACCTAAAAGTACCGAAAATACTGCTAAAAATAGCACTCACGCCGAAAATATTAATACAGTAATGCCACCAGATCCACACGCATGTAGGTGGGTAACATGCTAGTGGTACTACTCGCTTTGGGTCGGTGGCAATGCTAGTTTAGGAATGGTTGACCCAGATCTTCATACTCTGACCATCATTTTTTTTTGAGGAAAACATACTCTGACCATCACGTTCATATTAATTTGGACTGATACGTGTGATATTTTTTCAACCCGAGTTCTTGGTGGAAGAAGTATCTGCATGTTCGCGTCGTGTGAGAAGTCCAGGGCGTGTTTGGTTCAAGTTGTGATAGTTCCTGCATTGCATACACTTCTCAATTCAGTCTGGTTGAGCAAAAACAGGCCATAATGCGTCATCTACAAATTGTTTGGTTATTTGCATTTAGGCTCTCTGCATTAGGTAATACACAAGTGCACTTTGTTTGGTTGCCTACATTATTTCGCCCAAACGGCACATGGACAAGGTGTTTGGTTGCACACGGCATACATGGTGTGCTTACCTTGTACCCTAATTGGTGAGCTTACCCACAATGATCACACCTAGCACACCAACGCCACAACACAACAATGACGATGAATTGAGCGAAGATGATGAAGTTTTTCAGCTTCGGCCCAAATTGACGATCCACCTTAGCACCTTCCACTTTGACACCTCCAACCTTACCACTGTCAACACTGCTGCCTCCGTGCTTTCGCACCTAGTCAGAGTAAACTTGTTCTGCTGCCGGCGTAGTCTCGAACCCTCTATGGCTGTTGTTGCTATACGATGCCACTTGTGCACTGGCTTCTTCCCATGAACACCCCTGGAGCCTTACTGATGAACACGGCATACCACTTGCCCTAGCAATGCACAAGAGCAAGAGTTGAAACAACAAATCAATGGAGCACACAAGTAGCAAGCAAAGTAGCACACAAACAACAATGGAGCAGAAGAGAAGAAGCAAAGCATGCATGATCATACGGCATAGCAAGTCGTTCTACCTAGCACTACCATGGTGTTATCCTACCACCACATCCAAAAGAGGGTGTCGTCCTACCACCGCAAGTTCACCATCATCGTGAGGGGTTAGTATGTATCACCTCACCAAAATATACAGACCATCAAATAGTTTTCCAACCCTAACTACACAAAATGTACGTCGTCATCGTCATTGTCGTCGTCGTTGTCACCGCCATCGCCGTCGGGGTTCATGCACGCTCACAGGTAGCACTACTCTAGTAGTAGTGCTTGCCCAACCAGCTCCTGAGCCACATCACCCTGTGAGCGTCTGCTGGCAACGAACCCAACACCCTGGGCCTTGTTGTCAAGTAGGTGGCTGAGAGCTGCCATGAGAGCCTCGTCGCTAAAGCCACCCTAGGTCATGCCAGCGCCATACATGTCAGGGTGGACGCCGAGGGGCTTGCACTCCCTGATGGCTGTTGCCACCTCCTTCACCGCCTCAGTCATGCTGCAAAAGACATTGATCTCCTCCTCCATCAGGCCTCCTCTCTTCCTCTTCCTATCATGGACGGGGTCAAATGGCTTGTCGAAGGGCTTCTCGAAGGGTTTGTTGGGGCCATTAAGGACCTCGACATCTGGGGTCCCAGGGAAATCTGGCATGGGATAACCAAGAGGCTCCCCCGAGCCCATGGCATGCTTCCCAGTTGCCAGCCCGAAGGAGAAGATGTTCTGCATCTGGCTGTAGTTCTGTATGGGTGTGTTGAGGAACTCAGCGTTCCTTGGGTGGTTGTAAGAATGAAACACAAGTGTTGTTAATTGCGATTAGGAATAGGCAATGGTGGACAGTATGAAAAGGAAGAGGGCTGTGAGCTAACCGCGACATGGCCGGCATAGTGCTCTGCCTCCAGAACTATGGAGCAAGTGTTCTCATACCATGAGGTGCCGCTAAGGTCTCTCGGATTGGACACTTGGATCCATTGACCTCTCCACTTCCTCAGGTGGTTGTACACCTGGGTGGCGGACACCTCCTACCCACAGAACTCGAACACCTGCTTCGCAACGGTGTTCAAGTGCACCTCCTTGAAGCCCTTGTCGGTCCTAACTCCACTAGAGATGAGCTCACACATCTTGTTCAGCATGAACATGGACATGAACGACTGCCACTTCATGTTGTTTGACCTACCATCCTTCTTTGCCTTTGCTGTTGCTACCTTGAGTGCAGCGGCAACAACAACAGCAACAGAAGTTTTCTCAACGAGCACTATTGGCACATAGACAGAATCAGACGCAAACACCTCTGAATCAGGTGCCATCTCGAACATAGGCTGCGAGTCCTCGACAAACGATGGAGCAAATTGGCTGTCGGACTGGACAAGGGCCTGACTAAGATCTTGCGTCTGTGTGGTCATGTCCTACAATCATAGCACGCATTGACAGTAAGCATAGCACACAATACCGGGCAATCCATGAAAGCAGGAGCATACATGTACATGGTTCATCACTATCATACCAAGCACATGCTTCATCACTATCATACTAAGCACATAGTTCACCTCTATCATACTAAGCATACCGGACAATCTATGAGCAAGAACATACATCTACAACAAACAACATGCTACAAATGGACCACAAATAGCTACAAATGTTGGAACACGCGGTACGCTACGCTAGCGCCAAATAAAATTTTCTACCGCACACCCAAGATCATGCTGCTGGAAATAGATTACGAGATCAGGTTTACCACTAGACGCGCAGTCACCGCAGCGGAAGTAGAGTTGGTGATGCGTGTAGTCGATCTCTCGGCCCGTCTCCTCCTCACGTTGCCGATCTCCCGAGAACAGCGAAGACCCACGAAAGGCGATCTCCCGCGAACGGCACCTCGCGGTTCCCTCGAACGGTTCGTCTAAGCATTGCAGATGCGATGCCTCCAAGGTATCCACACGTACGGGGGGCAACATCGAGCGGAGGACTGCTATGTCTAGGGAGTGGTGGTGGCTAACCAGGGTTCGAAAGGATTAACCCTAAGTGGTGCGCCCATTCCCCTTTATATAGACCTCCGAGGTGGGCTCAACACTTGAGCCCACTAGGAGTCCACATCCATTTTCCACTCGGATCCAATCCGAATGGGCTGCAGCCCCTTAAGTGTGCGACCCTATAGGTTCACATACACATGGACACGACCATGGTCGATAGTTGGTAGCGACTCCTAGCAGAACGTGCCAACTCCCATGTGTGCGTAAAGTCGTTTGACGAACCTCGACAATGTGTCATATGCAACATTCCTTTTGCCTCACGATATTTGTTGTCGAGCTCAAGGCGAGTACTTGCCACCCTTGTGATAGCTCGACCTCTCTTCTCGAAACCGTGATACAGATTCCCGAACTGGGTTAACACTTAACCCAAGTCGCATGGCCATGCTTTACGAATCTGATCACTCGAGAGGGCCCAGAGAATGTGTCTCCAAATAGGAGGGGCAAATCCCATCTTGGTCAACCATGTCTCGTGGCATGTCTCACGACTCACCCGAAAGCTACCTTTATAACTACCTAGTTACGGAGTAGCATTTGATAGACCCTAAGTGAGCCGATCCTCATCCCGAGAACATGTGAGGACCTCAGGTCTAGGACATGGTCATAGACATTGTACTTGAGACTAACCGATGACTATATCTCGCTGCGTCTCAAAGTGGGTCTATCGGACTCGGTGATCTCCATCCCCGAGTCCATACTATCGGTTTAGCATCTCCATGCACATGACTTGTGAAACATAGTCATCAACCGAGTCATATACTAGTCAAGGATATGTCTCCGCATAACCTTATCAACTAGGGACCATTAGAACAATCATCATACAATACATAGTTCCACAAACAAGTCACATACTTATTGATACATATCATTAATGATGTTCAAGTACAATACAAAGGACTCATGAATACATATGGAAATATCATCATCACATCATTGCCTCTAGGGCATATCTCCAACAACAAATCACAGATCTAAGCACGAATCAACACAAGCACAAGGTTCAACTTTAAACTCTACTATTAATCTAGCCTACCACATGCTTAAACATCTAACCCTACCACAAATTGCAACCGCGGCATAGAAATCAACCGTATGAGCCCACAGATCAGAGCACTATTCAACCATGCATCTACATCAAACCCTACCTGCAACTCAGATCTAGCTAGAAGGAACAGAGAGAAAGGGGGATTGAACTCACAGAGGCCATGGCTGCAACTTGAGGACGAGGGGGGAACGTTCGTAGAAGATCACCGCCAGCCGGTGAAGGACCGCCGACGCCGTGGACCGTCTGTTGATGAAGATGCACCGCTTACCTGCTCATCGGTGCCGATGCGCGTCGGCGGGAAAGCTCGAAAGGGGGGAGAATGGTGGCGGGAGTTGGGGCGGTGACAGAGGGGGCTAAATAGGGTGGACTCGGCGGGAGGTGAACCAAAATCCTCCCGCTAATTTTTCGGTGACGCGGGCGAGCTTGCGTGGCCCTCCCATGCGTCGCCTGAGCCAGGCTCGTGAGCTACTATCGATTCGGGTGTTTCCCCTGGGCCTGGCCTGGAGATGCTTTAAGTTTCGTGCCATGCGGGCCGCATAGTAAACACAGGCAACCAAACGGGCCTCTTTCATCCCGCGCGGGCCAGGCTGGGCCATATGTAGGCAACGAAACACGGCCCAAGTGATTAATGTAGCCGTACTAACTATCTTCTTCTACTTCACAGGGCAACAAAATATATAGGAGTATCTCATAAAGGTTTGTAGATGTTTACATGGTATCAAAAATATGTGTGAATTTTTTTCAACATCTTTTTGTGAAAAATATGAGGCCACACATGATCTTGTCATTTTTTAGTTGCTCGCATATAAGTCTACATCCATATGTATATGTGTACTTTTTTTCATAAAATAAATGAAACTTAAAAATTTAAATTTTGAAGTTTTCAAATAAAGGGCTAATGGAGCTCGAGCTCCATTAAGCATTTACGTTAGATCACTTACAAGCATAGGAACAAAAAGAATCCAGTTCCCTCGCCCCTCGCGTCGCCCACCCTGGCGACGACGGGGGAACCCTGGATCCCACCGCCGCCTCCTCCCCGCACCACCTCGTTGCCATTGGGACCGGTGAAGCCCGCGCCAGCTCTCATGAAGGTGGCGGCGGGTGATGACCCACAAGTATAAGGGATCAATCGTAGTCCTTTCGGTAAGTAAGAGTGCCGAACCCAACGAGGAGCAGAAGGAAATGCTAAGCGGTTTTCAGCAAGGTATTCTCTGCAAGTACTGAAAGTAGCGGTGATAGATAGTTTTGTAGCAAGATAATTCACAACAAGTAACAAGTATCAATAATAAGAAAGGTGCAACAAGGTGGATCAATCATTTTTATGGCAAAGGACAAGCCTGAAAGTCCTCTTATATAAAGCAAAGTGTTCGCGAGGACACATGAGAATTACCGTCTAGTCACTTTCATCATGTTTAGTTGATTCGGGTTCGCTACTTTGATAATTTGATATTTGGGTGGACCGGTGCTAGGGTGTTGTTCTTACTTGAACAAGAAACCCTCTTAAGATTACCCCCTCTCACAAGCATCCGCAACTACGAAAGAAGAATTCAGATAAATCTAACCATAGCATGAAACATATGGATCCAAATCAACCGTTTACAGAATAACACGTAAACTAGGGTTTAAGATTTTGTTACTCTAAAAACCCATCATCTACTTATTACTCCACAATGCCTTCCCTTATGCTCAAGTATGGTGAAGTTACATGTAGTTGACGTTCACATGACACTACTAAAGGAAACAACAACATACATATAATCAAAATATCGGACAAATACCAACATCACATGATTATTTATAACCGTACTTCTACCATGCCCCCAAGAACAAAAGTAACTACTCACAAATCATATTCATGTTCAAGATCAGAGGTTTATTTAATATGCTTGAGGATTGGACATATAATCTTCCACCAAATAACCAACTAGCATCAACTACAAGATGTAATCAACACTACTAGCAACCCACATGTACCAGTATCAGGTTTTGCGACAAAGATTGAATACAAGAGATGAACTAGGGTTTGAGATGAGATGGTTCTGGTGAAGATGTTGATGAAGATTAGTCCTCCCATGATGAGAGGATCGTTGGTGATGTCGATGACTTTGATTTCCCCCTCCCGGAGGGAAGTTGCCCCAGCGGAATCGCTCCGCTGATGAGCAAAAGTGCTCCTGCCCATTGAGGGAGTCCTGGATTAAGGGATCCTCGGGCGTCCGTACTATGGTACATGGGCCGGACTGATGGGATGTGAAGATACAAGACCGAAGACTCTCTCCCGTGTCCGGCTGGGACTCTCCTTGGCGTGGAAGGCAAGCTTGGCGCCCTGATATGAAGATTCCTTTCTCTATAACCGACTTTGTACAACTCTAGTCCCCTCTAGTGTCTATATAAACTGGAGGGTTTAGTCCGTAGGGATAAGAATAATCATAGTCATACAGGCTAGACTTTTAGGGTTTTATCCATTACGATCTCGAGGTAGATCAACTCTTGTAGTACTGATATTCATCAAGATCAATCAAGCAGGAAGTAGGGTATTACCTCCGTAGAGAGGGCCCGAACCTGGGTAAACATCGTGTCCCCTGTCTCCTGTTACCATCAACCTTAGACGCACAGTTCGGGACCCCCTACCTGAGATCCGCCGGTTTTGACACCGACATTGGTGATTTCATTGAGAGTTCCACTGCGTCGTCTTCAAGAGGTTCGATGGCCCCGTCAATCATCTACAACAATGCTGTCCAGGGGGAAGTCTTCCTCCCCGGACAGATCTTCATATTCGGCGGCTTCGCACTGCGGGCCAACTCGCTTGGCCATCTAGAGTAGATTGACAGCTACGCCCTGGCCACTAGGTCAGATTTGGAAGCTTGAACTACGTCGCTGATATCCGCAGAGACTTGATCTTCGATGGATTCGAGCCCACGGTAGCCGCTCCCTGCCACCGCAATGAGCATGACTTAAATCTGTCATCGGACCATACCCAGGAGATAGTGCCTGTGACTGCTCTGGCCCTAGATCCGGAGCAGATTGCGCCATCCGAGGACGGAAAGCTCAACCCCGCCACAGAAGCCGCAGACACAGTGGCATTGGAGCCGCACACAGACCCAACCTCGAGTGGAATCTGTGCCACTGGAACCTCAGACTCGTTTCCGGCTACAGGTTCCGAACCACGTGCATCCGCGTACGCCGAGCTTGACCAGGCATCGATCGTCGAATTCAGCTCTGCGGACATCTTCCGGCACTCACCTTTAGGCGATGTGCTAAACTCATTAAAAACACTCTCCTTAGCGGGGGACTCACAGCCGAATTATATCCGGTTCGAACTGGAGGCTGATGACGGAGGATTTCGCTTCCCACCCACCGCCCACTTCATAGGCACTATCGAAGACTTAACCGACATGCTCGATTACGGCTCCGAAGACATTGGCGGTATGGACGACGATGCCGAAGAGGAGCAGGGCCAAAACCTGCCGTTTACTGGGTGCTGGACGACCACTTCTTCGTACGACATGTGGATACACCTAAACAGAACAATGGCGATAACGAGAAGGATCCAGTCGAGGATAAACCTCCTAAGACACAGCCAAAACGCCAACGTCGGCGGCGCTGCTCTAAATCACGCTGTGGAAAAGATAGCGATACCGGCACGAGAGAAAACAATACTCCGGACTATGCCGAAGACAAGGAATACCTCGTTGAGCCAACCTTCGAACAGGATGAATGGGAGGATGGGCGAGTTACCCCTGATGAACAGGCTGTAAACAAAGACTCTGAGGGCAGTAATTATCTTCCACTCTCCGAGGATGAGGTGAGCCTCGGCAATGAGGATTTCATCGTGCCTGAGGAACCTATCGAGCAAGAGCGCTTTAAGCGTTGGCTAATAGCCACTGCGAGGTGCCTGAAAAGAAGCAGCAGCTTCAAGATGATCAAGACCTACTCAACGATAGATGGACTAATGTCCTGGCAGCCGAGGAATACAGCCTCGATCGCCCAACTAAAAGTTACCCGAAGCGCAAATTGCTACCCCAATTCGATGACGAGGCGTTGGAGCCCATACCATCAGTGCGTAATGCGGCTGACCGACCACCACATGGCCGGGATAAAGCGGCACCTCAAGCCGAACACCAGCCCATCCTACCTCACCGTGAAGGAAGAGATAAAACGGCTCGGGGTTATACATATGACCTGCGGCAGGGCCTAAAAACAGAACAGGTCAGACCAGATCGATCTATGGATCGCGGGGGCGTGCCCTGACGCGCGACGATGGCCATTTTGGCCGGACGTGACAAACATAATCACGCCCAGGCTGAAAATCACAGACAGACTACATTCGAACTACGTCGCGACTTGGCCCGATACAGAGGTGCCACACACCCCCTCTGCTTCACTTACGAAGTAATGGAGCATGAATTCCCATAAGGGTTTAAACCCGTAAATATCAAATCATATGATGGAACAACAGATCTCGCGGTATGGATTGAGGATTTTCTTCTCCATATTCATATGGCCCGCGGTGATGACCTTCACGCCATCAAATACCTCTCGCTAAAACTCAAAGGGCTAGCTCGGCACTGGTTAAACAGTCTGCCTGAAAACTCTATTGGCAGCTAGGAGGACTTGGAAGACGCCTTCCGTGATAACTTTCAAGGTACATATGTACGACCTCCAGATGCTGATGACTTAAGTCACATAGTTCAACAGCCCGGAGAGTCAGCCAGGAAATTCTGGACTAGGTTCCTAACTAAAAAGAACCAGATCGTCAACTGTCCGAATGCCGAAGCCCTAGCGGCCTTTAAGCATAGCATCCGCGACAAATGGCTCGCCCGTCACCTTGGCCAAGAAAAGCCGAAGTCCATGCCAGCCCTCACGTCACTCATGACCCGTTTTTGTGCGGGCGAGGATAGTTGTCTAGCCCGTAGCAATAACACTGCAAGCGAAGCTGGCACCTCTGAGACCAAAAATAGCAACGGTAAGCCTCGACGCAAAAGACACAAGCATCGAAGCAACGGTGAAAATACCGACGACACGGCAGTCAACGTCGGATTCAGTGGCTCCAAGTCCAGCCAGCAGAAGAAGCCATATAAAAGAAACAATCTGGGCCCATCCATCTTGGACCGCATACTCGATCGTCCATGATAGATCCATGGCACCCCAGACAAACCAGCCAATCATACCAATAGAGACTGTTGGGTTTTTATACAGGCCGGCAAATTAAATGCCGAGAACAAAGAGAAGGGATCGGAAAGCGAGGATGATGACGAGGAGTCCCGTCCGCCGAACACAGGGGGGCAGAAGAAGCCCCCCCCCCCCAAGTTAAAATAGTAAACATGATATACGCTACCCATATCCCCAAGAGGGAGCGCAAACGCGCGCTCAGGGACGTCTACGCGGTGGAGCCAGTCGCCCCAAAGTTCAACCCATGGTCTTCCTGTCCGATCACTTTCGATCGCAGGGACCATCCGACTAGTGTCTATCATGGCGCTTCAGCCGCACTGGTCCTCGACCCAATCATTGATGGATTCCATCTCACGCGAGTCCTCATGGATGGTGGCAGCAGCCTGAACCTGCTCTCTCAGGATACAATGCGCAAAATGGGCATTAATCCCTCACGGATCAAGTCCACAAAGACTACCTTTAAAGGAGTCATACCAGGTGTAGAGGCCCGCTGTACGGGCTCAATCACATTAGAGGTTGTCTTCGGATCCCCGGACAACTTCCGAAGCAAAGAGTTGATCTTCGATATTGTCCCCTTCCAAAGTGGCTATCACGCACTGCTGGGACGAACTGCATTTGCTCGATTCAACGCAGTACCACACTATGCTTATCTCAAGCTCAAGATGCCCGGACCACGTGGTGTCATAACAGTCGATGGAAACACAGAACGCTCCCTCCATACCGAGGAGCACACCGCTACTTTAGCAGCAGAGGTATAGAACGGCGTTTTCAAGCAGAGCCTTAATTTGGCGTCCGAGCTCCCGGACACTGTCAAACGGGTCCAGACTACTCTGCAGCAGGACATCCCAACTCGTCAAGAGCTCGACTAGCAATCTGGCCTCCGTCCCAGCCCCGACCAATTGGTGGCGTTCGTACCACGCGTACATAACTACACACTCAAAATACCATGGGCATAGGCGGAGGCATAACTAGATTGTGATCCACAATACGGATCAACCTCGCCTGGACACACATACTTTCACTTTTTCTTTTTTATCCTTTCCAGGTTTCTTTTCCACAGGCCTTTCCTGACGGCCTGGTCACCGGTCCTTTCGAAAGGATAGATACACCAAGACGACAAGAAGCACTGACGTATAAGGGAATTTTTAGGTGGTCTCCTTAACGATCACTCTACCTGTTTTCAGGACCCGCAAACAGCTCTCCATTGGTTATGGTTTATTAAATACCACTATTTCTTATTGCACTACTTGTACAGATACGCTTTGACGTATTAATCAAACTATAATAGAAACAGTTTGCGGCCAAACTTCTGCGGCACTAGCTTGCTACCATTTTTTGAAAATATTATCAAATCGCATCCATGCACTTTGGTATACCTTAATCCGCCAGGGGCTTCATTGTACCCCATAGTATGACAACAAAGTCCGAACACTTTTTATAGTATAGTTCGGCACCCCGAATTTAGCATTATATGCATTGGCTTCGAATCATGTCTTTGGTCAATAGTTGGGTTGCCCGACTCCTGTGCTTACTACCTTACGTTCCGCTTATCCACTAGGGCAGTAAAGGGAGAACTATTGCGACTGTGTCCTGGTTTATCCGGATGAGCACCTCAGTAGAGAAAGATGAAAACTGACTGTCATGATGCGGCGTGAGCCGGTCAGCTCTTCGGAGGTTTCAAATCTTTAGCGATTTTTTCCGCATTATGCGATGAATCGGTTCTTACCCGATCAGGTGTTTACAGCACCCTAGTTCGGATACTAGGGGCTGCGCCTAAATTTTTATTGTCAAACTCCTTGGCTAAGTGAGGGTGATAAAGCCACATAGTCCGATTGCCTGGTTTGTTGTGCTAAACACCTCCTTCAAGGACCAAACAATTGGATCAAGAGTGTTTAGATTCCATCCCGAACACCCCCGTACTACCTACGTGGGGGTTGAAGCCGACGACTGGCCAACTCTCCGATTTCATAAAAACGGTCGCACAGGAGGTAAAATTTTAACAAGCATTATATTACATAATCGACTTTGTCCCATAATACAGGGCGAGATAATATGAATGTATTCATTCAAATATCACATCTTTTGCACACTACTCCGCCACAATGCGGGATCCCTCCAGGACATTATCAAAATATAGCTCGGGCGTGCGGTGCTCCTTGCCCTGGGGCGGTCCCTCGGTCACGAGCTTGACGATGTTCATCTTCGCCCACTGCACCTTGACGCGGGCGAAGGCCATCCGCGCACCCTTGATGCAGACCGACCGCTTGATAACATCAAGCCGGGGGCATGCATTGACCAGCCTCTTCACGAGGCCGAAGTAGCTGCTGGGTATAGCTTCGGCAGGCCACAACCGGATTATTAAATCCTTCATGGGTAGTTCGGCCACCCTATGCAGTTCGACCAGCTGTTTCAGGTGGTCGCTAAAGGGCACCAAATGTTCTGGCGTAAGGTATTGCGACCAAAACAGCTTCTCCGTTGAGCTCCCCTCTTCGGCTCGGAAGAATTCTGTAGCGTCAGAAACACTGCATAGCATATCCACAAATGTTCCTGGAGAACTCCAAATCCGTGTTAGTAAGAGGTACCTCTTCTTCACATATTTGCTCTGCATAATGAAGGCCTTACCCGCCGCAATCTTCTTGGCCTCTTGAATCTCCTGGAGAGCGCCCTGGGCTTCCACCCGGGCATCTTGTGCACTTTGGCGAGCCTTGGCGAGTTCGGTCTCTTGAGCCGCAATATCGCGCTCCAAGGACTCACATTTCTTCACGGCATCCTGGAGCTCTTGCTGGACCTCACCGATCCTGGCCTCGTGCTTTTCGCGGGCGTCTTGTTCCTTGGAAGCTCTTTCCTCAGCCTCGGCCAGCGCCTTTTTAAGGGCCTCGACCTCGATCGCCGCTCCCACAAATACCATGGCACTATGGTCAATACAAATCATTTATTCTTTCTGAATATACAGCAGGTCATTACATACCTTGCTTATCCGGCAGCTGCTTCCTTGCTTGGCCGAGCTCCTCCTCGGCCTGCTCCAGCCTCTGCTTCAGTCCGGAGACTTCGACAGCATGGGAGGTCGCATTCAGTAACGACGCCTGCTTAATCACATAGACACATATGGTTGGTCTTCTGCGAAAATTCTTTGATCCTCTTATCGACTTTTCTTTCTGAACACCGGACAGAGTCTCAGGGGCTACTGTCTATACAGTGACATTATTTTTACATAATTGTGTTGCTTACCTCAAAGCCTGTTAGAAGGCTTGTGCAGGCTTTGGTCAGTCCACTCTTCGCGGACTGAATCCTCGCAACCATCATACCCATAAGGGTACGGTGTTCATCAACAATGGAAGCACTTTGCAACGCTTCCATTAGAGTGTCCGGCGCCTCTGGCTGGACAAAGGTCACCAGCGGAATAGGAGCACCTCCTCCTTTCGAAGGAGGTTGCTTGCCGGGTTCCGGAGCCGCATTGGTCTCCGGGACTGTATTCGGCTGGGGGTCGAACTGAATATGGCCCCCATTGCCAGTCTTCATGGGGATCGGCTCCTCCATGTGTCCGGCGGTCGATGTATCACCCTCCGGTGCCGCCCTGACGGCCTCCTGAGTCTCTCCCTGGCCTGGGATCCTTCTGGACAACACCTCTGTGTCATCCATGGTCTTGGGAGAGGAGGCCGCCGGAAGGGACCTGCTGTCCATCGCCTTCGGGTCCAGCGAATTCCCCGAAGATGAGGATCGCTCGAGGACGGACCGAGCTGTAAGTGCATGATTCAACATGTTAAGACTATGAAGTGGTGAGGCCGGATATATGAATGCGTCCGGGTTTTTGAGTACTCACGATTCGGCCAGGGGCTTGTCTCGGGGGCGCCGCTCTGGGCTGCTATCGATGTCCCACGCAGAGTTATCCACGAGGGAGCCCTTCCCCCTCTTGGACGCCTCTTCCTCCAGATTTGTGGAGGCCGCCCTCTTCTTCCTTCCCCCCTCACGGGGAGAGTTGCTTTCTTCCTCCTCCTCCTCCTCGTCCTCGGCGGCAGAGGAGTGAGTCTCTGTGTCTTCGGACATCATGTCCGAAGCGCCCTTGCGGCGGGGGCCACTTCTAACCCCCTTGGCCTTCTTCTCTGGCGCCTGGTAGGGCGCCGGAACCAGCATCTTTGTCAGAAGCGGAATGGTTGGTTCCTCGGGCAGCGGAGCCGGACACCGAATTCGCTCCGCCTTCTTTGTCCAGCCCTGAAAAAAAATACATAGTGGGGTTTAGGTATCTCCCCTGAAGAAGCAAGTAAAGGATACACCTTGAAACGCGAAAGACTTACTACACTGGCGGGATGGGCTAGGTCGTGCCCACGGTCCTCGGTCGTCTCCAGCCGCGTCTCGTTGCCCTTGAAGAGCACCTTCCAGATGTCTTCATGCATAGTTCCGAAGAACCGGTGCAAGGTCTGGTGCTCGGCCGGATTGAACTCCCATAAATGGCAAGTCCGGCTCTGGCATGGAAGGATCCAGCGAACTAGCATCACCTGGATCACATTGACGAGCTTGATGTTCTTGTCCACCATGCTCCGGATGCGCGTTTGCAGCGCTGTCAGCTCGTCCGACGAAGACCAATTCAGGCCCTTCTCTAGCCAGGAGGTGAGCCGCATTGGGGCTTCAGACTTGAATCCGGGAGCCGCGGCCCAGGTGGCGTCGCGGGGCTCTGTGACATAGAACCACAGTTGCTGCCACCCTTTGACGGTCTCCACAAAGGTACCTTTGGGCCATGTGACGTTGGGCATCTTGCTCACCATGGCACCTCCGCACTCTGCGTGTTGGCCATCCACCACCTTCGCTTCATGTTGAAAATCTTAAGCCACAGTCCGAAGTGGGATGGAATGCGGAGGAAGGCCTCGCACATGACAATAAATGCTGAGATGTTGAGGAAAGAATTTGGGGCCAGATCATGGAAATCTAGCCCATAGTAGAACATGAGTCCGCGGATGAAAGGGTGGAGAGGAAACCCTAACCCGCGAACGAAGTGGGGGATTGATGTCTACTATGCAACCTTCTTCTTGTAGACGTTGTTGGGCCTCCAAGAGTAGAGGTTTGTAGGACAGTAGCAAATTTTCCTCAAGTAGATGACCTAAGTGAAGGAAATATGCCCTAGAGGCAATAATAAAGTTATTATTTATTTCCTTATATCATGATAAATGTTTATTATTCATGCTTGTATTAACTGGAAACATAATACATGTGTGAATAAATAGACAAACAGAGTGTCACTAGTATGCCTCTACTTGACTAGCTCATTAATCAAAAGATGGTTATGTTTCCTAACCATGAACAAAGAGTTGTTATTTGATTAACGAGATCACATCATTAGTTGAATGATCTGATTGACATGACCCATTCCATTAGCATAGCACCCGATCGTTTAGTGTGTTGCTATTGCTTTTATCCATGACTTATACATGTTCCTTTAACTATGAGATTATGCAACTCCCATTTACCGTAGGAACACTTTGTGTGCTACCAAACGTCACAACGTAACTGGGTGATTATAAAGGTGCTCTACAGGTGTCTCCGAAGGTACATATTGGGTTGGCATATTTCGAGATTAGGATTTGTCACTCCGATTGTCGGAGAGGTATCTCAGGGCCTTCTCGGTAATGCACATCACATAAAGCCTTGCAAGCATTGCAACCAATGAGTTAGTTGCGAGATGATGTATTACGGAACGAGTAAAGAGACTTGCCGGTAACGAGATTGAACTAGGTATTGGATACCGACGATCGAATCTCGGGTAAGTAACATACGGATGACAAAGGGAACAACGTATGTTGTTATGCGGTCTGACCGATAAAGATCTTCGTAGAATATGTAGGAGCCAATATGGGCATCCAGGTCCCGCTATTGGTTATTTACCGGAGACGTGTCTCGGTCATGTCTACATTGTTCTCGAACCGTAGGGTCCGCACGCTTAAGGTTTCGATGACAGTTATATTATGAGTTTATGAGTTTTGATGTACCGAAGGAGTTCGGAGTCCCGGATGAGATCGGGGACATGACGAGGAGTCTCGAAATGGTCGAGACGTAAAGATCGATATATTGGACGACTATATTCGGACATCGGAAGGGTTCTGAGTGGTTCGTGTATTTTCGGGAGTATCGGGGAGTTACGGGATTACGGGAGAAGTAATGGGCCTTGATGGGCTTTAGTGGGAAGAGGAAAAAAGGTTGCTGCGCCCCCCTTCCCCTCTAGTCCGAATTGGACTAGGGAAAAGGGGGCCGGCCACCTTTCCTACTCCTCCTATTCCTTCTCCCTTCCTCCCCTCTTGGTGGACTCCTACTAGGACTTGGAGACCTAGTAGGACTCCACACCCTGGCGCGCCTAAACCTAGGCCGGCCACCCCCTCCCTTGCTCCTTTATATACGGGGGCAGGGGGCACCCCAAAGACACACAATTGATCATTGAGATCTTTCCTTAGCCGTGTGCGGTGCCCCCTTCCACCAAATTCCACCTCGATCATATCGTTGCAGTGCTTAGGCGAAGCCCTGCGCCGGTAACACATCAAGATCGTCACCACGCCGTCGTGCTGACGGAACTCTTCCTCGACGCTTTGCTGGATCGGAGCCCGGGGATCGTCATCGAGCTGAACGTGTGCCAAGAACTCGGAGGTGCCGGAGTAACGGTGCTGTGATCGGTTGGATCGCGAGGAAAACGTACGACTACTTCCTCTACGTTGTGTCAACGCTTCCGCTTCGGTCTACGAGGGTACGTAGACAACACTCTCCCCTCTCGTTGCTATGCATCACCATGATCTTGCGTGTGCGTAGGAATTTTTTTGAAATTACTACGTTCCCCAACAGTGGTATCAGAGCCTAGGTTTTATGGTTTGATGTTATTTGCACGAGTAGAACACAAGTGAGTTGTGGGCGATACAAGTCATACTGCCTACCAGCATGTCATACTTTGGTTCAGCGGTATTGTTGGACGAGACGATCCGGACCAACCTTACGCGTACGCTTACGCGAGACCGGTTCCCTCGACGTGCTTTGCACATAGATGGCTTGCGGAAGACTGTCTCTCCAACTTTAGTTGAACCGAGTGTGGCTACGCCCGGTCCTTGAGAAGGTTAAAACGGAGTCTATTTGACAAACTATCGTTGTGGTTTTGATGTGTAGGGTAAGATGAGTTCTTGCTTAAGCCCGTAGCAGCCACGTAAAACTTGCAACAACAAAGTAGAGGACGTCTAACTTGTTTTTGCAGGGCATGTTGTGATGTGATATGGTCAAGACATGATGCTAAATTTTATTGTATGAGATGATCATGTTTTGTAACCGAGTTATCGGCAACTGGTAGGAGCCATATGGTTGTCGCTTTATTGTATGCAATGCAATCGCGATGTAATGCTTTACTTTATTACTAAGCGGTAGTGATAGTCGTGGAAGCATAAGATTGGCGAGACGACAACGATGCTACGATGGAGATCAAGGTGTCACGCCGGTGACGATGGTGATCATGACGGTGCTTCGAAGATGGAGATCACAAGCACAAGATGATGATGGCCATATCATATCACTTATATTGATTGCATGTGATGTTTATCCTTTTATGCATCTTATCTTGCTTTGATTGACGGTAGCATTATAAGATGATCTCTCACTAAATTATCAAGAAGTGTTCTCCCTGAGTATGCACCGTTGCGAAAGTTCTTCGTGCTGAGACACCACGTGATGATCGGGTGTGATAGGCTCTACGTTCAAATACAACGGGTGCAAAACAGTTGCACACGCGGAATACTCAGGTTTAACTTGACGAGCCTAGCATATAACAGATATGGCCTCGGAGCACAGAGACCGAAAGGTCGAGCGTGAATCATATAGTAGATATGATCAACATAGTGATGTTCACCATTGAAACTACTCCATCTCACGTGATGATCGGACATGGTTTAGTTGATTTGGATCACGTGATCACTTAGAGGATTAGAGGGATGTCTATCTAAGTGGGAGTTCTTAAGTAATATGATTAATTGAACTTTAATTTATCATGAACTTAGTCCTGGTAGTATTAGCATATCTATGTTGTAGATCAATAGCTCGCGTTGTTACTTCCCTATGATTATTTTGATATGTTCCTAGAGAAAATTGTGTTGAAAAATGTTAGTAGCAATGATGCGGATTGGATCCGTGATCTGAGGTTTATCCTCATTGCTGCACAGAAGAATTTTGTCCTTGATGCACCGCTAGGTGACGGACCTTTTGCAGGAGCAGATGCAGACGTTATGAACGTTTTGCTAGACTCAATATGATGACTACTTAATAGTTTAGTGCACCATGCTTAACGGCTTAAGAATCGGGACTTCAAAGACGTTTTGAACGTCATGGACCATACAAGATGTTCCAGGAGTTGAAGTTAATATTTCAAGCAAATACCCGAGTTGAGAGATATGAAGTCTCCAACAAGTTCTATAGCTAAAAGATGGAGGAGAATCGCTCAACTAGTGAGCATGTGCTCAGATTGTCTGGGTACTACAATCGCTTGAATCAAGTGGGAGTTAATCTTCCAGATAAGATAGTGATTGACAGAATTCTCTAGTCACCATCACCAAGTTAGTAGAACTTCGTGATGAACTATAATATGCAAGGGATAACGGAAAATATTCCCAAGCTCTTCGCGATGCTAAAATCGGCGAAGGTAGAAATCAAAGAAAAACATCAAGTGTTGATGGTTGACAAGATCACTAGTTTCAAGAAAAGGGCAAAAGGAAAGAAGGGGAACTTCAAGAAGAACGGCAAGCAAGTTGCTGCTCAAGTGAAAAAGCCCAAGTCTGGTCCTAAGCCTGAGACTAAGTGCTTCTACTGCAAAGGGACTGGTCACTGGAAGCGGAACTACCCCAAGTGATTGGCGGATAAGAAGGATGGCAAAGTGAACATAAGTATATTTGATATACATGTTATTTGATGTGTACTTTACTAGTGTTCATAGCAACCCCTCAGTATTTGGTACTAGTTCAAGTTGCTAAGATTAGTAACTCGAAACGGGAGTTGCAGAATGAACAAAGACTAGTTAAAAGGGCAAGGTGACGATGTGTGTTGGAAGTGGTTCCAAGATTGATATGATCATCATCACACACTCCCTATACTTTCGAGATTAGTGTTGAAACTAAATAAGTGTTATTTGGTGTTTGCGTTGAGCATGAATATGATTTGATCATGTTAATTGCAATACGGTTATTCATTTAAGTTAGAGAACAATTGTTGTTCTGTTTACATGAATAAAACCTTCTATGGTCATACACACCAACGAAAATGGTTTGTTGGATCTCGATCGTAATGATACACATATTCATAATATTGAAGCCAAAAGATGCGAAGTTAATAATGATAGTGCAACCTATTTGTGGCACTGCCGTTTAGGTCATATTGGTGTAAAGCGCATGAAGAAACTCCATGCTGATGGGATTTTGGAATCACTTGATTATGAATCACTTGATGCTTGCGAACCATGCCTCTTGGGCAAGATGACTAAAACGCCGTTCTTCGGAACAATGGAGCAAGCAACAGATTTGTTGGAAATCATACATACTGATGTATGTGGTCCGATGAATATTAAAGCTCGCGACAAGTATCATTATTTTCAGAACTTCACAGATGATTTAAGCAGATATGGGTATATCGACTTAATGAAACATAAGTCTGAAATGTTTGAAAAGTTCAAAGAATTTCAGAGTGAAGTGGAAAAATCATCGTGACAAGAAAATAAAGTTTCTACGATCTGATCGCGGAGACGAATATTTGAGTTACGAGTTTGGTCTTCAGTTAAAACAATGTGGAATAGTTTCACAAATTCATGCCACCTGGAACACCACAGCATAATGGTGTGTCCGAACGTCATAACCGTACTTTATTGGATATAGTACAATCTATGATGTTTCTTACCGATTTACCAATATCGTTTTGGGATCATGCATTAGAGACAGCTGCATTCACGTTAAAAGGGGCACCATCTAAGTCCGTTGAGACGACACAATATGAACTGTGGTTTAGCAAGAAACCAAAGTTGTCGTTTCTTAAAGTTTGGGGTTACGATGCTTATGTGAAAAAAGTTTCATCCTGATAAGCTCAAACCCAAATCAGAGAAATGTGTCTTCATAGGTACCCAAAGGAGACTGTTGGGTACACCTTCTATCACAGATCCAAAGGCAAGATATTCGTTGCTGAGAATGGATCCTTTCTAGAGAAGGAGATTCTCTCGAAAGAAGTGAGTGGGAGGAAAGTAGAAAACTTGATAAGGTAATTGTACCTTCTCCCTTATTGGAAAGTAGTTCATCACAGAAATCTGTTCTTGTGAATACTACACCAATTAGTAAGGAAGCTAATGATAATGATCATATAACTTCAAGATCAAGTTACTACCGAATCTCGTAAGTAAACCAGAGTGAGATCCGCACCAGAGTGGTACGGTAATCCTGTTCTGGAAGTCATGTTACTAGACCATGATGAACTTGCGAACTATGAGGAAGCGATGATGAGCCCAGATTCCGCGAAATGGTTAGAGGCCATGAAATCTGAGATATGATCCATGTATGAGAACAAAGTATGGACTTTGATGGATTTGCCCGATGATCGGCAAGCCAAAGAAAATAAATGGATCTTGAAGAGGAAGACGGACACTGATATTAGTGTTACTATCTACAAAGCTAGAATTGTCGCAAAAGGTTTTCGACAAGTTCAAGGTGTTGACTACGATGAGAGTTTCTCACTCGTATCTATGCTTAAGTCTGTCCGAATCATGTTAGCAATTGCCGCATTTTATGAAATCCGGCAAATGGATAAACAAAACTACATTCCTTAATGGATTTATTAAAGAAGAGTTGTATACGATGCAACTAGAAGGTTTTGTCGATCCTGAAGGTGTTAACAAAATATGCAAGCTCCAGCGATCCATCTATGGACTGGTGCAAGCATCTCGGAGTTGGAATATACACTTTGATAAGTTGATCAAAGCATATAGTTTTATACAGACTTGCGGTGAAGCCTGTATTTACAAGAAAGTGAGTGGGAGCACTACAACATTTCTGATAAGTATATGTAAATGACATATTGTTGATCGGAAATAATGTAGAATTATTCTGCAAAGCATAAAGGAGTGTTTGAAAAGAGTTTTTTCAAAGAAAGACCTCAGGGAAGCTACTTACATATCGAGCATCAAGATCTATAGAGATAGATCAAGACGCTTGATAAGTTTTTTCAATGAGTACATACCTTGACAAGATTTTGAAGTAGTTCAAAATGGAACAGTCAAAGAAAGAGTTCTTGCCTGTGTTACAAGGTGTGAAATTGAGTAAGACTCAAAACCCGACCACGGCAGAAGATAGAAAGAGAATGAAAGTCATTCCCTATGCCTCAGCCATAGGCTCTATGAAGTATGCCATGCTGTGTACCATATCTATTGCATACCCTACCACTGAGTTTGGCAAGGGAGTACAATAGTGATCTAGGAGTAGATCACTGGACATCGGTCAAAATTATCCTTAGTAAAATAAGGATATGTTTCTCGATTATGGATGTGACAAAAAGGGTTCGTCGTAAAAGGTTACGTCGATGCAAGTTTTGACACTAATCTAGATGACTTTAAGTCTGAATCTAGATACATATTGAAAGTGGGAGCAATTAGCTAAAGTAGCTCCGTGCAGAGCATTGTAGACATAGAAAATTGCAAAATACATAACGGATCTGAATGTGGCAGACCCGTTGACTAAACTTCTCTCGCAAGCAAAACATGATCACACCGTAGTACTCTTTGGGTGTTAATCACATAGCGATGTGAACTAGATTACTGAATCTAGTAAACCCTTTGGGTGTTGGTCACATATCGATGTGAACTATGGGTGTTAATCACATGATGATGTGAACTATTGCTATTAAATCACATGGTGATGTGATCTAGATTATTGACTCTAGTGCAAGTGGGAGACTGAAGGAAATATGCCCTAGAGGCAATAATAAAGTTATTATTTATTTCCTTATATCATGATAAATGTTTATTATTCATGCTAGAATTGTATTAACTGGAAACATAATACATGTGTGAATAAATAGACAAACAGAGTGTCACTAGTATGCCTCTACTTGACTAGCTCATTAATCAAAAGATGGTTATGTTTCCTAACCATGAACAAAGAGTTGTTATTTGATTAACGAGATCACATCATTAGTTGAATGATCTGATTGACATGACCCATTCCATTAGCATAGCACCCGATCGTTTAGTGTGTTGCTATTGCTTTTATCCATGACTTATACATGTTCCTTTAACTATGAGATTATGCAACTCCCATTTACCGTAGGAACACTTTGTGTGCTACCAAACGTCACAACGTAACTGGGTGATTATAAAGGTGCTCTACAGGTGTCTCCGAAGGTACATATTGGGTTGGCATATTTCGAGATTAGGATTTGTCACTCCGATTGTCGGAGAGGTATCTCAGGGCCTTCTCGGTAATGCACATCACATAAAGCCTTGCAAGCATTGCAACCAATGAGTTAGTTGCGAGATGATGTATTACGGAACGAGTAAAGAGACTTGCCGGTAACGAGATTGAACTAGGTATTGGATACCGACGATCGAATCTCGGGTAAGTAACATACGGATGACAAAGGGAACAACGTATGTTGTTATGCGGTCTGACCGATAAAGATCTTCGTAGAATATGTAGGAGCCAATATGGGCATCCAGGTCCCGCTATTGGTTATTGACCGGAGACGTGTCTCGGTCATGTCTACATTGTTCTCGAACCGTAGGGTCCGCACGCTTAAGGTTTCGATGACAGTTATATTATGAGTTTATGAGTTTTGATGTACCGAAGGAGTTCGGAGTCCCGGATGAGATCGGGGACATGACGAGGAGTCTCAAAATGGTCGAGACGTAAAGATCGATATATTGGACGACTATATTCGGACATCGTAAGGGTTCTGAGTGGTTCGGGTATTTTCGGGAGTATCGGGGAGTTACGGGATTACGGGAGAAGTAATGGGCCTTGATGGGCTTTAGTGGGAAGAGGAAAAAAGGTTGCTGCGCCCCCCTTCCCCTCTAGTCCGAATTGGACTAGGGAAAAGGGGGCCGGCCACCTTTCCTACTCCTCCTATTCCTTCTCCCTTCCTCCCCTCTTGGTGGACTCCTACTAGGACTTGGAGACCTAGTAGGACTCCACACCCTGGCGCGCCTAAACCTAGGCCGGCCACCCCCTCCCTTGCTCCTTTATATACGGGGGCAGGGGGCACCCCAAAGACACACAATTGATCATTGAAATCTTTCCTTAGCCGTGTGCGGTGCCCCCTTCCACCAAATTCCACCTCGATCATATCGTTGCAGTGCTTAGGCGAAGCCCTGCGCCGGTAACACATCAAGATCGTCACCACGCCGTCGTGCTGACGAAACTCTTCCTCGATGCTTTGCTGGATCGGAGCCCGGGGATCGTCATCGAGCTGAACGTGTGCCAAGAACTCGGAGGTGCCGGAGTAACGGTGCTGTGATCGGTTGGATCGCGAGGAAAACGTACGACTACTTCCTCTACGTTGTGTCAACGCTTCCGCTTCGGTCTACGAGGGTACGTAGACAACACTCTCCCCTCTCGTTGCTATGCATCACCATGATCTTGCGTGTGCGTAGGAATTTTTTTGAAATTACTACGTTCCCCAACACTAAGGTTTATCAATCCTTGGGAGGCGTAGGATGAAGATGCTCTCTCTCAAGTAACCCTGCAACCAAATAACAAAGAGTCTCTTGTGTCCCCAACACACCCAATACAATGGTAAATTGTATAGGTGCACTAGTTCGGCGAAGAGATGGTGATACAAGTGCAATATGGATGGTAGGTATAGGTTTTTGTAATCTGAAAATATAAAAACAGCAAGGTAACTAAAGATAAAAGTGAGCGTAAACGGTATTGAAATGATAGGAAACAAGGCCTAGGGTTCATACTTTCACTAGTGCAAGTTCTCTCAACAATAATAACATAGTTGGATCATATAACTATCCCTTAACATGCAACAAAGAGTCACTTAAAAGTCACTAATAGCGGAGAACAAACAAAGAGATTATGGTAGGGTACGAAACCACCTCAAAGTTATTCTTTCCAATCAATCCATTGGGCTATTCCTATAAGTGTCACAAACAGCCCTAGAGTTCGTACTAGAATAACACCTTAAGACACAAATCAACCAAAACCCTAATGTCACCTAGATATTCCAATGTCACCTCAAGTATCTGTGGGTATGATTATACGATATGCATCACACAATCTCAGATTCATCTATTCAATCCAACACAAAGTACTTCAAAGAGTGCCCCAAAGTTCCTACCGGAGAATCAAGGCGAAAACGTGTGCCAACCCCTATGCATAGGTTCATGGGCGGAACCCGCAAGTTTATCACCAAGACATACATCAAGTGAATCACGTGATATCCCATTGTCACCATAGATACGCACGGCAAGACATACATCAAGTGTTCTCAAATCATTAAAGACTCAATCCGATAAGATTACTTCAAAGGGAAAACTCAATCCATTACAAGAGAGTAGAGGGGGAGAAGCAACATAAGATCCAACTATAATAGCAAAGCTCGTGATACATCAAGATTGTGCCAAATCAAGAACACGAGAGAGAGAGAGAGAGAGAGAGAGAGAGAGAGAGAGAGAGAGAGAGAGAGAGAGAGAGAGAGAGAGAGAGAGAGAGAGAGAGAGATCAAGCACATAGCTACTGGTACATACTGTCGGTGTCAAAACTGGCGGATCTCGGGTAGGGGGTCCCGAACTGTGCATCTAGGCGGATGGTAACAGGAGACAAGGGACACGATGTTTTTACCCAGGTTCGGGCCCTCTCGATGGAGGTAAAACCCTACTCCTGCTTGATTAATATTGATGATATGGGTAGTACAAGAGTAGATCTACCACGAGATCAAGGAGGCTAGACCCTAGAAGCTAGCCTATGGTATGATTGTTGTTCTGTTGTTCGTCCTACGGACTAAAACCCGTCGGTTTCTATAGACACCGGAGAGGGCTAGGGTTACACAGAGTCGGTTACAATGGTAGGAGATCTACATATCCGTATCACCAAGGAAAGTCCCTTCGGGACACGGGACGGAGTCTTCAATCTTGTATCTTCATAGTCCAGGAGTCCGGCCGAAGGTATAGTCCGGCTATCCGAACACCCCCTAATCCAGGACTCCCTCAGTAGCCCATGAACCAGGCTTCAATGACGACGAGTCCTGCGCGCAGATTGTCTTCGGCATTGCAAGGCGGGTTCCTCCTCCAAGTACTTCATAGAAGATTTCGAACACAAGGATAGTGTCCGGCTCTGCAAAATAAGTTTCCACATATTGCCGTAGAGAGAATAATATTTACACCAATCTAATCTGCTGACGTATTCCGTAGCGTGACATCACACCACAGCCAAGCCTTTATTCGAATCATTTTATTGTCCCACCTCAGCATGTTATGCGAGGCGGTTTCCTTGGCACGTCTTGTCAAAGCAGAGATCGTGTCCCCTTATTTCGGGATTCTCATCAATACGGGCGTGGGTAACCCAACCGACCATTGATTACGACGCTTGGGATATAAGCGAGTTTTACCAGGCGGGTGGGGACGCGTAGTTGCGTCCGCCCATATAAGGGGATAAGGATCCACCTTTCTCATCCACGCCTTCTTCCTCCTTTGCCTATCCATTTCTGCGCACTCGAGCTCCAGCGCCCAAGTCCGCACTCCCCACGTCAACCTTCTCCAACCATGTCTGGAGCAGGAGGCAAGTGGATGGTCTCCTCCGTCACGGAGGGACACATAAAAAAACTGAGGAAGGCCGGATACTTGTCTAACGACATCGCGCACCGGCTTCCTGAAGAGGGGCAGCTCATCCCCACCCCAAGGCCCCATGAGAGGGTAGTGTTCCTCCCCCATTTCCTCCGCGCACTGGGTTTCCCTCTCCACCCATTTGTCCATGGGCTCATGTTCTACTATGGCCTAGATTTCCATGATCTGGCCCCAAATTTGTCCTCAATATCTTGGCGTTTATCGTCATGTGCGAGGCCTTCCTCTGCATCCATCCCCATTTTGGCCTATGGCTCAAGACTTTCAATGTCAAGCCAAAGGTGGTGCGTGGCAACCAGGCGGAGAGCGGAGGCGCCATGGTGGGCAAGATGCCCAACGTCCTATGGCTCGAGGGCTCCTTCGTGGAGACCCTGAAGGGGTGGCAATCGGGGTGGTTCTACATCACCGAGCCGCGTGACCCTGAATGGGTCGCAGCCCCCGAGTTCCGATCCGGACCCCCTACGCGGCTCACGTCCTGGAAAGAGACGGGCCTGTCGTGGGCAACAAAGGAGAGGTGATTGGACTGCAAACATGCATCCAAACCCTGGTGAACAAGAAGCTTAAACTTGTCAATGTAGTCCAGGTTATGCTCATCCGCCGGATCCTCCCGTGTCAACAACGGGCCTTCAACCTGCGGGAGTTCGACCCGGCGCATCACCCAACTCTAAGCAGGCTCTTCGACACGATGTACGAAGACGCCTGGAAGGTGCTATTCAAGGGCGCCGAGGCTCCCGCATCCGCTACTGAGGATCGCGGATTCAACACGCAGCGTCATGCTAGTGCGGTAAGCCGTTTTTACCTTTTACAGGGTATTTTAGCTTTTCATAGTTTTGACTTTATGCGGGATCTAAGCTCCCTTTCCTTTGACAGGAGTGGCAGGCGAAGTCCGGACAGATCAACTGTCCGACCCCTTTGCCCGAAGACCCAGCGGATGCTCTATTGGCAAGGCTGCTGGCTCCGGCACCCTATGTGGTGCCGGAGAAGAAGGCCACGAAGAAGGCCACGGGGACTCGAAAGAGTGCCCGTCGTGTGGTGGTGTCGGATTCGTCGTCCGGCGACTCCGAGACGCAATCCTCCCGTGAAGACGAGGAGGAGGAAGAAGATTCCCCTCCCCCTCCAGCGGGGGAAGGAAAGAAGAGGAAGGCCGCCCCAACTGGGGAGGCTGGAGGGTCAAAGAAGGGGAAAACCCTTCTTCCGGACTACTCCACCAATGCCGACGACGGCGAAGAGGAGTGGCCACACAGGGCTAAGCCCCTGGCGAAATCGTAAGTATCCGGATACCAGAGTAAGTCATAGTATTCCTTTACTGCACAACTTTTTCTTCCGTTGAATATGATTATGCAGTCCACCCAAAGACCGGCTCGACGTGTCATTGAGCGGTTCCCTGGACTCATCAGACATAAACTCTCTTCCGACGGCTACCTCCCCCCGCCCTACGGATGACGCCGAGGTGGCGTCCCAGGAGGTTCCAAGCCAGGAGGAGGTGGTTCCGGAGGCGCCGCAAGGCGACCTTCTGGACCCCAAGCGCCAAGGGGATAGAACCCCTAAGGGCTCCAAGTCTGGCCCTAGGCCAGACACCGCTCCGGAACCTTGAAAGGTTCCAGAGTCCGGCGGGCGACCTCCTTCCAAGAGGAGCAAGCCTACTGAGCCGGTGGCCCCCGTCCAACCGGAGGCGCCGAACAATCTGCTGGAGGTGCTTAAAGGCGCCTCCATCGACGAGGAGCACCGCACCATTATGAGTGCGGTGGTTCAGAAAGTTCAGTCCGCCAAGAGCGGGCTGACCGAAGCCTGTGCTGGCCTTTTGACAGGCTTTGAGGTATGTTAAAAATATGTAAAAATATTACCGCATAGACAATATCCCCTGATGCTCTTTTTGGCGTTCGGAAAGAAAAGCCGAATAGAGGATCTAATAAAATTCACAAGAGTCTAACAAAAGTAAGTCAATATGCGTATGCAGGCTTCACTGCTGGCATCCGCCGCACTGACCGCGGAGGTGGACACGCTAAAGCAGAACCTCGAGCGGTCCGAGCAAGAGCTCGGCCTTGCCAAGAAGCAGCTCGAGGACAAAGAAGGTAAGAAATACCTTATTAAATATAAAAAGGTGCAATTGCAAAAAGTGACAGGACTAACGTGGCTATTGTAGGGGCCACAACGGAGGTGGCAACCCTTAAGCAAGCGCTGTCCGAGGCCGAGAAGAGGGCGGCCACGGAGCGCACCGAGTGGGAGAAATATGAGGCGCAAGTTGGCGAGGTGCGGCAAGAGCTCCAGGCTCTCATGAAAAAACATGAGAGTTTGGAGCTTGACTCAAAGACCCGAGAGTCCGAGCTCGCGGCGGCCATTGAGAATGCCAAGTCTGCCAAGGCCGAAGCCCAGAAGGCCCTCCAGGAGGTTGATGCGATGAATAAGATAGCGGCGGGTAAGGCTTTCTTTATGCAAAGGAAGCATGTGAAAGTCAATTACTTGTTACTTACCCGAATCCGGAGCTCTCCAGGAGCATTCACAGATTTACCCCGCAGCGTGTCTGATGCCGCCGCATGCTACCGAGCCGAGGAGGGCAGCTCGATAGAGAAGGTGTTCTGGTCTCAGTATGCTGAGGCCGGACTCCCTGTGCCCTTGAGCGACCAGCTGATGCAACTGGTCGAGCTCCACAAGGTGGCCGAACAGGCCATGAAGGGCCTCATAGTTCGGCTGTGGCCTGTAGAGGTGGCTGGTGGAGGCCTGTCCAAGGCTCGAAGTCATCAAGCGCTCCGTCTGCATCGAAGGTGCCCGTAGGGCGCTTGCCCGTGCTAAGGTGCACTGGGGCAAGCTAGATGCGGAGAAGCTTGTGAAGGACGGGCCGCCGCCGGGCAAGGAGCATCGCCACACCGAGATGTGTTATAAGGGCATGCTGGAAGGCGCCCGCCTTATGGCGAACGAATGCTCGAAAGATGTAATTTTTGAGTAAAACTTGTTTATGTTGTCCTGTGCGCCGAAAACTTGTTCATGTGCGCTAAGCAATGTCTTTTGTATTTAAAATATTACCTTCTGTGCGGCCGTTTATCAAATTTTGAGAGATGGCGAGTCGTCGGCTTCTGCCCCCATGCCACGAGTGCTGGGGTGTTCGGGATAAACTTGAGCGCTCTTTTTCCCATTCTTGGATCCTTCGAGGGATGCGCTCAACACAACGAACAAGGCAATCGAACTATAATGCTTGAACACTCTCAGTTAGCCATAGAATTCTATAATTTTAAATTTCGGTGAAGCCCCTAGTGTTCGGAAGACCGAGTTCGGGGCGCTATCCACGCCTGGGCCGGACAAAGCCGACTCCTCGCTCTAAGCGGCATAAGTCTTTAGGGACTCGAAAACCTCTCGAATAGCGACCAACTCTCGCCTTATCACGACGGCCAGTTTTAGCTTTCTCTACTAAGGTGCTTTAGCCCAGCTCAACTGGGGCACAACCGCAGTAGTTCTCCTAGCGCTACCTTAGCCGATACAACGGAACGTAAGGTACCAAAACATAGGAGCCGGGCAAACCCAACATTTAACCCAAGACATGATTCGGAGCCGATGCATATAATGCTATAAGTTCGGGGTGCCGCACTTGTGGAAGTGTTCGGACTTCTCACACCGTGTTGTGGGGTACTTAAGCCCCTGGTGTATTGGCCGTACCAAAGTGTACGGGTGTGGCATGTCATTAATGAACATGTATTCTTAAAAAAGAATAATACAGTAATAGACAAAAGCTATGCATTGTTTATTTAAAGAAGCTGCGATCAAAGCAGAACGATACAAATTGTGCGATAAGCACACTGTGGGACTATTTAACATGTCATATCCAGGGGCGGACTGTGGAATGATGTGCAAAACAGGTATACTGCTCGTTATAGAGACCACCTTAGAGTTCCATAGTGCGGCGTGGTTTTCTTCTTCCCTGGTTCTTGCATCGTTTGTGCGGCAATTATACTGCCGGATTAGGCCTTCCGAAGAATGGATTCTTGAAAGTAATATAAAAGTAAGAAATCGGCAGCCCCTAGTGTGGTTTAAGCCGTGTTTTGTGCCATGATGGTGCCCCTCCCCTGTCCCCATGGTATTTCTAGAGCGTAATTATGTACGCGCAGTACTGGTTTCGCAATTTCGTGAGGGCTGGGGTTGGGGCTGCATTGCTACACCTGGTCACAACGTGCCAGGCGGTCTTGCTGTAGGTTACTCCGGGCGCGCTTGACGGTGTCCGGACGTTTAGTGGCCGGACTGGAAATTTGCCTTGAGAGGCTGCTTTGTACTTCCGCTGCGAGAGCCGCCGTATGCTCCTCCGTACGGAGAGAGCGTTCGGTGTTTCCATTGACCGTGATGACTCCTCGAGGGCCTGGCATCTTGAGCTTGAGGTATGCGTAATGCGGTACCACATTGAACTTGGCAAATGCGGTTCGCCCGAGCAATGCGTGATAGCCACTGTGGAACGGGACTATGTCGAAGATTAATTCCTCGCTTCGGAAGTTATTCGGAGATCCGAAGACTACTTCAAGTGTGACAGAGCCTGTACAGTTGGCCTCTACACCTGGTATGACGCCTTTAAAGGTCGTTTTAGTGGGTTTGATCCTCGAAGGATCGATGCCCATTTTCCGCACTGTATCCTGATAAAGCAGGTTCAGGCTGCTGCCGCCGTCCATGAGGACCCGAGTGAGGTGAAATCCGTCAATGATTGGATCGAGAACCAATGCGTCGTATCCGCCGTGACGGATGCTAGTGGGGTGGTCCCTTCGATAAAAAGTGATCGGGCAGGAGGACCATGGGTTGAACTTAGGGGCAACTGGCTCCGTCGCGTATATGTCCCTTAACGCACGCTTCCGCTCCCTCTTGGGGATGTGGGTTGCGTATATCATGTTCACCGTCTGCACTTGTTGGGGGAATCCGTTCTGTCCACTACTGTTTGGCGGCCGGGGCTCCTCCTCGTCGTTGCTATGTAGCCCCTGATCTCTGTTTTTGGCATGTAACTTGCCTGCCTGCTTGAACACCCAACAATCCCTGTTGGTGTGATTGGCTGGCTTTTCGGGGTGCCATGTATCTTGCACGAGTGGTCGAGTATTCGGTCCAAACTGGACGGCCCCGGAGTATTTCTTTTGAATGGCTTTTTCCGCTGACCGGGTTTAGAGCCTCTGAATCTGGCATTGACTGCCGTATCCTCAGCATTGTCGCCGTTAATGCGGCGCTTGTGCTTGTTGCGACGCGACCTGGCACTGTTGT
The DNA here is from genome assembly GCA_032464435.1 of Aegilops umbellulata. Lineage (NCBI taxonomy): Eukaryota > Viridiplantae > Streptophyta > Magnoliopsida > Poales > Poaceae > Aegilops > Aegilops umbellulata. Next base: position 473,484,602 of record CP136055.1, on the reverse strand, counting down.
CCTTGGTATCCGAATTGCTAGGGATCTTGGTTATGTTATTGCTACGAGCCAGCCAGCTGTCTTCATCCGCACAAAAGCGGGTCATGAGCGTCGTGAGGGCTGTCATAGATTTTGGCTTCTCCTGTCCAAGGTGTCGGGCAAGCCACTCGTCGCGGATATTATGCTTGAAGGCTGCTAGGGCCTCTGCGTCCAGACAGTTGACGATTTGATTTTTGTTGGTTAGGAACCATGTCCAGAATTGCCTGGCCAATTCCTCTGGCTGCTGAATTATGTGTCTTAGGTCATCGGCGTCTGGTGGTCGCACATAAGTGCCCTGGAAATTGTCAAGAAATGCGGCTTCCAGGTCCTCCCAACAACCAATTGATTCTGCTGGCAAGCTATTAAGCCAATGCCGAGCTGGTCCTTTAAGCTTGAGTGGGAGGTATTTGATGGCGTGTAGATCATCACCGCGGACCATGTGGATATGGAGGAGATAGTCCTCGATCCATACCGCAGGGTCTATTGTTCCATCATATGATTCGATGTTGTATTCGGCGTGACGATTACCGTCTCGTGTTGTGGGGCGCTCACACGATCCGTAGATCGACCTTGTTTGCTTTGCCTTGTCCTCCAATAGATCTCGTAGGTCTGGCGCATTCCCCCGTGTCTTAGTATTTTTAAAGCGGCGCCGGGGTGCGGCTTGAGTGGAGGGCCGAGAAGCCTCTTTGTCACGGCCACGTGGTGGCCGGTCGTCCGCATCATGCACTGGTGATGTAGGTGCTTCTTCCTCTAATCGGGGTAGCAACCTGCGCTTTGGGTAGCTCTTGGAGGGGCGTTCGAGTTCATACTCTTCGGCCGCTAGGACTTCCGTCCATTTGTCGGCTAGCAAGTCTTGATCAGCTCTAAGCTGTAGCTGTTTTTCTTGAGGCTGCTCACCATGGCTATAAGCTTGCGTTTGAAGCGCTCTTGTTCAACGGGATCCTCAGGCACGACAAATTCTTCGTCGTCGAGGCTTGCCTCGTCTTCGGAGGGAGGCATGTAATTATCATCGTCGACCTTTCTGTCTGCCAGTCTCTCATGAGGGCTGGCTTCTCCGTCCTCCTGTGCTGAGTTTTGCTGGAGGGGGTTTTCTTCGGCACTGTCCGGAGTGTTATTATCTCACGTGCCGGAATCACCGTTTTTGCTTTGGCGGGATTTAGAGCGGCGCCGCTGACGCCGGCGCTTAGGCTGTTTCTTGGAGGGGTCATCCTCCGCTGTTCCATCGCCATCGCCCCCTTTTGGGGTATCCACCATATATATGTCATATGACGAGGTGGCTTTCCAGTGCCCTATAGGCGCTGATTCCTGATGGTCTCCTGCATCGGCGTCCATACCGTCGATGTCTTCGGATTCATAGTCGAGCACGTCGGTTAAATCATCGACAGTGGCTACAAAGTGGGTGGTGGGTGGGTATTGAATTTCTTCATCATCCGCATCCCAACCTTGCTGACCGTAGTCCGGCCAGGGCTCTCCTGATAAAGAGAGAGACTTTAGTGAATTCATAATATCGCCAAAAGGCGAGTGCTAAAAGATGTCTGCGGCGGTGAACTCCATAATCGGCGCCCAATCAGACTCGATCGGCAGGGGCGCGGGGGGCTCGGAGTCTGGTGAGGAGTCCGGCACCTTGGAGTCACGGGCTTCATAAGGGACAAAGCTGGTGTTCGGCTCGATCGCCGTAGAGATTTCGGCCTCCGAGGCGGCATCCAACCACCCGTCCTCGATCGGCGCGATCGGCTCCAAACTAGGGGTCGGGGCCGATGCGGGCGCGACCTCCAAGACACTGTTCGGCGGCAGAGCTAAATCATGCCCTTCGTGACAGTGCGGCGCGCTCGGCTGTGGCTCGAATCCATCGAAGATCAAGTCTCCGCGTATGTCAGCCCTGTAGTTAAGACTTCCAAATCTGACCTGATGGCCAGGGGCGTAGCTTTCAATCTGTTCTAGATGGCCAAGCGAATTGGCCCGCAGTGCAAAGCCGCCAAATACGAAGATCTGTCCGGGGAGAAAAGTCTCACCCTGGACCGCATCGCTACTGATGATCGGAGAAGCCATCGGGCCTAAAAGTGACGACACAGAGGAACTCTCAATGAAAGCACCAATGTCAGTGTCAAAACCGGCGGATCTCGGGTAGGGGGTCCCTAACTGTGCGTCTAGGCGGATGGTAACATGAGACAAGGGACACGATGTTTTTACCCAGGTTCGGGCCCTCTCGGTGGAGGTAAAACCCTACTCCTGCTTGATTAATATTGATGATATGGGTAGTACAACTGTAGATCTACCACGAGAGCAAGGAGGCTAAACCCTAGAAGCTAGCCTATGGTATGATTGTTGTTCTGTTGTTCGTCCTACGGGCTAAAACCATCCGGTGTATATAGACATCGGAGAGGGCTAGGGTTACACAGAGTCGGTTACAATGGTAGGAGATCTACATATCCGTATCGCCAAGCTTGCCTTCCACGCCAAGGAAAGTCCCTTCCGGACATGGGACGAAGTCTTCAATCTTGTATCTTCATAGTCCAGCAGTCCGGCCGAAGGTATAGTCCGGCTGTCCGAACACCCCTAATCCAGGACTCCCTCACATACCCTCATCCCCGAGGGTGAACTACTCCCTCCTCGTCATGGAGAGCGCCGGGATGATGAAGATGGCCACCAGTGAGGGTTCCCCCTTCCGGCAGGGTGCCGGAAGAGGGTCCCTATTGACTTTTGGTGTCTACAGAGGCTTGCGGCGGCACAACTCCCGATCTATTCTCGTCTCAAGAAGTTTTAGGGTATATGGAGTTATATAGGCGGAAGAAGTATGTCAGGGGAGCCATGAGGGGCCCACGAGGCAGGGGGGCACGCCCCCATCCTCGTGGCTCCCTTGTTCCTTTCCTGACGTGCACTCCAAGCTTTTCCTGTAGCTTCCCTTCCAAAAATAACTTCTCTAGTTGATTTCATTCCGTTTCGACTCTGTTTGATATTCCTTTTCTTCAAAATACTGAAATAGGCAAAAAACATCAATTCTGGGCTAGGCCTCCGGTTAATAGGTTAGTCCCAAAAATAATATAAAAGTGGATAATAAAGCCCAATATCGTCTAAAATAGTAGATAATATAGCATGGATCAATAAAAAATTATTGATACGTTGGAGACGTATCAAGCACCCCCAAGCTTAATTCCTGCTCGTCCTCGAGTAGGTAAATGATAAAAAAGATAATTTTTGATGCGGAGTGCTACTTGGCATAATTTCAATGTAATTCTTCTTAATTGTGGTATGAATATTCAGATCTGAAAGATTCAAGACAAAAGTTTATATTGATATAAAAATAATAATACTTCAAGCATACTAACTAAGCAATTATGTCTTCTCAAAATAACATGGCCAAAGAAAGTTATGCCTACAAAATCATATAGTCTGGCTATGCTCTATCTTCACCACACAAAGTATTTAAATCATGCACAACCCCGATGACAAGCCAAGCAATTGTTTCATACTTATGACATTCTGAAACTTTTTCAATCTTCAAGCAATACATGAGTGTGAGCCATGGATACAACACTATAGGTGGAGTAGAATGGTGGTTGTGGAGAAGACAAAAAGGAGAAGATAGTCTCACATCAACTAGGCGTATCAACGGGCTATGGAGATGCCCATCATTAGATATCAATGTGAGTGAGTAGGGATTGCCACGCAACGGATGCACTAGAGCTATAAGTATATGAAAGCTCAACAAAAGAAACTAAGTGGGTGTGCATCCAACTCGCTTTCTCACGAAGACCTAGCACATTTTGAGGAAGCCCATCATTGGAATATACAAGCCAAGTTCTATAATGAAAAATTCCCACTAGTATATGAAAGTGATATCATAGGAGACTCTCTATCATGAAGATCAAGGTGCTACTTTGAAGCACAAGTGTGGTAAAAGGATAGTAGAATTGTCCCTTCTCTCTTTTTCTCTCATTTTTTATTTTTTATTTGGGCATTTTCTCTTTTTTATGGCCTCTTTTTCTTCTTTTTTTTCGTCCGGAGTCTCATCCCGACTTGTGGGGGGAATCAGAGTCTCCATCATCCTTTCCTCACTGGGACAATGCTCTAATAATGATGATCATCACACTTTTATTTACTTACAACTCATGAATTACAACTCGATACTTAGAACAAAATATGAGTCTATATGAATGCCTCCGGCGGTGTACCAGGATGTGCAATGAATCAAGAGTGACATGCATGAAAGAATTATGAACGGTGGCTTTGCCACAAATACTATGTCAACTACATGATCATGCTAGTAATATGACAATGATGGAGCGTGTCATAATAAACGGAACGGTGGAAAGTTGCATGGCAATATATCTCGGAATGGCTATGGAAATGCCATGATAGGTAGGTATGGTGGCTGTTTTAGGAAGGATATATGGTGGGTGTATGATACCGGCGAAAGGTGCGTGGTATTAGAGAGGCTAGCAATGGTGGAAGGATGTGAGTGTGTATAATCCATGGACTCAATATTAGTCATAAAGAACTCATATACTTATTGCAAAATTTTAGAAGTTATCAAAGCAAAGTATTACGCGCATGCTCCTAGGGGGATAGATTGGTAGGAAAAGACCATCGCTCGTCCCCGACCGCCACTCATAAGGAAGACAATAAATAAATAAATCATGCTCCGACTTCATCACATAACGGTTCACCATACGTGCAAGCTACGAGAATCACAAACTTTAGCACAAGTATTTCTCAAGTTCACAACTACTCAACTAGTATGACTCTAATATCACCATCTTCATATCTCAAAACAATTATCAAGCATCAAACTTTTCTTAGTATTCAACACACTCATAAGAATTCTTACAAATCTTGTATGCTTAGCATATTAGGATTATTTAAGCAAATTACCATGCTATTTAAGACTCTCAAAATAATATAAGTGAAGCATGAGAGATCAATAGTTTCTATAAAACAAATCCACCACCGTGCTCTAAAAGATATAAGTGAAGCACTAGAGCAACAACAAACTACTCCAAAAGATATGCGTGAAGATCAATGGGTAGTCAAATAATTATGCAACTATGTGAAGACTCTCTAACATTTAAGAATTTCAGATCTTGGTAATTTATTAAAATAGCAAGCAAAGCTAAACAAAATGACATGACGCTCCAAGAAAAACACATATCATGTGGTGAATAAAAATATAGCTCCAAGTAAAGTTACCGATGAACAAAGACGAAAGAGGGGATGCCTTCCGGGGCATCCGCAAGCTTAGACGCTTGGTTGCCCTTGAATATTACCTTGGGGTGCCTTGGGCATCCCCAAGCTTAGGCTCTTGCCACTCCTTATTCCATAGTCCATCGAATCTTTACCCAAAACTTGAAAACTTCACAACACAAAACTTAACAGAAAACTCGTGAGCTCCGTTAGCGAAAGGAAACAAAACACCACTTCAAGGTACTGTAATGAACTCATTCTTTATTTATATTGGTGTTAAACCTATTGTATTCCAACTTCTCTATGGTTTACAAACAACACACAAAAAAAAGAATATGTCAAAAACAGAACAGTCTATAGTAATATGTAACTAACGCAAACTTCTGGAACTCTAAAAATTCTAAAATAAATTGGTGGACCTGAGTAATTTGTCTAGTAATCATCTGCAAAAATAATCAACTAAATAGCACTATCCAGTAAAAAGTTGAAGCTAATCTTGTGAGCGCTAAAGTTTATGTTTTTTACAGCATGATCATAAAGACTTCACCCAAGTCTTCCCAAAGGTTCTACTTGGCACAAACACTAATTAAAACATAAAACCACATCTAAACAGAAGCTAAATGGATTATTTATTACTAAACAGAACCAAAAAGCAAGAAACTAAAATAAAGTTGGTTTGCCTCCCAACACGCGCTAACGTTTAACGCCCCTAGCTAGTCATGATGATTTCAATGATGCTCACATAAAAGATAGGAATTGAAACATAAAGAGAGCATCATGAAGAATATGACTAGCACATTTAAGTCTAACCCTCTTCCTATTCATAGGGATTTTGTGAGCAAAGAACTTATGGGAACAATAATCAACTAGCATAGGAAGGCAAAACAAGCATAACTTTAAAACTTTAAGCACATAGAGAGGAAACTTGATATTATTGCAATTCCTACAAGCATAAATTCCTCCCTCATAATAATTTTCAGTAGCATCATGAATGAATTCAACAATATAACCAGCACCTAAAGCATTCTTTTCATTATCTACAAGCATAGAAATTTTACTACTCTCCACATAAGCAAAATTCTTCTCATTCGGAATAGTGGGAGTATCATAAGAGACTTGAATACTATAAATTGCTTCCACATTAAAAGAGTAATGTTCAAAAAAAGGGTACTCATAATCATGACAAGTTTTATCAATATAATCATCACTACTTTTTATAGCATAATTTTCATCACAATAATCATCATAAGTAGCAACTTTGTTCTCATCATAATCGATTGAAACCTCTTCCAAGATAGTGGATACATCACTAAATAAAGTCATGACCTCTCCAAAACCACTTTCATAAATATTATAAGATTCAACATCCTCCAAAATAGTGGGATCACTACTTCCTAAAGTTGACACTCTTCCAAACCCACTTTCATCAATATAATCATCATAGGTAGAAGGCATGCTATCATCATAACAACTTTGCATATCAAAACTTGAGAGGCTAAAAATATCATCTTCATTAAACATAGCATCCCCAAGCTTGGGATAAACATTAATTGCAGCAAATATATTCTCAAAAACATCATCTTCATCAAACATAGCATCCCCAAGCTTGGGCCTTTTCATATCATAAGCATAATCACTCTCATCATTAATAGTATGGATAACACCAATAGTATAGCAATTATCATATTCTTCCAAGCAATTGCCAAAAAGATTTTCAAGATCATAAGAAGTATCATTACCTTCCACAATTATTTTTGATTCATCTTTATGAGGCACAACAATAATAGGAGCAACATTATTTGGGAGAGATATCTTTTTACCTCTCTTCCTTTTTATTTTCTTCTTCTTCACCACATCATGTGTGGGTTCAATCCTCTTTTTGGAGCTCCTTATTAATGAGATTGATGGAATAGAAGGCTCCTCCTCGTTACCTGATTCATCATAAGAAACAATAGGAGGATATTGGGAAGTCTCTCCCCTTTCTTTAGTATTCTCTTCATCCTATATTTGCTTTCTGTTCTTTATGTAGTCGGCAATATAAGGATTTTCAATGCAATTCACCGCACAATACATATAAATTTCTTCTAGATCAATATCGAGGAATTTCTTAAGGTTATATTCTGGAATATGCTTAGTTTGACGTTTCATTTCTTAATAACCCAAAAGGAAACTAAGTTCATTATGATGTGCAAGAGAAATCAAGTCATCACAATTTTTGGACATGATTCGATCATGAAACAATTTGCAATTGATATTTAAATGATCATGTTCATTGCAAAGTTCACAAGTACGGTAAAGATATTTTAAATTTCCAGCACTCACATTTAGCCTTTCTTGCAACCATTTAGTTTCTAAATACTTATGCCTCTTGCAATATCTATCTTCCCTATTTGGTGTGTACCTGCAAACCCAATGCACTCCACAAAAATTGACATGTTTATAGGAGACATTTTCATCATAACTAGTGCAATCATCATTAGTACTATGGATATTCAAGGAGTTCATATTAACACCATTGCAATCATGCTCATCATTCAAAGATTTAGTGCCAAACATTTTAATGCATTCTTCTTCTAACACTTTGGCACAATTTTCCTTCCCATCATACTCACGAAAGATATTAAAAAGATGAAGCGTATGTGGTAAACTCAATTCCATTTTTTGGTAGTTTTCTTTTATAAACTAAACTAGTGCTAAAACAAGAAAAAAAAGATTCGATTGCAATATCTAAAGATATACCTTCAAGCACTCACCTCCCCGGCAACGGCGCCAGAAAAGAGCTTGATGTCTACTACGCAACCTTCTTCTTGTAGACGTTGTTGGGCCTCCAAGTGCAGAGGTTTGTAGGACAGTAGCAAATTTCCCTCAAGTGGATGACCTAAGGTTTATCAATCCGTGGGAGGCATAGGATGAAGATGGTTTCTCTCAAGAAACCCTGCAACCAAATAACAAAGAGTCTATTGTGTCCCCAGCACACCCAATACAATGGTAAATTGTATAGGTCACTAGTTCGGCGAAGACATGGTGATACAAGTGCAATATGGATGGTAGGTATAGGTTTTTGTAATCTAAAAATATAATAATAGCAAGGTAACTAAGGATAAAAGTGAGCATAAACGGTGTTGCAATGATAGGAAACAAGGCCTAGGGTCATACTTTCACTAGTGCAAGTTCTCTCAACAATAATAACATAGTTGGATCATATAACTATCCCTTAACATGAAACAAAGAGTCACTCCAAAGTCACTAATAGCGGAGAACAAACGAAGAGATTATGGTAGGGTACGAAACCAACTCAAAGTTATTCTTTCCAATCAATCCATTGGGCTATTCCTATAAGTGTCACAAACAGCCCTAGAGTTCGTACTAGAATAACACCTTAAGACACAAATCAACAAAAACCCTAATGTCCCCTAGATACTCCAATGTCACCTCAAGTATCCGTGTGTATGATTATACGATATGCATCACACAATCTCAGATTCATCTATTCAATCCAACAGAAACTACTTCAAAGAGTGCCCCAAAGTTTCTACCGGACAATCAAGACAAAAACATGTGCCAACCCCTATGCATAGGTTCATGGGCGAAACCCGCAAGTTGATCACCAAGACATACATTAAGTGAATCACGTGATATCCCATTGTCACCACAGATACGCACGGCAAGACATACATCAAGTGTTCTCAAATCATTAAAGACTCAATCCGATAAGATTACTTCAAAGGGAAAACTCAATCCTTTACAAGAGAGTAGAGGGGGAGAAGCAACATAAGATCCAACTATAATAGCAAAGCTCGCGAAACATCAAGATCGTGCCAAATCAAGAACATGAGAGAGAGAGAGAGAGAGAGATCAAACACATAGGTACTGGTACATACCCTCAGCCCCAAGGGTGAACTACTCCCTCCTCGTCATGGAGAGCGCCAGGATGATGAAGATGGCCACCGGTGAGGGTTCCCCCTCCGACAAGGTGCCAGAACTAGGTCTCGATTGACTTTTGGTGGCTACAGAGGCTTGCGGCGGCGGAACTCCCGATCTATTCTCGTCTCAGGAAGTTCTAGGGTATATGGAGTTATAGAGGCGAAGAAGTACGTCAGGGGAGCCACGAGGAGCCCACGAGGCAGGGGGCGCACCCCCACCCTCGTGGCTCCCTCGTTCCTTTCCTGATGTGCACTCCAAGCTTTTCCGGTAGCTTCCCTTCCAAAAATAACTTCTCTAGTTGATTTCATTCCGTTTCAACTCCGTCTGATATTCTTTTTCTTCAAAATACTGAAATAGGCAAAAAACAACAATTCTGGGCTGGGCCTCCGGTTAATAGGTTAGTCCCAAAAATACTATAAAAGTGGATAATAAAGCCCAATATCGTCTAAAATAGTAGATAATATAGCATTGAGCAGTCAAAAATTATAGATACGTTGGAGACGTATCAGGGATGAACACCACCCTCTCATTGGGCTTCGGGGTGGGGACGATCTGCCCCTTGGCCGGAAGCCGGTGGGCGATTTTCTTGGCCAGATAACCGGCCTCCCGAAGCTTGGTGATGTCCTTCTCCTTGACGGAGGAGGACACCCACTTGCCTTGCGCTCCAGATCCGGACATGATCGAGTGCTTTCTTGAGGCAGAAAAGACGAGGACTTGGGTGCTGGAGCTCGAGAACGAGAGGGCAGGGAGAGAGAGAAGGCGTGGGTGAAAGAAAGGAATCCATATCTCCTTATAAAGGCAGTGAATATCAAGCGCCTCCCCACTCACCTTGAGACTGGCCTGTTCCCAAGGGCTGTGCAGACGACACGTTTGGATTACCCACACCCGTATTGATGAGAATCCCATAATGAGGTGCTACCTCTTGAGCATGCGTTGGTTTTCCCCTTGAAGAGGAAAGGGTGATGCAAAAAAGTAGCGTAAGTATTTCCCTCAGTTTTTCTGAACCAATGTATCAATCCAGTAGGAGGCCACGCTCAAGTCCCTCACACCTACACAAACAAATAAGAACCTTGCAACCAACGCGATAAAGGGGTTGTCAATCCCTTCACGACCACTTGCAAAAGTGAGATCTAATAGAGATGATAAGATAATATTTTTGGTATTTTTATGATAAAGATTAAAAGTAAAGATTGCAAAGTAAACAAAGATAAAAATAGCTTGTTGACAGATGATTAATATGATGGAGAATAGACCCGGGGCCATAGGTTTCACTAGTGGCTTCTCTCAAGATAGCATAAGTATTACGGTGGGTGAACAAATTACCGTCGAGCAATTGATAGAATTAAGCATAGTTATGAGAATATCTAGGTATGATCATGTATATAGGCATCACGTCTGTGACAAGTAGACTGACTCCTGCCTGCATCTACTACTATTACTCCACACATCGACCGCTATCCAGCATGCATATAGAGTATTTAGTTCATAAGAACGGAGTAATACTTTAAGCAATATGACATACTGTAGAGGGATAAACTCATGCAATATGATGTAGACCCCATCTTGTTATCCTCGAGGGAAACAATACAATACGTGTCGTTTCCCCTACTGTCACTGGGATCGAGCACCACAAGATTTAACCCAAATCTAAGCACTTCTCCCATTGCAGGAAAGATCAATCTAGTAGGCCAAACCAAACTGATAATTCAAACAGACTTGCAAAGATAACCAATCATACATAAAATAATTCAGAGAAGATTCAAATATTAGTCATAGATAATCTGGATCATAAACCCACAATTCATCGGATCTCGACAAACACACCGCAAAAGAATATTACATCAAATAGATCTCCAAGAGAATCGAGGAGAACTTTGTATTGAGATCCAAAGAGAGAGAAGAAGCCATCTAGCTAATAACTATGGACCCGAAGGTCTGAGGTAAACTACTCACACATCATCGGAGAGGCTATGGTGTTGATGTAGAAGCCCTCCATGATCAATGCCCCCTCCGGCAGGACGCCGAAAAAGGCCCCAAGATGGGATCTCATGGGTATAGAAGGTTGCGGCGGTGGAACTAGGTTTTCGTGGTGCTCCTCGATGGTTTGGGGGTACGCATGTATATATAGGAGAAAGAAGTAGGTCGGTGGAGCCACGAGGGGCCCACGAGGGTGGTGGGCGCACCCAGGGGGTTAGGCGCACCCCCTGCCTCATGGCCTCCTCATTGGTTACTTGACGTCCACTCCAAGTCCTCTGGATCACGTTTGTTCCAAAAATCACGCTCCCGAAGGTTTCATTCCGTTTGGACTCCGTTTGATATTCTTTTTCTACGAAACACTAAAATAGGAAAAAAGACAGCAATTTGGGCTGGGCCTCTGGTTAATAGGTTAGTCCCAAAAATAATATAAAAGTATATAAATAAGCCCATTAAACATCCAAAACAGAATATAGAATAGCATGGAATAATAAAAAATTATAGATACGTTGGAGACGTATCAAGCATCCCCAAGCTTAATTCCTGCTCGTCCTCGAGTAGGTAAATGATAAAAAATAGAATTTTTGATGTGGAATGCTTCTTAGCATAATTCTCAATGTAATTCTTTTTATTGTGGCATGAATATTCAGATCCAAAAGATTCAAGATAAATGTTTAATATTGACATAAAAATAATAATACTTCAATCATACTAATCAAGCAATTATGTCTTCTCAAAATAACATAGCCAAAGAAAGCTCATCCCTACAAAATCATATAGTTTGGCCATGCTTCATTTTCGTCACACAAGAATGCTCTCATCTCGCACAACCCCGATGACAAGCCAAGCAATTGTTTCATGCTTTAGTAATCTCAAACTTTTTTCAACTTTCACGCAATACATGAGCATGAGCCATGGATATATCACTATGGGTGGAATAGAATATAATGATGGGGATTATGTGGAGAAGACAAAAAATGAGAAAGTCTCACATTGACGCGGCTAATCAACGGGCTAGGGAGATTCCCATCGATTGATGTCAATGCAAGGAGTAGGGATTGCCATGCAACAGATGCACTAGAACTAAATGTATGAAAGCTCAACAAAAGAAACTAAGTGGGTGTGCATCCAACTTGCTTGCTCATGAAGACCTAGGGCATTTGAGGAAGCCCGTTGTTGGAATATACAAGACAAGTTCTATAATGAATAATTCCCACTAGTATATGAAAGTGACAAAACAAGAGACTCTCTATCATAAAAATCATGGTGCTACTTTGAAGCACAAGTGTGGAAAAAGGATAGTAGCATTGTCCCTTTTTATTTCTTTTCTCTTTTTTGGGCCTTCCCTTTTTTTATTTGACCTTTCTTTTTCTCCGTTTTTTTTGGGACAATGCTCCATGAATGATGATCATCACACTTCTATTTATTTACAACTCAATGATTATAATCCGATACTAGAACAAAGTATGACTCTATATGAATGCCTCCGACGACGTACCCGGATGGGCAATGAATCAAGAGTGACATGTATGTAATAATATGCATGGTGGTTTTGCCACAAATATGATGTCAACTTCATGATCATGCAAGGTAATATGACAGTGATGAAGTGTGTCATGATAAACGGAACGGTGGAAAGTTGCATGGAAATATATCTCGGAATGGCTATGGAAATGCCATAATAGGTAGGTATGGTGGCTGTTTTGAGGAAGATATAAGGAGGTTTATGTGTGATAGAGCGTATCGTATCACGGGGTTTGGATGCACCAGCAAAGTTTGCACCAACTCTCAAGGTGAGAAAGGGCAATGCACGGTACCAAAGAGGCTAGCAATGATGGAAGGTTGAGAGTGCGTATAATCCATGGACTCAACATTAGTCGTAAATAACTCACATACTTATTGCAAAAATCTACAAGTCATCAAAAACCAAGCACTACCCGCATGCTCCTAGGGGGATAGATTGGTAGGAAAAGACCATCGCTCGTCCCAGACCGCCACTCATAAGGTTGACAATCAAAGAACACCTCATGTTTCAAATTTGTCACATAACGTTTACCATACGTGCATGCTATGGGACTTGCAAACTTCAACACAAGAATTTCTCAATTTCATAATTACTCAACTAGCACAACTTTAATATCACTATCTCCATATCTCAAAACAATCATCAAGTATCAAACTTCTCTTAGTATTCAATGCACTTATATGGAAGTTTTTATTATGTCCATCTTGGATCCCTATCATATTAGGACTTATTTCACGATTAAAGCAAATTACCATGCTGTTTAATAATCTCAAAATAATATAATTGAAGCAAGAGAAATCAATAATTTCTATAAAATAAAACCACCACCGTGCTCTAAAAGATATAAGTGAAGCACTAGAGCAAAAACTATATAGCTCAAAAGATATAAGTGAAGCACATAGAGTATTCTAATCGAATCATGTGTGTCTCTCTCAAAAGGTGTGTACAGAAAGGATGATTGTGGTGAACTAAAAAGTGAGGACTCAAATCATACAAGACGCTCCAAGCAAAACACATATCATGTGGTGAATAAAAATATAGCTCCAAGTAAAGTTACCGATAGACGAAGACAAAAGAGGGGTTGCCTTCCGGGGCATCCCCAAGCTTAGGATTTTGGTTGGCCTTGAATTTTACCTTGGGGTTCCATGGGAATCCCCAATATTAGGCTCTTGCCAATCCTTGTTCCATAATCCATCAAATCTTTACCCAAAACTTGAAAACTTCACAACACAAAACTTAACAGAAAATCTCGTGAGGTCCGTTAGCGAATGAAAACAAAACACTACTTCCAGGTACTCTAATGAACTCATTATTTATTTATATTGGTGTTAAACCTACTATATTCCAAATTCACTATGGTTTATAAACTCTTTTACTAGCCATAGATTCATCAAAATAGGCAAACAACACACAAAAAACAGAATCTGTTAAAAACAGAACAATCTGTAGTAATCTGTAACTAACGCAAATTTCTGGAACTCTAAAAATTCTACCAAAATAGGTGGCCTAGATAATTTGTTTATTGATCTTCTGCAATTGGAATCAGTATTATATCACGTTCTGGTGATTTTTAACAATTGTTTTCGTGAACAGAAAGTTTCTGGAATTTTCAGCAAGATCAAATAACTGTCATCCAAGAAGATCCTATAGGTTTAATTTGGCAAAAACACTAATTAAAACATAAAAACACATCTAACCAGAGCCTAGATCAAATATTTATGTCTAAACAGAACCAAAAAGCAAAAAAACTAAAATAAAATTGGGTTGCCTCCCAACAAGCGCTATCGTTTAACGCCCCTAGCTAGACATAAAAGCGAGGATAGATCTAGGTATTGCCATAATAATGGTAAGGTAAATCATGAAAACTCCTTTCGTATTCTCTATGTTCAGCAGCAAGTTTCCTTTGTGGCAAGCAAAAGTAATCAAAGGGGTTAAATTTAATAGGTCAAAAGTCCCCAAGATCAAGCTCGGGAGGTATGGGTTCCTCCCTTGGCCCCTTATATTGCACGACCAATTCATCATTACTAGCGTTCTTTTAACAAAAACTCACGAGTCCTTGCTCAAGAGAAAAACCTAACCCATTATTCTGAATAGCAAATTCATCATTAAGTTCAGAAATTCTATCAACTAGAACATCGGTAGGAACCTTTTTTCTAAGGTTTTGATTATAAGCAACATGATCCAAAGATTGTAAACGCATTATGTCTTGTTGATTAAAAAGGATAGCTTCTATGGGAGGATGACCAGCATCCACCCTATAATGCACAGAAATTTCTTTAGCTTCTTTCATTATAAATCTGAACTCATGAGCCAAAAAGATAGTAGTGCACGCTTAACAGAAGAGTACTCAATGTTAGAAGATTCTAGGAAAATTCTTTGTATGCAAGGATGCATATGAAGAAATTGCCTTTCAAGTTCAACTACGAGCAAGGATATCGCATCTGCAAGACTACTAGTTCTATGAAGAATAGAACCACCCATAATGGGAAAAGCACCGACACAAGTAAATAAATCTTGAATAACTCCATTCCCAATAATATTACCACTACCGACTCAAAACTTTTTAGTATGTAAGATAGTAGTTTCCTCAAGAGGATCAATGAAAGCATCAAAGTTTTCCATGTTATTATTATCACCTTCATTAACGATAACCTCCCCAGATTCAGACATGGCGAAAGAAAAAGCGAGCGGTAAGAGAGGGCGAATAAAACGGCAAGGCTGAAGTGGGGGAGAGGAAAATGAGAGGCAAATGGCAAATAATGTAATGCGAGGGATAAGAGTTTGTGATGGGTACTTGGTATGTTGACTTGTGCGTAGACTCCCCGGCAATGGCGCCAAAAATCTTTCTTGCTACGTCTTGAGCATGCGTTGGTTTTTCCCTTGAAGAGGAAAGGGTGATGCAGCAAAGTAGTGTAAGTATTTCCCTCAGTTTTTGAGAACCAAGGCATCAATCTAGTAGGAGGCCACGCTCAAGTCCCTCGCACCTACACAAACAAATAAGAACCTTGCAACCAACGCGATAAAGGGGTTGTCAATCCCTTCACGTCCACTTGCAAAAGTGAGATCTGTTAGAGATGATAAGATAATATTTTTGGTATTTTTATGATAAAGATTTAAAGTAAAGATTGCAAAGTAAACAAAGATAAAAATAGCTTGTTGACGGAAGATTAATATGATGGAGAAAAGACCCGGGGGCCATAGGTTTCACTAGTGGCTTCTCTCAAGATAGCATAAGTATTACGGTGGGTGAACAAATTACTATCGAGCAATTGATAGAATTGAGCATAGTTATGAGAATATCTAGGTATGATCATGTATATAGGCATCACGTCCGTGACAACTAGACCGACTCCTGCCTGCATCTACTACTATTACTCCACACATCAACCGCTATCCAGCATGCATCTAGAGTATTAAGTTCATAAGAACGGAGTAACGCTTTAAGCAAGATGACATAATGTAAAGGGATAAACTCATGCAATATGATATAAACCCCATCTTGTTATCCTCGATGGCAACAATTATTACGTGTCGTTCCCCTACTGTCATTGGGATTGAGCACCGCAAGATTGAACCCAAAGCTAAACAGTTCTCGCATCGCAAGAAAGATCAGTCTAGTAGGCCAAACCAAACTGATAATTCGAAGAGACTTGCAAATATAACCAATCATACATAAAAGAGTTCAGAGAAGATTCAAATATTGTTCATAGATAATCTGGATGATAAACCCACAATTCGTTGGATCTCGACAAACACACCACAAAAGAAGATTACATCGAATAGATCTCCAAGAGAATCGAGGAGAACTTTGTATGGAGATCCAAAGAGAGAGAAAAGCCATCTAGATAATAACTATGGACCCGAAGGTCTGAGGTAAACTACTCACACATCATCGGAGAGGCTATGGTGTTGATGTAGAAGACCTCCGTGATCAATGCCCCCTCCGGCAGGACGCCGGAAAAGGCCCCAAGATGGGATCTCATGGGTACAGAAGGTTGCTGCGGTGGAACTAGGTTTTCGTGGTGATCCTCGATGGTTTGGGGGTACGCAGGTATATATAGGAGGAAGAAGTAGGTCGGTGGAGCCATGAGGGGCCCACGAGGGTGGAGGGCATGCCCAAGGGGGTAGGTGCGCCCCCTGCCTCGTGGCCTCCTCGTTGGTTGCTTGATGTCCACTCCAAGTCCTCTGGATCACGTTTGTTCCAAAAATCACGCTCCCGAAGGTTTCATTCCGTTTGGACTCCGTTTGATATTCTTTTTCTGCGAAACACTCAAATAGGCAAAAAACCAGCAATTGGGGCTGGGCCTCCGGTGAATAGGTTAGTCCCACAAATAATATAAAAGTGTATAAATAAGCCCATTAAACATCCAAAACAAAATATATAATAGCATGGAACAATCAAAAATTATAGATACGTTGGAGACGTATCATGAGGGGAAACGATCTCTGCTGCGACAAGATGTGCCAATAGAAACCGCATCTTGAAATGTGAAGCGGCAGGCTAAAAAACTGTTCAAAATAATAACCGGGCAGGGATGTGATATCACGCTACAAAAAATTGTTGGCGGATTGGACGTGTGAAATATTATACTCTCTGCGGTTGTGTGTGGTACTTGTTTTGCAGAGTCGGACACGTTCGTTGTGTTCGAAGACTGTGTTGGATTATTCGGAGAAGGAACCCGCCTTGCAATGCCGAAGACAATCTGCACGCTGGACACCTCGCCATTGAAGCCTGGTTCAGGGGCTACTGAGGGAGTCCTGGATTAAGGGGTCCTCGGGCGTCCGGACTATGGTACGTGGGCCGGACTCATGGGCTGTGAAGATACAAGACCGAAGACTCTCTCTCGTGTTCGGATGGGACTCTCCTTGGCATGGAAGGCAAGCTTGGCGCCCTGATATGAAGATTCCTTTCTCTGTAACCAACTTTCTACAACCCTAGTCCCCTCCGGTGTCTATATAAATCGGAGGGTTTAGTCCGTAGGGATAAGAATAATCGTAGTCATACAGGCTAGACTTTTAGGGGTTTAGCCATTACGATCTCGAGGTAGATCAACTCTTTTAATACTCATATTCATCAAGATCAATCAAGCAGGAGGTAGGGTATTACCTCCATAGAGAGGGCCCGAACCTGGGTAAACATCATGTCCCCTGTCTCCTGTTACCGTCAACCTTAGACGCACAGTTCAGGACCCCCTACCCGAGATCCGCCGGTTTTGACACCGACACCCAGGTTCCGCCTTGAGACAATGTCGCTTCGTCCCGAAAGTCTTTTTGTTATTTATTTTTCTAGGGAAAATGGGTTCATATAGCAGAAGATGACGGGGAACGAAGCATGAAAAATCAAAAGAATTCCTACGAACACCCAAGATCTATCTAGGATAAGCATAGAAACGAGAGGGGAGAGTGTGTCTGCGTACCCTCATAGACCGAAAGCGGAAGTGTATATAACGCAGTTGATGTAGTTGTACTCTTTGCCATCCGATCACGAGCCAACCGATCTAGTGCACAACGGACGACACCTCCGAGTTTAGCACATGTGCGGCTTGATGACGTCTCCTCCTCCTTGATCCAGCAAGAGAAGGCGGAGAAGTAGATGGCATCACAACTAGCATGACGACGTGGTGGTGATGGTGGTGGTGGAGGTAGTTCAGCAGGACATCGCCAAGCGCTACTAGAACAAGGACGGAGGAACTACAGATTAATAGGAGAGAGAGGGGCGCCAAGGGCTTGGCGTGTCCTCTTGGGGCGACCCCTCCCCTCTATATATATAGGTGGAGATGCGTGGGGAACAACCCCTCCAAGCCCTAGGCCGCAACCCAGAGGGAAAGGACTTGGACTCCAAGTCCAATCCTATTCCTACTAGGACTCCCCTTTTTTCCCTTCCTGACCACATGGGCTTTTGAGGACTCAGTGTGCCTAGCCCAATAAGGCCAGGGCGCCTCCCCTCAGCCCATGCCAGCCTTGGGTCATGGAGGACCCACTTGTGGACTTTCGAACCACTCTAGATTCCTTCGGAACCTTCTAGAAGCTTCACGGTATAATACCAAAAAAATATGCATCTTTTTCTGTAACCCAAAATATGACTGATGTCTACTATGCATCTTTATTCTTGTAGACACGTGTTGGGCCTCCAAGCCCAGAGTTTTGTTGAATAGTAGTGATTTTCCCTCGAGTGGATGACCTAAGGTTTATTGAGGGAGTCCTGGATTAGGGGGTGTCCGGGGAGCCGGACTATACCTTCAGCCAGACTCCTGGACTATGAAGATACAAGATTGAAGACTTCGTCCCGTGTCCGGATGGGACTTTCCTTGGCGTGGAACGCAAGCTTAGCGACGCGGATATTTAGATCTCCTACCATTGTAACCGACTTTGTGTAACCCTAACCCTCTCCGGTTTCTATATAAACCGGAGGGTTTTAGTCCGTAGAACAACACAACATACAACAATCATACCATAGGCTAGCTTCTAGGGTTTAGCCTCCTTGATCTCGTGGTAGATCTACTCTTGTACTACCCATATCATCAATATTAATCAAGCAGGACGTAGGGTTTTACCTCCATCAAGAGGGCCCGAACCTGGGTAAAACTTCGTGTCCCTTGTCTCCTGTTACCATCCGCCTAGACGCACAGTTCGGGACCCCCTACCTGAGATCCGCCGGTTTTGACACCGACATTGGTTCTTTCATTGAGAGTTCCTCTGTGTCGTCGCTTTTAGGCCTGATGGCTCCTTCAATCATCAACAACGATGTAGTCCTACGTGATGCGGGCCAGTTCGCTTGACCATCTGGAGCAGATCAAAAGCTACGCCCCTGGCCATCAAGTCAGATTTGGAAGTTTAAACTACACGACTGACATCCCCGGGGACTTGATCTTCGACGGATTCGAGCCACAGCCGAGCGCGCTGCACTGTCTCGATGGGCATGATCTAGCTCTGCCACCGAACAGTGCCCTTGAGGCCGCACACGCTTCGGTTCCGATCCTTAATTCAGAGCCGGCTGCGCCGATCGAGGATGAGCGGTTAGACGCCGCCTCGGGGGCTGCGATCTCAAAGGCGATTGAGCCAAACACCAGCCCCGCACTCCGCAAGGCCCGTGACTCCGAGGGGCCGGATTCCTCTCCGGACTCCAAGCCCTCCGCGCACCTGCCGATCGAATCCGATTGGGCGCCAATCATGGAGTTCACCACCGCGGACATCTTTCAGCACTCGCCCTTCGGCGACATCCTGAAGTCACTAAAGTCTCTCTCTTTATCTGGAGAGTCCTGGCTGGACTACGGTCAGCAAGGTTGGGATACGGACGATGAAGAAATTCAAAGCCCACCCACCACCCACTTCGTAGCCACTGTCGATGACTTAACCGACATGCTCGACTTCGACTCCGAAGACATCGACGGTATGGACGATGATGCAGGAGATGACCAAGAACCAGCACCTATAGGGCACTGGAAGGTCACCTCGTCGTACGACATATATATGGTGGACACTCCAAAAGATGGAGATGGCGACGGAACAGCGGGGGATGACACCTCCGAGAAACAACCCAAGCGTCGTCGTCAGCGGCGCCGCTCTAAATCCCGCCAAAGCAAGAACGGTGATTCCGGCACGGGAGATAATAATACTCCGGATAGCGCCGAAGAACACCCCCTCCAGCAAAATTCAACACAGGAGGATGGAGAAGCCAGCCCTCACGAGAGAGCGGCAGACAGAGAGGTTGGGGATGATAATTATATGCCTCCCTCCGAAGACGAGGCAAGCCTCGACGACGACGAATTCGTCGTGCCAAAGGATCCAGCCGAACAAGAGCGTTTTAAACGCAGGCTTATGGCCACGGCAAGCAGCCTCAAGAAAAAGCAGCAACAGCTTAGAGCTGATCAAGACTTGCTAGCCGACAGATGGACCGAAGTCCTTGCGGCCGAGGAGTATGAACTCAAACGCCCCTCCAAGAGTTACCCAAAGCGCAGGCTGTTACCCCGATTAGAGGAGGAAGCACATAAACCTACATCACCAGAGCATGACATGGCTCACCGGACACCTTGTAGCCGTGACAGAGAGGCCTCTCGGCCCTCCACTCAAGCCGTGCCCCGGCGCCGCTCAAAATATACTAAGGCACGGGAAAATGCGTCAGACCTGCGAGAGATACCGGAGGACAAGGCAAGACAAACAAGATCGATCTACAGATCATGTGGGCACCCCACGACACGTGACGGGGATCGTCACTCCGGACATAATAAATCCGGCCGGGCCAAACACAATAGACAAAGCTCATTCGAGCTGCGTCGTGATATAGCCCAATATAGAGGTGCCGCACACCCACTATGCTTCACAGATGAAGTGATGGATCATAAAAGCCCTGAGGGTTTCACACCCGTGAACATCGAATCATATGATGGCACAACAGATCCTGTAGTATGGATCGAGGATTATCTCCTTCATATCCACATGGCCCGCGGCGATGATCTACACACCATCAAATACCTCCCGCTCAAACTTAAGGGACCGGCCCGGCATTGGCTTAACAGCTTGCTAGCAGATTCAATCGGTTCTTGGGAGGACCTGGAAGCCGCATTCCTCGACAATTTCCAGGGTACCTATGTGCGACCACCAGACGCCGATGACCTAAGCCACATAATTCAGCAGCCAGAGGAATCGGCCAGGCAATTCTGGACACGGTTCCTAACAAAGAAAAACCAAATAGTCGACTGTCCATACACAGAGGCCCTAGCAGCCTTCAAGCATAACATCCGCGACGAGTGGCTTGCCCGGCACCTTGGACAGGAAAAACCGAAATCTATGGCAGCCCTCACGACACTCATGACCCGCTTCTGCGTGGGAGAAGACAGCTGGCTAGCTCGCAACAACAACTTACCCAAGAACCTTGGTAATTCGGATACCAAGGACAAAAGTGGCAGG
The DNA here is from genome assembly GCA_032464435.1 of Aegilops umbellulata. Lineage (NCBI taxonomy): Eukaryota > Viridiplantae > Streptophyta > Magnoliopsida > Poales > Poaceae > Aegilops > Aegilops umbellulata. Next base: position 473,463,073 of record CP136055.1, on the reverse strand, counting down.
TCGCGTCGGAACAAGCAAAAGCGCTGCGTTAACAACGACAGCAACGAGGATACGGCAGTCAATGCCGGATTCAGAGGCTACAAATCTGGTTAGCGGAAAAAGCCATTCAAAAGAAATACCCAGGGCCCGTCTAGTTTGGACCGAATACTCGACCGCTTGTGCCAGATACATGGCACCCTCGAAAAGCCAGCCAATCACACCAACAGGGATTGTTGGGTGTTCAAGCAGGCAGGCAAGTTAAATGCCGAAAATAAAGACAAGGGGCTACGTAGCGACGACGAGGAGGAGCCCAGGCCGCCGAACAACAGTGGACAAAAGGGTTTTCCCCCACAAGTGCGGACGGTGAACATGATATACGCAAGCCACATCCTAAGAGGGAACGGAAGCGTGCGTTACGGGACGTATACGCGATAGAGCCAGTCGCCCCAAAGTTCAAGCCATGGTCCTCCTGCCCGATCACTTTTGATCGAAGAGACCACCCCACTAGCATCCATCATGGCGGGTTCGCCGCATTTGTTCTAGACCCAATTATTGATGGATTTCATCTCACAAGAGTCCTTATGGACGGCGGCAATAGCCTAAACCTGCTTTACCAGGACACTGTGCGGAAAATGGGCATAGATCCCTCGAGGATTAAGCCTACCAAAATGACCTTTAAAGGCGTCATACCAGGTGTAGAGGCCAACTGCACAGGCTCAGTCACACTTGAAGTGGTCTTCGGATCTCCGGATAATTTCCAAAGCGAAGAGTTAATCTTTGACATAGTACCGTTCCGCAGTGGCTATCACGCACTGCTCGGGCAAACCGCATTTGCAAAGTTCAATGCGGTACCGCACTACGCATACCTCAAGCTCAAGATGCCAAGCCCTCGAGGAGTAATCACGGTCAATGGAAACACCGAATCCTCCCTTTGAACGGAGGAGCACACGGCGGCCCTTGCAGCGGAGGTACAAAGCAATCTCTCTAGGCAGTTCTCCAGTCCGGCCGTTAAACAGCCGGACACTGTCAAGCGCGCCTGGAGTAACCTACAACAAGACCGCCTGACACGTTTTGAGCAGGCGTAGCAATGCGGCCCCAACCCCAGCCCTCGCGAAATAGCAAAACCAGTGCTTCGCGTACATAACTACGCTCTCAAAATACCATGGCCACAGGGGAAGGGGCACCATCACGGCACGCCCAAAACACGGCTTAAACCGTACTAGGGGCTGCCGAATTCTTTCTTTATCTTCTCTTACTTTCAGGACTCCATACTTCAGACGACCTGTTCGGCAATTCAACTGCTGCACAAACGATGCAAGAACCAGGGTAGCAGACAAGCCATGCCGCATTATGGACTCCCAGGTGGTCTCTATCACGAGCAGTATACCTGTTTTGCATATAAATTCCGCGGCCCGCCCCTGGACCGGACATGTTAAATAGTCGAACTTTTTGCTTATCGCACTATTTGTATCGTTCTTCTTTGATCGCAGCCCTTTTCAACAATGCATTCTCTTTATCTATTTTTTGTATTACCTTTTTTCCAAATACATGTTCATTAATGTCATGTTGCACCCGTACACTATGGTACGGCAAATACGCCAGGGGCTTCAGTACCCCCCAATATGGTGTGAGAAGTCCGAACACTTTCATAAGTGCGGCACCCCGAACTTATAGCATTATATGCATCGGCTCCGAATCATGTCTTGGGTCAATAGTTGGGTTTGCCCGGCTCCTATGTTTTGGTGCCTTACGTTCCGCTATATCGGCTAAGGTAACACTAGGAGAACTACTGCGATTGTGCCCCAGTTGAGCTGGGCTGAGCACCTCAGTAGGGAAAGCTAAAACTGGCTGTCATGATGAAGCGAGAGACCGGTCGCTGTTCGAGAGGTTTTTTGAGTCCCTAAAGACTTATGCCGCTTAGAGCGAGGAACGAGCTTTCTCCGGCCAAGGCGTGGATAGCGCCCCAAACTCGGTCTTCCGAATTCTAGGGGCTTCGCCGAAATTTAAAATTATAGAGTTCTATGGCTAAGTGAGAGTGTTCAAGCATTATAGTCCGATTGCCTTGTTCGTTGTGCTGAGCGCCTCCCTCGAAGGACCCAAACATGGAAAAAAGGGCGCTCAGGTTTATCCCGAACACCCCAGCACTAGTGGCATGGGGGCAGAAGCCGACGACTGGCCATCTCTCAATTTTTGATAAACGGCCGCACAGAAAGTAATATTTTAAATTCAAAAGCATTGCTTTGCGCACAGGAACAAGTTTTCAGCGCACAGGACAACACGAGTTCATTCATTCAAAAATTACATCCTTGGTTCATTAATCCGCCATAAGGCGGGCACCCTTCAGAACATCCTTATAATAGTTCTCGGGTTTGCGATGCTCCTTCCCCAGCGGTGGCCCGTCCTTCACAAGCCTCTCACCGTCCAGCTTGCCCCAGTGCACCTTAGCATGGGCAAGGGCCCTCCGGGCACCTTCGATGCAGACGGAGCGCTTGATGACTTCAAACCTTGGACAGGCCCCACCAGCCGCTGAACCAGTCCGAAGTAGCTCCCAGGCAGGGCCTCTCCAGGGCATAGCCGAACTATGAGGCCCTTCATGGCCTATTCGGCCCCCTTGTGGAGCTCGACCAGCTGCTTCAGCTGGTTGCTCAGGGGCACAGGGTGTCCGGCCTCAGCATACTGAGACCAGAACACCTTCTCCGTCGAGCTGCCCTCCTTGGCTCGGTAGAATGCGGCAGCATCGGATACGCTACGGGGAAGATCTGCGAATGCCCATGGAGAGCTCCGGATTCGGGTAAGTAACAAGTAGCTTAATTCTATATGTCTGCTTTACATAAAGAATGCCTTACCTGCCGCTTTCTTTTTCACCGCATCCAACTCCTGAAGGGCCTTCTGGGATTCGGCCTTGGCAGACTTGGCGGTTTCGATGGCCGTCGCGAGCTCGGACGCTTGCGCCTTCGACTCAAGCTCCAAACTCTCATGTTTTTTCATGAGAGCCTGAAGCTCTTGCTACGCCTCGCCTACCTGCGCCTCAAATTTCTCTCGCTCGATGCACTCCGAGGCCGCTCTCTTCTCGGCCTCAGACAGCGCCTTCTTGAGGGTCGCCACCTCAGTTGTGGTCCCTGCAATAAGCAGCACAATCCTGTCATTTTTGCAATTGCATCTTTTTATATATTTTTCTATAAGGTATCTCTTACCTTCTTTCTCCTCGAGCTGCCGCCTGGCAAGGCCGAGCTCTTGCTCGGACCGCTCGAGACCCTGCTTCAGGGTGCCTACCTCCGCAGTTACTGCGGCGGTAGCAAGCAGCAAAGCCTGCACACGCATATTGACTCATTTTTTGTTAGACTCCTGCGAAATTATTTGACTCTCTATTCGGCTTTTATTTCGAACGCCAAACAGAGCATCAGGGGCTACTGTCTATCCGGTATTACTTTTGCATATTTTTTACTCACCTCGAAGCCTGTTAGAAGGCTGGCACAAGCTTTAATCAGTCCGCTCTTGGCGGACTGAACCTTCTGGATCACCGTACTCATAATAGTACGGTGCTCCTCGTCGATGGAGGCGCCGTTAAGCACCTCCAGCAGATTGTTCGGCGCCCCTGGTTGGACGGGGTCCGCCGGCTGAGAAGGCTTGCTCCTCTTGGAAGGAGTTCGCCTACCGCAGTCCGGATCCGTTGAAGATTCCGGCGCAGTGTCCGGCCCAAAGCCGGACTTGGAGCCCTGGGGGGTCTTTCCCCCTTCACTCCTGGAGTCCGGGAGGTCACCTCGCGGCTCCTCTAGGACCACCTCCTCTTGGCCCGGAGCTTGTTGCGACGCCACTTCGGCGTCGTCCGCAGTGCGGGGGGAGGTAGCGCGCGGAACTGAATTCACGTCCGACGAATCCAGGGAGCCGCTCGACGACTCGTCGAGCCCGTCCTTGGGCGGACTGCATAATTATATTCGACATAAGGAAAAGCTGTGCAACAAAGGAATGCTATGAGTTACTGTAGTGTCCGAATACTTACGATGCCGCTGGGCGCCGGGCCCTGTGCGGCCACTCCTCTTCGCCCTCGTCGGCGTCGGTGGAGTAGTCCGGAGGGAGGGTCTTTCCCTTCTTGGAACCTTCGGCCTCCCCTTTTGGGGCGGCCTTCCTCTTCTTTCCTCCCCCCGCTGGAGGGGGAGAGGTTTCTTCTTCCTCCTCCTCATTTTCATGGGAGGAGAGCGTCTCGGATTTGTCGGATGAAGAATCCGACACCTCCTGGCGCTGGGAACTCTTTCGAGTCCCCGTGGCCCTCTTCTTGGCCTTCTTCTCCGGCACCACGTAAGGTGCCGGAGCCAGCAGCTTCGCTAAGCGAGCGTGGCTGGGTCTTCGGGCAAAGGGGCCGGACAGTCGATCTGTCCGGACTTTGCCTGCCACTCCTGTCAAAGGTAAGGGAGTTTAGATCCCGCATAGAGTCAAACTATGAGAAACAAATGTCCTGTAAAAGGTAAAAAATAACTCACCGCACTAGCTTAACGTTGTGTGCTGAATCTGCGATCCTTAGAAGCGGATGCGGGAGCCTCGGCGCCCTTGAATAGCACCTTCCAGGCATCTTCGTACGTCGTGTCGAAGAGCCTACTCAAAGTTTGGTGCTGCGCCAGGTCGAACTCCCACAGGTTGAAGCCCGTTGTTGACACGGGAGGATCCGGCGGACGAGCATAACCTCTGGACTACATTGACAAGCTTGAGCTGCTTGTTCACCAGGGATTGGATGCATGTTTGTAGTTCGGTCACCTCTTCCTCGTTGCCCCACGACAAGCCCGTCTCTTTCCGGGACGTGAGCCGCGTAGGGGTGCCAGATCGGAACTCGGGGGCTGCGACCCACTCAAGGTCGCGCGGCTCAGTGATGTAAAACCACCCCGATTGTCACCCCTTCAGGGTCTCCACAAAGGAGCCCTCGAGCCATAGGACGTTGGCTATCTTTCCCGCCATGGCGCCTCCGCACTCCGCCTGGTTGCTGCGCACCACCTTCGGCTTGACGTTGAAGGTCTTGAGCCAAAGGCCGAAATGGGGGCGGATACGAAGGAAAGCCTCACACACGACGATAAACGCCGATATGTTTAGGACGAAGTTCGGGGCCAGATCGTGGAAATCCAGGCCATAGTAGAACATGAGCCCCCGGACGAATGGGTGGAGAGGAAAACCCAGTCCGCGGAGGAAATGGGGAAGGAATACTACCCTCTCATGGGGCCTTGGGGTGGGGAGGAGCTGCCCCTCTTCAGGAAGCCGGTGCGCGATGCTGTTAGACAAGTATCCGGCCTTCCTCAGCTTTTTGATATGGCCCTCTGTGACGGAGGAGACCATCCACTTGCCTCCCGCTCCGGACATGGCTGGAGAAGGTTGAGATGGGAAGTGCGGGCTTGGGCGCTGGAGCTCGAGTGCACGGAAGATCGATAGGCAAAGGAGGAAGAAGGCGTTGGAAAAAAGGTGGATCCTTATCCCCTTATATGGGCGGATGCGACTATGCGTCCCCACCAGCCTGGTAAAACTCGCTTATATCCCAAGCGTCGTGATAAATGGCGCAACTGGGTTACCCACATCCGTATTGATGAGAATCCCGTAAATGAGGGACACGATCTCTGCTTCGACAAGACGTGCCAAGGAAACCGCCTCGCAATATGCGCTGAGGTGGGGAAGTAAAAACGATTCGAATAGAGGCTTGGCCGTAGTGTGATGTCACGCTACGGAATACGTCAGCAGATTAGATTTGTGTTAATATTATTCTCTCTATGGCAATATGTGGAAACTTATTTTGCAGAGCCGGACACTATCCTTAGTGTTAACAATCTTTTATGAAGTACTTGGAGGAGAAATCCGCCTTGCAATGCCGAAGACAATCTGCGCGCCGGACTCTTCGTCATTGAAGCCTGGTTCAGGGGCTACTGAGGGAGTCTAGGATTAGGGGGTGTCCGGGGAGCCGAACTATACCTTCAACCGGACTCCTGGACTATGAAGATACAAGATTGAAGACTTCGTCCCGTGTCCGGATGGGACTTTACTTGGCGTGGAAGGCATGCTTGGCGATGCGGATATTTAGATCTCCTACCATTGTAATCGACTTTGTATAACCCTAACCCTCTCCGGTGTCTATATAAACCGGAGGGTTTTAGTCCGTAGAACAACACAACATACAAGAATCATACCATAGGCTAGCTTCTAGGGTTTAGCCTCCTTGATCTCGTGGTAGATCTACTCTTGTACTACCCATATCATCAATATTAATCAAGCAGGACGTAGGGTTTTACCTCCATCAAGAGGGCCGAACCTGGGTAAAACTTCGTGTCCCTTGTCTCCTGTTACCATCCGCCTAGACGCACAGTTCGGGACCCCCTAACCAAGATCCGCCGGTTTTGACACCGACATTTATCAATCCATGAGAGGTGTAGGATGAAGATGGTCTCTCTCAAACGACCCTGCAACCAAATACGAGAAATATCTTGTGTCCGCGACACACCCAATACAATGACAAATTGTATAGGTGCACTAGTTTGGCGAAGAGATGGTGATAAAAGTCTAATATGGATGGTAGAAATATATTTTTATAATCTGAATAAATAAAAACAGCAAGGTAGCAAATAGTAAACGGGCACAAAAACGGTATTGCAATGCTTGAAAATGAGGCCAAGGGTACATACTTTCGCTAGTGCAATCTCCCAGTAGTGCTAATATAATTGGATCATATAACCACCCCTCAAAGTGCGATGAAGAATCACTCCAAAGTTCCTATCTAGCGGAGAACATAAGAATAAATTTTTGTAGGCCTGGCGCCGAAAAGGGTTTTATATGAAATGTGCATGATTGCAGATGGTGCTGCCGCCGTTGAAGCTCTTCGGGCGGAGCTAGCCCGGGCCAAGGAGCAGGCATGGTGTAGTGATGCGGCTGCCGAGAAGGCATCGGCTGATCTCGGCGCCAAAGTGATGAGAAAATATCCGCATTGGCGCTTGAATTGAAGAATATTGCCAGCCGCTGTGAATTCCTTGAGAAGGAGAATGGCTGAACTTGATAAGGCCGCACGAGAGGCGAGTGAAGCTCGGTCTGAATCTAGGGCAGCTTGTGGAGAGATTCGGCAGGCTAAGGAGATAACCGCCGGTAAGCCCTTTTTACTTCAGACTAAGTTTGGTGATTTTGGCAATGCTCAGCTAAACTAGGTCTGGAGTTCTCCGGCTGAATTTTTGGACTTGCGGAAGAGTTCTTCCGATGCGGCGCAATTTTACCAAGCGCAAGAGGAGTATGCAACGGAGAAGCTTTCTGGTCACAATTTGGCGCATCAAAGCGCCCTCTGTTGCTGAATGAATAGATGTCCCAATGTGCCGAGCTTCATAGGATATCCAGCAACACCATGAAGAACGTTATAATCCAGTTGTGGCCGGGTGAGCCTGTTCCCAAGAGCTATTTTGTCGTGGTGTGTCATCTTGTTGAGGCGGTGCCGCGTATCGATGTTGTGAAGCGGTCGGCGTGCATTGAGGGTGCACAGATGGCCTTTGCCCGAGTCAAGACGTTCTGGGGGAAGATGAAGGCCGTCGATGTTGCAGCGAAGAGTCTCATCAAGGGCAAGGACCATAATGAGCCGGAGCATTATTTTGAAGACGTCCTGGAAGCCGCCCGCCTGATAGAGGGTCAATGCTTGAAGAACATAATGTTCGAGTGAGGTGTATTAGAATTATAAAAGACAATTTTATAATTGATCTATTTTTATTCTTTTGCTCAAAAGCTTGAATTCCTCCTGTGCGACCGTTTTAATATAATATGAAAGTTTTCCAGTCGTCGGCTTCAGCCCCCTCGTAGGAAGTACAGGGGTGTTCAAAAAAGCATTTAATCACTCTTTATCCAACGTCTTGGTCCATAAAGGAGGTGATAATGCAGCGAACCAGGCAATCAGACTATAAGGCGTTAACACTTTCATTTAGCCATAGGAGTTTTATGGTGGGACTACGACATAGCCCGTAGTATGTATGCGGCGTATAGTGCCTTACATATTTGATCTGAAAAAGATCCCTCGTGTGACACGGAGAATCGCTAGGGATTCCAAGAAGTAGTCAAGTGGTTGACCAGCTCTCGCCGCATCATGACAGTCAGTTTTCGGCTTTCTCTACTGAGGCGCTCATCCGGTTTAGACCAGGGAACAATCGCAGTAGTTCTCCCTTTACTACCCTAGCCGATGGAGCGGAACGTAGGGTAGCAAGCACAGGAGCCGGGCAACCCAACTATTAACCCAAGACAATGATTCGGAGCTGATGCATATAAGGCCAAACTTGCGACGCCGAAGTACGCTATAGAGCTGTTCGGACTTTTACTGGCAACTCATTCATTCCCATACCGAGCCCCTAGCAGGGTATGCCGAGGTGCATCTGTAAAGCAGTCGTTGAGGCCGTACTCGTTGTTGAAAGAGTATGAAATATTAGTTCGGATGAGGTTTACTGGGAGCGGAGCAATATGCCAATGATAAATTTATGTGTATATAAAAAAGGAAACCACAAACTCGACTATTTGACATGCTCGGGGTCGGGGACAGAGGAAAAAGGGCATAGTACAAGCTCGGAATAAAGAGTGCGGTCTACAAAAAGTTACTTTGGACCTCCTGTTGCACGTATGCTTCGCCCGTCCTCGGGGAGGGGAATCCTTAACGGAGGTAGCCCCTTAGGTGAGTGTACGGATCCGAACTCCGACAGGGTTCGTTGTAGATGCTATCCTGTTGGTCACCTATTCTTAAGAGATGATACAGAAAAATAAGGAAAACAGATAAAAAACATTACGGGAATGCTTGCAGGGTTGTTCGTATTGTGCTTCCACCGATGCCCATGGTATCTTGAGTGCGTAGTGATGTACGCATGGTCTAAATCTCGCCGGTATGGTAGGTGGGTGGCGGAAGCCGAACTGCTATTTCCGTTCCGGGAGTGGTCGAACTTTGGAGGGAAACTGTTTCTGGCCCCTGGTGTTCGGCTGGCGAGCCGCTCCGTCGTCTTTATCTCCTGGTGGCCTCCTCCCCTTGCTATCAGCGTTAAGCTTGCCTGCCTGCATGAGGATCCAACAGTTTCTATTGGTATGGTTAGCTGGCTTATCGGGATGACCATGAATCTGACAAGGTCGGTCCAATATTCTGTCAAGGGTGGAGGATCCATCTTGGTTTGCCTTTAGTGGCTTCTTCCGTTGACTGGGTGTTCGGATTGTGAAATCCGGCGTTGACCGCTATGTCGCGTAATCTTTCAGTATTATTGCGACTGTTGTGTTCGATTCATCGTGGCTTACCGTTGCCGTCTCGAATTTCAGAAGTGCCCGGGTTGTTGGCGTTGTTGCTTTTATTAGCGAGCCAGCTATCTTCTCCCGCACAAAAGCGAGTCATTAGAGCGGTAAGGGCTGTCATGGATTTGGGTCCTTCCTGGCCGAGGTGACGCGCTAGCCATTCATCCCGGACACTATGTTTTAAGGCCGCAAGGGCTTCTGCGCCCGGACATTCGACAATTTGGTTCTTTTTGACTAAGAACCTAGTCCAAAGCTCCCTGTCTAACTCGCTGGGATCCTGGACAACATGACTTAAGTCATCGGCATCTAGTGGCCGGACATATGTTCCTTGGAAGTTGTCTCGGAAGGCGTCTTCTAGATCTTCCCAGTTGCCAATAGAATTTTCTGGCAAACTGTTTAGCCAGTACCGAGCTGGCTCTTTAAGCTTGAGAGGTATGTATTTATTGGCATGAAGGTCATCTCCGCGAGCCATGTGAATATGGAGGAGGTAATCCTCAATCCATACCGCGAGATCAGTTGTTCCATCGTATGACTCGATGTTAATGGGTTTAAACCTGTCTGGAAATTCATGCCCCATTACCTCGTCAGTGAAGCAAAGAGGGTGTGCGGCTCCTCTATGTTGAGCCACACTATGAAGCACCTCTGGTGGACTCCGTTTACGGAGTTCGGACCGGGCATGGTCGGCTCTGTTGTGTCCGAATAGGTAACCATCATCACCGGTCGGGGCAGTGTTCCCTCGAGCTATTTTGTTCTTGTTTTGATGGTCGGATGGGTTGGTATGGTGCTCTTCTTGGGCTGCTGCTTTATCCGGACCGAACTGTGGTCAGCATACAACATTATTCGATGGTGGTGTGGGCTCCAACGCCCTGCCATCGTATTGAGGGAGCCACCCGCTCTTGGGGTGGCTCTTGTCTGGGACGCTAAGGACGTATTCTTCGGCGGCCAAGACCTTAGTCCATCTATCATTGAGCAAATCTTGGCTCACTTGAAGCTGCATCTCCTTCTTTCTTAGGCTCCTTGCAGTGGCTATGAGCCGGCGTTTAAAGCGCTCCTGCTCGGGAGGTTCCTTAGGCACGATAAAGTCCTCATTGTCGAGGATCTCCTCTTCCTCGGAGAGTGGGAGATAATTGCTATCCTCTGAGTCTCCATATGTGGCCTGTTCATCAGGGCTGTCTTGCCTGCCTTCCTTTTCCTCCTGTTCGGATCCTACCTCAACAGGGTCTTCATCGTCCGGAGTGTTATCTTCTCCGGTGCTAGTATTATTTTCTCTTGAGCGTCGTGACTTAGAGCGGCACAGGGTGCGCCGGTGTTTGGACTGTGTACTAGGAGGTTTGTCCTCAACTGGGTCCTCCTTGTCATTGTCGAAAGCGTTGTTGGGTGTGTCTACCATACATACGTCGTACCATGAAGTGGACATCCCGCGTCTAGCGGGTAGCGAGTTCTGGCCTTGCCCTCATCGCTGTCCATACCGTCGATGTCTTCGGGGCCGAGGACAGGTGTGTTTATTGGGTCTTCGACAGTGGCTATGAAGTGGGTGGCGGGTGGGAAGCAAAATTCTCCATCATCAGCCGCAAGTTCGAACCGAACGTAGTTCGGTGGCGAGTCGCCTGCTAGAGATAGGTTTTTTTAGTGAGTTTAGTACATTGCCCATGGGCGAGTGTTGGAAGACGTCTGCGGCGCTGAACTTGAAGATCGATAACCGATCGGGTTTGGTATCTGCGGACTCGCAGGGTTCGGAACCTGTCGCTGGGGATGAGTCCAGGGTTCTGTTGATGTGGATATCATATGTAGTAGAATCTGTGTGCGGCTCCAACACCGCGGAATCGGTAGCCCCCGTGATGGGGTTGAGCTTCCAATCTTGGGACGACTTGATCTGCTCCGGATCTAAGGCCAGATTTGCTACAGGAGCTATCTCCTGGACGCGGCCCGATGACAGGTTTAAGCCATGTCCATCCGGGCGAGGGGGAGCGATTGCTGTGGTCTCGAATCCATCGAAGATGAAGTCTCCACGGATGTCCGCAACGTAGTTCAAGCTTCCGAATCTGACCTGATGGCCAGGGGCGTAGCTATCAATCTGCTCCAGATGGCCAAGCGAGTTGGCCAGCGGTACGAAGCCGCTGAATACGAAGATCTGTCCGGGGAGAAAGGTTTCTACTTGGACAACGTCATCATCGAAGATTGAAGGGGCCATCAAACCTTTTGTCGACGGCATAGTGGAACTCTCAATGAAAGCACCAATGTCGGTGTCAAAACCGGTGGATCTCGGGTAGGGGCTCCCGAACTGTGCGTCTAGGATCAATGGTAACAGGAGACAGGGGACACGATGTTTACCCAGGTTCGGGCCCTCTCTATGGAGGTAACACCCTACCTCCTACTTGATTGATCTTGATGAATATGAGTATTACAAGAGTTGATCTACCACGAGATCGTAATGGCAAAACCCTAGGAGCCTAGCCTATGTGAATATGCTAATGAATGTCTCTCCTATCTGGACTATGCTCTCTGGTTTATATAGACACCGGAGAGATCTAGGGTTACATGGAGTCGGTTCCATAAGAAGGAATCTTCACAGTTGGTCGCCTAGCTTGCCTTCCATGCCAAGGAAAGTCTAATCCGGACACGGTTATAATCTTCGGCCTTCGTATCTCCACAACCCATCAGTCCGTCCCAATGAATAATAGGCTGGACGCCCGAGGACCCCTTAGTCCAGGACTCCCTCAGCTACCAAACGTCACAACGCAACTGGGTGATTATAAAGGTGTTCTACAGGTGTCTCCGATGGTACTTGTTGAGTTGGCATAGATCGAGATGAGGATTTGTCACTCCAATTGTTGGAGAGGTATCTCTGGGCCCTCTCGGTACTGCACATCACTATAAGCCTTGCAAGCAATGTGACTAATGAGTTAGTTGCGGGATGATGCATTACGAAACGAGTAAAGAGACTTGCCGGTAACGAGATTGAACTAGGTATTGAGATATCGACGAACGAATCTCGGGCAAGTAATATACCGATGACAAAGGGAACAACGTATGTTGTTATGCAGTTTGACCAATAAAGATCTTCGTAGAATATGTAGGAACCAATATGAGCATCCAAGTTCTGCTATTGGTTATTGACAGGAGATGAGTCTCGGTCATGTCTACATAGTTATCGAACCCGTAGGGTCCGCACGCTTAACGTTCGGTGACGATCGGTATTATGAGTTTAAGTGTTTTGATGTACCGAAGGTAGTTCGGAGTCCCGGATATGATCACGGACATGACGAGGAGTCTCGAAATGGTCGAGACGTAAAGATCGATGTACTTGAAGCCTATGTCTGGACATCGGAATGGTTCTGGAGGAGTTCGGGCATTTACGGAGTACCGAGAGGTTACCAGAACCCCCCGGGGAGTATATGGGCCTTATTGGGCCTTAGTGGAATAGAGGAGAGGAAGGGAAAAGGTGGAGGGCGCACCCCCTAGCCCAATCCGAATTGGGTGGGGGCCAGCCCCTCTTCCTTCCCTCTCTCCTCCCCTTCCTTCTCTCCTACTCCAATTACTTGGAAGGGAGAATCCTACTCCCTGTGGGAGTAGGACTCCCCAGGGCGCGCCATAGTAGAGGGCCGGCCCTCCCCCTCCTCCACTATTTTATATACGGGGGAGGGGCACCCCATAGACACACATGTTGATCATTGATCTTTTAGGCGTGTTCGGTGCCCCCCTCCACCATAATCCACCTCGGTCATATCGTTGTAGTGCTTAGGCGAAGCCATGCGCCGGTAGCTTCATCATCACCGTCATCACGCCGTCGTGCTGACGAAACTCTCCCTCGACACACTACTGGATCGTGAGTTCGTGGGACGTCATCGAGCTGAACGTGTGCATAACGCGGAGGTGCCGTACTTTCGGTACTAGGATCGGTCGTTCGTGAAGATGTACGACTACATCAACCGTGTTGTCATAGCGCTTCCACTTACGGTCTATGAGGGTGCATGGACAACACTGTCCCCTCTCGTTGCTATGCATCACCATGATCTTGCGTGTGCGTAGTAATTTTTTTGAAATTACTGTGTTACCCACCAATGGTATCAGAGCCAGGCCTATGCGTAGATGTTATATGCACGAGTAGAACACAAGTGAGTTGTGGGCGATAATAGTTATACTGCTTACCAGCATGTCGTACTTTCATTCAGTGGTATTGTTGGATAAAGCGTCCCAGATCGACATTACGTACGCTTACATGAGACTGGTTCTACCGACGTGCTTCGTACACAGGGGCTGGCGGGTGTCAGTTTCTCCAACTTTAGTTGAATCGAGTGTGGCTACGGCCGGTCCTTGTTGACGGTTAAAACATCACATACTCGATGAAAAATCGTTGTGGTTTTGATGCGTAGGTAAGAACGGCTCTTGCTCAGCCCGTAGCAGCCACGTAAAACTTGCAACAACAAATTAGAGGACGTCTAACTTGTTTTTGCAGGGCATGTTGTGATGTGATATGGTCAAGACATGATGCTAAATTTTATTGTATGAGATGATCATGTTTTGTAACAGAGTTATCGACAACTGGCAGGAGCCATATGGTTGTCGCTTTATTGTATGAAATGCAATCGCCATGTAATTGCTTTACTTTATCACTAAGCGGTAGCGATAGTCGTCGAAGCAATAGTTGGCGAGGCGACAACGATGCTACAATGGAGATCAAGGTGTCGCGCCGGTGACGATGGTGATCAAGACGGTGCTTCGGAGATGGAGATCAAAGGCACAAGATGATGATGGCCATATCATATCACTTATATTGAGTTTATCCTTTATGCATCTTATTTTTCTTAGTTTGACGGTAGCATTATAAGATGATCTCTCACTAAATTTCAAGGTACAAGTGTTCTCCCTGAGTATGGACTGTTGCGAAAGTTTGTCGTGCCGAGACACCACATGATGATCGGGTGTGATAAGATCTACGTTCACATACAACGGGTGCAAGCCAGTTTTGCACACGCAGAATACTAGGGTAAACTTGACGAGCCTAGCATATGCAGATATGGCCTCGAAAAACAGAGACCGAAAGGTCGAGCGCGAATCATATAGTAGATATGATCAACATAGTGATGTTCACGATTGAAAACTACTCCATCTCACGTGATGATCGGACATGGTTTAGTTGATTTGGATCACGTAATCACATAGATGATTAGAGGGATGTCTATCTTAGTGGGAGTTCTTAAGTAATTTGATTAATTGAACTTTAATTTATCATGAACTTAGTACCTGATAGTATTTTGCATGTCTATGTTGTTGTAGATAGATGGCCCGTGCTGTTGTTCCGTTGAATTTTAATGCGTTCCTAGAGAAAGCTAAGTTGAAAGATGATGGTAGCAGCTACACGGACTGGGTCCATAACTTGAGGATTATCGTCATAGCTGTACAGAAGAATTATGTCCTGGAAGTACCGCTAGGTGCCAAACCCGGTACAGGAGCAACGCCAGATGTTATGAACGTCTAGCAGAGCAAAGCTGATGACTACTCGATAGTTGAGTGTGCCATGCTTTACGGCTTAGAACCGGGACTTCAACGATGTTTTGAACATCATGGAGCATATGAGATGTTCCCGGAGTTGAAGTTGATATTTCAAGCAAATGCCCGAATTGAGAGATATGAAGTCTCCAATAAGTTCTACAACTGCAAGATGGAGGAGAATAGTTCTGTAAGTGAGCATATACTCAAAATGTCTGGGTATAACAATCACTTTATTCAACTGGGAGTTAATCTTCCTAATGATAGTGTCATTGACAAAATTCTTCAATCACTGCCACCAAGCTACAAGAGCTTCTTGATGAACTATAATATGCAAGGGATGGATAAGACGATTTCCGAGCTCTTCGCAATGCTAAAGGCTGCGGAGGCAGAAATCAACAAGGAGCATCAAGTGTTGATTGTCAACAAGACCACCAGTTTCAAGAAAAAGGGTAAAGAGAAGAAGGGGAACTTCAAGAAGAACGACAAGCAAGTTGCTGCTCAAGTGAAGAAGCCCAAGTCTGGACCTAAGCCTGAGACTGAGTGCTTCTACTCCAAAGGGACTAGTCACTGGAAGCGGAACTACCCCAAGTATTTGGCGGATAAGAAGGATGGCAAGGTGAACAAAGGTATATGTGATATACATGTTATTGATGTGTACCTTACTAATGCTCGTAGTAGCACCTGGGTATTTGATACTGGTTCTGTTGCTAATATTTGCAACTCGGAACAGGGACTATGGATTAAGCGAAGATTGGCTAAGGACGAGGTGACGATGCGCGTGGGAAATGGTTGCAAAGTCGATGTGATCGCAGTCGGCACGCTACCTCTACATCTACCTTCGGATTAGTTTTAGAGCTGAATAATTGTTATTTGGTGCCAGCGTTCAGCATGAACATTATATCTGGATCTTGTTTGATTCGAGACGTTTATTCATTTAAATCAGAGAATAATGGTTGTTCTATTTATATGAGTAATATCTTTTATGGTCATGCACCTTTGAAGAGTGGTCTATTCTTGTTGATTCTTGATAGTAGTGACCCACATATTCAAAATATTGAAGCCAAAAGATGCAGAGTTGATAATGATAGTGCAACATATATGTGGCACTGCCGTTTAGGTCGTATTGGTGTAAAGGGCATGAAGAAACTCCATTCTGATGGACTTTTGGAATCACTTGATTATGAATCACTTGGTGAGGGAGTCCTGGATTAGGGGGTGTCCGGGTAGCTGGACTATACCTTCAGCCGGACTCCTGGACTATGATGATACAAGATTGAAGACTTCGTCCCATGTCCGGATGGGACTTTCCTTGGCATGGAAGGCAAGCTAGGCGATGCGGATATTCAGATCTCCTACCATTGTAACCGACTTTGTGTAACCCTAACCCTCTCAGGTGTCTATATAAACCGGAGGGTTTTAGTCCGTAGAACAACTCCAATATACAACAATCATACCAAAGGCTAGCTTCTAGGGTTTAGCCTCCTTGATCTCGTGGTAGATCTACTCTTGTACTACCCATATCATCAATATTAATCAAGCAGGACGTAGGGTTTTACCTCCATCAAGAGGGCCCGAACCTGTGCAAAACATTGTGTTCCCTGTCTCCTGTTACCATCCGCCTAGACGCACAGTTCGGGACCCCCTACCCGAGATCGGCCGGTTTTGACACCGACATTGGTGCTTTCATTGAGAGTTCCTCTGTGTCGTTGCTTTTAGGCCCGATGGCTCCTTTGATCGTCATCAGTGATGCGGTCATGGGTGAGACTTTTCTCCCCGGACAGATCTTCGTCTTCGGCGGCTTCGCACTGCGGGCCAATTCGCTTGGCCACCTGGAGCAGATCGAAAGCTACGCCCCTGGCCGTCAGGTCAGATTTGGAAGTTTAAACTACACGGCTGACATCCGCGGGGACTTGATCTTTGACGGATTCGAGCCACAGCCGAGCGCGCCGCACTCTCTCGACCGACATGATCTAGCTCTGCCGCCGAACAGTGCCCTGGAGGCCGCACACGCTTCGGTTCCGACCCTTAATCCGGAGCCTACTGCGCCAATCGAGGATGAGTGGTTGGACGCCGCCTCGGGGGCTGCGATCCCAAAGGCGATCAAGCCGATCACCAGCCCCGCACTCCGCAAGGCCTGTGACTCCGAGGGGCTGGATTCCTCTCCAGAGTCCGAACCCTCTGTGCGCTGCCGATCGAATCCGATTGGGCACCGATCATGGATTTCACCACCGCGGACATCTTTCAGCACTCGCCCTTCGGCGACATTCTGAAATCGCTAAAGTCTCTCTCTCTATCAGGAGAGCCCTGGCCGGACTACGGTCAGCAAGGTTGGGATGCGGACGATGAAGAAATTCAAAATCCACCCACCACCCATTTGGTAGCCACCGTCGATAATTTAAACGACGTGCTCAACTTCGACTCCGAAGACATCGACGGTATGGACGACGATGCAGGAGACGCATATGAACCAACGCCTATAGGGCATGGGACAGCCACCTCATCTCATGATGTGTACATGGTGGATACACCTAAAGGAAGCAACAACGAGGAACATGGGGAGGCAACGAGGGATCGATCTCTCAAAAAGCAATCAAAGCGGCGGCGTAAACGCCGCCCCAAGCCCCGCCTCAACACAGACCCTACCATAGAGCAGGACGAGCCGGCAGAAGACGAGCATGCCCTAGAGCAATCGTCCGAACAGGGCAACTCGGATAAAGAAACCGAACAGCCCGTCCCCGTCAAAAACGGCATTCCGAACGACCTTACGTCGGAGAAGGCCACAGAGCAGAATAACGTCCACAAAAGGCTCGTTGCAACTGCACGTAGCCTGAAAAAGCAGAAGCGGAAGCTAAAAACTGCGGAAGATGCAATCAGAATCAGATGGAGCAAAGTAATCAACACCGCAGACAAATACGGCGACAGTCGCCGCACTAAAAGCTATCCGAAGCAAAAGCTACTGCCTGAATTCGACGAAGAGGCCTTAGAGCCCTCGCACTCAAAAAGTAAGAAAGCCACCTGGTCGGATAGACGACCCCATGGCCAGCATAAAGCGGCAAGAGGCGCCGCACTTAAGCCAGCATGCGACCCACTTAAGGATTCGCATCAAAAAGATGGCTCAGACAGGTACATTTATGGGCCAAGAAAGCAAGCTCTTGTAAGCAATGCAATAAAGCCAGTATCTGAATTCGGCACACCCAAATACAGGGGCGCCGCACATCCCCTATGTTTCACCGATGAGGTCCTGGATTATGAATTTCCAGCGGGATTCAAACCCGTAAACATAGAGGCATACGACGGAACAACAGACCCTGGAGTCTGGATCGAGGATTATATCCTCCACATACATATGGCCAGAGGAGATGACCTCCACGCCATAAAATATTTACCCCTCAAGCTTAAAGGGCCAGCCCGACATTGGCTCAAAAGCTTTCCTGAAGACACAATTGGAAGTTGGGAAGAGCTCGAGGACACTTTCCGATCAAACTTTCAAAGGACTTATGTCCGCCCTCCGGACGCAGACGATCTTAGTCACATAACTCAACAACCCGGAGAGTCAGCTCGGCAATTCTAGAACATATTTCTTACCAAAAAGAATCAGATAGTCGACTGTCCGGATGCCGAAGCCCTAGCAGCTTTTAGGCATAACGTCCGAGACGAATGGCTCGGCAGACACCTCAACCAAGAAAAGCCAAGAACAATGGCCGCATTGACAAGCCTCATGACCCGCTTTTGCGCAGGAGAGGACAGCTGGTTGGCAAGATGTAGCACCAGCGACCCAAGTACATCCGAAACAAGGGATGGAAACGGAAAACCGCGATGCAACAAGGATCGTCGCCGGACTAAAGAAAACAGTCCAAAGAGCACGACAGTCAATGCCGGATTCAAAAGCTCGCGGCAGAATAAAAAAAAGCCGCCCCTCCAGGATAACAAAGATGATTTATCCAACCTAAACAAAATCCTGGACAGAATGTCAAATACACAGTACTCTTGGGAAGCCTGCTAACCATACGCACAGAGACTGTTGGGTCTTCAAACAATCCGGCCGACTCAACGCCGAACACAAGGGGCTCGACACACCAAGCGAAGACGATGACGAACCCCAAAAGCAGAACACCAGCAAACAAAAGAATTTTCCACAAGAAGTAAAAATAGTAAACTTACTTCACATTACAAAACGCACGGCACCCATAAAGGTACGCGCCATACGGCCTATCCCAAAGGAGTCTCGCCACTGGTTGTCAAAACCAATCATCTTCGATCATCTAGACTATTCTAGAAGTATTAGGAACGCAGGCTGGACTGCCTTGGTACTCGATCCAATAATTGACAGACTCTAGTTTATAAATGTCCTGATGGACGGCGACAGTGGTCTAAACCTGATATATCAGGATACAATCCGCCACATGGGGATAGACCCAAAAAGAATTCGCCATAGCAAAACCTCCTTTCAAGGGGTAATGCCAGGTCCGGACACCCATTGCATGGGTCTCCTCCGGCTCGAAGTTATATTCGGCTCTACCGATAACTTCCGCCGCGAAAAGCTAACTTTCCACATTGTCCCATTCTCAAGTCGCTATCAAGCATTGCTGGGACGCGAAGCTTTCGCCTGCTTTAACGCAATACCGCATTATGCATCTCTTACGCTTAAGATGCCCGGTCCATGAGGCATCATCTCTTTGAAGGGGAAGCATTGAGTGCGCCTCCCCTGAGCGGAGGATTGTGCGGCCGCTTTAACAGCCCCACAATAAAATGGCTTCACCAGCCAAAACATCTGAACAGGTCATTAAGACCATGGACACGGATAGACGAGTCCGGCACAAAAGTATCATTGATAAAAGGCTTAGGGGCCATATACCCCTGCCCTAGGGGCTCCGCACATATAAAATAAGAGACAATAAAGCTCAATTCTAAATATTTTACTTTATACTTTGTTTATTTAATATAACTTTTATTCGGCATGACCTTTTTTCAACTTAGTTCTTCTCTTTCACAGATGAATATCGTGTTGCGCCCGTCCAGGATACGGCACAACGGAGACACAGGCGCAGACGTGCAGCAGGGACCCGTTACAAGGATTCTTTTCAGATTAAGACCCTGCGTAAACCTTTTTACTGTCTCTTGTTGATACACATCCCCTGGTTCTCTGTAGTATAACCAAGGAGGAGGCTGGCGTCTTGGCATGTGGCCACGTCAGAATTTCTGCGCGTACCTGGACACTAGGGGCTTATACCTAAGAGCGTTATTTCGCCCGTTCTCATAAAGATCGAATACCTTAGGGAGTGTTCGGCGTCACGAGTTTGGCCTTATATGCATCAGCTCCGAATCATGTCTTTGGTCAAATGTTGGGTTGGCCGGCTCCTGTGTTCGGCTGCCTTACGTTCCGCTCTATCGGCTAAGGCGGCACCAGGAGAACTACTGCGATTGTGCCCCGGTTCGGCCAGGCGAGCACCTCAGTAGAGAAAGCCAAAACTGACTGTCATGATATAGCGTGAGACTGGTCAACCACTCGATGACTCTCCGGAATCTATAGGATTCCTCCGCATTAACGAAGGGCCGTTTCCCGGCCAGGCATACACGCGCCCCGAACTCGGGCGAGCGCAGTTGCTACCAGGGGCTATCTAAGTAGCCTCACTGTCAAGCTCCTATGGCTAAGTGAAAGTGTTAAAGCATTATAGTCCGGTTGCCTAGCTCGCTGCGCTATCACCTCATTTGTAGGACCAAGACGTTGGATTAAGTGTGAAAACGCGCCTTCTGCGAGCACCCCCTCACTATGTGCGTGGGGGCTGAAGCCAACGACTGCCATCTTTCAGATTATATATATATTTTTAAACGGTCGCACAGGAGGTGTTACAATACTTGCAGGCACAAGTATAAAAAGTTCCTACAATTTATCAAACTACCGTCTGACAATGGCACATGCTATTCGAACATAGCATCCTTCGAGCACTGCGTCTCTATTACACGAGCGCCTTCAAGGACTTCCTGAAAATAGTGCTCGGAGGGTACTCAGCTTTTGTATGAATATTGGGATGCAACAACGGTGGTCTCCATCTCCGCCCAGTATGTCTTGACACGGGCAAGAGCCATCCGTGCGCCCTCTATGCATGCTGACCTCTCCATTGCATTGATACGTGGCACCGCACCAAGGAGTTGCTGCACCAAACTGAAGTAACTCTTCGTCTCCGATCTCCCCGGCCACAGATGACTCATGACGCACTTCATGGTGAGTCTGGACAACCTATTTAGCTCGGCCCATTCGTCCAGACGATCGACCACTGACAATGGACGCTCTGGATTGTGAAACAGCAACCAAAAGAGTTTCTCCACTTCGCGATCTTCTTGATCACGAAAGTGTTCGGTCGCATCAGCAGCACTCGCCGCCAAATCCAGATAGGTGTCTGTCGTACTCCATAGCCGGTCCAGCGGAGCATGCTCAGGATCACAAAACTTCCTCCGCAGTATAAAGGACTTTCCAGCCGTGATCTCTCCGGCTTTGCGAAGCTCCTCCCTCGCAGCTCTCATCACAGAGCGAGCATCCTTGGCATCGGCAACGGCTTTCTCTAAGTCCGTCTGTTCAGCCCGATCTTCTCTTTCCAGAATCTTGCAACGGTCAGCAACGCTCTTTAGCTTCACGGCCATCTCGGCCATCTCTTTCTTGCTTCGGCAGTGAGCAGCCTTTTCGGCTCTCAGCTCTTCAAGGGCCTTCTCGGCAGCCGCATCACTTTTTCTGGCTTGTTCCTTAGCTCGGGCAAGTTCCCCCCGAAGACTCTCCACGGCGGCCGCACTATCTGCGTCAAGCACACACATCGTAAGATACTGGCATAAAGCTCCTCCTACTAGGTGCCGCCCGAGGAATTACATACCTTGAGCCTCATCAAGCCGCTTGTTGACAAGCGTGATGTCGACATCTGCCACGTCAGGTTGCCGCTTTAGCTCGGCAAAATCATTAGTCAGGCTAGATTCCGTACAATTTGCCACCTACATACAAAGGCGACATTTTAGACCTGGGATTATGATCCTCTGCGCGTCATCACTTTTGACAACGCACAGAGTCTTAGGGGCTACTATCTACACAGGGCGCATCTTATTTATGCGCAACTATCAGAAAATGTACATTATTTCATGTACCTCAAAACCTGTCAGTAAACTTCTGACTGCCTCGTGCAATCCGCTCTCCGCGGACGAGATCCTTTCAATCACCGTGCCCATCAACGCACGGTGCTCCTCTGAGATAGAGGCTCGCCCTAGCAGATGCTTTAGCTCCTCCGACCGAGAACTGGATGGTGCCGGATTCGTCCTCTGGCCTCTTTCGAAGGCCGGACGCGGAGAACCTTCGGGGGCCATGTGGCTACCTGCCGCCCCTACCGGATTCGGAGAAGCCCTCCGCGATGACACCTCAGGGTCGCCCGCCTCGCTAGGTGGTACGGCAGGGGGAGGCGTCCCGCTCTCCATCATCTCTAGAAGAAGGTCCCCTGAAGACGAGCTCTGCTGAGAAGGGCTGAGGTCCAAATTACAAGGTTAAATTTTGGTTAATCTTCACAGACATAAAGCAAAGATTTCTCTCTCAAAAATATAATCTCTCTCTACTTACGGCTCGCTGGAGGGCTGGTCCCCTTGAGGGCATAGTTCGGCCGAGGTATCCCCCGGCATTGGACCCTCTGACAAGGATTCCCCCCCCCCCGCTTTGAGGCCATAGTCTCCGGGTCTTCAGAGGCGGTCCTTTTCCTCCTCGGAGGAGAGGAATCTTCGGTTCCTTCCCTCCGAACAGCCTCCTTCGAGGAGGCCGTAGCTTCCTTGTCCCCTCCCTCACTTTCCTTCAAAGGAACAATCTTCAACATCCTGACTAGGACAGAATCCGGCCTGGTCTCAGGGAGGGGAGCCGGACACCTTATCAGCTTTGCTTTCGCTATCCACTCCTGTTTAAAGGGACAACTCTTTTAGGGGCAAGTTTATGTCAAATATATGGATAACGAGTCCGGGCACAAGGCTACTTACTTGAGTATCCGGGCGATTGTAGCTTAGACCTACGTCCTCGGTCAAATCCGGACACATTGATTGTGATCCAAAGAACAGTTTATACATCTCCGCGGGCGTCGCGCCCAGGAAATGCTGGAGAGCTCGCGGTCCCTCCGGATTAAACTCCCATAGGCGAAGGGGGCGACGTTTGTCGGGCAGGGTTCGACGAATCAGCATGACCCGTGTCACTTTGACCAGGCTGAGGTCTCTCTCGAAGAGGTCCCTGATGCGGCCCTGCAACAAGGGCACATCCTTGGACGGCCCCCAGTCTAGTCCTTTATTGACCCATGACGCTAACTGTGGTGGGGGACCCGAGCGAAAGGTAGGTGGCGCCACCCACTTGGTGCCCCTGGGAGCGGTGATATAAAACCACTCCCTTTGCCATAAGCCGAGCTCCTCTTGAAAAGAGCCCTCGGGCCATGGAGCATCAGCATTCTTTCTTATAACAACGCCTCCGCACTTCGCGTATCGTCCCTCGATCATCTTCGGTTCGACCTTGAAGGTCTTGAGCCATAGTCCGAAGTGAGGAGTAACATGAAGCAAGGCATCACACACAACGATGAATGAGGAAATATGGAGGATAGACTCCAGAGCTAAGTCATGGAATTCCAGCCCATAATAAAACATCAGCCCCCTCACGAAGGGATCCATTGGGAAGCCTAACCCCCGAAGGAAGTGAGACACGAACACCACGCTCTCACCAGGCCGGGGACTGGGAATGACCTGCCCTCGAGCAGGCAACCTGTGCGAAATTTCGCCGGTCAAGAACTTGGCTTCTCTCAACTTTTGCACGTCCTCCTCAGTGACGGAGGAGAGCACCCATCGGCCTCGAAGGCCGGAACCGGACATTGTCGAAGGTCCGAAGCACCTGGAATCTGAAGCCTAGGGTGTTGGAACTCGAGGCGACGGGCGAAGTCATTTGAGATTGAAAAGGAGTAAGGCCTTGGTCTCTTTATAAGAGGTTGAATACCAAGGACCCTCCCGTAACCGTTTGGGACTCGCCTTTAATCGAGAAAACATACTAATGGGCACGATTGGGTTACCCACGCCCATATTGATGAGAATCCCGCAAATAAAGGGGACACGATCTTTGCTTTGACAAGACGTGCCAAGGAAACCGCCTCGCAAAATACGCGAAGGTGGGGAAGTGAAAACGATTCGAATAAAGGCTTGGCCGTAGTGTGATGTCACCCTACGGGATACGTCAGCAGATTAGATTTGTGTTAATATTATTCTCTCTATGGCAATATGTGGAAAATTATTTTGCAGAGCTGGACACTACCCTTAGTGTTTACAAACTTTTATGAAGAACTTGGAGGAGGAACCCGCCTTGCAATGCCGAAGGCAATCTGCGCGCCGGACTCGTCGTCATTGAAGCCTAGTTCAGGGGCTACTGAGGGAGTCCTGGATTAGGGGGTGTCCGGGTAGCCGGACTCCTGGACTATGAAGATACCAGATTGAAGACTTCGTCCCATGTCCGGATGGGACTTTCCTTGGCGTGGAAGGCAAGCTAGGCGATGCGGATATTGAGATCTCCTACCATTGTAACCGACTTTGTGTAACCCTAACCCTCTCCGGTGTCTATATAAACCGGAGGGTTTTAGTCCGTAGAACAACACAACATACAACAATCATACCATAGGCTAGCTTCTAGGGTTTAGCCTCCTTGATCTCGTGGTAGATCTACTCTTGTACTACCCATATCATCAATATTAATCAAGCAGGACGTAGGGTTTTACCTCCATCAAGAGGGCCCGAACCTGGGTAAAACATTGTGTTCCCTGTCTCCTGTTACCATCCGCCTAGACGCACAGTTCGGGACCCCCTACCCGAGATCCGCCGGTTTTGACACGGACACTTTGTACTTGCGAACCATGCCTTATGGGCACGATGACTAAAACTCTGTTCTCCGGAACAATGGAGCGAGCAACAGATTTGTTGGAAATCATACATACTGATGTATGTGATCCGATGAATGTGGAGGCTCGCGGCGGGTATCGTTATTTTCTCACCTTCACAGATGATTTGAGCAGATATTGGTATATCTACTTGATGAAACATAAGTATGAAACATTTGAAAAGTTCAAAGAATTTCATAGTGAAGTGGAAAATCATCGTAACAAGAAAAAAAGTTTCTACGATTTGATCATGGAGGAGAATATTTGAGTTACGAGTTTGGTCTTCATTTGAAACAATGCGGAATAGTTTTGCAACTCACGCCACCCGGAACACCACAGCGTAATGGTGTGTCGGAATGTCGTAATTGTACTTTACAAGATATGGTGCGATCCATGATGTCTCTTACTGATTTACCGCTATCGTTTTGGGGTTATGCTTTAGAGACGACTACATTCACGTTAAATAGGGCACCATCTAAATCCGTTGAGACGGCACCTTATGAACCATGGTTTGGCAAGAAACCCAAGTTGTCGTTTCTTAAAGTTTGGGGCTGTGATGCTTATGTGAAAAAGCTTCAACCTGATAAGCTCGAACCCTAATCGGAGAAAAGTAAAGACTGCGTTCCTGAATGGATTTCTTGAAGAAAAGTGTGCAAGCTCCAGCAATCCGTTTATGGACTGGTGCAAGCATCTCAGAGTTGGAAGAAATGTTTTGATAGTGTGATCAAAGCATATGGTTTCGTACAGACATTTGGAGAAGCTTGTATTTAGAAGAAAGTGAGTGGGAGCTCTGTAGCATTTCTAATATTATATGTGGATGACATATTATTGATTGGAAATGATATATAATTTCTGGATTGCATAAAAGGATAATTGAACAAGAGTTTTTCAATGAAAGACCTCGGTGACGCTACTTATATATTGGGCATGAAGATCTATAGATATGGATCAAGACGCTTAATTGGACTTACACAAAGCACATACCGTGATAAAGTTTTGAAGAAGTTCAAAATGGATCAAGTAAAGAAAGGGTTCTTGCCTGTGTTACAAGGTGTGAAGTTGAGTCAGACTCAATGCCCGACCACTGTAGAAGATAGAGAAAAAATGAAAGGTGTTCCCTATGCTTCAGCCATAGGCTCTATCATGTATGCAATGCTGCGTACCAGACCTGATGCGTGACTTGCTATTAGTTTAGCAGGGAGGTACCAAAGTAATCCAGGAGCGGATCACTGGACAGCGGTCAAGAACATCCTGAAATACCTGAAAAGGACTAAGGATATGTTTCTCGTTTATGGGGGTGACAAAGAGCTCGTCGTAAATGGTTACGTCGATGCAAGCTTTGACACTCATCTAGATGAGTCTAAGTCACAAACCAGATACGTATTTATATTGAACGGTGGAGCTGTCAGTTGGTGCAGTTCTAAGCAAAGCGTCATGGCGGGATCTACGTGTGAAG
Organism: Aegilops umbellulata; assembly: GCA_032464435.1. Lineage (NCBI taxonomy): Eukaryota > Viridiplantae > Streptophyta > Magnoliopsida > Poales > Poaceae > Aegilops > Aegilops umbellulata. The sequence continues at coordinate 473,436,976 of CP136055.1, read as the reverse complement.
CGGAGTACATAGCTGCTTCAGAAGCAACAAATGAAGGAGTCTGGATGATGGAGTTCATATCCGATCTAGGTGTCATACCTAGTGCATCGGGTCCAATGAAATTCTTTTGTGACCATATTGGTGCAATTGCTTTTGCAAAGGAATCCAGATTTCACAAGAGAACCAAGCACATCAAGAGACGCTTCAATTTCATCCGTGATCAACTCAAGGAGGGAGACATAGAGATTTTCAAGATACATAGAGATCTGAATGTTGCAGACCCGTTGACTAAGCCACTCTCACGAGCAAAACATGATCAGCTCGAAGACTCCACGGGTGTTAGAATCATTACGGTGTAATCTAGATTATTGACTCTAGTGCAAGTGGGAGACTGAAGGAAATATGCCCTAGAGGCAATAATAAAGTTGTAATTTATATTTCCTTATATCATGATAAATGTTTATTATTCATGGTAGAATTGTATTTACCGGAAACTTAGTACATGTGTGAATACATAGACAAGCAGAGTGTCACTAATATGCCTCTACTTGACTAGCTCGTTAAATCAAAGATGGTTAAGTTTCCTAGCCATAGACATGAGTTATCATTTGATTAACGGGATCACATCATTAGAGAATGCTGTGATTGACTTGACCCATTCCGTTAGCTTAGCACTTGATCGTTTAGTATATTGCTATTGATTTCTTCATGACTTATACATGTTCCTATGACTATGAGATTATGCAACTCCTGAATACCGGAGGAACACTTTGTGTGCTACCAAACGTCACAACATAACTAGGTGATTATAAAGGTGTTCTACAGGTGTCTCCGATGGTACTTGTTGAGTTGGCATAGATCAAGATTAGGATTTGTCACTCCAATTGTCGTAGAGGTATCTCTGGGCCCTCTCGGTACTGCACATCACTATAAGTCTTGCAAGCAATGTGACTAATGAGTTAGTTGCGGGATGATGCATTACGGAACGAGTAAAGAGACTTTCCGGTAACGAGATTGAACTAGGTATTGAGATACCAACGATCGAATCTCGGGCAAGTAACATACCGATGACAAAGGGAACAATGTATGTTCTTATGCGGTTTGACCGATAAAGATATTCGTAGAATATGTAGGAACCAATATGAGAATCCAGGTTCTGCTACTGGTTATTGACCAGAGATGAGTCTCGGTCATGTCTACATAGTTCTCGAACCCGTAGGGTCCGCACGCTTAATGTTCGGTGACGATCGGTATTATGAGGTTATGTGTTTTGATGTACCGAAGGTACTTCGGAGTCCCGGATATGATCACGGACATTGACGAGGAGTCTCAAAATGGTCGAGACGTAAAGATTGATTATTGGAAGCCTATTTTTGAACATTGGAATGGTTCCGGAAGAGTTCGGGCATTTACCAGAGTACCGGGAGGTTACCGGAACCCCCCGGGGAGTATATGGGCCTTATTGGGCCTTAGTGGAATAGAGGAGAGGAAGGGAAAGGTGGAGGGCGCACCCCCTAGCCCAATCCTAATTGGTTGCCCCCTCTTCCTTCCCTCTCTCCTCCCCTTCCTTCTCTCCTACTCCTACTACTTGGAAGGGGGAATCCTACTCCCGGTGGGAGCAGGACTCCCCAGGGCACGCCATAGTAGAGGGCGGCCCTCCCCCACCTCCACTCCTTTATATACGAGGGAGGGGGGCACCCCATAGACACACAAGTTGATCATTGATCTTTTAGCCGTGTGCGGTGCCCCCCTCCACCATAATCACCTCGGTCATATCGTTGTAGTGCTTAGGCGAAGCCCTGCGCCGGTAGCTTCATCATAACCATCATCACGCCGTCGTGCTGACAAAAATCTCCCTCGACACTCTGCTGGATTGTGAGTTCATGGGACGTCACCGAGCTGAACATGTGCAGATCACGGAGGTCCCATACTTTCAGTACTAGGATCAGTCGATCGTGAAGACGTACGACTACATCAACCGCGTTGTCATAACGCTTCCGCTTACGGTCTACGAGGGTACGTGGACACCACTCTCCCCTCTCGTTGCTATGCATCACCACGATCTTGCGTGTGCGTAGGATTTTTTTTGAAATTACTGCGTTACCTAGCAAATAACACGAAAGCAAATTCATATTCATATTACTCAATCCAACACAAAGAACTTCAAAGAGTGCCCCAAGTTTTCTACCGAAGAAACAAAGACAAGAACGTGCATCAACCCCTATGCATAGATTAGCCCAATGCCACCTCGGGAATCCACGAGTTGAGTCCCAAAACATATGTCAAGTGAATCAATATGATACCCCATTGTCACCACGGGTATTCAACTGCAAGACATATATCAAGTGTTCTCAAATCCATAAAAGTATTCAATCTGATAATAACGAAATCTCAAGGGAAAAAACTCAATTCATCACAACAATATAGAGAGGGGGAAACACCATATGATCCGACCATATTAACAAAGTCCGCGATACATCAAGATCGTGACATCTCAAGAACACAAGAGGGATAGAGAGATTAAACAAATAGCTACTGGTACAAACCCTCAGCCCCGAGGGTGCACTACTCCCTCCTCATCATGGTGGCCGCTGGGATGATGAAGATGGCCACCAGATATGATTCCCCCCTCTGGTAGGGTGCCGGAAAGGGTCTAGATTGGTTTTCGGTGGCTACAGAGCCTTGCGGCGATGAAACTTCTGATCTAGGTTAACCCCGAGGGTTTCTGTAATTTTTGGGAATTTATAAGGTAAAGTGAAGGAAATATGCCCTAGAGGCAATAATAAAGTTGTTATTTATTTCCTTATATCATGATAAGTGTTTATTATTCATGCTAGAATTGTATTGACCGGAAACATGATACACGTGTGAATACATAAACAAACAAAGTGTCACTAGTATGCCTCTACTTGACTAGCTCGTTGAACAAAGATGGTTATGTTTCCTAGCCATAGACAAAGAGTTGTCATTTGATTAACGGGATCACATCATTAGGAGAATGATGTGAATTACTTGACCCATTCCGTTAGCTTAGCACTTGATCGTTTAGTATGTTGCTATTGCTTTCTTCATGACTTATACATGTTCCTATGACTATGAGATTATGCAACTCCCGTTTACCGGAGGAACACTTTGTGTGCTACCAAATGTCACAACGTAACTGGGTGACTATAGAGGTGCTCTACAGGTCTCTCCAAAGGTACTTGTTGGGTTGGCGTATTTTGAGATTAGGATTTGTCACTCCTATTGTCGGAGAGGTATCTCTATGCCCACTCGGTAACGCACATCACTTAAGCCTTGCAAGCATTGCAACTAATGGATTAGTTGCAGGATGATGTATTATGGAACGAGTAAAGAGACTTGCCGGTAACGAGATTGAACTAGGTATTGAGATACCAATAATCGAATCTCGGGCAAGTAACATACCGATGACAAAGGGAACAACGTATGTTGTTATGCGGTTTGACCGATAAAGATCTTCGTAGAATATGTGGGAACCAATATGAGCATCCAGGTTCCGCTATTGGTTACTGACCTGAGACGTGTCTCGGTCATCTCTACATAGTTCTCGAATCCGTAGGGTCCGCACGCTTAAAGTTCGATGACGATTATATTATGAGTTTATGTGTTTTGATGTACCGATGGTAGTTCAGAGTCCCGGATGTGATCATGGACATAACGATGAGTCTCGAAATGGCCGAGGCATGAAGATTGGTATATTAGACGACTATATTCGGACACCGGAATGGTTTTGGGGGTTATTGGATATATAACAGAGTATTGGGGGTTACCGGAACCCCCCGGAGGTTATTGGGCCTCATGGGCCCAAGTGGTGGAAGAGGAGAGGCGGCCAAGGGGCAGCTGTGGGCCCCTCCCCCCAAGTCCGAATTGGACAAGGAGGGGGGCGGCGCCCCCTTTCCTTTCCCCCTCTCTCTCCTTCCCTCTCCTCTCATACTCCGAATTGGACAAGGAGGTGGGAGTATGACTCCTCATGGGGCGCGCCAAGGGTGGCCGGCCCACTCCCCCTCCTCCACTCCTTTATATATGGTGAGTGAGGCACCACCTAGAGACACAACAATTGATCCCTTGGATCTCTTAGCCGTGTGCGGTGCCCCCTCCACCGTAATCCACCTCGGTCATATCATAGCGGTGCTTAGGCGAAGTCCTGCGTCGGTAGAACATCATCATCGTCACCACACCGTCGTGCTGACGGAACTCTCCCTCAAAGCTCGCCTAGATCGGAGTTCGAGGGACGCCATCGAGTTGAACGTGTGCTGAACACGGAGGTGCCATGCGTTCGGTACTTGATCGGTCGGATCGTGAAGACGTACGACTACATCAACGGCTTTATGCTAATGCTTCCGCTTTCGGTCTACGAGGGTACATGGACACACTCTCCCCTCTCGTTGCTATGCATCACCATGATCTTGCATGTGTGTAGGATTTTTTTTGAAATTACTACGTTCCCCAATAGTGGCATCCGAGCTTGGTTATATGTGTTGATATTATATGCACGAGAAGAACACAAGTGAGTTGTGGGTGATACAAGTCATACTGCTTACCAGCATGTCACACTTTGGTTCGGCAGTATTGGTGGATGAAGCGGCCCGGACCGACATTACGCGTACGCTTACGCGAGACTGGTTCTACCGATGTGCTTTGCACACAGGTGGCTGGCGGGTGTCAGTTTCTCCAACTTTAGTTGAACCGACTGTGGCTACGCCCGGTCCTTGAGAAGGTTCAAACAACACTAACTTGACGAACTATCGTTGTGGTTTTGATGCATAGGTAAGAACGGTTCTTGCTTAGCGCGTAGCAGCCATGTAAAATTTGCAACAACAAAGTAGAGGACGTCTAACTTGTTTTTGCAGGGCATGTTGTGATGTGATATGGTCAAGACATGATGCTATATTTTATTTTATGAGATGATCATGTTTTGTAACCATGTTATCGGCAACTGGCAGGAGCCATATGATTGTCGCTTTATTGTATGCAATGCAATCGCCCTGTAATTGCATTACTTTATCACTAAGCGGTAGCGATAGTCGTAGAAGCAATAGCTGGCGAGACGACAACAATGCTACGATGGAGATCAAGGTGTTGCGCCGGTGACGGTGGTGATCATGACGGTGCTTCGGAGATGGAGATCACAAGCACAAGATGATGATGGCCATATCATATAACTTCTATTGATTGCATTTGATGTTTATTTTTTATGCATCTTATCTTGCTTTGATTGACGGTCGCATTATAAGATGATCTCTCAGTAAATTTCAAGATAAAAGTGTTCTCCCTGAGTATGCACCGTTGCCAAAGTTCGTCGTGCCCAGACACCACATGATGATTGGGTGTGATAAGCTCTACATCCATCTACAACGGGTGGAAGCCAGTTTTGCACATGCAGAATACTCAGGTTAAACTTGACGAGCCTAGCATATGCAGATATGGCCTCCGAACACTAAGACCGAAAGGTCGAGCATGAATCATATAGTAGACATGATCAACATAGTGATGTTCACCATTGAAAACTACTCCATTTCACGTGATGATAGGTTATGGTTTAGTTGATTTGGATCACGTGATCACTTAGATGATTAGATGGATGTCTATCTAAGTGGGAGTTCTTAAGTAATTTGATTAATTGAACTTAAATTTATCATGAACTTAGTACCTTATAGTATTTTGCATATCTATGTTTGTTGTAGATAGATGGCTCGTCCTGTTGTTCCATTGAATCTTAATGCGTTCCTTGAGAAAGCAAAGTTGAAAGATGATGGTAGCAATTACACGGACTGGGTCCGTAACTTGAGGATTATCCTCATTGCCGCACAGAAGAATTACGTCCTGGAAGCACCGCTAGGTGCCAAACCTGCTGCAGGAGCAACACCAAATGTTATGAACGTCTGGCAGAGAAAAGCTGATGACTACTCGATAGTTTAGTGTGCCATGCTTTATGGCTTACAACCAGGTCTTGAACGATGTTTTGAACATCATGGAGCATATGAGATGTTCCAGGAGTTGAAGTTAATATTTCAAGAAAATGCACGGATTGAGAGATATGAAGTCTCCAACAAGTTCTACAGCTGCAAGATGGAGGAGAATAGTTCTGTCAGTGAGCATATACTCAGGATGTCTGGGGTATAACAATCACTTGATTCAACTGGGAGTTAATGTTCCGGATGATAGCGTCATTGACAGAATTCTTCAATCACTGCCACCAAGCTACAAGAGCTTCGTGATGAACTATAACATGCAAGGGATGGATAAGACGATTCCTGAGCTCTTCGCAATGCTAAAGGCTGCGGAGGTAGAAATCAAAAAAGAGCATCTAGTGTTGATGGTCAACAAGACCACCAGTTTCAAGAAAAAGGGCAAAGGGAAGAAGAAGGGGAACTTCAAGAAGAACAGCAAACAAGTTGCTACTCAGGAGAAGAAACCCAAGTCTGGACCTAAGCCTGAGACTGAGTGCTTCTACTTCAAGCAGACTGGTCACTCGAAGCGGAACTTCCCAAAGTATTTGGCGGATAAGAAGGATGGAAAGGTGAACAAAGGTATATGTGATATACATTTTATTGATGTGTACCTTACCAGAGCTTGCATTAGCACCTGGGTATTTGATACTGGTTCTGTTGCTAATATTTGCAACTCGAAACAGGGACTACGGACTAAGCGGACACTGGCTAAGGACGAGGTGACGATGTGTGTGGGAAACGGTTCCAAAGTCGACGTGATCGCCGTCAGCACACTACCTCTACATCTACCTTCGAGCTTAGTATTAGACCTAAATAATTGTTATTTGGTGCCAGCGTTGAGCATGAACATTATATCTGGATCTTGTTTGATGCGAGACGGTTATTCATTTAAATCAGAGAATAATGGTTGTTCTATTTATATGATTAATATCTTTTATGGTCATCCACCCTTGAAGAGTGGTCTATTCTTGATGAATCTCGATAGTAGTGATACACATATTCATAATGTTGAAGCCAAAAGATGCAGAGTTGATAATGATAGTGCAACTTATTTGTGGCACTGCCGTTTGGGTCATATTGGTGTAAAGCGCATGAAGAAACTCCATACTAATGGACTTTTGGAATCACTTGATTATGAATCACTTGGTACTTGCGAACCATGTCTCATGGGCAAGATGACTGAAACGCCGTTCTCCGGAACTGTGGAGCGAGAAACTGATTTATTGGATATCATACATACTGATGTGTGTGGTCCAATGAATGTTGAGGCTCGCGGCGGATATCGTTATTTTCCCACCTTCATAGATGATTTAAGCAGATATGGGTATATCTACTTAATGAAACATAAGTCTGACACATTTGAAATGTTCAAAGAATTTCAGAGTGAAGTTGAAAATCATGGTAACAAGAAAATAAAGTTTCTACGATCTGATCGAGGAGGAGAAAATTTGAGTTACGAGTTTGGTCTACATTTAAAACAATGCGGAATAGTTTCGCAACTCACGCCACCCGGAACACCACATCGTAATGGTGTGTCCGAACGTCGTAATCGTACTTTACTAGATATGGTGCGATCTAAGATGTATCTTACTGATTTACCGCTATCGTTTTGGGGTTATGCTTTAGAGACGGCCGCATTCATGTTAAATAGGTGTCACGCCCAAGATGCGACCCTATCCTAAAGGAACTCGAAGGTCCCACCAAGGATAGAAGCGCATCTTGAAGATGCTTTTGCAAGGTGGATATCATTACATCAACATTACATAATAGTGGGGATACATACAAGACATACAAATGTCGCAAGAAATACATCAATACAACAAATACAAGATCAACATCCGACTACAGATGAAACATAAATAGAAACTCAAACAATATCCACCCTGCTAGCCCAGGCTGCCGACCAGGAACCTATCCCTCAATTGAAGAAGAAACATAAGAAGAACTCCAACACAAATAAACATCACTCTCGCGTCATGATCATCGCATGACCTGTACCTGCAACTGGTGGTGTAGTAATCTGTGAGCCACAAGGACTTAGCAATCCCATTACCATGGGTATCAAGACTAGCAAAGCTTAAAAGGAAAGGAAGGGGTAAGGTGGTGAGGTTGCAGCAGCGACTAAGAAAGTATGGTGGCTAAATTACGCTAATAAGAGCGAGAAGAGAAGCAAATCAAGCGATCGTCAACTAGTAATGATCAAGAAGTGATCCTGAACTCCTACTTACGTCAAACATAACCCAGAAACCGTGTTCTCCTCTCGATCAACCCCGAAAAGAGACACTCACGGTTACGCACACGGTTGGTGTATTTTAGAAGAGTTTACTTCAAGTTTACTACAACCGGACATTAACAAATTCCCATCTGCCACATAACCGTGGGCACGGCTTTTGAAAGTTCAAACCCTGCAGGGGTGTCCCAACTTAGCCCATGATAAGCTCTCGCGATCAACGAAAGATATTCCTTCTCCTGGGAAGACCCGATCAAACTCGGAATCCCGATAACAAGACATTTCGACAATGGTAAAACAAAACCAGCAAGACCGCCCGATGCGTCGACAATCCCGATAGGAGCTGCACATATCTCATTCTCAGGGCAACACCGGATGACACAGGCTACGAGTAAAACCAAGCCTTGAGTTTCCCCGTGGTGGCCCCGCAGGCGGCTCGGTTCGAACCAGCACTTAGAGAAGCACTGACCCGGGGGGGGGCTAAATAAGATGACCCTTGGGTTAATTACTCCCAAGGGAAAAGTAGGTGGTGGTGAGGCAAATGGTAAAACCAAGGTTGGGCCTTGCTGGAAGAGTCTTATTCAAAGCGAACTGTCAAGGGGCTCCCATAAATCACCCAACCGCGTTAGGGACGCAAAATCCGGTAACATAACACCGGTATGACGGAAACTAGGGCGGCAAGAGTGGAACAAATCACCAGGCATAAGGCCGAGCCTTCCACCCTTTACCAAGTATATAGATGCATTAATAGTATAAGAGATATTGTGATATCCCAACATAAACATAAACATAATCCAACATGGAGCAATCTTCATCTTCACCTGCAACTAGCAACGCTATAAGAGGGGCTGAGCAAAAGCGGTAACATAGCCAATCAACGATTTGCTAGGAAGGGTATCAAAGGTCAGGGGCTATCATGCAATTCGGGAGGCTTGAGCAGCAAGTGGTAGGTAACGCAGCATAACGATAGAACGAAGCAACTAGCATAGCAATGATAGTAATGAGATCCAAGGTGACGGTCATCTTGCCTGAAATCCCGCAAGGAAGAAGAACGAGTCCATGAAGAAGATGAAGCCACGAAGATGAACCAAGCGTAGATGAACGAATCCTCACGATCGCAACGAAGCGGGAACTAGCGAGAAGAAGCACACAACACGGTAAACACACCACACATGAACAAGGCATGATGATCAACCAAGTATGATGTATGACAAGGCTACATGAAGCTACTCATGGCAAGAGATGATGCATACAAGAGCAACACATCAAAACAAGTTTAAATGAGGCCGGAAACAACATAGAACAATTCCGGTAATCCTCATATGCAAATTTCGAAATTGGTCCAGATCTGGATAAACCTTATGTTCAAGTTGTTAAACAGCAAGTTAAGATGCACCACGATGATCTACACGAAATTCTAGTCAAGTTACATATAAAGTTCATTTAATTTGGAGCTACGGACTAGAAGATATGAGCAAAACAAGATAAGCATGGCATAAATGCAAAATGCATTCAACCATCAAGCAAACACCTCAAATCATGGATGCAACAAGGTAATATGAAGCTAAATGCAAAAGTAAGCAAGTTTCATATAGAGCACACCCAAAACGGAGCAACGGTGCAACACATACACTCCAAACAATAAATAGCACCAATCTGTCCAAAACAGCAACTAGGCATCTAGCAAGCATCAAAACAACATGCTACAGGATCTCAACATGAAAACAAAAGGCATGAACATGATGTAAAGGTAAAGCATTACAAAACATGAACACTGAGATATTTCCATAAACTACTAGAACAAGCTGAAAAGGACATGTCAAGATTGCAAATAATAACAGGTTCACAGACTTAGTGGAAATCACTGGACATGGCAGAAATAACATCAGGTTGCAATGTTTAGAGCTATCAAACAATATGTTACAGCAAGCTATCATGTTAAACTAGAGCATGGCATGAATCTACTCAAATCATATAACAAAAGGCCCTTAATGACCATGAGCCAAAAAGGGATCAGAAAATACAATTACAAGCATGTGAACATAGCAAAAACATAAACAGATTCAGACTTGGTGAAAAACTGGAGCATGGCAAAAACAGATAACAAGTAGGCATGTTTACAAGCTCGATGCACTCACTATGAGGCATTACATGACAAACTAAGCATACGCCCAGTAACTAGACATGGCATAGAAGCTATAAATGGGAAGAAAAATAATATAGCATGCACGGATCAACAACAACAAGCTAGGCAAAATTGCTAAACATGTTAACAATCTGCCAGGAACATTTTATAGCAAAAGTAGAGCTCGGTTGATTCAAGCTAGATTACTCTATAAATGCAAACAGAGGCATGGATGGATAGAGCATAACCATATGTCCAAAACATCCTTACTGAAAATACTCAAAAGAGGCATGGATCTCACTGTACCAACATGAATACATGGCATAAAAATAACAGCAGACAAAGACAGTGAAATTCTAAGTCCTGAAATCAGCAACATCATGGAAGCTACTTTGGAAGCTTGACACAAACAATACATGCCATATCGTGAATAATGGATTGCACCACAGAAAATATGGCATGTTGTAGCTCATAACACATGTAGACTTTATGCTCAAAAGAAAATTACACAAAAAGATACAAAAATGAGAAATGAGCATGTTCTGATAACAGGCAGCAGTTAACATCATATAGCAGCTTTGCGACGACGATTAGGGCACCTAGATAAACTCAGATGAAAATCGGACAATGGAACAAAGTGAAGATCACAACCAGATGAACATTCTGATGTATCATGCGCACGAAACGGAGAAGTAAGCAACAAGTTATGGCATGACAAAGTAGGCACCAGAATGTAAGATCTCAGGGACTTGGATGAAATTTTACCCTACGAAAAAGTCAACGGGACGGATCAGGTCGCGGAGGCGGGGCGGATCGGGCCGGGTCGATGCTGAGGGGGACCCGGGCGGCGGCGACGTGGTCTCCGGCGAGGTTGTCGCTGGCGGGGGCGGCGGATCCGGCCGGGCTCGGGCTCCCGCGGCCGGATCTGGCGATGGGCGGCGGCGGAGCACCTGCGGGGGCGGCGCTGGGGCGAGGACGGCGCGCGGGCGGCGCGCCAGAGAAGGCGGCCGGCAGGCGGCGCGCGCGGCGAGCTCACCGGTGGGAGGCGGCGCTGGTGACCGGGCGGCGCGGCGCACGGGCGTGGTAATGGGCGGCGGCGGCTAGCGCGGGTTTGCGCGGGCCCGCGGCGGGCCTGGCGGGCCGTGGCGGCGGGGCGACAAGTGGCGAGGCCTGATTGGCCGCGGGCGGCGACGGCTCCTGTCCGGCATGGCCGGACGTGTCCGGTGGCGGCGGGGGCGATTTGATCTAGGGTTTGGACCCGAATTTTGGACGGGGATGACATATTTATAGGTAGGACGAGTTAGGAAGCTCCAAATGAGGTGCGGTTTTCGCCCACGCGATCGTGATCGAACGGCCGAGAGGATGGATGTGACTTAGATGGGTTATTGGGCCACTTTGGAGGGGTGTTGGGCTGCACACAAAAGAGGCTTTTGTGGATACCCGGTTAACCGTTGGAGTATCAAATGGACTCCAAATGACACGAAACTTGACAGGCGGTCTACCGGTGCTGTACCAAGGCCGCTTGGCAAACCTTCATCCATTCCGAGAACGTTTAACACCCGCACACGAAAAGAGGCAAAAAGGGGCGCCGGGGAACATAGGAGTGCCGGATTGCAAAACGGACAACGGGGAAAATGCTCGGATGCATAAAACGATCACGTATGCAAAATAAGATGCACATGATGACATGATATGAAATGCAGATGATGACATGGCAAAATGCAACAGACGAGAAAATGACATGGCAAGGTCGGCGAATAACTGGCGGGCACCTGGTGCATCGGATCCGGGGCGTGACAATAGGGCACCATCAAAATCCGTTGAGATGACGCCTTATGAACTATGGTTTGGCAAGAAACAAAAGTTGTCATTTCTAAAAGTTTGGTGCTGCGATGCTTATGTGAAAAAGCTTCAACCTGATAAGCTCGAACCCAAGTCGGAGAAATGTGTCTTCATAGGATACCCAAAGGAAACTGTTGGGTACACCTTCTATCACACATCCGAAGGCAAGACATTCGTTGCCAAGAATGGATCCTTTCTAGAGAAGGAGTTTCTCTCGAAAGAAGTGAGTGGGAGGAAAGTAGAACTTGATGAGGTAACAGTACCTGCTCCCTTATTGGAAAGTAGTTCATCACAGAAACCGGTTCCTGTGACGTCTACACCAATTAGTGAGGAAATTAATGAAGATGATCATGAAAATTCAGATCAAGTTATTACTGAACGTCGTAGGTCAACCAGAGTAAGATCCACACCAGAGTAGTACGGTAATCCTATTCTGGAGGTTATGTTACTAGACCATGACGAACCTACGAACTATGAAGAAGCGATGGTGAGCCTAGATTCCGGAAAATGGCTTGAGGCCATGAAATCTGAGATGGGATCCATGTATGAGAACAAAGTGTGGAATTTTGTTGACTTGCACGATAATCGGCAAGCCATCGAGAATAAATGGATCTTCAAGAAGAAGACTGATGCTGGCGGTAATGTTACTGTCAATAAAGCTCGACTTGTTGCAAAAGGTTTTCGACGAGTTCAAGAGATTGACTACGATGAGACCTTCTCACCCGTAGCGATGCTTAAGTCTGTCCAAATCATGTTAGCAATTGCCGCTTTTTATGATTATGAAATTTGGCAAATGGATGTCAAAACTGCATTCCTGAATGGATTCTGGAAGAAGAGTTGTATATGATGCAACCGGAAGGTTTTGTCGATCCAAAGGGAGCTAACAAAGTGTGCAAGCTCCAGCGATCCATTTACGGACAGGTGCAAGCCTCTCGGAGTTGGAATAAACGTTTTGATAGCGTGATCAAAGCATATGGTTTTATACAGACTTTTGGAGAAGCTTGTATTTACAAGAAAGTATATGTGGGAGCTCTGTAGCATTTCTGATATTATATGTGGATGACATATTGTTGATCAAAAATGATATAGAATTTCTGGATAGCGTAAAGGGATATTTTAATAAGAGTTTTTCAATGAAGGACCTCGGTGAAGTTGCTTATATATTGGGCATCAAGATCTATAGAGATAGATCAAGACGCTTAATAGGACTTTCACAAAGCACATACCTTGACAAAGTTTTGAAGAAGTTCAAAATGGATCAAGCAAAGAAAGTGTTCTTCCTGTGTTACAAGGTGTGAAGTTGAGTAAGACTCAATGCCCGACCACTGCAGAAGATAGAGAGAAAATGAAAGGTGTTCCCTATGCTTCAACCATAGGCTCTATCATGTATGCAATGCAGTGTACCAGACCTGATGTGTGCCTTGCTATTAGTTTAGCAGGGAGGTACCAAAGTAATCCAGGAGTGTATCACTAGACAACGGTCAAGAACATCCTGAAATACCTGAAAAGGAAAAAGGATATGTTTCTCATTTATGGAGGTGACAAAGACCTCATCGTAAATGGTTACGTCGATGCAAGCTTTAAAACTGAGCCGGACTATTCTAAATCGCAAACCGGATACATGTTTTTATTAAACGGTGGAGCTGTCTGTTGGTGCAGTTCTAAACAAAGCGTCGTAGCGGGATCAACATGTGAAGCGGAGTACATAGCTGCTTCGGAAGTGTAAATGAAGGAGTCTAGATGAAGGAGTTCATATCCGATCTAGGTGTCATACCTAGTGCATCGGGTCCAATGAAAATCTTTTGTGACAATACTGGTGCAATTGCTTTGGCAAAGGAATCCAAATTTCACAAGATAACCAAGCACATCAAGAGACGCTTCAAGTCCATCCGGGATCAAGTCCAGGTGGGAGACATAGAAATTTGCAAGATACATACGGATCTGAATGTTGCAGACCCATTGACTAAGCCTCTTCCACGAGCAAAACATGATCAGAACCAAGGCTCCATGGGTGTTTATTATTCATGCAAGTGGGAGATTGAAGGAACTATGCCCTAGAGGCAATAATAAAGTTATTATTTATTTCCTTATATCATGATAAATGTTTATTATTCATGCTAGAATTTTATTAACCGGAAACATGATACATGTGTGAGTACATAGACAAACAGAGTGTCACTAGTATGCCTCTACTTAACTAGCTCGTTGATCAAAGATGGTTATGTTTCCTAGCCATAGACAAAGAGTTGTCATCTGATTAACGGGATCACATCATTAGGAGAATGATGTGATAGACTTGACCCATTCCGTTAGCTAAGCACTTGATCTTTTAGTATGTTGCTATTGCTTTCTTCATGACTTATACATGTTCCTATGACTATGAGATTATGCAACTCCCGTTTACCGAAGGAACACTTTGTGTGCTACCAAACGTCACAACGTAACTGGGTGATCATAAAGGTGCTCTATAGGTGTCTGCAAAGGTACTTGTTGGGTTGGCGTATTTCGAGATTAGTTTTTGTCACTCCGATTGTCGGAGAGGTATCTCTGGGCCCACTCGGTAATGCACATCACTTAAGCCTTGCAAGCATTGCAACTAATGGGTTAGTTGCGGGATGATGTATTACGGAACGAGTAAAGAGACTTGCTGGTAACGAGATTGAACTAGGTATTGAGATACCGACGATCGGATCTCGGGCAAGTAACATACCGATGACAAAGGGAACAACGTATGTTGTTATGCGGTTTGACCGATAAAGATCTTCGTAGTATATGTGGGAACCAATATGAGCATCCAGGTTCCGATATTGGTTATTGACCGGAGACGTGTCTCGGTCATGTCTACATAGTTCTCGAACCCATAGGGTCTG
The DNA here is from genome assembly GCA_032464435.1 of Aegilops umbellulata. Taxonomy (NCBI): domain Eukaryota; kingdom Viridiplantae; phylum Streptophyta; class Magnoliopsida; order Poales; family Poaceae; genus Aegilops; species Aegilops umbellulata. The sequence continues at coordinate 473,421,958 of CP136055.1, read as the reverse complement.
CAAGCTTAAAGTTCGATGACGGTTATATTATGAGTTTATGTGTTTTGATGTACCGAAGTTAGTTCGGAGTCCCGGATGTGATCACGGACATAACGAGGAGTTTTGAAATGGTCGAGGCATGAAGATTTATATATTGGACGACTATATTCTGATACTTGAATTGTTTCGGGGGTTATCTGATATATACCGGAGTACTGGGGGTTACCGGAACCCCCCCGGAGGTTATTGGGCCTCATGGGCCCAAGTGGTGGAAGAGGAGAGGCGGCCAAGGGGCAGCCGCGTGCCCTCTTCCCAAGTCCGAATTGGACAAGGAGGGGGGCGGCTCCCCCCCTTTCCTTTCCTCCTCTCTCTCCTTCCCTCTCCTCTCCTACTCCAACATGGAAGGGGGGAGTCCTACTCCCGATGGGAGTAGGAATCCTCATGGGGCGTGCCAAGGGTGCCCGGCCCCCTCCCCCTCCTCCACTCCTTTATATACGGGGAGGGAGGCACCCCCTAGAGACACAACAATTGATCCCTTGGATCTCTTCGCCGTGTGCGGTGCCCCCCACCATAATCCACCTCGGTCATATCGTAGCGGTGCTTAGGCGAAGCCCTGCATCGGTAGAACATCATCATCATCACCACACCGTTGTGCTGACGGAACTCTCCCTCAAAGCTCGGCAGGATCGGAGTTCGAGGGACGTCATCGAGTTGAACGTGTGCTGAACTCGGAGGTGCCGTGTGTTCGGTACTTGATCGGTTGGATCATGAAGACGTACAACTACATGAACCGTGTTATGCTAACGCTTCCACTTCCGCTTTCGGTCTACGAGGGTATGTGGACACACTCTCCCCTCTCGTTGCTATGCATCACGATGATCTTGCGTGTGCGTAGGATTTTTTTTGAAATTACTACGTTCCCCAACATAAAGAGGGGGTGCGGGAGGACACCGAGGTGGGCACAACCCACCTGGGCGCGCCTGGGCGCCCAGGCGCGCCGTGGTGGGTTGTGTGCCCCTCGGGGCACCCCCCAGGTGCTGACCTGGCACATTGGTGGTCTTCTGGTCCATAAAAAGTCCACAAAAAGTTTCGCGGTGTTTGGACTCCATTTGATATTGATTTCCTGCAATGTAAAAAACAAGCAAAAAACAACAACTAGCACTGGGTCAACAGGTTAGTCCCAAAAAATGATAAAGTTGCTATAAAATGATTGTAAAACATCCAAGAATGATAATATAACAGCATGAATACTTCATAAATTATAGATACGTTGGAGACGTATCAGCATCCCCAAGTTTAATTCCTGCTCGTCCTCGAGTAGGTAAATGATAAAAGAAATAATTTATTAAGTGTGAATGCTAGCAAAGTGCATAAGTTTGATCAATGATAATTTCAATCCCTTTTCCTAGCATCATAACAACAGTTCTTTTTTTATAAAACCTCTCATGTTATAGTAGCAATCATTTCACATGTTAAGGTTCAAACAATGAATTCTCTTGAAACTCAACAACCTATGTTCTCAGTCACCAAGCAATTGTAATTCAACTTATTCAATAGAGTTTAAGTAAGAGCTCCACATACTCAACCATCATATAGTCTTCTATGATTGCTAACACTCACCGCATACACATGAGCAAAACGTTTCAACCAGACACATAGAAAGATAGGGGCTTATTGTTTTGCCTCCCAACGTATTCACCTCAAGGGTGATGTTAACAATAATAACTCATGCTACCCATATCCAATTGGATATATGTGCCTAGTCTTTCCTCACCACATGATGCTTGCCAAAAGAGAAAAATAAAAAGGAATCGATAGAAATACTTTGACTCTTTGCATAAAAGTAAATACTAAAAAGTAAAAGATAGGCCCTTCACAGAGGGAAGCAGAGTTTGCCATGCACTTTTTTTGTTTGTATGCTCAACCCCTTAGTGCAAAAAACGTCACGTTGTATTGCCCCTTGTGATGGCAACCTTTATTATGCAGTCTATCACTTTTATTCTTCACCATCACAAGTTCGTACAATGCTCAATTTTCTCTTAAACTAAACGATCTCACACTTTTACAAGCATTATTGCCTTATTGCACTGATGACAACTTACTTGAGGGATCTTATTAAATCCCTAGGTAGGTATGATGGACTCTTGAAAATAATATTTGGATTTAAGGGCTTTTGGATGCACAAGTAGTATCTCTACTTAGTGCGGAATTTTTGGCTAGCAAAGATGGGGGGCAAACACCACATGTTGAAGGATCTATGACAATATAACTTTTATGTGAATATGAACAAACATAAACCATTACGTTGTCTTCCTTGTCCAACGTCAACAATTTTGGCATATAATATTTTGATGGGGGCTCACAATCACAAAAGATTTCCAAGATAGTGTATTTGCATGTGAAGGTTCTCTTCCTTATACTAATTATTCATGAATTGTTTGTATGACCAATATTGTGATTGTCAAGCCTGAATAGATTTCACTTTCTAAACCCAATGCGAAGCTACCACTAGGCATGATATGGTTTCAACTTCATGACATTCAATTTATTCAACAATTACTCATAGGATATAAGTGAATCATAAGAGTAAATGACAAGCTACTCCAAAAAGATATAAATGAAGATCATGAGCATAATATTTCTTTATCTCAAATTAATTTAAGTGAAGCAAGAGAGAATTTCTTCAAATATACTAAAGCACACCGTGCTCAAAAAGATATAAGTGAAGCACTGGAGCAATTCCATAGAAAAGAGCTTCGTTGATGGGATGTGAGTGCCGCTTACCTAGCCTCCCTGGCAACTATTTGAGGACTCTATTTTATTTAAAAACTTTCAGATCTAAGTATTTTATTACAACAACAAGAAAAATAAAAATAAAATGACATTCCAACAATAGCACACATCATGTGAAGAAGAAAAAACTCAGGCTCAACCGATACTAACCGATAATTGTTGATGAAGAAAGGTGGGATGCCTAACGGGGCATCCCCATGCTTAGATGCTTGAGACTTCTTGAATATTATCTTGGGATGCCTTGGGCATCCCCAAGCTTGAGATTTTTTGTCTCTTTAATTCCTCTCATATCTCGGTTTTCCTAAATCTCAAAAGCTTCATCCGCACAAAACTCAACAAGAACTCGTGAGATAAGTTAGTATAAATCAATGCAAAAAACTTATCATTCTCTACTATAGCAAATCACTAAAATTATTATTCAACATTGCATACTAAATGCCTCTGCATATTTAGCACTCCTATCCACAAATAGAATCATCAAACAAGCAACCATATGCAAACAATGCAAACATAACAGCAATCTGCCAAAACAGTACAGTCTGTAAAGAATGCAAGAGTATAAATACTTATTTAAATCCAAGAATTTTGAAAAATTTACCAAACTATAGAAAATTTATTAGAGCTTATTTTTCAAAAAGTTTCAACATTTTATCATATTCTGAATTTTCTAGGGAATTTTTGCAACATCGATAAACATTCTATTTTGAAACAGCAACATGGAGACTTGAAAAATAAGCATGGCAAAGGCTATAGTTGACACTTTTATTGTAATAAATGATGCAAAACATTATTCTAAATAACAGCAAGCAAATCCTAACAAAATAAATTGACGTTCCAAGCAAAACACATATCATATGACGAAAGAAAACATAGCTCCAAGTGAGGTTACCGATAATGTTGGAGACGAAAGAGGGGATGCCTTCTGGGGCATCCCCAAGATTAGTTTCTTGGATCTTCCTTGGATATTAACTTGGGGTGCCTTGGGAATCCCCAAGCTTATGGTCTTGTTGATTTCTACTACACAACCTTCTTCTTGTAGACGTTGTTGGGCCTCCAAGTGCAGAGGTTTGTAGGACAATAGCAAATTTCCCTCAAGTGGATGACCTAAGGTTTATCAATCCGTGGGAGGCGTAGGTTGAAGATGGTATCTCTCAAACAACCCTGCAACCAAATAACAAAGAGTCTCTTGTGTCCCCAACACACCCAATACACTGCTAAATTGTATAGGTGCACTAGTTCGGCGAAGAGATAGTGATACAAGTGCACTATGGATGGTAGATATAGGTTTTTGTAATATGAAAATATAAAAACACGAAGGTAAAAAGTAATAAAAGTGAGCGTAAACAGTATTGCAATGCGTTGAAACAAGGCCTAGGGTTCATACATTCACTAGTGCAAGTTCTCTCAACAATAATAACATGACTGGATCATATAACTATCCCTCAACATGCAACAAAGAGTCACTCCAAAGTTACTAATAGCGGAGAACAAACAAATAGATTATGGTAGGGTATGAAACCACCTCAAAGTTATCCTTTTTGATCGATCTATTCAAGAGTTTGTAGTAAAATAACACGAAGCTATTCTTTCCATTCTGTCGGTGTACAAAAAGAGGGGTACACTTTTTGTACCCCTATAACTGTGCACGGGCAGTCTGAGCCACGGGCACCACCGCACTGAGCAAGGCAAGGGAGGTGAGCCGAAGTAAGGCCGAAGCTAGAGAGAAGCAGGACGACGCCAAGACCAAGACCACAAGGAACAAAGGGGACGAAGCGGACCCCCGGCAAGATCCTTGCCGGGGGGCGGTTTTAGCAAACCCGGCTAGACCCTTGCCATGGCAGCTCGCCCCACACCTACTGTCGGTGTACTAAAGTAGGGGTACCTTAGTCCCCCGAACTTGTGCACGGGCAGTCGTAGCACCCCGCGGCAAGGCTTGCCAGGCGATCGCCAAAACTCTCCGTGGTCCCTTTCTGGGCCATCCAAGAACAAAGTATTTGAGACAAGGCCCCGGCAGGAGGAGCTTGCCAGGAAGGCCACCCGAAGAGAGCAAGGCCCCGGCAAGAGGAGCTTGCCGGGACGGCCGCTCGAAGCACAAGGCCCTGGCAAGAGGAGCTTACCGGGAAGGCCGACCGAGGCACGACAAGATACTTGCTGTGACGCGCCCCGCGTCCCGGCAAGGACCGGTGAGCGACAAGCTCCCGGGCGCGACAAGGCACCAACCGCGGCAAGGCGCTTGCCGCGGCAAGTCACCACCCCGCGCCTGTGCTCCAGCTCATCCACCCACGCGTCGCTCTGGGGCCATTCCAGGCGTACGTGGCGAGAGGCTGCGCAGCCAGGGGCATGCGGTGGCGAAGCAACGCTGACAGAGTAGCCATCATGGCAAACGGTGGCGCTCCTGACGGCCCCTTTCTTGCACTGTTTGGGCGACCCAGACGGGCATTTAATGCCCTTGTCCCCTGCCGTCAGAGTTAGGTATGATAGCACTGTGCAAACAGCTGTACCCAACACAGCGTTTTCCAGTTTTACCCCACCTACGTTGCCACCTGTGGGTAACCCCTTGCACATATAAAAGGAGGCCCCATGCGCAACGGGGGGGGGGGAGGCCATTCACGCTCGGTCTCGCCAGCAGCTCGCGTGTACAGTAGCACCACACGCTCCTGAGCAAGAACACAATACAAAACCACAAAGCAGCAGTAGGGTTTTATGCATCCGTGCGGCCCGAAGCTGGGTAAACCCCTTGTGTGCATCGCCTCGATCTGCTCTTCGCGCGACCTCCGCCCCCCGCCGAACCAAGAAAGGGGCTCGGTCCCCATAGGTGTTCGTGGAGGCAGATTTCCCACCGACACCTACGGAGCGGGTCACCCTTGATTCCACTGCCCCCATGGGGCAAGGATTCGGGAGGCATCCCCGTGGTGGTATGCAGATCTTTGTGAAGACATTCACGATCAGGTACAAACTTTAGAAGATGATGATCCTTGGCGGGATCCCAGCCAAGGAGGACCACAAGGCCCCCGGCAAGAGCCTTGCCGGGGATGACAACAGGCGCCACGGCAAGACCCTTGCCGGGGGCACAACAAGACCCTTGCCATGGACATCCGTGGGGCCACCATCAGGCCCACGCCAATCAGACCTCCGCCACCATTCGCACGCACCTGCCGACCCAACCAGCTGGGCAGGCACCTGCGTGGCGGCATGCAGATCCTCGTGGAGACCCGTCGCTGCGCCACCTCAGCTGCCTGACTGCCTACATGGCACCGCGGACACCGCTGGCCAATGCGCGTGTCGACACGAGGGGGAGCGGCGACGGACGGGACAGGGCTCTCCCCCGTCCCCGATAAAGCAAGAACACCTAAGCAAGGCGCATTAAATGCGCCTTGTCATGTAATGCGAGGGATAACCTCGCATCATTGTACCCTTTCCACCTCCTGTGTGCCACTGTGGCAACCCCTTTCCCTATAAAAGGAGGCCCCAGGCGACCAGGAAGAGGATTCGGCTTTTTGGAGATCTCGACGCCCCATAGCTAGCTCAAGAACACAGATATACAATCCACCAAAGCAGGAGTAGGGTTTTACGCATCCTTGCGGCCTGAACCTGGGTAAAGGAACCGTGTGCTATCTGTTTGATCCGCTCTTTTCACAACCCCGCGCCCCGCAACCGTAGTAGGGATTCTTGTGATCCCATAGGTGTCGTTCCCACCGACATCTTTGGCACGCCAGGTAGGGGCGCAGTTGTGGGAATCGACTTTAGCAACTAGTTCGACGCTTCTTCATCGTCATGGCACCCAAGAAGAAGACGACGGTGGCAGTTGGGCCGTCGGAAGCCGGACATCCCGTCCCGACGCGGGCGAGCAGCGGATCGGTCGCAGAAAGGACCCAGGGCGCCGTTCGCGAACACCAATACCGTCCCAGTAGCCGGAGTTTGGGAGGCGGCGATGTTCGTGCGCCTGGTAACAGGACGCACACCGCCAAATCCAAAGACGGAGCCGGGCCCTCCGCGGGTGGCGCGGGGCCTTCCAGGGTCGCTGCCGCCCCGCCCGAGGGTGATGCGAGGGCTTCCAAGACTCCCACGCCGGCGCCGACGGCGCGCTCCTCTCAAGCGGCGCGCGACGAATGGCGTAATCACACTGAAGACCCCGGGCGCCGCCGCGGGAAGAGCCCCGAGCACCACTCCCGAGATGTAGAAGACCTGCCCGCTCGCCGAAGCGCTGGTGAAGATGGCATGCGACCACGGGGTCGTGATAGATCTCCTTCTGACATGGTTAGGAGTCGAAGCGCGTCGCGATCCGTGCAGGTTTCGCTGCCACCGACGCCAGCAGAAGCCCTGGCGCGCGTGTAGTTGCTCCTCGATTTTCCTCCCACTACGGGGAAACTCGACGAATGGAGAGCCACTATCCGAAGACTTGTTGCGGTGGCCAACAAAGACGAACCGAGTCCGGCGGAGCCCTAGGGTCGACGCTCCGATGGAGTCCCGCGTACCAATGGCAGGAAAGCCGGCGGCGCCATGACCACGGTGCACTCGCCTCCTCCTCTCCCGGTACCGCGGACGCCTGCCCGTCGCGACGTTACGAGCGACGAAATCACCATGGCGTCGTCCGACCCGCGGACCCACTGTGACCAGCGCCAGGTCCTTTGGGACACTACTAGGAAAAGGGCTATAGATGGAATTGACACTAATGGCGCACCAGACATGCGGTGCGCCATTACTATATACTAATGGCGCACCATGTGTTGGTACGCCATTAGTGTTCAAATACTAATGGCGCACCACATCCACGGTGCGCCATTAGTAAAAATATTTTTTTTATTTTTTTTTCAAAATTACTAATGGCGCACCGTGGCATGGTGCGCCATTACTAGTTGAACTAGTAATGGCGCACCACATCCACGGTGCGCCATTAGTAAAAAAAATTGTAAAACTTTTTTTTTGATTTTTTTTTCAAAACTACTAATGGCGCGCCGTGGGGTGGTGCGCCATTACTAGTTCAAACTAGTAATGGCGCACCATGCCACGGTGCGCCATTAGTAACTTGGCCACCACTTCCACCGAATGCACCCCCCCCCCCCCGTGGATCGCCTTTTCAGTTTTAAAAAAAATAAAAGAAAATGATGAAAATGTCAAAAAAATAAAAGAAAATAAGTTTCCCATGTGATATGTGGTCTAGTTGTTGGGAAAATTTGCAAATATGAATTTCGACTTCATTTGCAAAATCTCGCGAGAATTTGTAAAAATGGGTATAACTTTTGCATACTAACTCGGATGAAAAAGTTTTTTATATGAAAAATCATCTACTCGAAAAGTTACATCCAAATTTAACGGGGCAACCCCGTTAAACATTTTCAAAATCCTCAAAAACCTAACAGAAAAAAATATACGGGGCTTTTAAGATCTGGAGAGGCAAAAAAAATCAAAAAAATTCAAACTTACTAATGGCGCACCTACCCATGGTGCGCCATTACTATCTTCCCGCCTTCAAAATTCAAAATAAGTCAAAAAAAATAAAAAAAAGTTACTAATGGCGCACCTGCCAATGGTGCGCCATTAGTATCTTCCCGCCTTCAAAATTCAAAATAAATCAAAAAAATAAAAAAAAAGTTACTAATGGCGCACCTGCCCATGGTGCGCCATTAGTATCTTCCCGCCTTCAAAATTCAAAATAAATCAAAAAAATAAAAAAAAAGTTACTAATGGCGCACCTGCCCATGGTGCGCCATTAGTATGCCGTATATATGGCTGGCTGTGGTCCTCTCCTCCTTATCTCTTCATTTCACCTCTCCTACACTCCATCTCCTCCTCTCCTCCACTCCATCTTCCCTTCTCTCCTCCACCATACTACCCTCCTCCTCTCCGGCGACCTCCTCCTCTCCGGCGACCTCCTCCTCCCTCCTCTCCTCCCCTCCCCTCCCCTCCCCTCACGGTTTCTTCTCCCTCCTCTCCGGTGAGCTCCTCCTCCCTCCTCTCCGGTGAGCTCCTCCTCCCTTCTCTCCGGTGAGCTCCTCCTCCCTCCTCTCCGGTGAGCTCCTCCTCCCTCCTCTCCTCCCATCCTCTCATGGTTTCTCCTTCCTCCTCTCCTATGCTCCGGTGAACTCCTCTCCAGCGACCTCCTCCTCCTCCTCTCCGGCGATGTAGGTGAACTCCTCTCCGGCGAACTCCTCTCCAGCGAACTCCTCTCCGGCAAAAGAACATGACAAAAGAACATACAAGATCCAAAAACAGGAACAAAATTTGAAATAATGTCGTGCCAAAAAACAAGCAAAAGAAACGAGCAAAAAATGGGCAAAAAATCACGATCCAGATCTAGATTCAAAATGGCGCATCACTAATGGCGCATCACTAAACAGTGCGCCATTAGTATGCCGAAGTTACTAATGGCGCATCCCGTTGTCGTGCGCCATTAGTATGCCAAAGCACCTGGGTATACATGGCCCCTGGGAGGCATACTAATGGCGCACCGTGGCCTATACTAATGGCGCACCAGTGGTGCGCCATTAGTATACCAGATACTAATGGCGCACCAGTGGTGCGCCATTAGTAAACATTACTAATGGCGTGCTAGTAATGGCGCACCAGTGATGCGCCATTAATGGCCAAATTAGGTGCGCCATTAGTAGCGGTTTTTCTAGTAGTGGGATCGAGAACATGAAGATGCTCGAACCACTATCGAGCGCCGGCGCGGAGCGCGCCACCAGTCAGACAGGCGAGCAGGGCCTGCTGTGAACCACCCAGCACCGGAGAGCCCTGGAGGCCTGCCTTCCGAGGTAGGTTGTCCGGCTTTTACCCGTGAGCTGCAGCAGTTCTAGTGGCCCACTCACCGCACCTTCAAACCTGACGTGGGCGAAAAGTACGGCGGCAAGACCCACCCATCCGAGTTCCTCAGCATCTACACCATCGCGATGCAGGCTGCCGGAGCCCGCGACGATAAGGTGCTTGCGAATTACTTTCCGTTGGCTCTTAAACCCAATGCCATGTCATGGTTGATGCACTTGCCGGTTGACTCTATTTCCTCCTGGTCAGATTTGTGCCATGAGTTCGTGGGCGCCTTCACTGGAGGTCACCAAGCTCATGGCCAAGCCAGCGACCTGCACGTCATTCCCCAGAAGGGAGGCGAGAGTCTCCGCAAGTATATACACAGGTTCAGCCGGATACAGTACAACATCCTTGATGTTCACCCTGCCGTCATCATCGGCGCGTTCCATCAGAACGTGCGTAACCGCAAGATGCGCGAAGAGCTGGCAATGAACAAGGTGAAAGATGTGGCAGAACTCTATGTTCTTGCTGACAGATGTGCCCGAGCTGAAGAGGGAAGGAAGTACCCCGATGAAGATGCCGACATGGAAACCGACTCCTCGGATGAGGATACTGCCGCTCCAGCGAAGAAAGGTCGGCGCCGCAACAGGAAGCGCAATGGTAAAGCCGTGCTTGCCGTCGAGGGATCTGATGACACCGGCTCCACCAAGAAAACCAAGGCAGATGACCTCGGCAAGGAAATTGCCGGATGTGTCGCCTGCCGGGCCTTGGCGGCTGCCGAGAAGTCAGGAAACTCCGACAAGCGATATTGCAAGATCCATCGCAACAAAGGCCATGCTCTCCAAGAGTGCCGACAGGTTGAGCTCCTCGCTGAGAAGCAGAGGGCTGAATATGAGAGGCGGGACAAGGAGAAGGGCCAAGACGGTGCTGAAGGGTCCGGCAAGAAGCGTGACGGCCAGGCGGGCCGTCGCGGCAAGGATAAGCAATAGGAGAGGCCCGCCCGGGGCCATGATAGAAAGCTAGAAGACAACGATCATGAAGAGGACGACGAATCCGGCGACCAAGAGTTTCAGAAAGCTACAGAGGCCATGTGCGTCGACGGTGGCGCCTCGCTGCATACTTCTCACAACCGGCTTAAACAGTGGGCGCGAGAGATTACAGCGGCAGAGCCGTCATTTGATGCCCAAAGGCCGCTGAAGTGGTCTAGCACACCTATCATCTTTGACACCGAGGATCACCCTGATCGCATTACTGCGGTCAGGTGCTTGCCATTGCTGGTTTCACCAACAATACGCAACCTCAAGGTGACGAAGATGCTAGTCGATGGCGGGGCCGGTCTGAACTTGATCTCGCCTGCCATGATCTAGAAACTGCAGATTCCTAATGGAGACCTCGAAGAGACGAGCACGTTTCAGGGGGTCAACCCAGGAAGAAGCCAACCCAAGGGAAAGGTCACACTGCCCTTGACTTTTGGAAGCCACCTGAACTACAGGACGGAGAGGATCGTGTTTGATGTTGCCAAGATCCCCTTGCCCTAAAACGGGATCCTTGGCCGGCCAGCGCTGGCCAAGTTCATGGCGGCATCACACTACGCCTATAACACCCTGAAGATGCCAGGACCTGTGACGATCATCACCATCCCCTCCGATAAGAAAGATGTGCTGATTTGCGCTGACCAACTATACCAGCAAGCAGTTGCAGCAGCTGCCGCCACTAGGGCACTTGCTCCTGCCGCCGGGACTCCGGGATGGAAGAAGAAGAAGACCGGTGAGACCTCGGACACCCACTCCGGCAAGCGCACCTCTCCGGAGTGTAGTGCTGCCGTTGAGGACGTGCCAGAGAGCTCCACCGGTGGAAACAAGAAGCCCAGGGCCATACCGCCGGGAACCAAGAAGGTTTCTATCAATGAGGATGGCACGAGAGGATCTTTCACCATAAGCTCCACCATTGACAACAAATAGGAAGACGCGCTCGTCACCTTCCTGCGGGCGAATGTCGATGTGTTTGCATGGCAAGCTTCCGACATCCCTGGCGTTCCCAGGGAGGTGATTGAGCACCACCTTGCTGTCTGTCCTCATGCGCGGCCCGTCAAGAAGAAGGTCAGGAAGCAAGCTTTGGAACGACAAGAGTTCATCACAGGAGAGATCCGGAAACTGGAAGCAGCGGGTTTGGTAAGAGGAGTGCTCCATCCAACGTGGTTGGCTAATCCGGTCGTAGTGCGCAAGGCGAATGGGAAGTGGAGACTGTGTATTGATTATACAGATATCAATAAGGCTTGTCCTAAGGACCCCTTCCCGTTGCCGCACATCGACCAGATTGTTGACTCCACGGCTGGGTGTGATCTGTTGTCATTCCTCGACGCCTACTCCGGCTACCACCAGATCTTCATGACAAGAGAATACGAAGAGAAAACAACATTCATCACCCCATGTGGTACGTATTGTTTCATGCGGATGCCTTTCGGGATGAACAATGCTAGTTCAATGTTTGCGAGGGCGGTCCAGATTGGTTTTGAACCCCAGCTCCATAGAAATATGGAAGCTTATATGGATGACATAGTGGTCAAAACCAAGGAGAGGACAACCCTCATACCATATTTGCAAGAAACATTTGCAAACCTGCGCAAGATCAATCTCAAGCTGAACCCTGAGAAGTGCGTCTTTGGCGTCCCGTCCGGCAAGGTTCTCGGGTTCTTTGTGTCACAACGTGGGATAGAGGCCAATCCGGACACGATCAAAGCTATAGAGCAGACTGAAGCACCCAAGCGAATCAAGGATGTGCGTCGGCTTGCTGGTTGTGTCGCCGCCATGGGCAGGTTCATTTCCAAGTCTGCCAAGCGCGCCCTTCCCTTTTTCAAGATCCTGAAAAAGGCGGGCCCGGTGGAGTGGACGCCAGAAGCCGAAGCAGCATTGCAAGATTTGAAGAAGTACCTCTCCTCCGCACCAACACTAGTTGCGCCTATGCCATAGGAGCCGTTGCTGCTATACCTGGCGGCAATGAACCAGGTGGTCAGCGCCGCACAAATGGTGTAGAGAGAGGTTGACGACGGGGTAATGGCAGCGACAGAGCCCGACACCACTAATGCAGAGACGACACGGCTAGTTGAAGTGTTGCCGAAGAAGAAAATGATGCAGCACCCGGTCTACTTTGTTAGTTCCCTCCTGCAGGGGGCTACATCAAGGTACTCCAGCGTGCAGAAACTACTCTTCGACCTTCTTATGGCCTCGGAGCTGCGTCATTACTTCCAGGCACACGAGATCACTGTCGTCACTCGCCTCCCTCTGCAACGGATATTGCACAATCCAGATGCAACGGGAAGGATTGTGGAATGGGCACTGGAGCTGTCCAGCTTTGGCCTCAAGTTTGAAAGTACCTCGACGATCCAGAGCCGAGTCCTGGCGGAGTTCATTGCCGAATGGACCGCAACGCCTGACGAAGAAGCCCAAGAGACTGCTCTCCCCGGCAAGGAGGCAAGTTGCGATTGGATCATGTACTTTGATGGAGCTTTCTCCTTACAAGGCGCCGGGGCTGGCATACTGCTTGTCGCGCCCACCGGAGAGCACCTCAAGTACGTGGTCCAGATGCACTTCCCCAGGGAGGCGTCAACCAACAACACGACAGAGTACGAAGGACTGCTTGCCGGTCTTAGGATCGCGGCGGATCGCGGTGACTCGTAGCTTGTCGTCAACCAAGTCAACAAGGATTACCAGAGCCCGTTGATGAAGTGAGAAAGCTGGAAGATCGTTTCGACGGTATACAGGCTGAACACGTTCCCCGAGCGGAGAACGATATCGCTGATTACCTGTCAAAACGCGCTGCCCTCAAGCTACCTGTGGAACCAGGTACCTTTGTACTTCAGCTAACTCAGCCATCCGTTGATCCATCAACAGAGCAGAACAAGAAGAGGAAATCAGGGCCCGGCAAGTACTTTCCCGCTGAGCTCCCCGGAGCCGCCGGCAAGGATGTTGCCGGGAACACTGAGCCCGCCACGGGACGGCTAGCTCCGGCAGAGCGTCAAGCTCTTGCCATTGAGACAGCCGCTCCTATGGCGGAGGAAATGCCTTTAGTCCTCGCCGTCGAGCCCCAGGCTCCAGCGTGGGCAGACATACCGTCCGGTTCCTCCAAACAGGGGAGCTTCCTGAGGAGCAGGAAGAAGCGGAAAAAGTAGCCCGTCGCTCTACCATGTACCAGTTCGTCGATGACATCCTGTACAGGAAGAGGCCTAACGGTGTGAAATTGAAGTGTATCCCTTGAGAGGAAGGACTGGAGCTGTTGGCGGAGATACACAAAGGCATATGTGGCTCCCACATCGGGTCAAGGGCCCTTGCCGGCAAAGCATTCCGGCAAGGCTTCTTCTGGCCCAGCGCTCTCCAGGATGCGACGACACTAGTCACCAGGTGTGAAGCGTGTCAGTTCCATTCCAAGAAGCTTCATCAGCCAACTCAAGCCCTTCAAACCATTCCTCTCTCCTGGACCTTCTCGGTCTGGGGGCTCGACATACTGGGCCCTTTCCCCCGCGCTGTCAGGGGCTTTGAGTACCTGTACGTTGCAATCGACAAGTTCACAAAGTGGCCGGAGGTGGAGGCAGTGAGGAAGGTCACAGCTCAGTCAGCCGTCAGGTTATTCAAGGGACTAGTATGCCGTTTTGGTGTACCCAACAGGGTTATCACCGACAACGGCACACAGTTCACAAGCCACACCTTCATGCAATACACCCAAGACCTCGGTAGCAAAGTCTGTTTCGCTTCCGTTGCTCACCCACGAAGCAACGGTCAAGCTGAGAGGGCAAACGCTGAAGTACTGCAAGGACTAAGGACCAAGACCTTTGACAGGCTGCACAAGAGCGGAAGGCACTGGATTGATGAGTTGCCCATGGTTCTTTGGTCGATCCGGACGACGCCAAATCGATCCACCGTCCAGACACCCTTTGCCCTGGTATACGGGGCAGAAGTAGTTCTCCCCACTGAACTCATATACGGGTCACCTCGAGTGCTCGCTTATGATGAGCTTGGGCAAGAGCAACTGCGCCAAGACGACGCAATGCTCCTTGAGGAAGATCATCTTTGGGCGGCTGTGAGAGTAGCACGCTACCAGCAAGGCTTGCGCCGCTACCATAGTCGCAAGGTCCATGCCTGAAGCCTTGAGGAAGGCGACCTTGTTCTTCGGCGCATTCAATCGGCCAAGAATTCCAACAAGTTGATGCCCAAGTTGTCACATCCCTAGTTCTGGTATGACCTAGGCTAGCTAGTCATGTGTGCATCATGTTTATATTTCAATGAATTTGAAATGGGGACATGTGAAAGCCTCAGAAATCATTTCTGAAAAAGACCAAGATAAAAATTGCTTCAAATAGGTCCAAGAAAATGTTCATGTTACTCTTTGAAAATATTGGGGAGAGCTAAAATTCAAACCAATATTTTCAGGAGCTCATAAATATTTATTTTGGGCATTTGGAATTAATTCAATAATTATTTGCATTAAATTTATATTTGATATATTTCAAATATGATCCAATAATTGTGGAAATTGTTGTGGGGCTTTATATTAATGTCACTAGTCCATACAACAATTTACAGAAGCTCAGAAAATGATTTGGGTTAAAAATCAAATCAAAACAGATTTAAAAAAATAGGAAACATAAAATAAAAGAGAGAGAGAGAGAGAGGGAGTCGTACCTGACAGCCCACTTACCTGTGCAACCCAGCCGGCCCATCTGGCCATGCCAGTCATCCTCCTCCTTGCACCAGAAGGATGAGGGCGTGTGGCCGCCATGCGCGCACACGCGCTGTGCTACCTCCTGCTTTCCACCGCTGCCCCGATGCGCCTGGAGACGCCACGCCATCCCTGCAGAGTCCCCTCGAGCACTCCTCGCCCTCTCTCCCCTTTCCCTGTCTCTCTCACGCGCGTCCACCGAGCGCGTCGTTGACGCCGACCGCCGTACGTGCAGCCACAACCTTTTCATCGCCTCCCCGTGCTGTCCCCTATGTCCGCCTCGATGCCTTGAAGCTCCCCCTCAATGCGAGCATCGTCGGATGCCCTGTCGCCTCGCCATCGACCGTCGTCTCCGCGCATGGCCGTGCATCGCCGTCGTCAAATCCGCCGCTGTCCGTGCCTCCCCGAGCTCGTCGAGGAGCTCTTCGTGACCGCGGTGAGCCCCCGGTAATTTCCCCCCTAACCCTGCCCCCGTTTGGTCGCCGTAGCCGCCGCCCCCTTGCATACCGTAGCCGTCGTCGCGCGGGCTCGTCGCCAGCGATGCCCCGGTGACCAAATGGCCCCGCGCGTGCGTCTGTTGCCCTCGCAACGACCCGTGGAGCAACGCTAGCGTGACAGCCAGCTCGTTTGCAAGCCGCAGCGTTAACCCCGCACCCACCCGAGCTCTGGCCGCCGCCTCGCTCGCCGCCATTGCTGATTCCGACCACCTCAGCACCTCCCGCTGCTACCAAACGACGCGTCCGTAGAGACCAACCCCGCCTCCTCTCGTCGCCAGAATCGTCGGAACGAGAGCCGTCGCCGCGTCTGTGTGTCACCGGCGGTTAGCCGCCGACGTGGCCACTTAATTAGGGCCTAAACACCCTGCTAATCACCCTCCTAGAGCCACTGCCAAGTGGGCCCCCGTGCCTAAATTAATTAGTTTAACCTCTCTGTTAAATTAGTACTAATCTCAGAGGGCCCCGCCTGTCACCGTTGACTTGGCCACGTCAGCATTGACCGGACCCACCAGTCAGCCTCTGTTCCTGCCCTGTTACACTGACGTGCGGGTCCCGGCCATCAGGTTTGACCTGGGCTGGCGCCTTTGACCTGCTGACGTCTCCATGATGTCATGCTGACGCAGTAAAGCATTTTCTGGACTTAAGTTTATCCAGGAAATTCCAGAAAATAGTGTAAACTTCAAAAAAATCATAGAAATTAATCTATAGCTCAGAATGAAATAAATTATATATGAAAAATGATCAGAAAAATCCAATCTATCCATCTGTACCATTTGCATGCGTGTTTGAACAACCTAAGGTTGCTGTATATGGCAATTTGCATAATTGTCATTTAAGTAAGCACATATGGAGTTTGAATTTGAACCCTTGGTTCAAACCAACTTCATTTAATCTGGTTTCTAGTTGCTTTAGCTCAAACACAAGCATATTGCCATGTCATGATGATGCATCATATTGTTGCATTGCATTAACTGTGTTCTTTCTCTGTGGCCGGTGCTTGTCCCCTCTCGCTAGCCGTATCCCGACGATGAGTTCGATGACACCGATGAAGAGCTATAATATATTTAGAAGTGCCAGGCAAGCAAAAACCCCTTGTTCATTCTGATACAATCCCACTCTCTCGCTCCTGCTCTCTTTTATTGCATTAGGACAACAACGATTCAACTGTTACATGCTGCGGTAGTTGAACCCCTTTCCTCTGCATGACCTGTCATTGCCATAGTAAATAGATGAAACCCACTAGCATGAGTAGGAGTTGTTTGAGCCCTGATGTGTCTACTCATTCATGGTTGTTTGTCATGCCTGCTACTGCTTAGAGTTCAGTCAGGTCTGGTTCATCGGGAATGAATTGGAATATGGTGAAACATGTCCTACTGTTGAGAGCTAAGTGTGTGAACACGATTTGGTAAAGGTAGCGGTGAGAGGCCATGTAGGAGTACATGGTGGGTTGTCTTATTGCAGTCGTCCTCGGGAACTGAGTTCTGTGTTTGTGATCCATGAACAGTTACTACCACACATTGGGCTCCGGGCGCTGCAAGCTCTATCGACTTATTAATCAACCTGATCTCTGTCCAGGAGTTGCAACTAGTTTCTGGTGTTTGTAGGTAGTGCTAGTAGTCTACCAACTGGTACCCGGTACAGGTGGGCTTGGGACAGACTAGGCACAGTGGCCCGGTGTACCGAGTGGCACCGGGTTGGTGGGCTTGGGAACCCTGTACATATCGTTTGGGGCCGTGAGCGACACCCCGACCGGATCTCCTTGCGGGTGGAACCCGAATAGGCGATAAACCTGGACTAGAGACTTGTGTGGTTAGTCAGGTCGTGGCCGACTCCCTTGCCTGGCTTCCGCTTGAAGGTTGCCGAGGTACATGACGTGTACAGGGCGATAAGTGGCGAGAGCGTGTGTGAAGAAGTACACCCCTGCAGGGTTATCATTATCTATTCGAATAGCCGGATTCCTCGGATATGGAAACTTGGACCCCTTGCATAGTTCATAGACAAGTGAAAGTCGATACTCTAAAATGCGCAAGATAAGCGTGAGTGCTATGGATGGCGTTCTCGTAGGAAGACGGGAGCGGATCCATAGTGGTGTATTGATATGGTGAATATGTGGACTCGTGTGCGCCACCTCAAGAGTTACTTGCAGTCATAGTTTAGGATAGCCACCGAGTCAAACCGACTTGCTGCAGTCAAACTCCACCACCCCTTTATTGATACCGATGCATATGTAGCTAGTTCTGATGTAAGTCTTGCTGGGTACATTTGTACTCACGTTTGCCTATTTTATGTTTTTGCAGAGAGACGTCAGTCTCGCTAGTAGTTCCGCGTGGACTTCGACGTTTAGCTTGTTACCTCAGCTACGATCTTGTGCCCTCGGCAGGATCTGGTAGATAGTCAGGCTTCTCAGCCTTTTTCATTTGTAGATGTCTGTACTCAGACATGTTATGTTTCCGCATGTGCTTGCTGCTTGTATGCTTTGAATGTTGGGTCATGAGACCCATGTTTGTAATATCTCGCTCCTCGGAGCCTAATGAATAAATACTTGAGTCGTAGAGTCTTGTTGTGATGCCATGTTGTATTTACACATATCGAGCACATTGTGTGTATGATTGAAATGCTTGGTATGTGTGGGATCCGACAATCTAGTTGTTTATCCTTGGCAGCCTCTCTTATGGGGAAATGTAGTCTAGTGCTTCCTTGAGCCATAGTAGTCCGCTACAGCCCGATTCACCGGAGTCCTGCTAGCCCAGCACTACTGCTCAGGACACTTGACTGGTCGGCATGTGTTTCACTTCGTTCCTGTGTCTGTCCCTTCGGCGAAATGTCACGCGGTGACATCCGGAGTCCTGCCTAGCCTGCTACAGCCCAGGTTACCGGAGTCCTGTTAGCCCAGTGCTATAGCCCGGATTCACACGCTGCTGACCGACATGCTCGAGGTTGATTCATGTATGCCTGTCCCCATGGGTTAGTGCCGCTTTGAGTTCACGACTAGCCATGTCGGCCCGGGTTCTCTGTCATATCGATGCTAGCGACACTATCATATACGTGAGCCAAATGGCGCAAATGGTCCCGGGCCAGGTAAGGTGGCACCCGTGGGAATACCGTGCGTGAGGCCGCAAGGTGACATGATGTGTTACATGCTAGATCGGTGTGACTTAGGATCGGGGTCCTGACAACTTGTTGTCACATCCCTAGTTCTTGTATGACCTAGACTAGCTAGTCATGTGTGCATCATGCTTAAATTTCAATGAATTTGAAATGGGGACATGTGAAAGCCTCAGAAATCATTTCTGAAAAAGACCAAGATAAAAATTGCTTCAAATAGGTCCAAGAAAATGTTCATGTTACTCTTTGAAAATATTGGGGAGAGCTAAAATTCAAACCAATATTTTCAGGAGCTCATAAATATTATTTTGGGCATTTGGAATTAATTCAATAACTATTTGCATTGAATTTATATATGATATATTTCAAATATGATCCAATAATTCTGGAAATTGTTGTGGGGCTTTATATTAATGTCACTAGTCAATACAACAATTTACAGAAGGTCAGAAAATGATTTGGGTTAAAAATCAAATCAAAACAGAGTTAAAAAAATAGGAAACAGAAAATAAAAGAGAGAGAGGGAGTCGTACCTGGCAGCCCACTTACCTGTGCAGCCCAGCCGGCCCATCTGGCCATGCCAGTCGTCCTCCTCCTTGCGCCAGAAGGACGAGGGCGTGTGGCTGCCATGCGCGCACACGCGCTGTGCCACCTCCTGCTTTCCACCGCTGCCCCGATGCGCCTGGAGACGCCACGCCATCCCTGCAGAGTCCCCTCGAGCACTCCTCGCCCTCTCTCCCCTTTCCCTGTCTCTCTCACGCGCGTCCACCGAGCGCGTCGTCGACGCCGACCGCCGTACGTGCAGCCACAACCTTTTCATCGCCTCTCCGTGCTGTCCCCTACGTCCGCCTCGACGCCTTGAAGCTCCCCCTCAACGCGAGCATCGTCGGACGCCCTGTCGCCTCGCCATCGACCATAGTCTCCGCGCACAGCCGTGCATCGCCGTCGTCAAATACGCCGCCGTCTGTGCCTCCCCGAGCTCGCCGAGAAGCTCTTCGTGACCGCGGTGAGCCCCCGGTCATTTCCCCCCTAACCCTGCCCCCGTTTGGTCGCCGTTGCCGCCGCCCCCTTGCTTACCGTAGCCGTCACCGCGCAGGCTCGTCGCCGCGAAGCCCCGGTGACCAAATGGCCCCGCGCGTGCGTCCGTTGCACTCGCAACAACCCGTGGAGCAACGCTAGCGTGACAGCCAGCTCGTTTGCAAGCCGCAGCGTTAACCCCGCACCCACCCAAGCTCCGGCCGCCGCCTCGCTCGCCGCCGTTGCTGATTCCGACCACCTCAGCACCTCCTGCTGCTACCAAACGGCGCGTCCGTAGAGACCAACCCCGCCTCCTCTCGTCGCTAGAATCGCCGGAACGAGAGCCGCCGCCGCGTCTGTGTGTCACCAGCGGTTAGCCGCCGACGTGGCCACTTAATTAGGGCCTAAACACCCTGCTAATCACCCTCCTAGAGCCACTGCCAAGTGGGCCCCCGTGCCTAAATTAATTAGTTTAACCTCTCTGTTAAATTAGTACTAATCTCAGAGGGCCCCGCCTGTCACCGTTGACTTGGCCACGTCAGCATTGACCGGACCCACCAGTCAGCCTCTGTTCCTGCCCTGTTACACTGACGTGCGGGTCCCGGCCATCAGGTTTGACCTGGGCTGGCGCCTTTGACCTGCTGACGTCACCATGATCTCATGCTGACGTAGTAAAGCATTTTGTGGACTTAAGTTTATCCAGTAAATTCTAGAAAATAGTGTAAACTTCAAAAAAATCATAGAAATTAATCTATAGCTCAGAATGAAATAAATTATATATGAAAAATGATCAAAAAAATCCAATCTATCCATCTGTACCATTTGCATGCGTGTTTGAACACCCTAAGGTTGCTGTATATGGCAATTTGCATAATTGGGATTTAAGTAAGCACATATGGAGTTTGAATTTGAACCCTTGGTTCAAACCAACTTCATTTAATCTGGTTTCTAGTTGCTTTAGCTCAAACACAAGCATATTGCCATGTCATGATGATGCATCATATTGTTGCATTGCATTAACTGTGTTCTTTCTCTGTGGCCGGTGCTTGTCCCCTCTCGCTAGCCGTATCCCGACGATGAGTTCGATGACACCGATGAAGAGCTATAATATATTTAGAAGTGCCAGGCAAGCAAAAACCCCTTGTTCATTCTGATACAATCCCACTCTCTCGCTCCTGCTCTCTTTTATTGCATTAGGACAACAACGATTCAACTGTTACATGCTGCGGTAGTTGAACCCCTTTCCTCTGCATGACCTGTCATTGCCATAGTAAATAGATGAAACCCACTAGCATGAGTAGGAGTTGTTTGAGCCCTGATGTGTCTACTCATTCATGGTTGTTTGTCATGCCTGCTACTGCTTAGAGTTCAGTCAGGTCTGGTTCATCGGGAATGAATTGGAATATGGTGAAACATGTCCTACTGTTGAGAGCTAAGTGTGTGAACACGATTTGGTAAAGGTAGCGGTGAGAGGCCATGTAGGAGTACATGGTGGGTTGTCTTATTGCAGTCGTCCTCGGGAACTGAGTTCTGTGTTTGTGATCCATGAACAGTTACTACCACACATTGGGCTCCGGGCGCTGCAAGCTCTATCGACTTATTAATCAACCTGATCTCTGTCCAGGAGTTGCAACTAGTTTCTGGTGTTTGTAGGTAGTGCTAGTAGTCTACCAAGTGGTACCCGGTACAGGTGGGCTTTGGACAGACTAGGCACAGTGGCCCGGTGTACCGAGTGGCACCGGGTTGGTGGGCTTGGGAACCCTGTACATATCGTTTGGGGCCGTGAGCGACACCCCGACCGGATCTCCTTGCGGGTGGAACCCGAATAGGCGATAAACCTGGACTAGAGACTTGTGTGGTTAGTCAGGTTGTGGCCGACTCCCTTGCCTGGCTTCCGCTTGAAGGTTGCCGAGGTACATGACGTGTACAGGGCGATAAGTGGCGAGAGCGTGTGTGAAGAAGTACACCCCTGCAGGGTTATCATTATCTATTCGAATAGCCGGATTCCTCGGATATGGAAACTTGGACCCCTTGCATAGTTCATAGACAAGTGAAAGTGGATACTCTAAAATGCGCAAGATAAGCGTGAGTGCTATGGATGGCGTTCTCGTAGGGAGACGGGAGCGGATCCATAGTGGTGTATTGATATGGTGAATATGTGGACTCGTGTGCGCCAGCTCAAGAGTTACTTGCAGTCATAGTTTAGGATAGCCACCGAGTCAAAGCTGGCTTGCCACAATCAAACTCCACCACCCCTTTATTGATACCGATGCATATGTAGCTAGTCCTGATGTAAGTCTTGCTGGGTACATTTGTACTCACGTTTGCCTAATTTATGTTTTTGCAGAGAGAGGTCAGTCTCGCTAGTAGTTCCGCGTGGACTTCGACGTTTAGCTTGTTACCTCAGCTACGATCTTGTGCCCTCGCCAGGATCTGGTAGATAGTCAGGCTTCTCAGCCTTTTTCATCTGTAGATGTCTGTACTCAGACATGTTAAGTTTCCGCATGTGCTTGCTGCTTGTATGCTCTGAATGTTGGGTCATGAGACCCATGTTTGTAATATCTCGCTCCTCGGAGCCTAATGAATAAATACTTGAGTCGTAGAGTCTTGTTGTGATGCCATGTTGTATTTACACATATCGAGCACATTGTGTGTATGATTGAAATGCTTGGTATGTGTGGGATCCGACAATCTAGTTGTTTATCCTTGGCAGCGTCTCTTATGGGGAAATGTAGTCTAGTGCTTCCTTGAGCCAGAGTAGTCCGCTACAGCCCGGTTCACCGGAGTCCTGCTAGCCCAGCACTAGTGCTCAGGACACTTGATTGGCCGGCTTGTGTTTCACTTCGTTCCTGTGTCCGTCCCTTCGGGGAAATGTCACGCGGTGACATCCGGAGTCCTGCCTAGCCTCCTACAGCCCGGGTTACCGGAGTCCTGTTAGCCCAGTGCTACAGCCCGGATTCACACGCTGCTGACCGACACGCTCGAGGTTGATTCATGTATGCCTGTCCCTATGGGTTAGTGCCGCTTTGGGTTCACGACTAGCCATGTCGGCCCGGGTTCTCTGTCATATGGATGCTAGCGACACTATCATATACGTGAGCCAAAAGGCGCAAATGGTCCGGGGCCAGGTAAGGTGGCACCCGTGGGAATACCGTGCGTGAGGCCGCAAAGTGACATGATGTGTTACATGGTAGATCGGTGTGACTTAGGATCGCGGTCCTGACAAAAGTGGGAAGGCCCTTATCGGGTAATACGAGTCACCAGGCCCGGTGCAGTCCGCCTGGAGACCGAAGATGCCGTTCCGGTGAGTAACTCCTGGAACATTGAGCATCTTCGCAAGTTTTACCCGCGAGGCGCGGCTTGCTGCCCCCCCTGGCAAGCCACCTTTTGTACAAGCATTGCCGATGATGCATGTAACCCTTTTTACAAAGCCAGGCCCAGACCCTGAGCATAAATAAATGAAGCGCTGGCGCCCTAAGTTATAGCATGCATGCTAGGTCGAGTCTCGTCCTTGGTTAGGGTTGATAGTGCTTAGCGGCGACTAACCCCTAGCTTAGAGGTCGTGTGTGCGTCTCTTTGCCGTTCTTTTGTCTTCCTTGGTTCGCAGGACTCACAGATATCCTTGCCGGATCACTTGAGGACGGAAAGGAGAAGAGGGACAGACCAACATCTAGACCCCGGCAAGCCAATACTGTCGGGGGCTGCAAGAGCAAGGATTCACCCACGGCAAACCAGAGTTGCCGGGGGCTACAGCTTCAGATAAGTTCTTCATCCCTTATCATGCATTCCCTTATGGACTGAGGTATGTGAAACCTCGTTTCTCCCTAAAGCTACCGTGCTCCCCTAACTCTAGGCCCTAGGGCTCGTCCCTGGGGCCAGTTTTGGTTGTAGTCGAGGCAGCGAAAGGATGAAACGAGGTGCTTGAACCCGCCTCATCCCTGCCTCCGCCAAAGGCGTGAGAAAGGTTGAGCGAAGTGGGGAGACGGCAAGGCCTGTTGCCGGGCAAGGAAATGTTTATCTTAGAGATATCAAGGAGTTGCTCCTTGACGTGGGTTCTACCCACAAACAAATGACTCGGCAAGCATCCCTTTTTCATTAAAAAACATTCCACTCAGGTACAGTCCATAGGGAATGAAAAACATGGATGATGGGATTACAAGTTTTAAATTCAACTAAGGCCCGAGGGCTTACAAACTAAAAAGAGATAAGGTGCTCGTGACCTCTTTCTTGTCCCTCTCCTCAGGAGGCAGGTCAAGGAGGCGAAAAGGGCAAAAGGGGCGCCTAGACGAGCTACGGGTGGCAGAAGACACCAAGAGAACATCTCGGTGGCCGTCCGAAGGCTGGATGGTGATGGCGGCGCTGGAAGAAGAGCTCAAAGACGAGGCGGCAGGATGTCCGCACGCGTCGAAGGCGTCGGTGCCCGCGTACTCCGAGTTGACGGCCTTGCCGCCCGCCCTCTTCCTCTTCCGCAGCCTCCCAACGCCAGCTGCCCAAGGGGACGACCCGAGAAGTTCAGGGAGCCGGTGACACGGATGATGGGGTCACCGGTGCCGCACGGAGCGGCGCCCGACACCTAGTCGGACACGTCATCCTGCCGCCAGCTACCCTCGTCGTCGTTGCCGCTGTCCTCCTCGTCACTCCCGCTCGAGGAGGAGTCTTCGCTATCAGAAGAACTCTCCACGCAGCACCTTGCACGGGTCCCGAAGAGCCCGAAGACCTTGACGGAGAGGAGGTCGCCCTCCATCAGCTTGAAATGGAGAGAGCCCCTCCGTCAAGCGGTGGGTATGAGCGAACGTCTTCCATCCCCGATGAAGATACATCACGTGAGGGGCTGGGAAGTCGACGCGAACCCGCGTGCCGCTGATCCCGCAGCCCCTCATGTGCAGCCATAATGACTCCGGCGGATCCAGCTCCATCTCCCGCGCGAATGGAGTCGGGAGACGAAGGCGACGATGAGGCGGCCGGCGCAGCCTGACGAAGAACTCGCAAGGGTCGTCCCCAACGTGGCCCTCCATGGGGGGAGGAACTGCTGGCGGAGGCGAGGCCAGTGCGCCACCCCGTCCTCCTCTTCCCCGAGCGCCTCCGCCTCGCCCACGGCCTCGCCCTCTCCCCCTTCCCCTGGCGGCTGGCTCTGCCACCGCAAGTGCAGGAGAAGGAGGGACGCGTTATTGAGCGGCAACCCTCGCCGCCACCGTCGAAGGACCAGGATTCCCCCACCGTTCCTTTATAAAGACCCTTGCCATGGACATCCGTGGGGCCACCATCAGGCCCACGACAATCAGACCTCCTCGTGGAGACCCGCCGCTGCGCCACCTCAGCTGCCTGACCGCCTACATGGCACCGCGGACACTGCTGGCCAAGGCGCGTGTCGACACGAGGGGGAGCGGCGACGCACGGGACATGGCTCTCCCCCGTCCCTGATAAAGCAATAACACCTAAGTAAGGCGCATTAAATGCGCCTTGTCATGTAATGCGAGGGATAACCTCGCATCACTGTACCCTTTCCACCTCCTGTGTGCCACTGTGGCAACCCCTTTCCCTATAAAAGGAGGCCCGAGGCGACCAGGAAGATGATTCGGCTTTTTGGAGCTCTCGACGCCCCATAGCTAGCTCAAGAACACAGATATACAATCCACCAAAGCAGGAGTAGGGTTTTACGCATCCTTGCGGCTCGAACCTGGGTAAAGGAACCGTGTGCTATCTGTTTGATCCGCTCTTTTCACAACCCCGTGCCCCGCAACCGTAGTAGGGATTCTTGTGATCCCGTAGGTATCGTTCCCACCGACACATTTGATCTACCCTAGAGTTCGTACTAGAATAACACCTTAAGATACAAATCAACCAAAACCCTAATGTCACCTAGATACTCCAATGTCACCTTAAGTATCCGCGGGTATGATTATACGATATGCATCACACAATCTCAGATTCATCTATTCAAACCAACACAAAGTACTTCAAAGAGTGCCCCAAAGTTTCTATAGGAGAGTCAAGACGAAAACATGTGCCAACCCCTATGCATAGACTCCCAAGGTCACGGAACACGCAAGTTGATCACCAAAACATACATGCACCAAGTGAATCAATAGAGTACCCCGTTGTCACCACGGGTATCCCACGCAAGACATACATCAAGTGTTCTCAAATCCTTAAAGACTCATTCCAATAAGATAACTTCAAAGGGAAAACTCAATCCATTACAAGAGAGTAGACGGGGAGAAACATCATAAGATACAACTATAATAGCAAAGCTAGCGATACATCAAGATCGTGCCGAATCAAGAACACGAGAGAGAGAGAGAGAGAGATCAAACACATAGCTACTGGTATATACACTCAGCCCCGAGGGTGAACTACTCCCTCCTCGTCATGGAGAGCGCCGGGATTATGAAGATGGCCACCGGTGAGGGATCCCCCCTCCGGTAGGATACCGAAACAGGGTCGCAATTGGTTTCTGGTGGCTACAGAGGCTTGCGGCGGTGGAACTCCCGATCTAGGTTTCTTTCCGGGTGTTTTTGTATTTATAGGAATTTTTGGCATAGGTCTCACGTCAGGGGGGTCTCCAAGTCATCCACGAGATAGGGGGGCACGCCCAGGGGGTAGGGCGCGCCCCCACCCCCGTGGACGGCCCGGGACTCTTTTGGCCCAACTCTTTCACTCCGGGGGCTTCTTTTGGTCCATAAAAAATCATCAAAAATTGGCACGTCAATTGGACTCTGTTTGGTATTCCTTTTCTGTATAACTCAAAAACAAGGAAAAAACAGAAACTGGCACTAGGCTCTGGTTAGTAGGCTAGTCCCAAAAATCATATAAAATAGCATAAAAAACATCTAAGATGGATAATATAATAACATGAATACTTCATAAATTATAGATACGTTGGAGACGTATCAGCATCCCCAAGCTTAATTCCTGCTTGTCCTCGAGTAGGTAAATGATAAAATAAATAATTTATGAAGTGTGAACGCTAGCAGGTGCACAAGTTTAATCAATGGTAATTTCAATCACCTTTTCTAGCATCATTATATGTCATAATAGTAGCTCATCTCATGAAACTTCTCATGATCAAGTAACAAGCTATTCACATGTTAAAGCATAGATCATAAACTTTGTTGAAAACTAACAAACTATGTTCTCGGTCATCAAACAATTGCAATTCATCTTATTTTCAGGAAGGGTCTATCTAAGAGCTTTGATTTAGCAAATCCCACATACTCGACTATCATATAGTCTTCCATGATTGCTACCACTCAAAGCATATTTTTAGAACAAAAAGCATCCATCGAACACAGAGAAAGATAGGGGCTTAATGTTTCGCCTCCCAACTTATTTATCATATAGATAATTGTCAACAATAATAATTCATGATCAAATATATTTGAATGGCCATATATGCTTAGATCTTGCCCTATCACATGATGCTTGCCAACTAAAAAGTAGGTTGGAATGAGAAGGAATACTACTGACTCTGGCATAAAAGTAAAACATAGGCCCTTCGCAGAGGGAAGCAGGGATTTGTAGAAGTGCCAAAGCTCGAAGCTTTAAAACGGAGATGAAAATAATTTTGAGAATTATGCTTTCATTGTCAACATAACGACCAAGAGTTCCCAATATCTTCCATACTAGATCCATTATAGGCGGCTCCCAAACAGAAAGGTAAAGATTTTACTCCCCCTCCAAAAATAATCACACTCCATGGCTTGTCTGAAACAACGGGTGCCATCCAACTATCAACAATCCTGGGGGAGATTTGTTTAAATTATTTGCGATTTTGTTTTTGATCTTTTGATCATAGGACTAGGCATCCTAGTTACCAACCATTTCTCGTGAATGATGAGCGGAGTCCACTCATCATGAGAATAACCTACCTAGCATGGAAGATAATGACAGCCCCTAGTCGCTACCTGAGCGATTTAGGCATACAAAACAGATTATTGTTTGAACGTTTAGAATTTGGCACATGCAAATTTACTTGGAACGACAGGTAAATACCGCATATAGGTAGATATGATGGACACTCATGGAAGAAACTTGGTTCAAGGAATTTGGATGCACAAGCAGTATTCCCACTTAGTACAGATATTTTGGCTAGCAAAGGATTCTAAATAGCAAGCACCTAGAGGATCCATAACAATATAACTTCTATACAAATATACCCAAGCATAACTCTTTATGTTGTCTTCCTTGTCTAACTTCAAAGAATTTGCTCAGGTTTGAAAACAATTAATGGGGCTCATAATCAGAGAAGATGTCCAAGATAGTATATTTATATGTGAAATCTCTCTTCCTTCGATATTCTTTCATGAATTGTTCAAGTGACCAATACAATGTTTGCTAACCTTCAATAAATTTACCACCTCTACTTCCTACATGTAAAGTCATTACTCCCCATGGCATAAGCATATGAAACATATATAAATTCAGATTTATGATATTCAATTTATTCAACGATTTACTCATAGGATATAAGTGAAGCACACGAGTAAATGACAAAACTACTATAAAAAGATATAAGTGAAGATCAATGAGTAGTCAGATAATTATTTAGCTATGTGAGGACTCTCTCTCTCATTTTAGTACTTCAGATCTTGGTATTTTATTCGAACAGCAAGCAAAACAAAATAAAATAAAATGACACTCCAAGCAAAACACGTATCATGTGGTGAATAAAAATATAGCTCCAAGTAAAGTTACCGAGGAATGAAGACGAAAGAGGGGATGCCATTCGGGGCATCCCCAAGATTAGGCTCTTGGTTTTCCTTGAATATTACCTTTGGGTTTCTTGGGCATCCCCAAGCTTAGGCTCTTGCCACTCCTCATTCCATAATTCATCGAATCTATACCCAAAACTTGAAAACTTCACAACACAAAACTCAACAGAAAACTCATAAGCTCCGTTAGTATAAGAAAATAAATAACCACTTAGGTACTGTTGTGAACTCATTCTAAATTCATATTGGTATAATATATACTGTATTCCAACTTATCTATGTTTCATACCCTCCGATACTACTCATAGATTCATCAAAATAAGCAAACAACACAATGAAAACAGAATCTGTCAAAAACAGAACAGTCTGTAGTAATATGTATCATTCGAATACTTCTGTAACTACAAAAATTCTGAAATAAATTGGTGTACCTAAGGAATTTGTCTATTAATCATCTGCAAAAAGAATTAACCTTAAAGTACTCTCCAGTAAAAATGGCAGCTAATCTTGCGAGCGCAAATGTTTCTGTTTTTTATAGCAAGATCGCAAAGACTTCACCCAAGTCTTCCCAAAGGTTCTACTTGGCACAAACACTAATTAAAAAAATAAAACCACAAATAAACAGAGGCTAGATGAATTATTTATTACTAAGCAGGAGCAAAAGGCAAATAACAAAAATAAAATTGGGTTGCCTCCCAACAAGCGCTAACGTTTAACGCCCCTACCTAGGCATGATGATTTCAATGATGCTCACATAAAAGATAAGAATTGAAACATAATGAGAGCATCATGAAGAATATGACTAGCACATTTAAGTCTAACCCACTTCCTACGCATAGGGATTTTGTGAGCAAACAACTTATGGGAACAATAATCAACTAGCATAGGAAGGCAAAACAAGCATAACTTCAAAACTTTTAACACATAGAGAGGAAACTTGATATTGTTGCAATTCCTACAAGCATATATTCCTCCCTCACAATAATTTTTAGTAGCATCATGAATAAATTCAACAATATAACCATCAAATAAAGCATTCTTTTCATGATCTACAAGCGTAGAAATTTTATTACTCTCCACATAAGAAAAATTCTTCTCATTCCGAATAGTGGGAGTATCATAAGAGACTCGAATACTATCAATTGTTTCCACATTAAAAGAGTAATGTTCAGGAAATGGGTAATCATAATCATGACAAGTTTTATAAATATAATCATCAATACTTTTTATATCATAAGTGTTGTCACAATAATCATCATAAATAGGAGGCATGCTATCATCATAATAAATTTGCTCATCAAAACTTGGGAGGCTAAAAATATCATCTTCATTAAACATATCATCCCCAAGCTTGGGACAAACATTAATTGCAGCAAATAAATTCGCAAAAATGTCAGTCTCATCAAACATAGCATCCCCAAGCTTGGGCGTTTTCATATATAAGCATAATCACTCTCAATATTAATAGTATGGATAGCACCAATAGTATAGCAATTATCATCATCACAATGAGTAATAGGAGCAACATCATTTGGGAGGGACACCTTTTTACCTTTGCTTCTCCCTCTTTTCTTTTTCTTCTTCACATTATGTGTGGGTTTAATCCTATTTTTGGAGCTCCTTATTAATGAGATTGGTTGAATAGAAGGCTCCTCCTCGTTACCTGATTCATCATAAGAAATAATAGGAGGATATTGGGAAGTCTCTTCCCTTTCATTAGTATTCTCTTCATCTTCTATTTGTTTTCTTATCTTTATGTAATTAGAAATATAAGTATTTTCAATGCAATTCACCGCACAATACATAAAAATTTCTTCTAGATCAAAATCAAGAACTCTCAAGGGCAAATTCTGGAATATTCTTAGTTATACGTTTCATTTCTTCATAACCCAAAAGCAAACTAAGTTCATTATGATGTGCAAGGGAAATCAAGTCATCACAATTTATGGACACGATTCGATCATGAAACAATTTGCATTGGATATTTATATGACCTTGTTCATTGCAAAGTTTACAAGGATGGCTAACAAAATTTAAATTTTCAGAACAAACATCTAGCCTTTCTTGCAACCATTTAGTTTCTAAATACTTATGCCTCATGCAAAATCTATCTTCCCTATTTGGTGTGTACTTGCAAACTCTATGCACTCCACAAAAATTGACATTCTTCTAAGAGATATTTTCATCATGACTAGTGCAATCATCATTAGTACTATGGATATTCAAAGAGTTTGTACTAACAACATTGCAATCATGCTCATCATTCAAAGATTTAGTGCCAAACATTTTAATGCATTCTTCTTCTAGAATTTTTGCACAATTATCGGAATGCTTATTTTCATGAAAGATATTAAAAAGATGAAGGATATGAGTCACCCTCAATTCCATTTTTTGTAGTTTTCTTTCATAACCTAAACTAGTGATAAAACAAGAAACTAAAAGATTCGACTGCAAGATCTAAAGATATACCTTCAAGCACTCACCACCCCGGCAATGGCGCCAGAAATTGGTTGATGTCTACTACACAACCTTCTTTTTGTAGACGTTGTTGGGCCTCCAAGTGTAGAGGTTTGTAGGACAGTAGCAAATTTACCTCAAGTGGATGACCTAAGGTTTATCAATCCATGGGAGGAGTCGGTTGAAGATGGTCTCTCTCAAACAACCCTGCAACCAAATAACAAAGAGTCTCTTGTGTCCCCAACACACCCAATACACTGGTAAATTGTATAGGTGCACTAGTTCAGCGAAGAGATGGTGATACAAGTGCAATATGGATGATAGATATAGGTTTTTGTAAACTGAAAATATAAAAACAGCAAGGTAACAAGTAATAAAAGTGAGCGTAAATGGTATTGCAACGCGTTGAAGCAAGGCCTAGGGTTCATACTTTCACTAGTGCAAGTTCTCTCAACAATAATAACATAATTGGATCATATAACTATCCCTCAACATGCAACAAAGAGTCACTCTGAAGTTACTAATAGCGGATAACAAACGAAGCGATTATAGTAGGGTACGAAACCACCTCAAAGTTATCCTTTCTGATCGATCTATTGAAGAGTCCGTAGTAAAATAACATGAAGCTATTCTTTCTCTTTGATCTATCCTAGAGTTCGTACTAGAATAACACCTTAAGATCACTGTTCAAGATATCTTTGATATTCGGATAAATCGGCCGATTTATCACTTACATTGTATGACTGATAAGATAAATCGACCAATAGATTAGCCGATAGGCGATAAATCGGCCGATATGCCGATAAACTGGCCGATTTACCCCTTATCTTGGGTCGACCGATAAGTTCCCGATAAGCGATATCCCCAACATTGCTTAAGATACAAATCAACCAAAACCCTAATGTCACCTAGATACTCCAATGTCACCTCAAGTATCCGCGGGTATGATTATACGATATGCATCACAAAATCTCAGATTCATCTATTCAAACCAACACAAAGTACTTCAAAGAGTGCCCCAACGTTTCTACCAGAGAGTCAAGACGAAAACGTGTGCCAACCCCTATGCATAGATTCCCAAGGTCATGGAACCCGCAAGTTGATCCCCAAAACATACATCAAGTGAATCGATAGAATACCCCATTGTCACCACGGGTATCCCACGCAAGATATACATCAAGTGTTCTCAAATCCTTAAAGACTCAATCTGATAAGATAACTTCAAAGGGAAAACTCAATCCATTACAAGAGAGTAGAGGGGTAGAAACATCATAAGATCCAACTATAATAGCAAAGCTCGCGATACATCAAGATCGTGCCGAATCAAGAACACGAGAGAGAAAGAGAGATCAAACACATAGCTACTGGTACATACCCTCATCCCTGAGGGTGAACTACTCCCTCCTCGTCATGGAGAGCGCCGGGATGATGAAGATGGCCACCGGTGAGGGACCCCCCCTCTGGTAGGGTGCAAAAACAGGGTCCTGATTGGTTTTTGCTGGCTACAGAGGCTTGCGGCGGCGGAACTCCCGATCTAGGTTTCTTTCTAGGGGTCTCTGTATTTATAGGAATTTTTGGCGTAGGTCTCATGTCAATGGGGGTCTCCGAGTCATCCACAAGATAGGGGGCGCGCCCTGCCCCCACCCTCGTGGACGGCCCGGGACTCTTTTGGCCCAACTCTTTCACTCCGGGGGCTTATTTTGGTCCATAAAAAATCATCAAAAATTGGCACGTCAATTGGACACCATTTGGTATTCCTTTTCTATAAAACTCAAAACAAGGAAAAAATAGAAATTGGCACTGGGCTCTAGGTTAATAGGTTAGTCCCAAAAATCATATAAAATAGCATATAAATGCATATAAAACATCTAAGATGGATAATATAATAGCATGAATACTTCATAAATTATAGATACGTTGGAGACGTATCACTTTTCACTCCTTATTCTCCTCATATCGATATCTCATCCAAAACTTGAAAACTTCAATGACACAAAACTTAACGGAACTTTGTGAGATAGGTTAGTATGATAAAGAGCAAACCATTCCACTTTGGTACTGTCAAATACAATATTCATAATTGTTTCCGCACAATGCATACTATAGCATATCATTTATACAATTTATATTGAGCAATGTAAGACATATAAACTAGGAAACAAGCAAACTATGCATTGAAAACAGAATCTGTCAAAAACAGAACAGTCTGTAGTAATCTGTACTCAAACCATACTTCTGCTACTCCAAAAATTAGGACCGCGTGAGAAATTTGTATATTAATTTTTTGCCAAAAGAATCAACTCAAAAGCACTCTTTTGTTAAAAATGAGAATTATTTTTGTGAGCGCAAAAGTTTCTGTTTTTCAGCAAGATCAAATCAACTATCACCCAACATGATTCCAAAGGCTTTACTTATCACTTTATTGAAATAAAAGCAATAAAACATGATCAATACAGTAGCATGATCATGTGAACACACAAAAACAGTATGTAAAAGTGTTGATTTGTCTCCCAACAAGTGCTTTTCTTTAATGCCTTTTAGCTAGGCATGTTGATTTCAATGATGCTCGCATAAAAGATATGAATTGAAACACAAAGAGAGCATCATGGAGCATATGACTAGCACATTTAAGTCTACCCCACTTCCTATGCATATGGATTTTGTGAGCAAACAACTTATGGGAACAAGACTCAACTAGCATAGGAAGGCAAAACAGGCATAACTTCAAAACTTCCAACATAAAGAGAGGAAACATTATATTATTGAAATTCGTACAAGGATAAGTTCCTCCCTCATAATAATTTTCAGTGGCATCATGAAGAAATTCAACAATATAACCATCACATAAACATTCTTTTCATGACACAAAAGCGTAGAAAACTTATTATTCTCCACATAAGCAAATTTCTTCTCATCAATAGTAGTGGGAGCAAACTCAACAAAATAACTATCATGAGAGTGAAAATTAAAATCATGATGAAAAGTTTCATGGTTATCATTATTCTTTATAGCATACATGTTGTCGGTGTCAAAACCGGCGGATCTCGGGTAGGGGGTCCCGAACTATGCGTCTAGGCGGATGGTAACAGGAGACAAGGGACACAATGTTTTTACCCAGGTTCGGGCCCTCTCGATGGAGGTAAAACCCTACTCCTGCTTGATTAATATTGATGATATGGGTAGTACAAGAGTAGATCTACCACGAGATCAGAGAGGCTAAACCCTAGAAGCTACCCTATGGTATGCTTGTTGTTCGTCCTATGGACTAAAACCCTCCGGTTTATATAGACACCGGAGAGGGCTAGGGTTACACAGAGTCGGTTACAATGGAGATCTACATATCCGTATCGCCAAGCTTGCCTTCCATGCCAAGAAAAGTCCCATCCGGACACGGGACGAAGTCTTCAATCTTGTATCTTCATAGTCCAAGAGTCCGGCCAAAGGTTATAGTCCGGCTATCCGGACACCCCCTAATCCAGGACTCCCTCAGTAGCCCCTGAACCAGGCTTCAATGACGATGAGTCCGACGCAGATTGTCTTCGGCATTGCAAGGCGGGTTCCTCCTCCGAATACTTCATAGAAGATTTTAAACACAAGGATAGTGTCCGGCTCTGCAAAACAAGTTCCACATACTGCCATAGAGAGAATAGTATTTACACAAATCTAATCTACTGACGTATTCCGTAGCGTGACATCACACCATGGCCAAGCCTTTATTCGAATCGTTCTTACTGTCCCACCTTAGCGTGTTCTGGCACGTCTTGTCGAAGCAGAGATCGTGTCCCCTTTATTTACGGGATCCTCATCAATACAGACGTGGGTAACCCAGTCGTGCCCGTTGGTACGCCTCCTCGATCAAAGGCATGTCCCAAACGGTCACGGGGCGGGCTCTTGGTATTCAACCTCTTATAAAGAGACCAATGCCCTTCTCCTTTCTTTTATCTCAATCGAATTCGCCCCTCGCCCCGAGTTCCAACACCCACGGCCCCAGATTTCAGGCGCTTCGGACCTTTGGCGATGTCCGGTTCCGACCTTCGAGGTCGATGGATGCCTTCCTCCGTCACGGAGGAAGACCTGCTAAAGCTGAGAGAGGCCAGGTTTTTGACCGGCGAAATCTCGCACAGGCTGCCTGCTCATGGGCAGGTTATTCCCACTCCCAAGCCTGGTGAGAGCATGGTGTTCGTGTCTCACTTCCTCCGAGGTTTAGGCTTCGCGACGGATCCCTTCGTGAGGGGGCTCATGTTTTATTATGGGCTGGAATTTCACGACTTAGCTCGGGAGTCCATCCTCCATATCTCATCATTCATCGTCGTGTGCGAAGCCTTCCTCCGCATTACCCCTCACTATGGACTATGGCTAAAAACCTTTAAAGTAGAGCCGAAGATGATTGAGGGGCATCACGTGGAGTGCGGAGGTGCTGTCATAAGCAAGAATGCTGACGCTCCATGGCCCGAGGGCTCCTTTCAAGAGGAGTTCAGCTTATGGCAACAAGAGTGGTTTTATATCACCGCTCCTAGGGGCACCAAGTGGATGGCGCCGCCTGTTTTCCGCTCGGGTCCCCCGCCCGACTAGCGTCATGGGTCAATAAGGGGCTGGACTGGGGGTTGGCAAAAGACGTGCCCCTATTGCAGGGCTGCATCCGAGATCTCCTAGAAAGAGACCTCAGTCTGGTTGTGGTGACGCAGGTTATGTCAATTCGCCGAGTTCTCCCCTGCAAATGTCGCCCCCACCGTCTATGGGAGTTCAACCCAGAGGGACCGCGAGCTCTCCAACATTTTCTTGGCATGATGCCCGTGGAGATGTACAAACTGTTCTTCGGACCACAAGCAGTGTGTCCGGATTCTATGGAGGATGCAGGTCTGAGCTACAATCGTCCGGATACTCAAGTAAGTTGCCCTGTGCCCGGACACACCATCCGTTCATTTATCACAACATCACCCTTAAAAGAGTTATCCTTGGAACAGGAGTGGGTAGCGAAGGCGAAGTTAATCAGGTGTCCGGACCCCCTTCCTGAGACCTCGCCGGATCCCGTGTGAACCAGGAAGCTGGAGATCGTGCCTTTAGAAGAAAACGAACGGGGGGACAAAGAAGCTGCCGCCTCCACGAAGGAGGCTGTCAGGAAAGGTGGAATCGAAAATTCCTCTAACCAGGGGAAGAAGAGGACCGCCTATGAAGACCCAGAGACCATGGTCTCAAAGCGGGGGAAGAAATCTTCGCCAGAGTGTCCTGTGCCGGGGGATACCTCCGCCGTACTGTACCCCCAAGGGGATCATCCCTCCACCGAGCCATAGGTAAAGAGGAGAGGTTTTTTAAAATGAGAGGAATCCTTATTTTATCTCCGAGGAAAAAAACTGACGTTTTACCTTGTAGTTCGGGTCTCAGCCCTTCTCAACAGTACTCAGCTTCGGGGACCTTCTTCCGGAGATGATGGAGAGCGGAACGCCTCCCCCTGCCGTTCCACCTTACGAGGTGGGCGACCCTGAGGTGTCGTCGCGGAGGGTTTCTCCTAGTCCGGCCGGGCCGGAAGGCAGTCGTATGTCCCCCTAGAGCTCTCTGCGTCCGGCCTTTGAGAAAGGCCATCGAACAAGTCCGGCACCGCCTGGTGCACGGTCAGAGGAGCTGAAGGACCTGCTAGGGCGAGCGTCTATCTCGGAGGAGCACCGTGCCTTAATGGGTATGGTAATTGAAAGGATTTCGTCCGCGGAAAGCGGGTTGCACGAGGCCGTCAGGAGTTTGCTGACAAGTTTTGAGGTACGCGAAGTGATGTACCTTTTGACAGTTCCGCATATATAAGATGCGCCCTGTGTGGATAGTATCCCTTGAGACTCTGTGTGTTGCCAAAGACGGCAGCATGCAGAGGATCATAGTCCCAGGTATAATTTTGCCGCCTTCCTATGCAGGTGGCAAAGTGTCCGGCGGCCAACCAGACTGATGAGTTTGTCGAGCTATCGCAGCAACTTGACGTGGCGGATGCCGACATTGCGCTTGTCAACAAGAGGCTTGACGAGGCACAAGGTATGTAATCTCTCCGGGGACACCTGGTAAGAGGAGCTTGACGCGAGTATCTTACAATGTGTGCACTTGACGCAGATGGGGATGCCGCTGTGGAGGAGCTTCGGGCAGAGCTTGCCCGAGCCAAGGAAGAAGCCAGAAAAAGTGATGCGGCTGCCCTAAAGGCGGTTGAGGAGCTGAAAGCCGAACATGATGCTCATTGCCGAAGCAAAAAGGAAATGGCCGAGATGGCTGCGAAGTTGAAGACCGCTGTTGACCGCTGCAAGCTTCTTGAGAAAGAAGATCAGGCGGAGCGGATAGACCTGGAAAAGGCCATTACGGCGTCAAAGGATGCTCGTTCTGCGATGAGAGCGATGAAGGAGGAGCTGCGTCAGGCCGGAGATGGCTGGAAAGCCCTTTATGCTGGGGATGAAGTTCGGAGATACTAAGTATGCTCTGTTGGACCGGATGTGGAGTTCGGCGGACGCCTATCTGGATTTAGTTGCGAGTGCTGCTGATGCGGCCGAGCATTTCCGAGATCAGAAAGATAGCAAAGTGGAAAAGTTCTTTTGGTCATAGTTCAACAATCCGGAGCGTCCACTTCCATTGACCGATCGTTTGGCCGAATGGGCCGAACTGAATAGGTTGTCCGGACTCGCCATGAAGGATGTCGTGGATCATCTGTGGCCGGAGAGGCCAAAGCCGAACATCTATTTTAGCTTGGTGCGGCAGTTCCTTGGTGCAGTGCCACATATCAATGCGATGAAGAGGTTAGCATGCATAGAGGGTGCGCGGATGGCCCTTTCCCATGTTAATAAATACTGGGCGGAGATGGAGGCCACCGCTGTTGCATCCTAGACTCGGATGGGAGCCGAGTACCTGCCAAGCACTATTTTCAGGAAGTTCTGCAAGGCGCTCGTTTAATAGAGACAAAGTGCTCGAAGGATACTATGTTCGAATAACATGTATTTTTGTAAAACAATATTTTGATGGAATGTAAAAAGCTTTTTATACTTGCGCCTTCAAGAATTAAAATACCTCCTGTGTGGTCGTTAATGTATATGTGTATATAACCTGAAAGATGGAAGTCGTCGGCTTCAACCCCCACGCATATAATGCGGGGGTGTTCGCAGAAGGCGCATTTTCACACTTGATCCAACGTCTTGGTCCATGAAGGAGGTGATAGCACAACGAACTAGGCAACCGGACTATAATGCTTTATCACTTTCACTTGACCATAGGAGCTTGATAGTGAGGCTACTATATAGCCCCTGGTAGCGCCACGCTCGCCCGAATTCGGGGCGCGTGTGTGCCTGTCCGGGAAATGGCCCTTCGTTAATGCGGAGGAATCCCGAAGATTCCGATAGGTCATCGAGTGGTTGACCAGTCTCACGCTATATCATGACAGACAACTTTCGGCTTTCTCTACTGAGGTGCTCGCTTGGCTGAACCGGGGCACAATCGCATTAGTTCTCCTTGTGCCGCCATAGCCGATAGAGCAGAACATAAGGCAGCAAAACACAGGAGCCGGGCAAACCCAAAATTTGACCAAAGACATTACTCGGAGCTTATGCATATAAGGACAAAATCGCGACGCCGAACACTCCCTAAGGTATTCGGTCTTTATGAAAACGGGCTGAGCAGTGCCCTTGATAATAAGCCCCTGGTGTCTAGGTACGTGCGAAATTCTGACGTGGCCACATGCCAAGACGCCAGCCTCCTCCTCGGTTATGCTGAGAATCCAGGGGATGTGTATCAACAAGAGACAGTAAAAAAGGTTTGCGCAGTGTCTTAATCTAAAAAGAATCCTGGGGATGGGTCCCTGCTGCACGTCTGCGCCTGTGTCTCCGTTGTGCCATGTCCTGGACGGGCGTAGCATGGTGTTCATCTATAAAAGAGAGGAACTTAGCAGAAAAAAGAAAAAAAAGGATAGTCGTGCGGAATGCACGATGTACTAAATAAACAAAGTATAATTCAAGACGGGTAAAATTGAGCGTTATTGTCGCTTATTTTACATACGCGGAGCCCCTTGTATAGGGGTGTACGGCTACTGAACCTTTATTAATTATATGTTTGCTCCGGACTCGCCTAGCCATGGCCGTGGTCTTAATGACCTGTTAGATGCTTTTGTTGCTGAAGCTGTTTTAATGTGTGGCTGTCAAGGCAGCCGCATATTCTTCCTCGCGCGAGGATCGCTCGATATTTCCCTTTAGTGAGATGATGCCTCGTGGACCGGGCATCTTAAGCGTAAGAGATGCGTAATGCGGTATTTCCTTAAAGCGGGCGAAAGCTTCGCGTCCCAGTAGTGCTTGATAGCTACTTGAAAATGGGGCGATGTGGAAGGTTAGCTTTTCATGGCGGAAGTTATCGGGGGAGCCGAACATAACTTCTAGTAGGAGAGAACCTGTACAATGGGTATCCGGGCCTGGCGTTACTCCTTGAAAGGAAGTGTTGCTATGGCGAATTTTCGTTGGGTCCATCCCCATTTTGCGGACCGTGTCCTGATGTAGCAGGTTTAGACCACTGCCACCGTCCATCAGGACTTGTGTAAAGTGAAGTCCGTCGATTATCGGATCTAATACCAAGGCAGTCCAGCCTGCGTTCTGGATACTTCTAGAGTAATCCTGATGGTCGAAGCTGATCGGTTTTAACAACCAGTGGCGAGACTCCTTTGGGGTAGGCCGCATGGCGCATATCTCTATAGGCACCACTCTGTTTTTTCCTTTTGTCACGTGAAGTAAGTTTACTGTTTCGACTTCTTGTGGGAAATTCTTTTTTTTTCGGTGCTCTGCTTGTGGGGTTCATCATCGTCCTCACTTGGTGTGTCGAGCCCCTTCTGTTCGGCGTTAAGTTTGCCGGATTGCTTGAAGACCCAACATTCTCTGTGGGTGTGGTTTGCAGGCTTCCCGGGAGTGCTGTGGATTTGACATATCTTGTCCAAGATTTTGTTTAGGTTAGATAGCTCGTCCCTGTTATCCTTGAGGGGCAGCTTTTTCTGATTCTGCCGAGAGCTTTTGAATCCGGCGTTGACTGCCGCGCTCTTCGAGCTGTCTCCCTTATTCCGGCGCTGGTCCTTGCTGCGTCGCGGTTTCCCGTTTCCATCCCTGACTTCGAATGTACTTGGGTCGCTGGTGCTGCACCTTGCCAACCAGCTGTCCTCTCCCGCGCAAAACCGGGTCATGAGGCTTGTTAATGCAGCCATTGTCCTTGGCTTTTCTTGGCCGAGGTGTCTGGCGAGCCATTCGTCTGGAATGCTGTGTTTGAAAGCTGCTAAGGCTTCGGCGTCCGGGCAGTCAACTATTTGGTTCTTTTTAGTAAGAAACCTGTTCCAGAGTTTCCGAGATGACTCTTCGGGCTATTGAGTTATATGGCTTAAATCGTCTGAATCCGGAGGGCAGACATAAGTCCCTTGAAAATTTGCTCGAAAAGAATCCTCGAGCTCTTCCCAACTTCCAATGGTGTTTTCGGGAAGGCTTTTAAGCCAATGCCGGGCTGGCCCTTTGAGCTTGAGGGGTAAGTATTTTATGGCATGGAGGTCGTCTCCTATGGACATGTGTATGTGGAGGATATAATCCTCAATCTAGACTCCAGGGTCTGTTGTTCCGTCGTACGCCTCTATGTTTACGGGTTTGAATCCCGCTGGAAATTCATGGTCCAGCACCTCATCGGGGAAACAGAGGGGGTGTGCGGCACCCCTGTATTTGGGTGTGTTGTGTTGTTCGGATATGCCTACATTGCTTTCTAGAGCTTGCTTTCTTGGCCCATAGATAGACCTGGCTGGGCCATCCTCTTGATGCGAATCTTTAGGTGGATGGCGTGTTGGTTTGTGTGCGGCGCCATTTGCCGCTCTATGTTGGCCATGGGGTCGTCTATCCAACCGGGTGGCTTCCTTTTTTTTGATTTTGGGGGCTCTAGGGCCTCCTCATCAAATCCTGGAAGTAGCTTTCGCTTTGGGTAGCTCTTTGTGTGGCGACAATCGCCGTATTTGTCTGCGGTGTTAAATACTTTGCTCCATCTGATTTGGAGTGCGTCTGCCGCAGTTTTTAGCTTCCGCTTCTGCTTTTTTAGGCTACGCACCGTGGCGACGAGCCTTTTGCCGAGGTTTTCCTGTTCCAGGAACTTATCTGGCGTGAGGTCGTCCGGACAGTCATCTTCGCCGGGGACGGGTTGTGCGGTTTGCTTATCCAAGTTGCCTTGTTCGGACAGTTGCTCGATGCCATGTTTGTCGTTCGCCGGCTCGCCCTGCTTTGTGGCTGGGTCTGTATGACCGCTGTCTCTGTCGGGGCGGGGCTTGGAGCGGCGCTTACGCTGCCGCTTTGGTTGCTTTTCAGAGGAACGACCCTTCGTTGCATCATCCCGTTCTTCCTCGTCGTTTCCTTTGGGTGTGTCCACCATGTATACATCGTAGGATGAGGTGGTTGTCGAGTGCCCTATAGGCGCTGGTTCATGTTCATCTCCTACATCGTCGTCCATACCATCGATGTGTTTGGAGTCGAAGTCGAGCATGTTGGTTAAATCATCGATAGTGGCTACGAAGTGGGTGGTGGGTGGGTGTCGAATTTCTTCGTCGTTCGCATACCAACCCTGTTGGCCATAGTCCGGCCAGGGCTCTCCTGACAAAGAGAGAGACTTTAGTGAATTCAGAATGTCGCCGAAGGGTGAGTGCTGAAAGATATCCGTGGCGGTGACTTCCATGATCGGCGCCCAATCGGATTCGATTGGCCGGGGCGCGGAGGGTTCGGAGTCCGGGAAAGAGTCCGGCACCCTGGAGTCACGGGCTTCGCAGAGGATAGGGCTGGTGTTCGGCTCGATCGCCGATGAGACTGCAGCCCCCGAGGCGGTATCGAGCCGCTTGTCCTCGATCGGCACCGACGGCTCCGGGTTAAGGGTCGGAGCTGATGCGGGCGCGGCCTCCAGGGCACTGTTCGGCGGCAGAGCTAGGTCATACCCATCGTGACAGTGCGGCGCCCTCGGCTGTGGCTCGAATCCGTCGAAGATCAAGTCTCTGCGGATGTCGGCCGTGTAGTTCAAACTTCCAAATCTGACCTGATGGCCAGGGGCGTAGCTTTCAATCTGCTCCAGATGGCTAAGCGAATTAGCCCGCAGTGTAAAGCCGTCGAATGCGAAGATCTGTCCGGGGAGAAAGGTCTCACCCTAGACCGCATCGTTGTTGATGATCAGAGGAGCCATCGGGCCTAAAGGTGACGACACAGAGGAACTCTCATTGAAAGCACCAATGTCGGTGTCAAAACCGGCGGATCTCGGGTAGGGGGTCCCGAATTGTGCGTCTAGGCGGATGGTAACAGGAGACAAGGGACACAATGTTTTTACCCAGGTTTGGGCCCTCTCGATGGAGGTAAAACCCTACTCCTGCTTGATTAATATTGATGATATGGGTAGTACAAGAGTAGATCTACCACGAGATTAGAGAGGCTAAACCCTAGAAGCTAGCCTATGGTATGATTGTTGTTCGTCCTATGGACTAAAACCCTCCGGTTTATATAGACACCGGAGAGTGCTAGGGTTACACAGAGTTGGTTACAATGGAAGGAGATCTACATATCCGTATCGCCAAGCTTGCCTTCCACGCCAAGGAAAGTCCCATCCGGACACGGGACGAAGTCTTCAATCTTGTATCTTCATAGTCCAAGAGTCCGGCCTAAGGTTATAGTCCGGCTATCCGGACACCCCCTAATCCAGGACTCCCTCACATGTCATCACCATAATCATCATAGATAGAAACTTTGTTAACATAGCCAATTGAAGCCTCATCCAAAATGGTGCATTCATCACTAAATAAAGTCATGACCTCTCCAAATCCACTTTCATCATTATAATCACCATAAATAGGAGGCATGCAATCATTATAACAAATTTGCACATCAAATCTTGGGTGACTAAAAATATCATCTTCATCAAACATAACATCCCCAAGCTTATGGCTTTGCATATCATTAGCATCATGGATATTCAAAGAATTCATA
Organism: Aegilops umbellulata; assembly: GCA_032464435.1. Taxonomy (NCBI): domain Eukaryota; kingdom Viridiplantae; phylum Streptophyta; class Magnoliopsida; order Poales; family Poaceae; genus Aegilops; species Aegilops umbellulata. Next base: position 473,378,968 of record CP136055.1, on the reverse strand, counting down.
CTAACAACATTGCAATCATGCTCATCATTCAAATATTTTGTGCCAAACATTTTATTGACTTCTTCTTCTAACAATTGAGCACAATTTTCTGAACCATCATTTTCAAGAAAGATATTATAAAGGTGATCAATAATATGTTGTGTTGGGGATATAACTACTGGGTATGAACCGCCTGGGAAGGGCCGGGTCATACCACTGGTGACTTAACAATGAAGATGGCGGCTCATACAATCCCATTGACGGCCCAAGTTCCAGGAGCGACTTAAGGCCCAAGAGGGTGAACCGCCATACATGTATAACTTGTATTGTAAGGCAAGATTAGTTAGTCACCGAGCCGGACGCATTGTGTATGAGACGGCCGGGACTCTGTAAGCCGCCGGGCGTCAACCTATGTATATAAAGGGACGACCCGGCGGCGGGTTAACTAAAAAACAATAGATCAAGAACTAGGTCAAGCGTATTTGCTCCCTGGCAATCGAAACCCAAGCAATACAACCCCAAACTGGAGTAGGTCTTTACCTCCACCGCGAGGGGCCGAACCAGTATAAAATCTCTGTGTCCTTTGTCCCGATTAACCCCTTTAAGCTAACCTAGTTGCGATGGCTCCACGACAAAGTCCTTCCGCTAGGACATCTGCCGTATTAAGTCCACGACATTTGGCGCCCACCATGGGGCCAGCGCTCGGTGGTTTTGAATTTTTGAAGGGCAGTTTCGCAGGGCTCAACGGATACGCTGTTGGTCGGATGACCAAGAGTCGTCCCCGCAAGCTCTACATCGACGACGCTGGCTAGGGCCCCGAGGCCGGCTCAATTGAGTACGGGTACTGGGTCCCCTTCGGCGGAATCCACGTCTTCATCGACAAGATTGGTGAACCGGGCCCTGAGCCGGACACCTGCACTAACATCATCGAGATGGCTCAGCGTGCACGACCTGCCCAGGTTCAACCTGCCGTGAAGCGTGCCTTTATTGGTTTCATCCATGGGGCGGAATTTGAGGAAGAAGCTGTGTCTGGTGGTGAGACGGCCATCTACTCTGATGGTGAGTCGTCCACATGTGAGACTAATTCAATGTATCAGGTGCAAGACGACCGACTTGGGGGCTATTCCGATGGCGACAGTATTTCGGACCCCTATGAGCTGCCGAACAGGGTTGCGATCTTCATGGTCAGTACACAGTCGGTGCTCGGTTCAACAACCGTCGCGGCTAAGACCTCTAGCTCAACTGCTGCGGCAGCGGCTGGTGCAAGCGGCACTGCACGCCCGTTGGCTCAAGCTCCGACAGAGTTATTGGAGGCTTTGGCCACTACAAAAAAATACACTTCCGTGATGATACGTGTTTGTCGCAGTAGGTCACATTTTCTGTCATGCATGTACATCCATGACAAATTTATGACAGAATCAAGATAGTCATACCTGTGTTGTCATAGAAGTGTTCCATGACATTACCAAAATTATCATCAGGAAGTGTCCACTTCCATGATGATAAATCGCGCGTTACATAAGTGCTTTCGTCTAGGGTGACCGATACGTGGCATCCATCGTAACGGAACGCTGTTAAGTTATCGGGTCCGTTTTTGGATCCGATAACCCGTTAACAGCCCGGACCAATGGGGATTTTCCACGTGTAAAATTCTGATTTGTTGACGGAAACACGTGCCAGCTCCGCATTGGCACAGGTGTCACTCATCCAATGGGCGAGATGCGCCTATGATATGTTGACATGTGGACCGGCCCAAAAGTGGCCCATAAAGTTTAAATGGGCTGGCCCAACTAAAGGCTCACAAGATTTTGCGGTCCATAATGGGCCGGCCCAGCAAAAGGCCCACGAGATTTTGCGTATCATAATGGGCGGCCCAGCTAAAGGCCCATGAGATTTTGCGGGCCATAATGGGCCGGCCTAGCTAAAGGCCCGTGAGATTTTGCGGACCATAATGGGCCGGCCCAGCTAAAGGCCCATATGATTTTGCAGACCATAATGGGCCGGCCCAGCTAAAGGCCCACGAGATTTCGCCGACCATAATGGGCCGGCCCAGCAGGTGGCCCAAAAGATTTTGATGACACTAGTAGGTCGGCCCATTAACAGGCTGCCTTGTTTCGGGCCAAATGCCGACCCATATTTGATCCGGTCCATTAACAGGCTGCCACGTTCAGGGCCTAATAAAGGCCCATATGTGATCCGACCCGTTAAAAGCCTACCACGTTGTGGGCCAAATTACAGCCCAGATCAGGTCTGGCCCTTTGAGAGGCTTTGGGTTAAATTATGGCCCATATCAGATTCGGCCCGTCAACTGGACGCTATCCTTTTGGGCCCACTTGATAAAGGCCCATTTAGGAATTTGGCCTGATATTAGTTTCGGCCTGTTAAAGGCCCGTTTAATATTTCGACCCTATATATATTTCTGCCTGTTAAAAGCCCGTCATATAGTTGTGCCTAACTACGGCCCCGTTTGCATCCGGCCTATTCATAGACGATAATCTGATCGGGCCAAACAAGGACTGAGACAATTTTGGCCTGTTATAAGCCCGTGATTTGATTGGCACAATCATGTGCCGGGGTCTATTTCGGCCTGCTGCCAACCCGTGAGCTGTTCGGCACGTTTCAGGCCCAACCTACTTTTTAGCCTCCTAAAAGCCCATTGAGTTTTCTTGGGAAAATAGGGTCGGCGGTTTACTCGGCCTATTAAAGGCCCGAATCTACTAGTGGGCCAGTTTACATTTAGGCCTATTAACGGACCAAGATGACGGGGCCCATAATGCGGATCATACATGGTGATTTGCATGACGGCCCGATTATGTACCATAATTTTTAGGTTTGGCCGGTTTACTGCGAAGACAGGATATATATATATATATATATATATATATATATATATATATATAGTAAAATAACTGCAGCATCGTGAATAAGAAAAAAACCTAGACTATACAATAAAGAAATTATGGCATGGTATGACGAAGTTTACCACATCCGGGCCCGCGGTCAGTCCTGTGGACATCGCCCCAGAGATCAATTCCCAGGCAGTTGTCCGTGCTATGGTCATTGCCCGAGAGATCGATGACAAGAAATAGTTGGTCGCGCTAATCCTTCACGGTAATTTGCATTGCCCTGTGTTTAATTACCAGAATGATGCCTGTTATCAAACCATCTTAGGGCTAGTGCACTGTCTTGTGTGGGTGCCACTAGTGGTGGGTGCTACTTGCTACATTTGTTTGATAGCGAATCATGTGAACCCTCTCCGAGTTATGGAAACTGATGTATCCTCACCAGCTTCTGATGTAATATATAGCATGCTTAGATGAAAGTTTGAACTATTTATCATGTCAGCAGGGCTTATTTGATGATTCTTGGTGTTAGTAGGCTAGCTACTGTGCGAGCTATACTACTTGCAAAACACTCACCAAAGAGAAATGTTGGGGCTGATGAGCTCGTGGTACACTTATACTGATCTGTCATCGATCGGCCAATAGCCCAAGCTCCTAAAATTGTAGGCTTAGCGATCGATCAGAAAATAGACGACATGGATACATTCATGCCTCATTTGGTTCATAGGGTAGGAAAATCATAGCAAAAGTACAGAGACGTACAACACAAAATCATAGTAGTACAGAGACATCCCTCCATTCCAAAATAGATGAGTCAACTTTGTACTACTAACTTTGAAACGGAGGGAGTACAAATCCTAGGCGGGCTAGTTTGGCCTAGTGGGTTTTAGTGATATGACGTGGTATAGTGCCGTCCAGTCTTCGCGTGTGGTAGTGATACGTCTCCGTCGTATCTACTTTTCCAAATACTTTTGCCCTTGTTTTGGACTCTAACTTGTATGATTTCAATGGAACTAACCCGGACTGACGCTGTTTTCAGCAGAATTGACATGACGTTGTTTTATGTGCAGAACACAAATATTCACGGAATGTCTAGAAACTCCACGGAATATCTTAGAAAAAACAATAAAAAATCCTCGCCAAAGATGAAGACCAGGGGGCCCAGACCCTGTCCACGAGGGTGGGGGGCGCCCCCCTCTAGGGCGCGCCCCCTACCTCATGGGACCCCTGGACACCCTCCGACGCCAACTCCAACTCTATATATTGGCTTTCGGGGAGAAAAAAATCAGAGAGAAGAAATCATCGCATTTTACGATACGAAGCCGCCGCCAAGCCCTAAAACCTCTCGGGAGGGCTGATCTTGAGTCCGTTCGGGGCTCCAGAGAGGGGGATTCGTCGCCGTCGTCATAATCAACCATCCTCCATCACCAATTCATGATGCTCACCGCCGTGCGTGAGTAATTCCATCGTAGGCTTGCTGGATAGTGATGGGTTGGATGAGATTTATCATGTAATCAAGTTAGTTGTGTTAGGTTTTGATCCTAATATCCACTATGTTCTGAGATTGATGTTGCTATGACTTTGTTATGCTTAATGCTTGTCACTAGGGCCCGAGTGCCATGATTTCAGATCTGAACCTATTATGTTTTCATGAATATATGTGAGTTCTTGATCCTATCTTTTAAGTCTATAGTCACCTACTATGTGTTATGATCCGGCAACCCCGAAGTGACAATAATCGGGACCACTCCCGGTGATGACCATAGTTTGAGGAGTTCATGTATTCACTATGTGCTAATGCTTTGTCCGGTTCTCTATTAAAAGGAGGCCTTAATATCCCTTAGTTTCTAATAGGACCCCGCTGCCACGGGAGGGTAGGACAAAAGATGTCATGCAAGTTCTTTTCCATAAGCACGTATGACTATATACGGAATACATGCCTACATTACATTGATGAATTGGAGCTAGTTCTGTGTCACCCTATGTTATGACTGATACATGATGAACCGCATCCGGCATAATTATCCATCACTGATCCGGTGCCTACGAGTTTTCCATATACTGGTTTACGCTTATTTACTTTCCTGCTGCTACTGTTACAACCACTACAAAATACCAAAAATATTACTTTTACTGTGTTTACTTTTGTTGCCATTACCATCACTATCATATTCCTTTGCTACTAAACACTTTGCTGCAGATACTAAGTTTCCAGGTGTGGTTGAATTGACAACTCAGCTGCTAATAGTTGAGAATATTCTTTGGCTCCCCTTGTGTCGAATCAATAAATTTGGGTTGAATACTTTACCCTCGAAAGTTGTTGCGATCCCCTATACTTGTGGGTTATCAAGACTAATTTCTGGCGTCGTTGCTGGGGAGCATAGCTCTATTCTTTGAGTCACTTGGGATTTATATCTGCTGGACACAAGAACTTGAAAGACGCTAAGACAACAATTTATCCCTCAACTACGAGGGAAGGTAAGGAACTGTCATCTAGCCTTGCACTTGATTCACCTTCTGTTATGAGTAAGCTTGCGACACCTAAACCTGCTTCTGCTATTCTTCTGATATGTCGCATGTTATTGATGATGCCACTTATGATGAAACTGCTTCTATGCCTGATACTACTGTGCCCCTTAGTGAATTTCTTGATTAACAAATTGCTAGGGCTAGATAAAAAGAAATTATTGAATCTGAATACGATGATGAGAGTGATGATGAAAATATGCCTGTTATTCCTGAGGGCTATGTTTTTGATATGGAATCTTCTGCCGCTATCTTAGCTTGTAAAGATAGATATGAGCTCAAGAGGTTATTAGTTAAATGGAACAAAGAGTCACTTAGAGATAAAATGAAACCTGACCCTGCTTTTGCTACTTCACCCATCTGTGTTCCTGATAAGGATTATGAATTCTCTGTTGATCCTGACATAATTACTTTGGTTGAATCTGATCCTTTTTATGGCTATGAATTTGAAACTATTTTTTTGAATATTTACTGTGGGGTATAACCTAGAGTTACAAAGGGTGACCCAAGTTCAGCTGATGCTAACCTATATTTACAGAAGGGCATTGACCCAGTCTAAAAGTTGAGCTCTAACACTACTGTTAAGTCTGTGAGACAAAAGAAGGATATCATGTACACAATTGCACCTCCAAGTGGCAAAACGGACCTGCTCTCCCCTAAAGATTCTCCCATTTCTGAGGATCCAAATATTCCATGCTGATGTGAGCATCACCTCAAAGAAAAAAGGTTGTCCAAAACTGGTTCTGGCACTGAAAACACACTCCTGGGTATTAGACCCCTGGGACCAGTCAATCTGGAGGTAATTCCACACTCTGGAGCTGAAATTGCACTGGAAGAACAAATGAGATCTATCCTCATGGACATAAGCATTACATATAACACAAAGATTATCCTCAGCTTGGGACCTCCAGTGTCTTTGAACCAGCATATCTTTGGTGTTGAGTCTATCAAAGAACAATAACCAACCGAAGACTTTAATCTTGATTGTGCATCTGCTCTTCCATAACCATTTGCATGGCATAATAGTGGGCATATGGGAATGCATGATAGTATAGAACCCTTTGGCCGAAAAGGACCTAGATGTGGAAGGACACACCCACTGATCAGGAAGTAGAGGATCTCTTTGCAAGTTTAGCATCCAACCTTCTAGAATTGTTAGCTCTGCAGCAGCTTCGTGGGAGATGGGCAGATAAAACATGGAAAAAAGGTCTTGGGTCTGAAGCACATCCCTGACTGAGACCTTATCATCAATCACAAAAGAGAACAATCTGGGAAGCCTCCTTACAAGGGGCAAGGATGAACCAGCCACATGCCATGCATCATGCCAGAACAAAGGAGTGTCCCCCATGTTAATATGAACAGAAGCAATGGCCATGTAAGAATCATTTTGCTTGAAAACGTCCCTCCACCAGAAGGAGCCAGTCAATACAGTTGCCTGAGGAACAATGTTGTCATAGTAGGAATCCCAAATTAAAGATACCCAAGGAACATCATGCTTATTGAAGAATTTATGCAGATGTTTCATAAGCAGCCCCTGATTCTGGATATTTAGATTGAGAATACCCAGCTCACCCTTATCTTTAGGCCTGCAAACCAGGTCCCAAGCTGCCAGAGATTGTTTAGGTGTATCTGTATTCCCTCTCCAAAGACATTGCCTGAAAATTGGCATGGAAGTTAAGACTGAATTCAACAGCTGCAACCTAGAGCCCTGGTTGAGCATGGCAGAACTAGCAGATAGCCTTCTTTCTATATTATCCACAAGGGGGGAGATCCACAATTCTAGGTCTGGTGGTACCAAGGGGTAGACCAAGATAAGTGAAAGGGAGTTCTCCTAACTTGCAACCCAAAAGAGTAGCCAATCTGAGGGCCTCATCATTAGATATATTCAAAGGTATCATAGCGGACTTGGCAAATTTTACCTTGAGACCAGTAGACTGTTGGGACACAGCCAACATATTCTTGAGAGCCACCAATTGTTCCTCCACAGCAGGCAGAATGATGATTGTGTCATCTGCATACTGGATAATTGGGTAGTTAGGATCATGGGATGGGATTGGGAGTGTCAGAGACCCTTGAGCCATCATTTGGTTGACCACAGACTGCAACAGATCAGTAGCAATAACAAAAAGGAGAGGTGACAAAGGATCACCTTGTCTGACCCCACACTTACATTTAAATTGCTTCCCTGGAATGCCATTTAGTAAAACAGAAGATGTCCCGGATGACAGAATCTCCCTAACCCAAGCAATCCACTTGCTATCAAAACCTTTATGATGAAGGACTTGTAAAATTACCTCATGCTCCACTGTATCAAAAGCCTTGGCAAAGTCCATCTTAAGGATTATGATTGGTCTCTTTGACTGCTTGCATTGATGTATGTACTCAAATGCCCATGCATGGCAATCCTGAATGGACCTACTTTTCAAAAATCCATACTGGTTCTTATGAATGCATTGCAAAATTACCTTCTGTAAGCTATTTGCCAACAGTTTGGTGAGGAACATCAGACAACTGTTTGTAAGGGAAATGGGCCTGAAATCATCAGGCCCTTGAGGAGAAATCATATTAGGAATAAGGGTGATTAGTGAGCCATTGATGTTCTCCAAAGATATTTGTCCATCATGAAAAGCATGTATGGGCCGAGTTCAATGATAGGCCAGCATTTCTTAATAAACATGCCATTAAAGCCATCTGGTCCAGGTGCTCTGTCCGTGGGTAGCTCCTTTAAAACCTTGTTTATTTCCTCCTGTGAGAAAGGAGCAGAGAGAACATCAAGCCCTTCCACTGGTTCAATCAACTGTGGGAGATCAAATCCCACGTCAATGCCCTGAGCATGACCCATCCTATTCTTAAAGGAGGACCACAAAATTCCAGCCATTTGTGTATGATTTGAGACTGGATCATTCCCATCAACCCTAAGACTAGCAATTGCATTTTTTCTCAATCTTTCTGAGGCCATTGCATGAAAGAACTTTGAATTTTCCTCCCCCACCTTGATATATCTGATTGTACACCGTTGTTTCCAATAAATGTAATGGATACGCAGCAACTTCTCATGGTGCAACTTAACTATATTTTTGAAATTAAACTCCGGAGTTGTGAGTGGCCTCCATTCCTCAAGCCCATCAAAATGCAGAATTACCTTGGCACAATTCAAAGTTAGCCTTTTAATGTGGGAGATGTTTTTTCTCCACACTTTGAGATCCATTCTCAATCGTTTGAACTTTCGGGAGATAATTGCAGCCGCAGACAAGTCAGAAAAAACCGGAGCCTCCCAAGACCGCTTAACACAATCCATAAAACCTGGCATGTCAAGCCAATAATTCTCAAAACGAAAAACCCTGGCTTTTGGAATAGTTGTGTCAATGGAAACCACGCATGGCACATGATCAGACGATGTTTTCGCTAGGAGGAGTACCATAGTGTTTGGATAAATGGAAATCCAATCTGAAGTTGTGAAGAACCAATCAAGTTGCTCGAGCAGAGGGTTTTCCTGCATATTAGACCAAGTGTAACTTCTCCCTTTCAAGGGAAACCTCAAGAGACCTTATAAAATTGAAAAGGAAAATATCGTTAACATTTCCCTCCGGCAGGTTTCTATTATCCATGGACCTTATAAAATTGAAATCCCCGAGGAGAAGCCAATGTATAGTAGGAGGGATAATCAGATGATAAAGCCAGTGAACAAAATCATCTCGAAGAGGCCCATCACAAGGCCCATAAACGGACACTAAGGTCCAGGTCTCAGCATTGTGCACCGAAGTAAAAGAGACCACAACACCGAATCTTTGGATCTCAATGAGTATGCCAGTGAAGACACCTGAATTCCAGATGACAAGAATACCACAGGTGCACCTACTGAGGGAGCAAAAGCAGAACGATCAAACCGCTGCAGGCAGAAGGTTCTAATCGTCCTAATATCAAACTCCTCGCATTTGGTTTCCTGAAGACACACAATTGAGCACTGACTCTCCTCAATTTTCGCTCTAACATCTCTCTGTCTGTCGGCAGAATTCGGACGACGGACATTCCAGCATAAAACATGCCAGTTAGGATATGATGTACTATCCATGAAAAACTATATAGAGGGAATAATCTAGCCCACTGCTTAACAGTGCAGCTCCAAAAGCCACAAGGTTCAAAACATCCATACACGATAAACCCATAAACTGCCGACGGTGCTTAGATATAAAAAAACAGAAAAAAGATAACCGTGGGCCACAAAATGCAAAGTCAATTAGGCCCACAACACACCACCACCACATCATAGAGAAGTACTGATAATCACTCATCATTGGAGACTGCATCTTCTTTAGACTTCTTTAGAGGGAGCCATAAGCTTCTCCTTTGTCAGATCCCTAGCTGGGATGCCCAAGGCATGGCCGACCGCCTGCATAATCGGAATTGGGGTATCCGGTGGCATCCGAGCCTGCTCCATGGGCTCCTCTTTAGATATCTTCAGCTTCTTCCCTCTTGGTCGCCTCTTGGGTGATGGTTTAACCAGGACTGCAGAGATAGGTTTGAGACCTGAAGATTTAACACAGCTTCTAGTCATTCTCCTCGTGGAGAAATCTGGAGTAGCAGAAATTGGCGCGACACGACGAGCACGCTTCCCCCCATGCTGCCGCTTCCCAAGCACATATTATGTAGGTGGTTTAGTGGCCAAGAACAGAAATTCAGAGTCTGCAATCCTGCTATCTGAAGATGGAATTGCGTCAGGAAGACTTGGAGTGACCAAAGATGAATCATTAGCATCCGATATTTCCTGGAGAATGACTGAAGATCTGCGTGCTGGCATAGCCGGCCGTTGAAGGACGAGGGACAGCAGCTTCTCTTGATCAGGCTTCAACTGGCCCAGAGAGAGAACTGACGGCGGCAAGAAAAACCCTGGCAGAGCACCTGGCACCTTCTTGATGAGGCAATCCGGCAGAAGGGACGAAAACGATCTTGCCCAGATCATCTCAGGTGGCAGCACCGGGCCATACACAATTCTCACAATTCCCAAATGGATGGGGTCCTTGGCATAACTGGGTGGGGCTGGGGCTGCTGAACTTCCTCCATATCCACTTCATTATCACCAGAATCCAAGGATGGATTGAGGATCATAGAGTTTTGATCCTAAACTTGCTCATTCACCTGAGCTTGCTGTTGTGGCTCCTCGGGCTGCTCCCAAGCACCCCAACCATCCGCCTGCTGATCCGCATGTCCTCCATTGATATGATGTCCATCAAAAGGTTGCGGATGATTGTGGGGCACTGCATTCTAGCCCAGAGCAGGGTAGGGTGGCATCGCCCAGAAAGGTTGCGGTGGATTTACCGCTGGCATGGGATGGGGTTTTCCATCCAACGGCATTGGGTCCTCATCCGCAGGTATAACTGCCTCTGCAAACTCACCAGTTAAAATATAACAGCCAGCAGTCCAAGAAATGACAGCACCTCCCAAAGTTGCAAAATCTCTGAAGATGACCGAGCGTGGAACGAGAGCATTATCAGGGAAAGAGCATCTGAAAGTGCAACTACCCCTAGGTGGTTTTGGTAATTCATAACAATATATAGCTCATTGAGCTAATGCTATTCCAAGATGATTATTTCAGGAAAGCTCAATGATTGGCATCGCATGGATGGTGAAAGTGGAACCCTCAAAATGCTAAGGACAAAGGATTGGCTCAAGCTCAAAAGCTCAACACTCTTCATTTTACATTTTAGTGATCCAAGATCACATTGAGTCCATAGGAAAAGCCAATACTATCAAGTAGGGATGAGGTGTTGCTTAATGAGCCCTTTGCTTCATGTTCTTAATGATATGCTCCAAAATCCTCAGCTACTTTCTCATATCCACTCTTGACCTAAACCCAAATCCAAACTCGGTCCTACCGATTCTTCCTATCCGGCGCCACCGAGTTTCACATGTCATAAGCCACTGCCAAACCCTAGCAAATCGGTTCCACCGATAGGGATCTCGGTCTCACCGAGATGGGATTGCAATTTCTCTGTTTCCTTTTCGTAACTTTTCGGTCTCACTGAAAGAGCGGATCGGTCCCACCGAGATTGCAATGTAAACTCTCTGTTTCCTTTTTGTAACTTTTTGGTCTCACCAAAAGAGAAAATCGGTCCCACCGAGTTTGCCTGACCAACTCTCTGGTTAGCTTATTACCAAATCGGTCTCACCGAGATTACGTTATGCCCTAACCCTAACCATATCGGTCCTACCGAGTTGCATATCAGTCCCACCAAAAATCTCTAACGGTCACTAGGTTTACTATTTCGGTCCGACCGAGTTTGTTGATTCGGTCCCACCGAGATTGGTAAATTGTGTGTAACGGTTGGATTTTGTGTGGAGGCTACATATACCCCTCCACCTCCTCTTCACTCGTGGAGAGAGCCATCAGAACACATCTACACTTCCAACTCATATGTTCTGAGAGAGAACCACCTACCCTTGTGTTGAGGCCAAGATATTCCATTCCTACCATATGAATCTTGATCTCTAGCCTTCCCCAAGTTGCTTTCCGCTCAAATCTTCTTTCCACCAAATCCAAATCCTGTGAGAGAGAGTTGAGTGTTGGGGACACTATCATTTGAAGCACAAGAACAAGGAGTTCATCATCAACACACCATTTGTTACTTCTTGGAGAGTGGTGTCTCCTAGATTGGCTAGGTGTCACTTGGGAGCCTCCAACAAGATTGTGGAGTTGAACCAAGGTGTTTGTAAGGGCAAGGAGATCGCCTACTTAATGAAGATCTACCGCTAGTGAGGCAAGTCCTTCGTGGGTGAGGGAGTCCAGGATTAGGGGGTGTTCGGATAGCCGGACTATACCTTCAGCCGGACTCTAGGACTGTGAAGATACAAGATTGAAGACTTCGTCCCGTGTCAGCAAGGATCTTTCCTTGGCGTGGAAGGCAAGCTAGGCGTGCGGATATTCAAGATCTCCTAACATTGTAACCGACTCTGTGTAACCCTAACCCTATCCGGTGTCTATATAAACCGAAGGGTTGTAGTCCGTATGACAACCATCATCATACACAATCATACCATAGGCTAGCTTCTGGGGTTTAGCCTCTTTGATCTCGTGGTAGATCTACTCTTGTACTACCCATATCATCAATATTAATCTAGCAGGAGTAGGGTTTTACCTCCATCGAGAGGGCCCGAACCTGGGTAAAATAAAGTGTCCCTTGTCTCCTGTTACAATCCGACCTTGACGCACAGTTCGGGACCCCTACCCGAGATCCGCCGGTTTTGACACCGACAGTGGGCGATGGCCATGATGGGATAGACAAGGTTGCTTCTTCGTGGACCCTTCGAGGGTGGAGCCCTCCGTGGACTCGCGCAACCGTTACCCTCCATGGGTTGAAGTCTCCATCAACGTGGATGTAGGATAGCACCACCTATCTGAACCACGACAAAAACATCCTTGTCTCCAATTGCGTTTGAATTCTCCAAACCCTTCCCTTTACATTCTTGCAAGTTGCATGCTTTACTTTCCTCTGCCTATATACTCTTTGCATGCTTGCTTGAATTGTATGATGATTGCTTGACTTGTCCTAAAGTAGCTAAAATCTGCCAAGAAGTAAAATTGGGAAAAGGTTAAGTTTTTATTTGGTCAAGTAGTCTAATCACCCCCCTCTAGACATACTTTCGATCCTACAAGTGGTACCAGAGCTTGGGTCTCCATTTGCTTTGAATTCCATAGCTTTTGGTGGTCATAGCCTTGGTTTCACAACCTAGGAGAGTATGGCGTCTAGCGAGGGAAATTATCACCGTAGAGGTCCTTACTTTGATGGTACTAATTTTGCTAGTTGGAAGCATAAAATGAAAATGCATATTCTCGGACATAACCCTGCCGTTTGGGCTATTGTGTGTGTGTTGGTTTGCAAGGTGACCTCTTCGATGGGAAAGAACCAAACCGTGAAGATACTGCGGATGAGTTGAAGATGCTGCAATACAACGCTCAAGCTTGTGATATTCTCTTCAACAGATTGTGCCCCGAAGAATTCAACAAAATCAGCCGTCTTGAGAATGCAAAGGAAATTTGAGATACTTTGATTGCTATGCACAAAGGTACCGACTCCGTCAAGGAATCCAAATTGGATGTGCTTCAAAGTCAACTTGACAAGTTCAAAATGAAGGATGGTGAAGGTGTCGCTAAAATGTACTCTAGGCTTTCTCTCATCACAAACGAGATTGCTGGCTTAGGGAGTGAAGAGATGACTGATAGATTCATCATCAAGAAGATCCTAAGAGCCTTGGATGGAAAATATATACCGTGTGCACATTGATCCAAATGATGCCCAATTACAAAGATCTCAAGCCAACGGACGTCATTGGAAGAATTGTTGCTCATGAGATGTCACTCAAGGATAAAGAGGAACTTCACAACAAATCAAGTGGTGCCTACAAAGCCTCATGTGAAGCCCCCACATCATCAAGTGAGAAACAAACCTTCAATGAAGAATTGAGCTTAATGGTGAAGAACTTCAACAAGTTCTATAAGAATAGAAGCAAAGATAGAAGCTCCAAGACAAGGTCCTACAATGACAAAAGATCTTCTAGTCGAGAGCAAAACTGCTGCAATTGTGGAAAACCCGGACACTATTCCAATGAGTGTACGGCTCCCTACAAAAGAAGAGAAGATTCTCCAAAAAGAAGAAGCAAAAGAGAAGAATCACCTCCAAGAGAGAGAAGGAGTAGAGAAGATCGTTATGAACGAAGATACTCACGGAGAAACAAGGATTCGAAAAGAAAGGAAAAATCATCAAGGAGCTACACAAAACGAAGACATCAAGCTCATGTTGGTGAATGGGTATCCGGCTCCGACTCTGACAACCACTCCGAGAGAAGTTATCACTCCGATTCCGAATATACTCAAGATGAAGGTGTTGCCGGTCTAGCACTTGTGTCAACCAACTCCTACGACATATTTGAATCACCAAATGAAGGAATTGGAAGATGCTTCATGGCCAAAGGTCCTAAGGTAACACACCCCGAGTATGTTGATTTTAATAGTGATGAAGATGACTTGTTAGGTGATGATCATTTACTTGTTGACAACTCTAGTGATGAATACTATGATGAAACGTCAATAAATCATGCTAATCAAGATAAAACAAATGAAATGATAAGGAGAAAATTGAGGCTCTAACTAAAGAACTAAACACTCTTAAGTTAGCTCATGAAACTATCTTCGAAGATCATCGAGAACTTTTAAGCTCTTGAGAAGTTACGCTTTGAAAAGCTCAATCTTGAGCAAGAGCATGAGTTTTTCAAGGCAATCAATGATGATCTCCGCAAGAAAAGTTCTTCTTACATTGCCAAGCGTTTACTATTATCCACTTACATGCCTGAAGTCAAGTCTAGTAACAAGAACAAGAAAGATTCTTCCTCTAGTAGTAACAATGATCATGTTAAATCCAACATTGCTGCTTCTAGTAGTTCTCTTGATTCCACTAATGATTCTCTTAGCCAAGTTACACTTGAGCAAGAAAATAGCCTATTGAAGGTAATTATAGAGAAAGGAGTGTACAAAAGCCTTGCCGGAAGTAAGCAATTCGAGGAAATTGTAGGCAAGCAAGGAAGGCACCGGAAGAATCAAGGTGTTGGTTTTGAACGAAAGTTCAATGCCAATGGAGTTGAGTGGGAAGAAGATCAATACACCAAGACAAAGTTTGTTCCACAACAAGATAAGTATGATCCTACCTCTTTCAAAGGGACACAAACTCAAGATGATCTTCCACCACAAGACTACAAGCAAAAAGGCAAGGACAAGCTTCAAGAGGAAATTGATGCATTTGAAGAAGCTCCTAAGACCTTAGTCATGTGGATTCCCAAGACTACTTCAAGTTCCACTTCATCAAGTACGACTACAACTCCAAGGATTCCCATCAAGATGGTGTGGATCCAAAAGAAGAAGAACTAGAAAGCTCTTGAGGGTGACTCCGCCAACATACTTCACTCTTATCATTTTGGCAAGAACAAGTGCAATCAACTTCCACATCTTGCACTAGTTCAAGGAGTCACAAACCCTCTTGTTAGTAAGTCAAGGGACAAGGTAACCTAAAAGCTTTCATAGACATCATCTTGTGTGTGCATCATTCTATGTCTATGGATATCCTTGTTTGTTCCTTGTGGGACTAACCCATGTAGGTATTGAAAGTGCAATTCACTCAAATGGATAGCTCCAAGTGATCTACATCAACATTGAGCGTCCACATCTTCAACATATACATGAAGTCATCATCGACAAAACCCAAGGTTAGTTCATCCCTCTTAGGGGGATATCACATCCAGGGGGAGCTTTACTCAAGACTTGAGCTAAAGCAACTCTAATGATGTGAACACAACAATGCTTTATGTAAAAGTGGTAACCCCACTTGAGCTTAAACGATGAGTATGACCTATGATCAAGTGTTCTCATTTGACTCCTAAGTCAATATACTCATATATAGATGACCTAGTCATCGCCAATTGCTTGATAGATGCTATAATTGGTTGTGCATGCCTTGTCACATATTTCAATTGCCATTTTATTGGTTGTGCATGCCTTGTCACATATTTCAATTGCCATTTTATTGTGTGAGCATGTTGGTTGCATATTTTACTCATTCGAGGACATCCACTTATTGTTTTGATTGTTTGGTTTTGTCTTCTCTTGCCAAGTGGATGGACAAGAATGACTAAGAACCTTCTCTAGCTATCTATGCTTTTCTCGTCTCAAACTCTGTTCATGCTACATCACAAAATTTGATCAAGTCAGATTCGAACCACTCTGTGTGAGGAGCACTCGGAGTCCCCGATTCGTCATAGACTTAAACTTCCAAAACTTCTTTGTGATTCTCGGTCTGACCGATACCCTACTTTCGGTCCTACCGAGATCATTAAGTCGATCTATGTTTTCGATCTCGGTGCAACCGATTTGAACCATTCGGTTACACCGAGTTGCAATAACTGTATACAGTTTTGCAGCTCGGTGCCACCGAGTTGTTCGACTCGGTGACACCGGCAGGGTCGGGCTATATATAGGCACGGGCAAAAATTTGGAAATTTCTCCGAACACTTTCGCCCGCGCGAAAGCTCGCTCTGCCAACGTGGTCTCCCGATCGTCTCCTCACCGCCAGCCGCCTCCAGTAGCTGGTCTCCGTCGCCGTCAACGGGATTCAACCCCGCCGTTGCCGCCGTAGCGAGTCTCCGCCGAACTAGGGTATGGACTTGATCTTTGTGCTATTCCCAATCTGATTCCTAGCACATTGTGATCATATTGATTCTAGCCACGTTTGAAACACTCCTATCCAATCAATGCATTCGTAGAATAGGTTTGATTCGAAAATTTTAGGGTTAGGTTTCCGCCGAAACCATCTCGGACCCACCGAGTTGAAAAACTCGGTCCCACCGATTTGGCTCATGCCATTGCACAAGTGAGACTCGGTCTGGCCGAGAATTACTAATCAGTGTGACCGATTTTGGAACTTTGTGAAACCCTAGCAGTCTCGGTGCCTCCGATCTATGACTCGGTTCGACCGAGTTCACTAGTTTAGGTTCCAAAAACTGCTTCGGTATCACCGAGTTTAAAAATCGGTAGATCCGAAATGATTTCTGTGGGAAACTAAAACTAAGATTTTGAATCATTCTTTTGCAAAAATCTCTGCATTTTGTGATGCTCCTCCACTCTACCTCATCTATAAACTATTCACAGGATCAGCAGTCAGCTTGTTCATCATGTCAGATCACAGTGACAGCCAGAATGTGTCAGAACAGCAAGTGCACATGAGTGAGGGCACTAGTCCCTCCAGTTCTTCAGATGAAGGCAGCAGGAGCACCCCTAGTAACTTGCCAAAAGCTGCCACCAGACACAGGAAGAAAAGAACCTCAGAATCAGAGGATGAGGACTATGTGGCAGAAGAGGAAGCCACTTCCAAGAAAGTTGTGCTTAAGAAGGTGTATGGCTCAACTGCAGCCATCAAGCCAGGGATGAAAATCAAAAGGTCAGCAGGTAGGCAGCCTATGCCAAAGGCCAAAGCCTCAACTCAGATTCCTGATAAGCCTGCACCCAAAGGGCCAGTTGCTGCTGAAGGAAAGAAGGAAAGAAAAAGGGGCAGATGGTGCAAGAAAGTTGATCCCATGGCTGAGTTTGAAAAGCATTCTTCTGAAGAAGAGGAAGAAGAGGTTGCTGCACCAGCACCTAAGATGCCAAAGCTGATGGGTGATGCTATCAAATCAGGGGCTACTGCATCCAAGCCCAAGGAAGCACCCAAGGCTGCATCAAAGGCCAAGATAACTCCCAAGAGGAACACAAGGAGCATACCAGCTGCTGAGAAGAACAAGGCCCCAGTGCCTGACACTGCAGAAGAGGAAGAAGGACAAGTACTCAGAAAGTTGAAGCCCAAGATCCCAGACCACAATGACGCTCATCCTGTGGCTGAGGACATGAAGATCAGAAGAGACTCAGGGCTGAGAAAGTGGAGAGCAGAAGACCCATATGCTACCAGAAGAAGAACTGTTGTTGACTACAGGTTCCACACAAAGGAACAACAGGACTTCAATGAGACTATGTTGCTTGATAAGAAGCCCATTGTTTGTGACATGAGATGGGTTGACTGGGAATACATCAAGGACAATGAAGAGCACTATCTTGGAGTGCAAGACAGCTTCAAGGCTTGTGGAGTAGCTGACGTTGTGGGGCAGAACCTCACAAAGTGGAATGAAGAGATGATCATGCAGTTCTACTCCATAGCACACTTCTATCCAGATGGAAGGATTGTGTGGATGTCAGAAGGAATGAGGTATCAATCAACAGTTGCTGAGTGGGCACAGCTCATCAATGCCCCAGAGGAGCATGAGGATGACCTAGATATATATGCCAAGAAGAAGATGGACCACAACTCTATGTCAAACATGTACAAGGAGATCCCAAACAAGGCACTTGATACTTTCAAGTTTGGATCGGTACATTATCTTCTGTCAGGGTTGCTAACCATCAATTGGATTCTGAGGCACACTCTGTTGCCCAAGTCAGGTGATCACAAGATGATCAGAGGCCATGCAATCAACTTGCTTCATATCTTTGATGTGCCACAAAAATTCAAAGTCATGAGCCTCATAGTAGAAACAATCAAGAGGACTGCAGCAGATCAGAAGAGGAGCTGTGGATATGCCCCTCAGATCCAAGAGCTGATCAACTCCAAGATGGGCACAGGCATATACCTATTGGACAAGGAACATTTGCCTATTCATCCAGACTTTGAGGATAATCAAGCTGTGATGAACAAGGATGAACCATCTTCAACTCATGCTCAAGCACAAAAGGAGAAGGCAAGGAAGGAGAAAGTTGCCAAGATGCCAACTCAAGAGGAGGCATCTGAGTATTTCTTGAAAACCAAGCAAGAGCAGCTTAGTTACTTGATTGCATCCACACTGAGAATTGAGAAAGGACTGGCCACCCTCACTCAGAATCAGGAGAGCTTAGAGAGGATCGTAGAACAAAAGTTCTATGACTTGGATGTCGAAGTAACAGAGATTCAGTCTGAAGTGGAGCAACTTCAAGATGACATGTAGGAGAGGAAAGGGAAGACTACCAATGATGAATTTGCCAAAGTGCCACGATCTCAGAGGTCGTCTGCAGTGCCAGTTCCTGACACCAGAGCCACCACCTCAGCTCCAGCCACAGCACCAGCCCAACCAGCTCTAGCATCTACTTCAGCTCCAGCTCCAACCACGTCTACAGAAGCCTTCGTCCTTGGAGTGATCCAGACTCCTCCACCACCAGAAGATCAAGCCTGAGTGTCGATCTAGCACTATGCATTTTCTAGGAATTTTTTGGTTACTTGTTGCCAAAGGGGGAGAAAAATGTATAGACCATAGGCTTCGAGAGAGAGTGTTGCTTTTATTCTCTCTTGCTTTATTTGGTGGTTTTTCAAACTTTGTTTGCTTTTGGTTGAGATACTATGATATGCTTGTGAGACATTGATGATCATGTGTTTGATCATAAGCTACACTTATGCATGCTTGATATATCTTATCTTATCTATCTTATGTGATCATTCACTTTTCTTGGTGATGAGTGCTTGTATTTCATTATTATTATTTTGAGCGCTCCACCAAGATGTATGTGACATGGAAGAGTAACCCATGATTCTAACTCTCTGTGCATTTGCAGTCCAAAGCAAATTTTAAATATGCACAAATTTAGGGGGAGCCCTTACTTATCACATACTTCTCAAAGCGACGATATATATCATTCTTATTATCATTTGTTGAAGCTTTGATCTATATGTTGTCATCAATTACCAAAAAGGGGGAGATTGAAAGTGCAACTATCCCTAGGTGGTTTTGGTAATTCATAACAACATATAGCTCATTGAGCTAATGCTATTCCAAGATGATTATTTCAGGAAAGCTCAATGATTGGCATGGCATGGATGGTGAAAGTGGAACCCTCAAAATGCTAAGGACAAAGGATTGGCTCAAGATCAAAAGCTCAAGACTCTTCATTTTACATTTTACTGATCCAAGATCACATTGAGTCCATAGGAAAAGCCAATACTATCAAGGAGGGATGAGGTGTTGCTTAATGAGCCCTTTGCTTCATGTGCTTAATGATATGCTCCAAAATCCTCAGCTACTTTCTCATATCCACTCTTGACCTAAACCCAAAGCCAAACTTGGTCCTACCGATTCTTCCTATCCGATGCCACCGAGTTTCACATGTCATAAGCCACTGCCAAACCCTAGCAAATCAGTTCCACCAATAGGGATCTCGGTCTCACCGAGATGGGATTGCAATTTCTCTGTTTCCTTTTCATAAGTTTTCGGTCTCACCGAAAGAGCGGATCGGTCCCACCGAGATTGCAACGTAAACTCTCTGTTTCCTTTTTGTAACTTTTCGGTCTCACGGAAAGAGCAAATCGGTCCCACCGAGTTTGCCTGACCAACTCTCTGGTTAGCTTATTACCAAATTGGTCTCACCGAGTTTGTGTAATCGGTCTCACCGAGATTACGTTATGCCCTAACCCTAACCATATCCGTCCTACCGAGTTGCATATCAGTCCCACCGAAAATCTCTAACGGTCACTAGGTTTACTATTTCGGTCCGACTGAGTTTGTTGATTCGGTCCCACCGAGATTGGTAAATTGTGTGTAACGGTTGGATTTTGTGTGGAGGCTATATATACCCCTCCACCTCCTCTTCACTCGAGGAGAGAGCCATCAGAACACATCTACACTTCCAACTCATATGTTCTGAGAGAGAACCACCTACCCTTGTTTTGAGGCCAAGATATTCCATTCCTACCATATGAATCTTGATCTCTAGCCTTCCCCTAGTTGCTTTCCACTCAAATCTTCTTTCCACCAAATCCAAATCCTGTGAGAGAGAGTTGAGTGTTGGGGAGACTATCATTTGAAGCACAAGAGCAAGGAGTTCATCATCAACACACCAGTTGTTACTTCTTGGAGAGTGGTGTCTCCTAGATTGGCTAGGTGTCACTTGGGAGCCTCCCACAAGATTGTGGAGTTGAACCAAGGAGTTTGTAAGGGCAAGGAGATCGCCTACTTCGTGAAGATCTACCGCTAGTGAGGCAAGTCCTTCATGGGCGATGGCCATGATGGGATAGACAAGGTTGCTTCTTCATGGACCCTTCGTGGGTGGAGCCCTCCGTGGACTCGCGCAACCATTACCCTTCATGGGTTGAAGTCTCCATCAACGTGGATGTAGGATAGCACCACCTATCTGAACCACGACAAAAACATCCTTGTCTCCAATTGCGTTTGAATTCTCCAAACCCTTCCCTTTACATTCTTGCAAGTTGCATGCTTTACTTTCCGCTGCCTATATACTCTTTGCATGCTTGCTTGAATTGTGTGATGATTGCTTGACTTGTCCTAAAGTAGCTAAAATCTACCAAGAACTAAAATTGGGAAAAGGTTAAGTTTTTATTTGGTCAAGTAGTCTAATCACCCCCCCTCTAGACATACTTTCGATCCTACAGCATCTGACCAGAGACCGGACCTTGCGACGATTAGTGTCATTCCAGTAATGAAATTGGCCAAACATGCCAACAATCTCCGCAAGGTTAGTTGTATTCCTACAGTCCAATGGCACTCCAATGAACATCAACCAACCAGTCCTATGACCCTGGATAGCTTGAAATCCTTCCCCTGGTTGTGCGGAATAAATCTGACGAAAAACTCATTACCCTCTGCATCCAGACCCAGCGGGAAAGGTGGATGCTGTGTGAAGGAGGCACGCACCACAAGATCTTCCATCTCAAATAAACCCACCCCCTGGAACCAAGTCTGAGCAGAGAGGACAGGAACTTGCATGTTTTGTGTCAGAAAGTTCAGAACCTGCTCTCGCCGGATTGCCACCAAGTGAGCCGGAGGAAGGGGCTCGACGAATGGCACACTGAACTGCTCATGCCGCCGTGGTGGCGGAACCGCAGGCGAGTAGTAGGTGTGTGGCAGCCTGTCCTCACCACCATCGACCACATCAAAGCCCGCAGGAAGGAAGCGATGAGGGTCAATGGCATACACCGCCATTGGGGAAGCTGGTTGCCTATCCTGAAGCGGCGAGGTAGTGGGAGGCGATGCAGGCGATGGAGCATCAGATTGGGGCGGCGAAGGAGGAGAGCTGGGTTGTGGCGAGGTACAGGGAGACGATTGGGTTTTTTGTTGCGGTGTCGCAATTGTATTGGAAACCGAAGAGGCAGCGAGTCTTCCCTGTTGGCGCGAGCTCCAAAGCCGCTCGATGGGATTTTGGGGACCCAGATGGATGTGTCAGGCGGCTGACCGGAACAATTCTTTTTAATGTGACCAGAACGAAAACATAACCTGCACCACACCCTGTTCGTGCAAGTCTCTGACTTGTGGCCCATGCCCAAATAGTTCTGACAATCCCAGTAGCTTGCAGCCATGTCTTCAATCATATCATCAAAACTCTGTAAACCTTTGGTAATATTCTATGGAGAGGGCGACTCGAAAAGATCCAGTGGAGACACGTCGGTCTCATCATCCAAAAGAACAATGGGCCTTAATAGAGAGCCCACTTGCCGGGGCGGTGTTATCGGGCTGGCTTGGGCCGAGGGAGACGATTCCCCATAATCCGGTCCAACAAATTTGAAGGTTCCTGAGGATCCGGAGTTGCTGCCAACAGAATTGATCTTGTCCGGGGATGACGGGATCGACCCAAACTGAATCAAAGGGCTCGCCGCCGTCGCCGATGAACTTTTCGGCGAAGCAGAGATTAACAGAGTAGGGCTTAGCGAACCAGCCTCATGTGGTTCTACAGCATAACCATATTCACGGATCATCTGGACATCTATGCGTGTAGGATTATAACTATAACCTTTACAAGCTGGATAATTAATGAATGTCGCAAAACGCAACCTCTTTTTGGGATCGCTGGATGAATGGCCAGAACGAAGGGAAGATTTACTAGGGCGATGATGCATAGCCTCCATACCCATGGCAGCCCTATGTTTGGAGGGGCTCACTAAGATCCATTCATGCTGGCACTCAAATTGCCAGGATCTAAACTCTTTCTGCCAATCCGGACCCCCATGGCCCCAAAGGTGGAAATAGCACTTGAATTGAGGGAAAACAAAGCTTCGTTGATGCAGAATAAATAAGCCCACCTCTTTGCATGAAACATTGAACGAGAAAACACCATTGCTAAGGAAAGATACCTTGAGCTGAGAACTGTAACCTCCAAGAGCAGATTCCAATGCCAGACCAACATTCTCCTCACCCAGACGAAAAGAATGCCTGGCAAAGGAGACCACCATGGTGAAGTGCCCCGTGTCCTTCGATGGATGAACCGATCTGCCGAAGGTGCGCTGAATCTCTTGGGACAACTTCATACCCGGGGTGAAGTCCAAACCCATGGAGATCGCAGCATGGACCACCATGAGGAAGAAAATAACCAGCAAAGAGAGGAGGTTACGCCGGAGAGGATGGCCCGATCAGATGGCAAAACCCACGGTGGGACGTGGAGATCGCCGGTGGTGGTGGATGGCTAGGGTTAGGGTGGCGGCGTGGGGGTGGGAGCCATCCTCATAGGCCGCCAACATAAAACTACTTCGAATTTGAAACTATTGTGGCATATCTTACTAAGTTAAATGATATAGCTGCCCTGTTCACTAATGATGAGAGATCGCGTTAATTCTATATACTCAAAATATTTCTGTTCTCATTAAAGGGTGATGCTAAGATATGGTTTAATTCTCTTGATCTTGGTTGTGTGCGTAGTCCCCAGGATATGATTTATTACTTCTCTGCTAAATATTTCCCTGCTCATAAGAAACAAGCGGCTTTAAAGGAAATATACAACTTTGTGCAAATTAAAGAAGAGAGTCTCCCACAAGCTTGGGGGAGACTTCTCAAGTTACTTAATGCTTTGCCTGATCATCCTCTTCAGAAACCTAAAATACTTGATATCTTTTATAATGGACTAACCGATGCTTCCAGAGATTACCTGGATAGTTGTGCTGGTTCTCTTTTCAGGGAAAGAACACTGGATGAAGCTGAAATTCTATTGAATAATATGTTTACAAATGAAAATAATTGGGAACCTCCTGAGCCAGCTCCTGCTCCAATTAATGATCCTATTCCTAAACTAACTCCGAAGGAGAGAGGTGTTCTATTTATCAGTCCCGAAGATATGCAAGAGGCAAAGAAATCTATGAAAGAAAAACGTATTAAAGCTGAAGATGTTAAGAATTTACCTCTTATTGAAGAAATACATGGTCTTAATTTACCGCCTGTTGAAGAAACATATGATCTCAATCACTTATTTATTGAAGAACCTCCTGATCCCGATATCCCGACATAGGTAGTAAAGGTAAATTCTCTCTACAGATTTGATGAAGGTGATATCCCTCACTCTAAGTCTGCTAGGCAATGCTTTGAAGAGTTTGATAACTTTATTGTCAAACAAGAAAATTTTAATGCTTATTTTGGTAGACAATTGAATTACGATTCTGATATGACTAAACGCTTGAGTGATTACGTGGCTAATATTAGAGGCGAACTTAAACTTGTTAGCAAACATGCTTCTATGGTTACCACTCAAGTAGAACAAGTACTTAAAGCTCAAAAAGAAGTGCTTGATGAAATGAATAGTAAAAAAATGATTATGCTGTTAGAGTGGCTACTAGAACTGGTAGAATGACTCGGGAACCTTTGTATCCTGAAGGCCACCCTAAGAGAATCGAGCAAGATTCTCAGAGAAATAATATTGATGCACCTAGTTCTTCTAAGAAAAAGAAAAAGAAAAATGATAGAACTGTGCAAACTTCTAGGGAACCTGTTGCTGAACCACCTGATAATCCAAATGATATCTCTATGACTGATGCTGAAACACAATCTGGTAATGAACATGAACCTAATGAAAATGTTAATGATGATGTTCATGATGATGCTCAACCTAGTAATGATAATGATGTAGAAATTGAACCTGTTGTTGATCTTGATAACCCACAATCAAAGAATCAATGTTATGCTAAAAGAGACTTTGTTGCTAGGAAACATGGTAAAGAAAGAGAACCTTGGGTTCAGAAACCCATGCCTTTTCCTCCCAAACCATCCAAGAAAAAGGATGATGAGGATTTTGAGCGCTTTGCTGAAATGATTAGACCTATCTTTTTGCATATGTAATTGACTGATGTGCTCAAAACAAATCCTTATGCTAAATATATGAAAGATATCATCACTAATAAAAGAAAGATACCGGAAGCTGAAATTTCCACCATGCTTGCTAATTATACTTTTAAGGGTGGAATACCAAAGAAACTTGGAGATCCCGAAGTACCTACTATACCTTGCTCCATTAAAAGAAATTATATTAAAACTGCTTTATGTGATCTTGGAGCCGGTGTTAGTGTTATGCCTCCCTCTTTATATCGTAGACTTGACTTTAATAAGTTGACACCTACTGAAATATCTTTGTAAATGGCTGATAAATCAACTCCTATACCTGTCGGTATTTGTGAGGATGTGCCTGTTGTGGTTGCGAACATTACTATTTTAACGGATTTTGTTATTCTTGATATTCCCGAGGATGATAGTATGTCTATTATTCTTGGAAGACCCTTTCTTAATACAGCAGGGGCTGTTATCGATTGCAACAAAGGCAATGTCACTTTTCATATTAATGGCAATGAGCATACGGTACACTTCCCGAGGAAACAACCTCAAGTCCACAGTATCAACTCTATTGGAAAATTTCCATCGATTATATTTGGAGGTTCTGAATTTCCTCTTCCTACGGTCAAAAAGAAATATGATATACTTATTATAGGGGATGTGAATATCCCCGTTGAGGTAACTTAGTGTTATTCGAAATTTCTCCGGTTTCATGATTATCAGAATGAGTTTGTTAACAAGACTTGATCAACCTTGTTAGTGGATTCTTTTTTATGAGCATGAGATGGATAAAATTAGAAGCACAACCTTCTGTACCCTCTTTCATATTCTTTGTTCTTTAGTTGAAATAAAGTAAAATTAGTATTTTTCTGTCTGCTTCCTGTCTTATCCGTGCAATATAAAAATATCCCGAAAATAAAAGTCCTCAGAATGACATGCCAATTTAATATAATTTTTTAGGGAATATCTGAGGATTTACTGTGCAAAAATTACCACGGGAGGAGCTGCCACCTGGCCACGAGGGTGGAGGGCGCCCCCCTCTACGGCGCGCCCCCTGCCTCGTGGGCTCACGGTGGCCCTCCTCCACTTATCCCAGCACCCATCTTCTTCCTCTGCCTCACACAAACCCGAAAAACCAACTCAAGCATGAGTGCCAGCCACTTTTGCTGTGATTTTCGATCTCCTTGCTCAAAGCACCTCTCCAAAACTGCTTGGGGAGATTGTTCCTTGGTATGCGACTCTTCCATTGGTCCAATTAGTTTATGTTCTAGTGCTTTACTCTTTGCAAATTTGTGCTGCATAGGTGACCATGTTCTTGAGCTTGCATGTCAAATTTATATGGTTCCAAGTAGTTCTAATGCTTGATATAGGCTCTAGGCACCTTATAGGAGTAGTTGCTATCAGTTTTGTTGAGGTTGGTTCACTTTTGTTTGAAGTTACTAAAAATTTCAGAAATTTTTCAGAGAAAAGCAATATGCTTAGGAAGATGTTCCAAGGTGGTTCTTCAAGGAAGCAAGGACCCAGAATTGCTATGCGTGATGCTGACGAGGATCCACCAAGAGACGCTCCAGTACGGCCTTGCGAATGGCCGTCGGAAAATTTTATGGACCGTGCGGGAATTAAACAAGGATTCAAAGCATATTTGCGCAATCCGGTCTTTGGGATTTTGAGGCTAACAAATGCCCCCAGTATCATGATCTCACAAGTTAGTTTGTGAGGAGGTTTGAGTATTCATCTTCGCGTAATTCTCCTTCAGTCATGTTTGATCTTTATGACCAATCTTATACCATGGACTAAGAGTATTTCACTCTTGCTTGCAAACTTCCATCATGGGGCAGTATTAGGGATCTCCCTAAATCTGAATTTAGAAACTTTCTTGCTAGTATAACTGTAGGGGAATCTAGAGATATAACACAGGCTACCATAGGGAGCATTCACTTTCCTGCTATACATTATTTTGCTCTTTTCATCAGTAGATGCATAAATGCTAAGGATGAAGCATGTCACATGTGTGTCCCTGACCTCAGCATTCTTAGGAGTGCTGTGCTAGGAGACCAATATTATTATATGGGAGCCATTGTAGCTCGTAGGTTGCATCATAATAGATATAATGGGGATTTCTTTGGAGGAATTTATGCAACCCGCTTAGCTAATTTTATTGAAATAGACATCCGAGAGGGTGCTACGGAGTTGCCTCCTGCATATTTAGATTATAACTCTATGGCTTCGCACCAGTTTGTTGAGAGGCCTGAATCACCTCTCTTATATCGTTTAATTTTTAACAAACGACACGTTGTCCGTATTACTCTCCCTGCTCCTGCCTTCTTTGATTCTCAGACGAAACAAAGATATACTATTACCAGAGAGGAGGCAGATGACTATGAGAGGAGAGCGGAAGCAGCCCGACTCCACACTGTAGCTCAGCAGGCGATAACTGCTGTATCACAGTACGACCCCAACTACACTTACGGGTATCTGCCAAGTTATCCCTGGCAATAAACGAACTTAGGCCAAAAGCCTAAGCTTGGGGGAGTACGTATTTCTCACCAACATTACATTTATGTTCACACACACTCATTTCTAGATGTCGGTGCTCATACTCTTTCACTTTAATATCCATGCTAGTTTATTTTCTTTTTCCTGCTTTCTTCTTGTGTGTTTGTTAAACCTTAAGAAAAACAAAAAAATAGTAATAGTTTACTTCTTTCTTGCTGTAGTAGTAATTAAAAAGAAAACCCAAAAATATTTCCCGTTCTTCTTTTGTTTGTTGGGAGCTTTCCCATGTAAATAGTTTTTATTTCTTTTCTTTTCTTTGGGGGTCAGTAGGAGAAGACCATGATTAAACTGTTGAAGTGGCTCTTATATGCATTATTGTTGATTTAACCAAGAGCCCATATTGCCTTGTCTTCTCCTGTTTATTGAATGCTCGCCGATTCTAGCTTAGTCCAATGCACGTGCACTCTTATTATTATTCACACCGTTCGGTCGTGCAAGTGAAAGGCAATTATGATGATATATGATGAACTGACTGAGATGGGAAAACCTGGTATGAACTCGACCTCTTTTGTTTTTGTAAATATGATGAGTCCGTCATTCTTGATTAAGCTTATTATGAATAAACATGTTTGCAATGACAATTAGAGATCATAGTTGCTTGTGCCATGCTTGATTAGCTATGAGTTATAATGATTTACCTTGCATGCCAACATGCTATTGAGATGGTTGTGATGTGATATGATGGGGTGGTATCCTCCTTTAAATGATTTGAGTGACTTGACTTGGCACATGTTCACGCATGTAGTTGAAACAAATCAACATAGCCTTCACGATATTTATGTTCATGGTGGATTATATCCTACTCATGCTTGCATCCAATGTTTATTAATTTTAATGCATGTACATGGCTGTTGTCGCTCTCTAGTTGGTCGCTTCCCAGTCCTTTGCTAGCCTTCACTTGTACTAAGCGGGAATACTGCTTGTGCATCCAATCCCTTAAACCCCAAAGTTATTCCAGATGAGTCCACTATACCTTCCTATATGCGGTATCTACCTGCCGTTCCAAGTAAATTTGTATGTGCCAAACTCTAAACCTTCAAATAAACATTCTGTTTTGTATGCTCGAATAGCTCATGTATCAACCAAGGCTGTCCTTATCTTCCGTGTTAGGCGGGTTATTCTCAAGAGGAGTGGACTCCGCTCCTCACTCACGAGAAAATGGCTGGTCACCAGGATGCCCAGTCCCATGCATTATGCAAACTAAATCAAAATTAATTGCACACAAAACTCCCCCTGGGACCTGATGTATGTTGGAGACACTCGTTGTTTCGAGCAAGTCATGGATTGACGCTTGTTGGTGGAGGGGGAGTATAAACTTTACCATTCTGTTTGGGAACCACCTATAATGTGTTTAGCATGGAAGATATCGCCATCTCTTAGTTGTTATGTTGACAATAAAAGTATACCGCTGGAAATACAATGTATCTCTATTTCAAAACCGAGCTCTGGCACCTCTACAAATCCCTGCTTCCCTCTGTGAAGGGCCTATCTATTTACTTTTATGTTGAGTCATAACCCTCTTATTAAAAAGCACTAGCTGGAGAGCACAACTGTCATTTGCATTCATCACTATTAATCTATGTTTGGTGGGACTATGATTGGATCTCTTTTACCATGAATTACAATGTCTAGTCAGTCCTTTATCTTTAAAGGTGCTCTGCATTTATGTTTTGCGGTCTCAGAAAGGGCTAGCGAGATACCATCTTCTTATATCATATTATGATTGTTTTGAGAAAGTGTTGTCATCCGAGATTTATTATTATGGCTTGCTAGTTGATTATGCTATTGATATGAGTAATTATGAGACCTGAGAATTATTGCAAATGTGGTTAGTTATGATATATGCTAAAAACTTGAATGCTGGCTTTACATAGTTACAACAACCAGAACAAACAGAGTTTGTAAAAGTTTTTCTTTTTCTCTTTCAGTTTGTCAACTGAATTGCTTGAGGATAAGCAAGGGTTTAAGCTTGGGGGAGTTGATACATCTCCGTCGTATCTACTTTTCTAAACACTTTTGCCCTTATTTTGGACTCTAACTTGTATGATTTGAATCGAACTAACCCAGACTGACGCTGTTTTCAGCAGAATTACGGTGATGTTGTTTTATGTGTAGAAAACAAATATTCTCGGAATGTCCTGAAACTCCACGAAACATCCTAGAAAAAACAATAAAAAATCCTTGCCAAAGATGAAGACCAGGGGGCCCACACCCTGTCCACGAGGGTGGGGCCCCCCTCTAGGGTGCGCCCCTACCTCGTGGGCCCCCTGGACACCCTACGACGCAAACTCCAACTCTATATATTGGCTTTCGGGGAGAAAAAAAATCAGAGAGAAGAAATCATCGCGTTTTACGATACAGAGCCGCCGCCAAGCCCTAAAACCTCTCGGGAGAGCTGATCTGGAGTCCGTTCGGGGATCCGGAGAGGGGGATTCGTCGCCGTCGTCATCATCAACCATCCTCCATCACCAATTTCATGATGCTCACCGCCGTGCGTGAGTAATTCCATCGTAGGCTTGCTGGACGGTGATGGGTTGGATGAGATTTATCATGTAATCGAGTTAGTTTTGTTAGGGTTTGATCCCTAGTATCCACTATGTTCTGAGATTGATGTTGCTATGACTTTGCTATGCTTAATGCTTGTCACTAGGGCCCGAGTGCCATGATTTCAGATCTGAACCTATTATGTTTTCATTAATATATGTGAGTTCTTGATCCTATCTTGCAAGTCTATAGTCACCTACTATGTGTTATGATTCGGCAACCCCGAAGTGACAATAATCGGGACCACTCCCGGTGATGACTATAGTTTGAGGAGTTCATGTATTCACTATGTGCTAATGCTTTGCTCCGGTTCTCTATTAAAAGAAGGCCTTAATATCCCTTAGTTTCCAATAGGACCCCGCTGCCACGGGAGGGTAGGACAAAAGATGTCATGCAAGGTCTTTTCCATAAGCACGTATGACTATATACGAAATACATGCCTACATTACATTGATGAATTGGAGCTAGTTCTGTGTCACCCTACGTTATGATTGATACATGATGAACCGCATCCGGCACAATTATCCATCACTGATCCGGTGCCTACGAGTTTTCCATATACTGGTTTACGATTATTTACTTTCCCGCTGCTACTGTTATAACCACTACAAAATACCAAAATATTACTTTTACTGTCTTTACTTTTGTTGCCGTTACCATTACTATCATATTACTTTGCTACTAAACACTTTGCTGTAGATACTAAGTTTCCAGGTGTGGTTGAATTGACAACTCAGCTGCTAATACTTGAGAATATTCTTTGGCTCCCCTTTTGTCGAATCAATAAATTTCGGTTGAATACTTTACCCTCGAAAGCTGTTGCGATCCCCTATACACTACTACAAAAACAGCTATAGCCAATATGGACACTAATGGCGCACTGTACATGTGGTGCACCATTACTAAATACTAATGGCGCACCATGTGTTGGTGCACCATTAGTGTGCAAATACTAATGGCGCACCACATCCCACGGTGCGCCATTAGTAAAAAAATTTGTTTTTTAATTTTTTCAAAACTACTAATGGCGCACCGTGGGACTGGTGCGCCATTACTAGTTTTAACTAGTAATGGCACACCACACCCACCGTGCGCCATTAGAAGTTTTGAAAAAAGAAGTAAAAAAAATTTTAAAAAAATTTGTTAGTAATGGCGCGCCATTACTAAGTTTTTTTTCAAAAAATTTCAAACAAAATTTCAAAAAAAAATTATATGTTTTTTCAAAACTAGTAATGGCACACCGTGGTTGTGGTGCGCCATTACTACTTTAACTACTAATGTCGCACCACCCCACGGTGCGCTGTTACTAGTTTGCCCGACTTCCACCGAATGGACCCCCCCCCCCCCCCGTGGACCGCCTTTTCAATTTTAAAAAAATAAAAAAAATGATAAAAATGTCAAAAAAAAAGAAAATAAGTTTCCCATGTGATATGTGGTCTAGTTGTTGGGAAAATTTACAAATATAAATTTCGACTTTATTTGCAAAATCTCTCTGGAAATTTGTAAAATGGGCATAACTTTTGCATACGAACTCGGATTAAAAAGTTTTATATATGAAAAATCATCTACTCGAAAAGTTACATCCGAATTTAACTGGGGGAACCCTGTTAAACATTTTCAAAATCCCCAAAAACCTAACAGAAAAAAAGTTACGGGGCTTTCAAGATCTAGAGGCAAAAAAATTAAAAAAATTGGTTTTGAAATTTTTTTTTGAATTTTTTTTCAAAAAATGATACGTGGTATGACCGGGAAGTTTGAAATATTTTTCAAAAATTTCATCACAGTCATGAACATGAACAAAGTCCTAGACATCAACAAGGTATAATAGGATTGATATACTAGATATATCAACAAGTGCCTGTGAAGTGAGTTGTTGCTCGGGTTGGATAGAACTATGAAGTTAAGCGTGCTTGGGCTGTAATGTGAGGATGGGTGACCTTTCGGGAAGCTTGACCACAGAGTGCGATTTGACCTGAGATTAAGCCATATTGACCTGAGATTAAAAAAAATTAAAAAAAATTATAATTTAAAAAAAAAACAGAAAAAATGTTACTAATGGCGCACCACCGCGTGGTTCGCCATTAGTATACCAGATACTAATGGCGCACCGGTAGTGCACCATTAGTAGGCAAAACCGGTGCGCCATTAGTAGGCCTTTTCCTAGTAGTGATACTTGTGGGTTATCAGGTAGCAGTACTGCGGGTAGAGTAAGTTTTCATGAAGAAGAGGAATTCAACGAGGTCATGATGGTTCCTTCGTTCGACTAACTTTGTGCATGGCAGGTGGACCAGGATAATTTTGTATATGGCAGGTGGACCAGGATGGTCGACGTCCCACATGTCAGCGAATTAAAGTATTCTTTTCGATATAGTGGACGAGCAACGAGTATTCATTATTTATTGTTGATGAAACCTATTTTCTCCACTGTTTCGATGGAGGATTGTGAAACACGGCAGCCCAGTGAACTTGGCATCTGCACCACTCCCTCCTTCCTCATGTAATACTACCATAGTGTTGACTATAAGGTTACAACCTTTTCTCACTTTCTCTCTATCAATTTCCTCTCAAATGTTTTTTACCTTTCTTTTTTTAGACACAATTTTTTATGCCTCTTTTTTTAGAATTAGTTTTTTATACCTAGGAGCACGTGTAGAGACGGGCTCCTGCAGATCCCACTCCTTGACTTTGTCAATGCCTCTCTCTCCTCCACATAAGCGGGCTTGTCGAGAAGACAAGAGATGATCTCTTAGCACAATATGTTTCACCATGTTTTTAGGAATAACTAGTTATTGAAGATAAGGCTAAGAGATGATCCATGGGACACGTGTTTTTTTGTCATCTCTAAATTACATGCAAGACTTATGATAAGAATATCTTATCAACCATTGTACATGCCCTTTATAGCCCAGAATTTTACTGGTACTACTTTCTATGAATGCGGGCAGCTGGCCTCTGAGGGGGGAGCGCGCGCGGGGAGGTGGTTGGGTGGGGGAGGGGTTTTGGTGGGCCAGGGCGGTAAGAAGCGGCCTTGGAAGCGGTGTGGACTCCCGCATGGCCCACCTCACATTATCACCACATACTTCTTGGAGTCCGTGCACGGCGGGTGGGCGATCTCTTCTCCCTCCCCCGTCTCTCTCCTCTCAGTCGACACCCGCCGAGCGATTAGATTTCGGCTATCGACGGTTTATTCAATTTCAGTCCCACATGTCAGTGAAAATGCAAGCCAACGTGTGTCCCCTCTGGTGAGCGGCGTGCGAGCCGGACTGTCGGGGGTGCGACGTGAACACAACGCGTACGAGTTGCAAGTGTGCCGCCTTTTCCTTTTGAACTTGCAAAGCGTAAAAATTTTGTGCGATCGATTGATAGAAGTCTAGAACAAAATGATGAGGGTGGTGCTTTCCCACTCGTTAGGCGGGCTAGTTTGAGTGATATGACGTGCTAGAGTGCCGTCCACTTGCTCCATTTTTATGTAATAAAGAGTCTACAATCTTACGTGGGAGGAGTGAGAAACATGGTGGATCTGATTTTGATCGAGGGATAACCGTTACCTACGAAATAATGGAGCACTGTTAGCGATTATAGCATGATAGTAAGGCATCTCCAGTCCTGGCCCTCAAATTTACACCGGCATCTGTCCGAGGACACTGATGGATGCCATCCACTTGTGCTCGCATACCTTTCGACAACTATATGGACTAACCGGACGAAATTCTTGCAAACAAAGCAAATTTCAAATTGACCGGATGAAATTCATTACATTTCGAGAACTTTTCCTATAAACTGGACGGAATTGATTACATATTTCGCACAAACCGTACTAAAACCTACTGTAAACTTAATATAAACGATCGCCGGGCCCCGACCACCATGTCCGGCCATGAACCCGACAAAGTCGGCCATTGCCTTTGCCTCCTCCTTATCCGCCTCGATAACCTCCTCCTCCGGAGCACAAGGTTATGAAGATTTCCGCCTCCACGTCGCTGTCAAGCGGCTAATCGGCTGCCTATTTTTATCCCACCAAGCTTGGCGTTGACTGAGTGGAGGAGCGGTGGCCTTCCTGGGACCAGAGCGGTGGCGACCTACCATGTACTACTCTTCCTCGCTGCCGGCTGCGCCCACGCACGCGCGCCAGCTTCGTGGTCGTGGCGGCAGAGGGTGGCCGGGGGCGGGGGGGGGGGGGGGGGGGGGCGATCTCCTTCGTCTGCTCCTGTGAGAGTACGTCCAAGAGAGCTTTGGAGTGCCCGGAGGCCATGGTTGGAGTGGTGCCAACAGAAGGAAGGGACCGGAGGGGAATGAGGGTGGGTCTTTGGCTATGGCTTGGACCTGGGGCTCAAGTTAATATAGCGGGCGAATGGCAATGAGCCGCGGCAGACGGATGGACGGCTGACACCAGAGTTGGTTCATCGGCAGCTGTGGTGTCATTAATGCGGAGCAGTCGCTTGCACCGAGATGCCGCGCGGGTGGCGCTCTCTCGGCCATCGCGCTGCTGCAATGCCGGCGCCAGTGAGAGCTCGCATTGGGCGCGAATGCGGATGCTGCTTCAGTGACTTAACCACAGGTGCGTTGTCTCACGGACATGTGGGCCCAACGGGCATCAGGCCCGCATGTCAGTGACACACCAACTGCACCTGCAGGTAAGGCTGGTGAATGCGGCATTGATGTTCTAGAGAGACGGTGATCATTTCAGGCGGGAAGCTAGCGCTAGCGATGGAAGGGGTTTCGGTAGGCCAGGGCGGTCAGACGCTGGCATGGTGGTAAAATGTGAACTCATGGATGACGAGTCTTTGAAGCATATGCGACACGTATTGGCAACCAGGCGTCCATGAAACCGCTCTTGTCGCTGGCTAGCATTCGACGACCACCATTAGACACCACACAACCATACATAACTTACGAATAATGGACAAATCGATCAGACACAAACTCGTGTGCAGTGGCACTATGATCAGTTGCTCACGATTGTACATACTCCGAACCATAGTACCCTCTCTAGCTAGGCTGTTTTATAGATTGTTGTTGTGATGGACGATATACATGAGCAAGGCGTCGAGTCACGAGTATGACCATTGGTGTTGAGCCAGGTGAATACATGCTCGGTGTTCGTGGAGGCCTCCAGCAAACGTCTAAATAGTAATGTCACATACGCATAATTTTGGTTTTTATTTCTTTCTCCACTGACAGGTACGCCCACATAGATATATAAAGAAAACAAGCTGATGAGGCGCATGCGGATGGTTTGACTGGTCAACCAGACAAATACGGAGCTATAAGCTGAGCCAGTGACCGTATAATCACCATATCTCGTATACAATGATCAAAGTGAGCTATCAAGAGAAGTTCGATGACCGCCAATGCATTTTACTCGGTAATAAATGACCAGGATTGAAGGGGAATCCAAATTTCCTTCGTCTTCTATCCTTGAGCTCTTGACAAACCAATGCACTTTACGGTTCTCCGGCCACTCTACCCCAGAGCTGTCACCAAGCATCGTTCATGCCACCGCGCCGCACCCTAATCGGTGAGGAAGCGATGGCATCCCGCCGCGCCGAGTTCCTTGCCGCCCACGACCGCACACAGAATGGTAGGCAAGCGGTGGCATCCCGCTGTGCCGAGTTCATCGCCGCTCACGACCTCACACCTATGTGGGCGGAATTTGAAGCTGCCAAGACCGAATGGGCGGTAGAGCAAGAGGCGGCCAAAGCCACACAGAGGGAGCGGAAAAGTCAGAAAGCACTCAAGAAAAGAGAGGCCCGTTGCCGCAAGAAAGAAGAGGACACACGCGCTGCTGCGGAGAGGTCGATGGAGATCCAAGCACGGTGGGGTGTCACCGACAAAGCTGGGAAGGATAACGACGATGTCTCGCTAGCATGTGAGAAGTAGTAGTCCTAGTAGTTAGTGTGTGTGTCCGTGTCGCCCGTACGTTTGTTTAATTAATTACGAGCATGTAATAGTACTACTAGTTACTACTGTAGTTTTTAGAGCAAATTACCAGTACATTAGCCTAGACTCAATGGAAAAATTCCTATCCTATGCATCAAATGGCATCTCTTTCTCTATAGGAATTGAGATGCATGTCATCTCACTTCCTATGATTTTCATATTCCTATAAAATTCCTATCCTATGAACCAAAGGAGGCCTCTGCTGGAGTAAATACTGTAGCTAGCTGTACTACTAGTACAGTAGTTTTCTTCAAGAAGCGGAATTCAAGGAAGTCATGATGGTTCCTTCGTCCGAGCAACTTCACAGTGGGTAAGGTTGGGCATGTGATTTGAGGGCTCATTACTAATTACTGCGGTGCGACGACCGGGGTGACTCTCCCTTGGAGTTCTGCAGGCATGGCAAGTGGATCAGGATTGTCGACGTCCCACATGTCGGTGAGCGGAAGTATTCTTTCCGATATCAAGGAGCAAGGAAACGGTGTGGTATAATATAACTGGTGATTTATATTTATTTTTTATTTCTAATGAATGCTAGCGTTTCAACTCTTATGACGAAGTAGTGCCAAACACACGGCACGTGCTAGATGTCGTACACGACAGCAAAAGGAGTGGGACATGAACAACGCGGTAGAGCGTCTCCACTTATGGTTCGGAGACCACACGTAGTAGTACTACTATACTAGTGGTATGAGCGATACAAAGTGCGGCCCGGAGAGAAAGAGACGTCTAGTTGGAAGGTCTCGAGGCATACACATAAACAAATATAAAACCTAATATGTGCCTCCAATTAATATAGTAGTAGTAGACTACCTAGTCACGTACTCCATAACATCACCGGGCATTGCACGTACAACATTTAGTGGTAGTAAGAGACAAATGCCTATATGCCACACATGTTCATACTATTTGTGCCTTTCTACTTCACTTACCGCGCTACATTACACAGGTTCGCCCGTCCACTCCTAGGTACATGTCCGTCTCGTAGTTCTAGTCCCAGGTGTTCTTCATATAGATGGAATGATCCTTGCATGACACATGCACCTTGATGCTAGATGTGTTGCGTGTTGGAAAAAGGATGAACACAGCTCACGTAAAAAATAGAGTGGAAGAACATAGATCCCCGGCGGCCGAGAAGGAGTAAGGAACCTCGGGGTGGAGCGTCTGCACTCGTAATATCTTATATTATTCAGCGTTATAAAATCCTCCAATCATCTCCACAGTGGACTGGAAGAGTACGAAACACGTCAGCCCAGTGTAGTTACATCATACTAGTACATGGCTAACCCACGCTATCACCATATTTCTTGGCTTCCGTGCGACACCTATCTCTAGTAATCCAGCAGCCTGTATTGCTTCTCCCTCCTCGTCTCTCTCAAAGTACGACGGGCTGGCATTTTTGTCATCTATTGAGGTCGGTTAACTCATCACATGTTAGCGACATGCCAAGAGCATTCTAAAAAAATTCCTTTCACGTTCCGTTTTCAAAAAGGAAAAAATCATTTCATGTACGAATTTGACTGTATGCTTTCAGCAACTTGCATGTCCTATACTGCTCCTGTTTGGATACTCTAACTTAGCTAGAGGTTAGACTAACTCATGACAAACTCTGAACTAACTATAGCCAAAGAGGTGTTTGGGTGACAGGGTTAGATTGACAATAAATGCACTTGATGGAGAGAGAGAGAAGTGATTTTCAAGTTGTCCCAATGAGAACTATATCCAGTTAGCACCTCTTGGGTGGGATAGTTTTTTTGGTGGGTTCGGTGAAACTTGCTCAAATTTAAACCTTCATGCTTGGATACTTTAGGGATATTTGAGCCCCAACTAGCTCAAACTAACTCTAACACATGGATCCAAACAGGGCCTATGGCCAGCCTCGACGCGGAGCAGTCGGTGCACCGGGAAGCGGCGCTCTCTCAGCCGTCGCGCCGCTTCAAAGCCGGCGCCAGTGAGAGGTCGCCTCCGCTCTGGCCGGGCATTAATGCGGCACTGACGCTCCAGGGTGACGCTGACATTTCACGCGGGAAGCGTGCGCTGGCAAGGGAGTATTGGTTTTGAACCGTTTCAGGTGTAGTACTAGTAGTTTGCAAAACTACTCAACTATTGCACTCAGTTTCCTAAGAAATTGTGGTAAAATCGTTACTCCACAACTCGCCTCCCTTCTCCTTCCTCTTCCACTGCCTGTCCATGTCCGTGGGAAGCGACCAGTCAACCCTTATATAGGAGTGCTAGCACAAAAAGATGCATGCATGACCACTAAAATTTCCAGATTAAAGAGCCGCTCCGGCGGGAGTATGGCGTATGTTGTTACCTTCAGCCGGACAATGTCTACCGGGCGAGATATACATCCTCTGACGTGGCTATCACTGCCTTACCCTGCCTTTTCTTCGCTCACTGGTGGGATCCACGCTTGGGGGTCCCACATGTCAGTGATAGAATGGTAGGATTGTTCACGTCAGGGGATCCTCATCCTACCGGGCGACGACGACCAGAGAAAAGGTGGCGGGAGGGGAATGAATGTAGCTACTGTTTGGGTTCGCCGTCTGGCTTATATAAATGCGCAGCATCTCGTGTACCCGCGGGTGCACAAATTGTAACATACGTGTCTGCTTAAGTGGGCGTCATGTAACTAGTGTGTGTGTGAGAGATTCTAAGAGATAGAGTGTGTGTGTGCAACTCTACTCTTCAGGCATGTACTCAACCTTTTGCATCGGGATATAAGTATAATGGTATTTACTTTAGCTAGTGATTTACGTGGCCATGTTAACGTGGTTGTGTAAAAAAATGTCACTTCCTGCTCGTGATTTGCGTTATATAATTACAAGCAAGATGCTCGTGCATTGCACGAAACATCAATATGCATTTTTTTTACAAAACACCTGTTGTGATTTACCCATGCAGGAGTAATCCCATGTGTAAAAACTAATGATATTTCGAGAATTTTATCGGAAAACTGGTATCTCGAGAATGTCATCAAAAAAATGAAAGATGAGAGATAAGGTGAGGAGGAGTGGAGCGTGGTGGTGACTGGTGGTCGGAATGGGCAGATGCATGGGGATGGACGGCGCCGGCAGGCGGCAGCGGCCACCATGCTAGATTGTTCTAGAGACTTTCTTTTTTAATTGCTCAGCAATGAGGTTGTGGGAGATAAGGATGTGGAGAGAGGTGCGGCTATCTTTTGTAAAATTATCATAGTTTGCTTTCTATCTGTCAAACATAGATCGGACGGTCTATATTAGAAGATGGCAGGCACACCATCGTCGCCAACTCGGTTTTTTATAAAGGTACAGATGATAAGTTTGCTAACTACTAAAGTAAAGTGGAATTTGTCCATGTTATACAAGTAAATTAAGGTGATTGTTTATCATACGAGTAAGGGTGGATGAAGGGTGGTAGGAACAAAAGCTCCGCCTAGAGCATGTGTGTGTGAGATGGAGTCTCAGTGTGTGTGTGTGGGGGGGGTGTGGGTGGGTGTGTGTGTGTGAGAGAGAGAGAGAAATGGAGTCTTAGTGTGTGTGTGTGTGTGTGCGCGCGTGTGTGATGGAGTCTTAGTGTGTGTGTGTGTGTGTGTGTGGGTGTGTGGGTAGGTGGGTGGGTGCATGCGTGTGCGTGTGTGTGTGTGTGTCTGTGTTTGTTTGTTTGTTTGTGTGTGTGTGTGTGTTTGTTTGTGTGTGTGTGTGGGTGTGTGTATGTGTGTGTGTGTGTGTTTGTTTGGTGTGTGTGTGGGTGTGTGTGTGTGTGTGTCGCGGGGTCCTCGGTGGCGGATGTAATTTAAGCGTGCATGGCTTCATCATAGAAAGGTGATGTGTATGGCAGAGGCCACCAACAATGGGGTGCGAGAGACAAAATGCCCGTAGAGAGGGAAGAGAAGGTGTGTGCGCGTGAGAGTAGTCGACATCGAGAGAAACGTGCTTGTTCGAGAGACACCGAGGAAGACTACTATATATCGATGGTGCATGTAGGCGGGAATTAAACGAAGGTATGGTCTTATTGGTTTTGGGGATATAGGGGAAGAGTGAAAGGGGGGTAGCTTGAAGGAGAGTGTTAAGTGTGAGTGTGTGTTTTACCCATCCAGGCGGAAGTTATGTGCACACAAGAAGAGAATGATTCAATGTGGCATTAGGGTTGAGGGTAATTAACTACGTATGGAGACATAGAGACCTTGTACGTGCATGTGTGAGAGGTATACATGTATACGTGGGATGTGTGTGTGTGTGTGTGCGCGCGCGCATGATCGAGATAAAAGAAAGAAGACATAAGTCATAAGCTAAGATCAACGACATGGGAGAGACGGATCGGTATGACAATATGCATGCATGCGAGAATGCAGGGAAGAAGGCCCGATAGTTGAGCATGTGTTTTTGTATTTAAGAGATAGTGGTGTGGGCTGGAGCATGCATCTATGGCGAGCAGAGGGAGTGAGGCACAACGATTGTGCAAAATGGATCAACCTATAAATGAAAGAAGGTTGATGGAGAAACAGATAAATAGAAAGATAAAGATGATAGCTAGTGTGTGTTAGAAATAGGAGTCGAGTGGATCAGAAGGCTGAGTTATGGGTGTGGGTGTGAGAGCACTAGTAGAAAACGGAGCTTTAAAACCGGTTTGTAAGGGCCTTTAGTGCCGGTTATGGAACTGGCACTAAAGTGTGGGCACTAAAGGCCCCCCCCCTTTAGTACCGGTTCGCCACGAACCGGCGCTAAAGTGCCACCACGTGGCGTGAGCTCGCGCCCTGGTATGGGGGACCTTTAGTATCGGTTGGTGGTTTTTTTTTTTTGAAAATTTTGGAAAAAAAATTGATTTTTTTTCGATTTTTAATTTT
The DNA here is from genome assembly GCA_032464435.1 of Aegilops umbellulata. Classification (NCBI taxonomy): domain Eukaryota; kingdom Viridiplantae; phylum Streptophyta; class Magnoliopsida; order Poales; family Poaceae; genus Aegilops; species Aegilops umbellulata. The sequence continues at coordinate 473,338,126 of CP136055.1, read as the reverse complement.
TCTGAATTATTTGATGATTTAGTCTCTAATCACCTCTCTTAAATGCTCAAGTGTGGATCACTCATTCCAAATCATCTAACTTCCCGACCGGTCACCCATCCCTCTCACTACTCCAGCCCGAGCACGCTTAACTTTCAGGTTCTATTCTCCTTCGTTTCCAAGTCTGCACTTGTTGTTTTCCTAACAATAGTAAGATGTCAATCCTATTAACCCTCAGGAGTTTAGCTTGAGCATGAAGTCACACATTTCACCGTTTGAGTTTGAAACTATTATTCTAAAAAAAACAGTAATTATTTAGTAATGCTAATATTTCTTGAATAAGTTTGACCATAGTTTGACCACAGTTTGACCATAGTTTGACCAGATTTAACCAAATTTCAGAAAATTGAAATAATTATTTAGTATCACTAATATTCTTGAATAATTATGTAGTAACACTAATATTTCTTGAATAAGTAGTTTGACCATAGTTTGACCAGATTTGACCAAAATTCAAAAAAACTGAGATACTTATTTAGTAACACTAATATTATTGCGTAATTATTTAGTAACACTATATTTCTTGGATCAGTTGTTTGACCGGTTTGACAAGATTTAACCAAAATTCGAAAAAACATAAATTAGAGCATATCTTTTTTTCCTTTTACAATTTTGTCATTTAAAAAATTGTCCTAAACCCTAAACCCGGGACTTAAAACATCGGAATCTCTATGCTAAACAGTAAAAACTAAGGGTTTAAACCATAAAACCTAACCCTAAACTCTGAAATCTAAACCCTAGCACTAAACGCTAAAAACGTCTAAAAACGTCTAAAACGCCCAAAAACTCTATTTTCCCTTTGGAAATTTGTGATTTTAAAAAATTGTCGAAACAGAAAACTTGTTATTTCAGCGGATCAATCTTTTTGTTCTGCAAATTTTGATATATTATATGTATTTTTCTGAATTAGGATCATTTAGTTATGATTTTTTCAAGTTTGAAAATTGCCCTATAGTCCCGGTTTGTGACTCCAACCGGGACTATAGGTTAGACCCCTTTAGTGCCGGTTCGTGGCACGAACGAACCTTTAGTACCGGTTTGTCCCACAAACCGGGACTAAAGAGGCTTGTGGGGCCCCGGCCTGACGCCAGCCTGCCACCACCCCTTTAGTACCGGTTCGTGCCATGAACCGGTACTAAAGGTTCAACATGAACCGGCATTAATGCAAATCCGTTTGAACCGGCACTAATTGTACCATTAGTACCGGGCCAAAATCAAACCGGCACTAATGTGCTTCACGTTTGACCCTTTTTCTACTAGTGGAGAGATGAAGAAAGGGTGCATGTGACTCACATACAAACAAATATCGGAGAGAAATGAGATCCCGAGAGACGGAGTTTTGTGTCTGCGGGAGAGAAAAATATTTCAAAACGAGAGTGATAGCTAGAGAAACATATGAGCGAATGCAAGATATCTCTAGGGAGAGAGAGTGTGTGTGAGCGACATACAAGAGAATAGTGGAGAAATATGAGACCCTGGGAGACAGAGTTTGTGTTTGTGTGTGATAAAGAGATATTTAAGAGGAAGAGTCGAAGGTTCTCATACCTAAGGAGCGAAAGACATCTCTGTATGAGGGGTGTGCGAGTGGCACATAGGGGAATAGTAGAGAGAAATGTGTTGGAAGTATGCCCTAGAGGCAATAATAAAAAGGTTGTTATTATATTTCCTTGTTCATGATAATCGTTTATTATCCATGCTAGAATTGTATTGATAGGAAACTCAGATACATGTGTGGACACATAGACAACACCATGTCCCTAGTAAGCCTCTAGTTGACTAGCTCGTTGATCAATAGATGGTTACGGTTTCCTGACCATGAACATTGGATGTCATTGATAGCGGGATCACATCATTAGAAGAATGATGTGATGGACAAGACCCAATCCTAAGCATAGCACAAGATCGTATAGTTCGTATGCTAAAGCTTTTCTAATGTCAAGTATCATTTCCTTAGACCATGAGATTGTGCAAGTCCCGGATACCGTAGGAATACTTTGGGTGTGCCAAACGTCACAACGTAACTGGGTGGCTATAAAGGTACACTACAGGTATCTCCAAAAGTGTCTGTTGGGTTGGCACGAATCGAGACTGGGATTTGTCACTCCGTGTGACGGAGAGGTATCTCTGGGCCCACTCGGTAGGACATCATCATAATGTGCACAATGTGATCAAGGAGTTGATCACGGGATGATGTGTTATGGAACGAGTAAAGAGACTTGCCGGTAACGAGATTGAACAAGGTATTGGGATACCGACGATCGAATCTCGGGCAAGTACAATACCGCTAGACAAAGGGAATTGAACACGGGATTGATTGAATCCTTGGCATCGTGGTTCATCCGATGAGATCATCGTGGAACATGTAGGAGCCAACATGGGTATCCATATCCCGCTGTTGGTTATTGACCGGAGAACGTCTCGGTCATGTCTGCATGCTTCCCGAACCTGTAGGGTCTACACACTTAAGGTTCGATGACGCTAGGGTTATAAAGGAAGTTTGTATGTGGTTACCGAATGTTGTTCGGAGTCCCGGATGAGATCCCGGACGTCACGAGGAGTTCCGGAATGGTCCGGAGGTAAAGATTTATATACGGGAAGTCATCATACGGTCACCGGAAGAGTTCAGGGGATACCGGCATTGTACCGGGACCACCGAAGGGGTTCCGGGGGTCCACCGGGAGGGTCCACCTGCCCCGGAGGGCCCTGTGGGCTGTATGTGGAGAGGGACCAGCCCCTTAGTGGGCTGGGCGCCTCCCCCCCTAGGGCCCATGCGCCTAGGGTTTGGGGAAAGCCTAGAAGGGGGCGCCCCCTTGTCTTGGGGGGCAAGGGAACCCCCTGGCCGCCGCCCCTCCTCAGATTGGATCTGAGGGGGCCACCCCCTCTCCCTTGCCCCTATATATATGTGGGGGGTGGGAGGGCAGCAATACCAATGTGCTGGCGCAGCCCTCCCCCTCTCCCAAGTCCTTCTCCTCTCCCGCGGTGCTTGGCGAAGCCCTGCAGGATTGCCACGCTCCTCCACCACCACCACGCCGTCGTGCTGCTGCTGGATGGAGTCTTCCTCAACCTCTCCCTCTCTCCTTGATGGATCAAGGCATGGGAGACGTCACCGGGCTGTACGTGTGTTGAACGCGGAGGTGCCGTCCGTTCGGCACTTGGTCATCGGTGATTTGGATCACGACGAGTACGACTCCATCAACCCCGTTCACTTGAACGCTTCCGCTTAGCGATCTACAAGGGTATGTAGATGCACTCTTCTTCCCCTCGTCGCTAGTTTCTCCATAGATAGATCTTGGTGACACGTAGGAAAATTTTGAATTTCTGCTACGTTCCCCAACAGTGGTATCAGAGCTAGGTCTATTGTGTAGATTCTATGCACGAGTAGAACACAAAGTAGTTGTGGGCGTTGATTTTGTTCAATATTCTTACCGTTACTAGTCCAATCTTGATTCGGCGGCATTGTGGGATGAAGCGGCCCGGACCGACCTTACACGTACACTTACGTGAGACAGGTTCCACCGACTGACATGCACTAGTTGCATAAGGTGGCTAGCGGGTGCCAGTCTCTCCCACTTTAGTCGGATCGGATTCGATGAAAAGGGTCCTTATGAAGGGTAAATAGCAATTGACATATCACGTTGTGGTTTTGCGTAGGTAAGAAACGTTCTTGCTAGAAACCCATAGTAGCCATGTAAAACAAGCAAACAACAAGTAGAGGACGTCTAACTTGTTTTTGCAGGGTATGCTATGTGATGTGATATGGCCAAGAAGAATGTGATGAATGATATGTGATGTATGAGATTGATCATGTTCTTGTAATAGGAATCACGACTTGCATGTCGATGAGTATGACAACCGGCAGGAGCCATAGGAGTTGTCTTAATTTATTTATGACCTGCGTGTCAACATAAACGTCATGTAATTACTTTATTTATTGCTAACCGTTAGCCATAGTAGTAGAAGTAATAGTTGGCGAGACAACTTCTTGAAGACACGATGATGGAGATCATGATGATGGAGATCATGGTGTCATGCCGGTGACGATGATGATCATGGAGCCCCGAAGATGGAGATCGAAAGGAGCAAAGTGATGATGGCCATATCATGTCACTATTTGATTGCATGTGATGTTTATCATGTTATTACATCTTATTTGCTTAGAACGACGGTAGCTTAAATAAGATGATCCCTCACTAAAATTTCAAGAAAAGTGTTCTCCCTAACTGTGCACCGTTGCGAAGGTTCGTCGTTTCGAAGCACCACGTGATGATCGGGTGTGATAGATTCTTACGTTCGAATACAACGGGTGTTGACGAGCCTAGCATGTACAGACATGGCCTCGGAACACATGCGAAACACTTAGGTTGACTTGACGAGCCTAGCATGTACAGACATGGTCTTGGAACACAGAGGACCGAAAGGTCGAGCATGAGTTGTATGGTAGATACGATCAACATGAAGATGTTCACCAATGATGACTAGTCCATCTCACGTGATGATCGGACACGGCCTAGTTGACTCGGATCATGTAATCACTTAGATGACTAGAGGGATGTCTATCTGAGTGGGAGTTCATAAGATGAACTTAATTATCCTGAACATAGTCAAAAGATCTTTGCAAATTATGTCGTAAGCTCGCGCTTTAGTTCCACTGTTTAGATACGATCCTAGAGAAAATTTAGTTGAAAGTTAATAGTAGCAATTATGCGAACTAGGTCCGTAAACCGAGGATTGTCCTCGTTGCTTCGTAGAAGGCTTATGTCCTCAATGCACCGCTCAGTGTGCTGAACCTCGAACGTCGTCTATGGATGTTGCGAACATCTGACATACACGTTTTGATGACTACATGATAGTTTGATAATGTTAAATGTTTTAGAATTGAGGCACCGAAGACATTTTTGAAATGTCGCGGAACATATGAGATGTTTCGAGGGCTGAAATTGGGATTTCAGGCTCGTGCACACGTCAAGAGGTATAAGACCTCCGACGATTTTCTTGGCCTGCAAACTAAGGGAGAAAAGCTCAATCGTTGAGCTTGTGCTCAGATTGTCTGAGTACAACAATCACTTGAATCGAGTGGGAGTTGATCTTCCAGATAAGATAGTGATGTTTCTCCAAAGTCATTGCCACCAAGCTACTAGAGCTTCGTAATGAACTATAACATATCAGGGATAGATATGATGATCCTTGAAATATTCGCGATGTTTGACACCGCGAAAGTAGAAATCAAGAAGGAGCATCAATTGTTGATGGTTAGTGAAACCACTAGTTTCAAGAAGGGCAAGGGCAAGAAGGGATACTTCATGAAATGCCAAATCAGCTGCTGCTCTAGTGGAGAAACCCAAGGTTGAACCCAAACCCGAGACTGAGTGCTTCTGTAATAAGGGGAACAGCCACTGGAGCAGAATTACCCTAGATACTTGGTAGATGAGAAGGCTATCGATAGAAGTATATTGGATATACATTATGTGAATGTGTACTTTACTAGTACTCCTAGTAGCACCAGGGTATTAGATACCGATTCAGTTGCTAAGTGTTAGTAACTCGAAATAAAAGCTACGGAATAAACGGAGACTAGCTAAAGGTGAGTTGACGAGATGTGTTGGAAGTGTTTCCAAGGTTGATATGATCAAGCATCGCACGCTCCCTCTACCATCGAGATTGGTGTTAAACCTAAATAATTGTTATTTAGTGTTTGTGTTGAGCATAGACATGATTGGATTATGTCTATCGCAATACGGTTATTCATTTAAAGAGAATAATAGTTACTCTGTTTATTTGAATAATACCTTCAATGGTCTTGCACCTAAAATGGATGGTTTATTGAAATCTCGATCGTACTGATACACATGTTCATGCCAAAATATATAAAATAATAATGATATTACCACATGCTTGTGGCACTGCAATTTGAGTCATATTGGTATAAAACGCATGAAGAAGCTCCATGTTGATGGATCTTTGGACTCACTTGATTTTGAATCACTTGAGACATGCGAACCATGCCTATTGGTATATATGCATGAAGAAACTCCATGCAGATGGACCGTTTGTACTCACTTGATTTTGAATCGCTTGAGACATGCAAATCATACCACACGGGCAAGATGACTGAAAGCTTCGGTTTCAGTAAAATGGAACAAGAAAGCAACTTGTTGGAAGTAACACATTTTGATGTGTGCAGTCCAATGAGTGCTGAGGCACGAAGTGGATATCGTTATGCTCTTACTTCACAGATGATTTGAGTAGATACTAGTATGTTTACTTGATGAAACACAAGTCTGAATTATTGAATGGTTCAAGTAATTTCAGAATGAAGTTGAAGATCGTCGTGACAAGAGGATAAAATATCTATGATATGATCATAGAGATGAATATCTGAGTTGCGAGTTTGGTACACAATTGAGACATTGTGGAAATTGTTTCATGACTAGTACCGCCTGGAACACCATAGTGTGATGGTATGTCCGAACATCATAACTGCACCCTATTGGATATGATGCATACCATGATGTCTCTTATCGAATTACCACTATCGTTCATGGGTTAGGCATTAGAGACACCCGCACTCACTTTCAATAGGGCACCACGTAATTCCGATGAGATGACATCGTATGAACTATGGTTTAGAGAAACCTAAGCTGTCATTTCTTAAAGGTTTGGGGCTGCGACGCTTATGTGAAAAAGTTTCAGGCTGATAAGCTCGAACCCAAAGCGGATAAATGCATCTTCATAGGATACCCAAAATAGTTGGGTATACCTCCTGTCTCAGATCCGAAAGCAATAGGGATTGTTTCTGAAATCGGGTCCTTTCTCGAGGAAAAGTTTCTCTCGAAAGAATTGAGTGGGAGGATGGTGGAGACTTGATGAGGTTATTGAACCGTCACTTCAACTAGTGTGTAGCAGGGAACATGAAGTTGTTCCTGTGGCACCTACACCAACTGATGTGGAAGCTTATGATAGTGATCATGAAACTTCGGATCAAGTCACTACCAAACCTCGTAGGATGACAAGGATGTGTACTACTTCAGAGTGGTACATAATCCTGTCTTGGAAGTCATGTTGCTAGACAACAATGAACCTACGAGCTATGGAGAAGCGATGGTGGGCCCGGATTCCAAAAATGGCTCAAGGCCATAAAATCCGAGAGAGGATCCATGTATGAAAACAAAGTGTAGACTTTGGAAGAACGACTCGATGGTCGTGAGGCTGTTGAGTACAGATGGATTTTAAAAGGAAGATGGAAAATGATGGTAAATGTCACCATTAAGAAAGCTCGACTTGTCGTTGAGATGTTTCCCGACAAGTTCAAGGAGTTGACTACGATGAGACTTTGTCACTCGTAGCGATGCTAAGAGTCTGTTGGAATTAGCAGGTACTGCATTATTTATGAACTCTTGCAGATAGGATGTCAAAATATTGTTTCCTTGTTCTTGAGGAAAGGTTGTATGTGATACAACCAGAAGATTTTGTCGATCCTGAAAGATGCTAACAAGTATGCAAAGCCCCAGCAATCCTTCTAAGGACTGGAGTAAGCATCTCGGAGTTGGAATGTACACTTTGATGAGATGATCAAAGATTTTGGGCTTATACAAAGTTTATGAGAAACTTGTATTTCCAAAGAAGTGAGTGGGAGCACTATAGAATTTCTGATGAGTATATGTCGTTGACATATTGTTGATCAGAAATGATGTAGAATTTCTGGAAAGCATATAGGGTTATTTGAAAAGTGTTTTTCAATGGAAAACCTGGATTAAGCTACTTGAACATTGAGCATCAAGATCTATAAGGATAGATCAAAACGCTTAATGGTACTTTTAAATGAGCACATACCTTAACATGATCTTGAAGGTGTTCAAGATGGATCAGTCAAAGAAGGAGTTCTTGCCTGAGTTGTAAGGTATGAAGTTAAGACTTAAAGCTCGACCACGGCAGAAGAAAGAGGAAGGATGAAGGTCGTCCCCTATGCTTTTGTCATAGGCTCTATACGGTATGCCATGCTGAGTACCGCACCTGAAGTGTGCCTTGCCATGAGTCAGTCAAGGGGTACAAGAGTGATCCAAGAATGGATCACTAGATAGTGGTCAAAATTATCCTTAGAGGAATAAGGATATGTTTCTCGGTTATGGAGGTGATAAAGAGTTTGACGTAAAAAGTTACATCTATGTAAGCCTAACACCTATCCGGATAGCTCTGAGTAGAGTAAACCGGATTCGTATAGTAGAACAGTTGTTTGAAATATAGCGTAGTAGCGACATCTACAAGATGACTCAGAGATTTGTAAAGCACATACGGATCTGAAAGGTTCAAGACCCGTTGACTATAACATCTCTCACAAGCATAACATGATCAAACCAAGAACTCATTGAGTGTTAATCACATAGTGATGTGAACTAGATTATTGACTCTAGTAAACTCTTTGGCTGTTGGTCACATGGCGATGTGACCAGTGAGTGTTAATCACATGGCGATGTGAACTCGATTATTGACTCTAGTGCAAGTGGGAGACTGTTGGAAATATGTCCTAGAGGCAATAATAAAAAGGTTGTTATTATATTTCCTTGTTCATGATAATCGTTTATTATCCATGCTAGAATTGTATTGATAGGAAACTCAGATACATGTGTGGATACATAGACAACACCATGTCCCTAGTAAGCCTCTAGTTGACTAGCTTGTTGATCAATAGATGGTTACGGTTTCCTGACCATGGACATTGGATGTCATTGATAGCGCGATCACATCATTAGAAGAATGATGTGATGGACAAGACCCAATCCTAAGCATAACACAAGATCGTGTAGTTCGTATGCTAAAGCTTTTCTAATGTCAAGTATCATTTCCTTAGACCATGAGATTGTGCAACTCCCGGATACCATAGGAATACTTTGGGTGTGCCAAACGTCACAACGTAACTGGGTGGCTATATAGTTACACTACAGGTATCTCCGACAGTGTCTGTTGGGTTGGCATGAATCGAGACTGGGATTTGTCACTCCGTGTGACCGAGAGGTATCTCTGGGCCCACTCGGTAGGACATCATCATAATGTGCACAATGTGATCAAGGAGTTGATCACGGGATGATGTGTTACGGAACGAGTAAAGAGACTTGCCGGTAACGAGATTGAACAAGGTATTGGGATACCGACGATCGAATCTCGGGCAAGTACAATACCGCTAGACAAAGGGAATTGAACACGGGATTGATTGAATCCTCGACATCGTGGTTCATCCGATGATATCATCGTGGAACATGTGGGAGCCAACATGGGTATCCAGATCCCGCTGTTGGTTATTGACCGGAGAACGTCTCGGTCATGTCTGCATGCTTCCCGAACCCGTAGGGTCTACACACTTAAGGCTCGATGACGCTAGGGTTATAAAGGAAGTTTGCATGTGGTCACCGAATGTTGTTCGGAGTCCCGGATGAGATCCCGGTCGTCACGAGGAGTTCCGGAATGGTCCGGGGGTAAAGATTTATATATGGGAAGTCATCATACGGTCACCGGAAGAGTTCAGGGGATACCGGCATTGTACCGGGACCACCGAAGGGGTTCCGGGGGTCCACCGGGAGGGTCCACCTGCCCCAGAGGGCCCTATGGGCTGTATGTGGAGAGGGACCAGTCCCTTAGTGGGCTGGGCGCCTCCCCCCCTAGGGCCCATGCGCCTAGGGTTTGGGGGAACCCTAGAAGGGGGCGCCCCCCTTGTCTTGGGGGGGCAAGGGAACCCCCCTGGCCGCCGCCCCTCCTCAGATTGGATCTTAGGGGGCCGGCCCCACTCTCCCTTGCCCCTATATATATGTGGGGGGTGGGAGGGCAGCAATACCAATGTGCTAGCGTAGCCCTTCCCCTCTCCCAAGTCCTTCTCCTCTCCCGCGGTGCTTGGCGAGGCCTTGCAGGATGGCCACGCTCCTCCACCACCATCACGCCGTCGTGCTGCTACTGGATGGAGTCTTACTCAACCTATCCCTCTCCCCTTGCTGGATCAAGGCATGGGAGACGTCACCGGGCTGTACGTGTGTTGAACGCGGAGGTGCCGTCCGTTCGGCACTTGGTCATCGGTGATTTGGATCACGACGAGTACGACTCCATCAACCCCGTTCACTTGAACGCTTCCGCTTAGCAATCTACAAGGGTATGTAGATGCACTCTTCTTCCCCTCATTGCTAGTTTCTCCATAGATAGATCTTTGTGACGCGTAGGAAAATTTTGAATTTCTGCTACGTTCCCCAACAAAATGAGACCCCGGGAGACAAAGTTCTGTGTTTGTGTGAGAGAAAGAGATTCCACATGGAGAATCATAGTTAAAGACACATAGCAGGGAGCAAGATATAATTAGAGAGAGATAGAGTGATGAAGGTCGAGGGAGAGAGTAACGTCAGTGTGTTATGAAGATAAAAGATCATTGTCGACATATAGGTAGCACGAGAGATACCTGAGAGACGATGAATACGTATAGGTCTAGAGAGATAGTCCTATATAAGCATGAGTGATAGTTATATGAGACGAATATCTGGATTAAATGGGATTCAAATATTTAAACTGGAGATCATGACATCGATAATATCATAACACAAATTGGTGTATCAAACATGCATATTCATTTGAATTTGGGGACACGTGTAATGTTATATAGTTTATCAATATTGGTGATTCATAGATTCTTTAATTAGAAACAATGCATGGTTTATATACAATTAATGCCTAAACGGGATAACACTATATGTTGCATGTGTGAAACACATTATACATGTTTGAGAAGTAAAAAAACCTGCATGAAACACACATTAATTGGAGACAGTTAGAGAGGAATGCATACATTAAATTTCAACATAAAGTGGTTTCAAATATTTGAAAATCCAAATTGATGGATACAACCTTATGAATCTGAGATCATGCCATTTGTAAACCATATTTATGTATAAAGGGTGTTGTGCTTTTGAAAGTATATATAAAAAATGATGTATATAGAATTTTATTGCAATCGAAAATGGATCCCACCTGAAAAAAATAGAATACAAACGGGATTCGAATTGAGTTGGCACGGTAAACTTGCACTCTGCAAAAATTGAACGAAGCGGGGAAAGTCGCAGTAACCGCCCGAAACCAAAATCTGCGGGATGGAAATTACTACTGCCTATCCCTGCCACGCAAAGCCTATCTGCTCAAGTTCTATAGGTTTCGATAGGGGTAGGTTTGTAATTTCACTCAAACGTAGCATAACCACCTCTCACCCAGAATCATACACGGTGGATGCCAAAACACAGTGTGTCCTCGGCCGGAATCGACTCCCTCCCCGATTCATACACGGTGGGCGCCAAAAACAAACTCTCGTCGGCAAATATTCGGTGTATGCGAGATTACCGTCCTATACCCAACCGACTAATATTGCTGTGATGTAGGAAATTTGAAACGGGGGCTAAGTTTGTAAATTTCCTGGCATTTGAGACAAGCACGCCCTGAAGACATGGTTCCCCCCTTCCTCTCCACCTCCATTTCCCCATTCTTACTCTGTGGGAGCCAAAACACCCTCTCCACCCCAGCCTCCTCCGTCTGCCACCCCATCCACCGCCGTCCTCCTCCACCATGCCGGAGCTGATACCCCGAAGCTGCCGTCCATTACAAGAGATCGACCTCTCTCATCCACGGCTTGGGACCGGGATCCTTGCATCCCGTACTCTCGCTTCATCCCCGCCGTCGTCCACCTTGCGGGCGCCGCTCCTACAACTGTCTCATCCACGGCACCCCGCTGCCACCGTCTACCCTCCTAGATGTGCTTCCACGCACGCCGACAGCCATCGCTACCACAACACCGTCAAATTCTGAGCAAATGCATACACGGCGCCACACCAGAGGCGGTACTCTTTCGTATCTTCTCAACTTATTTATCGCGGCAAGAAAATAGATCGCCACTGCTTTACTCTGATTTCTTGTCCATCACTTACTTGCTAGTTGAAAGCAAACATTGGTTGCGAAGTTGCCTTTGTCCGGTTTGCACCTTCAGATCCGCCATGGCACGCTCAACACTATACTCCCAATGCTTATGGTTTTCCCCTTTTATAGTCCACACTAGTTAAATCGCAGTAGACTAAATTTCAAAATTGGGTCGGTTGATTTTTCAGAGCTCGCTGGAGTTCGCCGGTGTGAACGAAGGGGCTCGGGTGGGGACTTTGGCTGTGGGGGGTGGTGGTGGGGCCTCGCCGAACGAAGAAAACTCGACGCGGGTTGGGGCGGGGGTGGGGGTGGCGGAGGAACACATGCGGTGGGGCCGGTGGCCCGTGCGGTGTTCTGTATGGGAAGAATCAGAGACGAGGAAGAAGAAGGGTTAGGAGACATAGGATTTCATCCAACCACCTGAAATGGTCGACTGGCCCAAATGACAAAAGTCATGCGACTTGCATGCAGACATGCCTTTATATTCAGTAACATCATTGTACCTGCTTAGCACTGCTCCTGAATCCATCAAGCTAAACAACGTGCCACTCATAATTCCAAACTTGTTGCTCAAGTACGAACATGATATGATGCTGATATTACTAAAACAGATAACATTTAATTGGTTAGCTAATGTTCCTACTTTACTTTCGAAAAAGCACGTGCACCACATCTAGAGAGACATCGGGGAGTTGCTTTCTTAATGCGCTCTGGTTCATCATGTGTGGGCACTGCGCAACAAACATTTTATTATCCCAAATCTGCTTGCTCTTCTTTACCATGTTCCTCTTACGTTCTTCTTTAATAAGTATTCTCTCCGTTCCTAAATACAAGTCTTTGTATAGATTCCACCATGGACTACATATAGAGCAAAATGAGTGAATCTACACTCTAAAATGTATCAGGATACATCTATATGTGATCCATAGTGGAAATCTCTACCAAGACTTATATTTTGGAACGGAGGGAGTATGATAGTAGTACAATATATTCGTTGTAGTGAAGATGAGCAGGTACATTTGCAGTGTAGAGGTCTATATGGTCGGTTGGTATGGACAGTTTGAACTCTTCGGGCCTCTTTGATTCATAGGATTTTTTAAACGTGGGAATAAGATTTCTAGTGGCCTGCCCACTTGAATCCTATAAGAGTAGCAAGGAAATGCGGGGAGCTGTCGCCTTTGAGAGTTACACTGATATTAACAGTACCGCACCTTCAGTTGAAGAGAGCTGGTATCTGAAGCCTTTCTAGCCGTACCGTCAATACTACCACATATATTCTAGCAAGTTCCACTTTGTTGATTTTACTCTGATGCTTACGGTTTTCCCGTTATATCTACACTATGATCTGTGTAGCTGCTTTGTGTTGCACTAGCAGCAGTCCACTCTTGAAGCTAAACACCACAATGACTTGCAAAATTGGCACCAAGGCATTGAGTGTCATTCTGGATGCAATGAAATTCATACACTCCCCACCTGTTGATTCTTGTTCAGAATATGATCCTAATGACTATTCTAACCTCGAGGAGTCAAAGGCAGATGGCCTGTCCTGTTCACCCATCAAGGTGCCTGTTCTAATTTGGCAAGGTTTTATTGATTGCGCGTATCTTGCATATGTTGTCTTGCATATCTTCTACTTTGTTGCACCACCATCTGCTTAGTTTACTCATCATATATGTCGAGATGCCATGCCCATCCATTATCAATACATATTCCATCTGTCATCATACCATGTTTTTCCACTCAAATGTTGTTCTTGTGCATCAGACACCAAAAAGGAAGAGGGTGATTGCCGAACCTAAAGGAGCACTAGCAAAGTCCTTGAAAAACGTGGTTGTGCCAGAGAAATCAGACAGCACTCCACTTATATTGGCTGTACAACCAGTGACACAAAACGTAGGACCGACTCCAGCAGACTGTACCCATATTTCACTGGCCACACCATTAGCTGCACCACAAAGGACCTACACTCCAGCAAAAGGTATGCCGATTTCAGTTGCCATAGCACCAGCCGTACCACAGAAAAATCCCACTCCAGCAAAAAGTACAGCAAGTCCACCGGCCGAAGACCTATCCTAACTAAAGAGACGGCTAATTCCTGCAGATTGGAACCCCATTCCAGTTATTCCTAGTTTAAAAGACAATTCTTTCAATGTTGTTAGGCAAACACCATTTTCACATCTTCCTATCCCACTTACGTGTAAGTGCTATTATTCATGGTGATTATTTTCCTGTTTTCTACTGATTGAACACATTAGTGATTTACATTACATTGTTGTAAGTAGGCGAGGGTCAATCTGGATAGTCATGACGAGCAAAGCTTGCTTGCGCTTTTCAAGGAAGCATTGTAGCAGTATTGGTGTTACCTGAGGAAATCACACTTTGATGGCAAGTCTATAAACGAATTTCTGGTGAAGTCTCCTGTGCTAAATTTAGAAGACATGGAATGGAAAAACCTTGTTATGCACTGGTCTCGTTCCGAGGATGAGGTACTGTCTATGATATCGCATGACAATTTGAACTTCTACTTTTCTGCATGTGCCTTACGGATCTTTTTTGCAGGAAATCTGCTCGAAAAAGAATTCCGATTTCAAAAGAACGACAGGATATTGCAAATATGATGCCCGTTGCTTTGCTCTTGTTAGTACCTGTTGTCCTGTATCACTGTACTTGCATACATACCTGGTTCATTATGTGACAGCAGTATGCATGATAGCTTGCTTATCAATTGTTCGCTCCAAATTATCTGATCTGTATGAATGGTTACATTAGTGTAGAATATATCCAATGCCAATGAATTTTTTTAGCTCTCCATTGTTCTTGTAAGTACCTGTTGTCCTTTATCAGTGTACTTATATTGACAAGTAGTTGTTCATGTACCATCACTCTGCAACTTATTTTCCTTTTCCCTTCATTTTCTACACATAAGATCTATATTTACTCTTACCATAAGGTTGGATAACACAGATGGTACTGAAGAAGTTTAGCTCTGCATTGCTCTTGGATGTACCTTTTGCCTGTATCATTGTACTTACATTTATAGCTATTTGGTTATGTAGCATCACTCTTCATCTTACCTTAAATATTCTCGATTTTTCTTATATTGTCACATCTATATTTACTCTTAACAAAATGTAGAATAAAGGCAATGCTTATGAAGAAGGTTCTGTGGTAAACTTCTTGAATGCCCCCCCCATCCGGCCCGCGTGCCATCCACCAAATCACAGCGAGGTATTTCAGATTGGCAACATATCCCACTTTTGGTGGAACTGCACAAAATGGTGATTGGAGTTTCCAAAATCTCCGTCAAGTTCTGCTGGTAATATCGTGCAACATTTTGTTAGCCTTTGCAAGCTGAGCCGTCACTGTCACCACAATGTCACTTTATTTTAGTGGAACTGCACAAAAGGATAAGAAAATTATAGTTGCACCTTACATGAGCCGGACAGCCAACCTTAATGTTCCTCAATTTTAGTGCAACTACTAAAGAAGAACCTGCCAGCTCACGAGAGCAAGTACTTCATGCTAGCTGAATGATGCAATCTTTGCTTCATTTCAGGTGAACTGCAGAAAAAGGCGCATTAATTGAATCATGGAACTCCAGGAAGGCCTCATCCGAGTGGAGCTACAGGTTGAGTTCAAGGAGGCCACTATTAAAGTGAAATCATGCTCTTCTTGTTTGTGCTGTGCAAACAGGAATACTCAACTACAGATGTTGTGACAGTCAAGAGCATTCGCCAAGTTCTTCGATTGTATGACATGGCTAGCCAAGATGGATTTAATCTCGATATTCACTTTATCAAAAGGCTCTAATGGGTTGGTTCTGAATCTTGCAAGCTGGGAACCAATGAGATGTGTAGTGTCGGTGTCAAAACCGGCGGATCTCGGGTAGGGGGTCCCGAACTGTGCGTCAAGGTCGGATGGTAACAGGAGACAAGGGACACTTTATTTTACCCAGGTTCGGGCCCTCTCGGTGGAGGTAAAACCCTACTCCTGCTAGATTAATATTGATGATATGGGTAGTACAAGAGTGGATCTACCACGAGATCAAGGAGGCTAAACCCTAGAAGCTAGCCTATGGTATGATTGTGTATGATGATGGCTGTCCTATGGACTACAACCCTCCGGTTTATATAGACACCGGATAGGGTTAGGGTTACACAGAGTCGGTTACAATGGTAGGAGATCTCGAATATCCGCATGCCTAGCTTGCCTTCCACGCCAAGAAAAGATCCTTCCGGACACGGAACAGAGTCTTCAATCTTGTATCTTCATAGTCCTGGAGTCCGGCTGAAGGTGCAGTCCGGCTATCCGAACACCCCCTAATCCAGGACTCCATCAGTAGCCCCCGAACCAGGCTTCAATGACGATGAGTCCGGCGCGCAAATCGTCTTCGGCATTGCAAGGCGGGTTCCTCCTTCGAATCCCGTGTACCTGTACGAATAATGTCCGATTTTTGTAATGTAGCGCTCCTCGGCTTCAGTGCCCAATAATGGCCGTCTTCCACGTGCTGAACGAATGCGAAAAGCTTGGGGTGTTTTGACATCCACACCCTTAGTCATATAAACGAGCCGCCTATTTAACGGGATGGGGATTTAGATCTAAACCACATCTTCTCCTCTCCGCGAGTTATCATCAGAGCGTCTCCAGCAAAGGTCCATTCCAACATGGCCAGCCGTCGCAGCTCCTCCCCTCGCCCCTCTAGTCCTAAACCCGGGGACTGGGAGAGTTGCACCATCCCACACAGCGAGTTAGTGTCGCTGCAGGCCAAGGGATTCCTTCCCCGGGCATATATGGTCCCGGTCCAAGCCGAACTCGCCACCTATAATGGCGGAAAGCAAGCGGAGAGCTCACCTATTCCCTCTAAAGGGGAGCGGGTGTGCCTGGTCCCTTATCTAATAAGGGGACTTGGATTTCCAATTCATCCCTTTCTCCGCGGGCTTTTGGAGCTCTATGGCCTCCAGCTGCACCACCTTACGCCCGGCTCCGCGTTACACATCGCGGGCTTCGTTGCCCTTTGCGAGCTATTTTTAGGCGTCGAGGCTCATTTTGCGCTGTGGAAGAAGATATTCTGCCTGGTGCCCCGTTCCCGAGAGGGGTCCGTATATCAAGTGGGCGGAGCCGAAGTATGGCGCATCGCCGGGACCGGATACCCGTCCGGAACCCCGAAGAAGGCGTCCGAGGACTGGCCTTCAGAATGGTTCTACATAGACGACGTCCCCCTGCCGGACTCTATCCGGGCCGGTCTCCCTGAGTTCAACAATGCTCCCCTGAAGAAACGCCTGAGCTGGCGCCCTCGGAGCTCTCAGAGAGAGAATGACAGAGACGTCCTTTACTTAATGGGCCGGATTAAGCTATTGGATCATTCCGGACTAACCATGATTAAAGTCATGGCCACATGCATTATGCGGGGGGTGCAGCCGCTCCAATACAGAAGCCATCCCATGTGGGATTTCAACGGGGAAGATGACGGCACCCGTTACGGCCGTAAAGGGCCAGACTCGCCTGCCGCTCTAATGAAGATCTTATCCTCTTTGTACAAGGGAGAAGAAGAGGAATTCCTCCGCGTCGACCCGCAGGGCAGATTTTCCATGTATAATCCTCCAAATTGGGTAAGCGGACAGTCGTGCTTCCCTGTTCATTTTACATTCCCATGATTAAATAGGCAGTCTAACGACTTTAATGCAGGACCTGCATCAGGAGGTAAAAAACATATACAGCCGTCCTCCACAGCCAGAGGACGCAGAACGGTCCCTCGGTCCGGACTCCGAAGAGGATCCGGACTTAGCGGTGGAATTCATCGACGGAGTGTTTCATCAGCTAAGCAAGGACGATACCTTGGTAGCTATTATAGCTGATTACCCAGGGTTAATCCCGGCCTCCCAGGTGACAAATACCAGAGCTTTACCCCCTTAAGAGGGGTTCCATTTTCATGGGTTCGGTTGTTCTGACAACAACCGTGCTTTGTAGGGGAGATTCCCGAGGGGGGAAGCCGACCCCGCTGCAGTTAGCCGGCGGGGGGCCGCAGGGCCCCGTGGGGCAAAAAGGAACGTAGTCTAGTCTGAGGTGCCAGAGCAAAGGTATGGCATACCCTCTCTTTTTCCCTGGTGTTTTACTCCTCCAGGGTATATTAACATTCGTGCTATCTTCAGGACGAAGAGACCTCGCCGGACTATATTCGGAGAAGTTGCCAACCGCGCCTCCACCAGCCAGACACCAACGCCCGGCCCGGAGGCGGAGGCCAGCACAGGGCACGCACCGGACGCTCCTCCATCAGAGGATGCGGACAGGCTGTCTGCCACCAATTCTAAGGTGGAGAGTGCCATGAACCACAGGCGTCGCCGGACAGTTCTTCGCGACACTTGTTTCTCCCAGGAGGCATTAAATGCCTTTAATTCAGGAGACGCGTACCTCCGTGCCGCTCAAAATGGTTTAGCCAGAGCCATGGAGCAGTATGTAAAAGACATACGGGTAAGAGAATTTTGGTAAATATAGATATGCCAGTAGCCCCCGAGACTTGAAGCAGTGGAAATAACTGATTCGAGAATCATATAACATGCAGTTTCTTACCGAGAAGAACACCGCGCTGTCCCAGGAGCTGGAAAGGTGCAGGGCCCAACTAGAGGCCGCACTAACGGCAGCAGGGGGGTCTAAAGAGACCCCTGCAGGTAAACAATACACCAGAATATTTAGTATTGTCCAGATTTAAGTGCTGCTCTGACAAATGGTATTGCAGATGGCGCCGGACTCGATCCGGACAGGCAATAGCTTCTACGCCAGTTAAAGGCTGGTGAAAGTGTGCTAACAAAGGTGAGGCGGGAGAAGAATGATCTCTAGGATGCCAACACCAAGCTGGATGTTGAACTAAAAATATATATAAAAATGGACAGAGGAAGGAGACAAACCCCGAGTCCGGCGCTAGGCATAGAATCTTTGGAGACGTGTGGCGTTCCATGGGTTCGGCTCGAGTCGGTTGTCCGACGCGTCTCGCAGGCGGTACGCTCCACCAGTGAGGACTTGGTTAATTATGAAGGGACCTTCCCATTTGGGCTTGAGTTTGTCCTTTTTCTTATCCGGCAGGCGTAGAACTAGTTCGCCAACATTGTAATTTTTGGCCCGTACTTCTCTGCTTTGATATCTTCGAGCCTGCTGCTAATAAAATGCGGAACGGGCTTTAGCCACGTCGCGCTCCACCTCTAAGGCGTCCAGGTTGTCCTGCCGATCAAGCTCGGCTTCTCTTTCTTCGTACATGCGCACTCGAGGTGAGTCATGAATTATGTCGTAGGGCAGAACTGCCTCTGCGCCGTGCACCATAAAGAATGGTGTGAATCCGGTGGTATGATTCGGCGTGGTTCGCAGCCCCCAGAGTACGGAGTCGAGCTCCTCCACCCAGTGCGTATTAGATTCCTTGAGGGAGCGTACTAGTCTGGGTTTAATGCCACTCATGATGAGACCATTTGCACGTTCGACCTGACCGTTAGTTTGTGGGTGATAGACAGAAGCATAGTCGAGCTTAATGCCCATGTTTTTGCACCACAGCTTTACTTCATCGGAGGTGAAGTTTGTGTCGTTATCGGTGATGATGCTGTGAGGGACACCATAACGGTGTATGACCCCGAATATGAAGTCTATCACAGGTCCGGATTTGGCCGTCTTAACAGGCTTGGCTTCTATCCATTTGGTGAATTTATCCATCATGACCAATAAGTATTTTTTCTTGTGGGTTCCACCTTTAAGGGGTCCCACCATGTCAAGCCCCCAGACCGCAAAAGGCCAAGTGATGGGGATAGTTCGCAGGGCGTTAGGCAGCATATGGCTTTGGTTTGCAAAGAGCTGGCAACTGACGCATCGTTCAACTAAGTCATGAGCGTCTGCTCGGGCTGTCGGCCAATAAAAGCCCGTACGGAAAGCCTTGCTTACGACGGACCGAGCTGCGGCGTGCTGGCCACCGAGTACGGCATGAATTTCATCCAACAGACTCCGCCCTTCCTCTTCGGAGATACATCTTTGAAGGACTCCTGTAGTGCTTTTCTTATATAGCTCTCCCTCGTGGACTTTATAGGATTTAGATCGCCGCACTATGCAGCGTGCCTTGTTTTGGTCCTCTGGGAGTTCCTGCCTAGTAAGGTAGGCTAGGAATGGTTCTGTCCACGGGGTGATGACCGCCATTATTACGTGGGCTGAAGGTGTGATTTCGGTGGCAGGGCCTCCGATTATGTTGGATTGTTCGGCGTCGGGTTGTGCGGTTGCGTCCGGACTGTTATCCGAGGGTTCCCCCTCCCATGCTACAGATGGCTTGAATAATCTTTCTAAGAAGATGTTCGGGGGGGACTGCATCTCGTTTTGCTCCGATGCGCGCCAGGACGTCCGCTGCCTGATTATTTTCTCGGGCTATATGGTGAAACTCCAGTCCCTCGAACCGAACTGACATTTTTAGGACGGCATTGCGATAAGCTGCCATTTTTGGGTCTTTGGCGTCGAAGTCGCCATTTATTTGGGATATCGCGAGGTTTGAGTCCCTGCGTACTTCCAGGTGTTGAATGCCCATGGATACTGCCATCCAGAGACCATGTAGAAGGGCATCGTATTCAGCTGCATTGTTGGAGTCTGTGTACATAATTTGGAGTACATATTGGACTGTGTCTCCTGTAGGGGACGTCAAAAAGACGCCAACCCCCAGTCCGGCCAACATTTTGGAGCCGTCAAAATGCATGATCCAGTTTGAATATGTGTCGTACTCTTTAGGGAGTTCGGCCTCTGTCCATTCGGCGACGAAGTCGGCTAGGACTTGCGATTTAATGGCTCGCCGTGGTTTGTAGGTTATGTCGAATGGGAGGAGCTCTATGGCCCATTTTGCTATCCGGCCCATTGCATCGCGGTTGTTGATAATATCGTTGAGTGGTACTTCCGAGGCTACTGTTATAGAACACTCTTGAAAGTAGTGTCGTAGCTTCCGGGATGCCATAAACACCGCGTACGCGATCTTTTAGTAATGCGGGTACCGTGATTTGCATGGTGTGAGGACAGTGGACACATAGTAAACCGGCCTTTGAAGGGGGAGTTTGTTTCCGTCCGTTGCCCGCTCGACAACGAGTACTGCGCTAACAACTTGATGGGTTGCGGCAATGTACAATAGCATGGGTTCGCGAGTGTTCGGCGCGGCCAGGACTGGGTTTGTTGCCAAGATGGCCTTTATTTCCTCGAGTCCGGCCGTGGCAGCGTCTGTCCACTCGAAGTGTTTGGTGCGCCTAAGGAGGCGGTAAAGGGGCAATGCCTTTTCTCCCAGGCGGTAGATAAAGTGGCTTAAAGCCGCCACGCATCCAGTGAGTTTTTGTATTTGTTTGAGGTCTTTTGGGACATCCAATTGTGACAAAGCTCGGATTTTAGCTGGATTTGGTTCAATTCCTCTACCGGATACAATGAAGCCCAGGAGCTTTCCGGCTGGAACGCCAAAAACGCATTTTTCCGGATTGAGCTTAATGTCGTATTTTCGGAGGTTGTCGAATGTAAGCCTCAAGTCGTCTACTAGAGATTCGACATGTCTTGATTTAACGACCACATCATCTACATACGCCTCCACTGTTTTGCCGATCTGGTTTGCCAGGCATGTTTGAATCATGCGCTGATATGTTGTGCCGGCGTTTTTTAGCCCAAAGGGCATTGTGTTGAAGCAGAATGGGCCGTATGGTGTGATGAATGCTGTTGCGGCTTGGTCTGATTCTGCCATCTTGATTTGATGGTAACCGGAGTATGCGTCGAGGAAGCACAGCGAATCGTATCCTGAAGTGGCATCGATGATTTGATCTATTCGAGGGAGGGGGAAGGGATCCTTTGGGCAAGCCTTATTAAGGTCTTTGAAATCGACACACAGGCGCCAGGATTTGTCCTTCTTTGGTACCATCACCAGGTTTGCTAGCCAGTCCGGGTGTTTTATGTCTCTAATGAATCCGGCCTCCAATAACTTGGCTAGCTCCTCTCCCATAGCCTGTCTCTTTGGTTTGGAGAAACGCTGAAGAGCATGTTTGACAGGTTTGAATCCTTTCTCGATATTTAGGCTGTGTTCGGCCAAACTGCATGGGATTCCTGGCATGTCTGAGGGGTGCTAGGCGAAAATGTCCCAGTTCTCTCGTAGGAACTCTCGCAGTGCGGCGTCTACATCAGGGTTCAGTCGTGCCCCGATGGAGGTTGTTTTATTGGGGTCCGTTGGGTGGACCTCGAATTTGACTATTTCGTCCGCTGGTTTGAAGGATGTGGATTTGGATCTCTTATCGAGTATCACATCATCCCTATTGACCATGGATCGCAGCGCAGTCAGTTCTTCGGCCGCTAAGGTTTCAGATAGTGCCTCGAGGGCCAATGCGGCTGTCTTGTTCTCGGCGCAGAGTGCTATGTCCGGATCACTAGCTAGGGTGATAATTCCGTTTGGCCCAGGCATCTTAAGCTTCATGTACCCGTAATGGGGTATAGCTTGAAAAATTGTGAAAGCCTCCCGTCCTAGTATAGCGTGATATCCGCTTTAGAACGGGGCCACCTGGAACGTGATCTGTTCGGACCTGTAATTATCCGGCGTGCCGAATACCACATCTAGTGTGATCTTTTCGGTGCAGCGCGCTTCCTGACTGGGGATTATTCCTCTAAAGGTTGTGCTGCTTCGCTCAATGCGGTTCCAGTCTATTTCCATCTTTTGAAGGGTTTCCTCGTAAATGAGGTTCAATCCACTGCCTTCGTCCATGAGTACCTTTGCGAGGCGACAACCGTCCACTATGGGATTGAGGACCAATGCGGCTGGTTCTCTGGCTGCTCGAATTTTTGGTTCGTCACTCGCGTTGATGGTGATAGCAGTATTACTCCATGGGTTTATTGTCGCTACTTGATAGACTTCAGTGAGGCTGCGGAGTGTTCTTTTTCGCATGTTATTTGATGCGAAAGTCTCAAAGACTGTGAGAACTGAACTGAAATTCTCGGGCTGGTTTCCTTCGACCTCTGGAATTAGGAGGTCCTCGCCAATTTTGGCCACCTGCCGGAGTATCCAACATGCCCTGAGGCTGTGAGTTGGGGTGGCGTCCTCTGCACTGTGAATGTTGTAGGGTCCATCTAGTCACTTTTCTAGTACGGTTCCATGCCCTCTAAAGGGTTTTGATTTTTTGGTATTTATTCCGGGCGCCTTACTGTGGTGCGCCCTCTTAATTCGGACGGGATTGCTATTCAAGGCCGGATTATCCCGAAACTTTATTTCGGTTTTCCAGGCACTTTCCATCGCACAGTATTTTTGTACTATGGACGCCAAGTCAGCAAAGCGCGTAATATTACGACGACTTACGGCGTTGAGTATTCCCTTGTCCGTGTAGTTACTGCAAATGATTGAAATTGCGTCTCCCTCATGGCAGTCCTTTATCCTGTTCATAACCAGGAGGAATATGGCCCATTAATGATGTACTGTTTCTTCGGGCATTTGCCTGATTTGGGAAAGATCGCTTAAGATCGGGCAGGCGGGTGTCGTTGAATCTGAGACCTCACCCAGTTTGTTGTTCGGAGGCCGAAGAACTTCCAGATTCTGAGATCCGGAGTCTTGGATGTTATCCGATTTGCCTGATTTTAAGCTCAGGTCTTGGATTGTATCCTCCCCTCCACGGATATCCGGCATGGAGGGTTTGGGGATTCGGACGTAGCTAGTCCTTAAGATAGATGAAGGGTCGCCGCATTGTGTTTCCACCACAGCAACGTGGTGGGTGACTTGGGGAGAGTTAATTTCTCTTAGATCGGGTTTAAGCCCAACCTGGTCGTAATTTGTAGCGACGCCCAGTGCGCCGATACGATCCAGGAGCTCGTTTACATAAGAGAGCTCCATTGAATCCAATTTCTCGGCGAGTTCTGAGCCAACGTGGAGGTTGCTTTCGATGACCCGGGAGGTCACCGTCGGCGCAACAGCCGAACAGGCGGTTGCGAGAAAACCACCTAGCCGGAGAGTTTGGCCAACAGCCAAGGCTCCTTTTGTAATGGCGCCGTCTTTAAAGATGGGAAGAGGCATCCTTCCTGATCGCGGCGGCACAGAGGAACTCTCAATGAAAGCACCAATGTCGGTGTCAAAACCGGCGGATCTCGGGTAGGGGGTCCCGAACTGTGCGTCAAGGTCGAATGGTAAGAGGAGACAAGGGAACTTTATTTTACCCAGGTTCGGGCCCACTCGGTGGAGGTAAAACCCTACTCCTGCTAGATTAATATTGATGATATGGGTAGTACAAGAGTGGATCTACCACGAGATCAAGGAGGCTAAACCCTAGAAGCTAGCCTATGGTATGCTTGTGTATGATGATGGTTGTCCTACGGACTACAACCCTCCGGTTTATATAGACACCGGATAGGGTTAGGGTTACACAGAGACAGAGTCGATTACAATGGTAGGAGATCTCGAATATCCGCACGCCTAGCTTGCCTTCCACGCCAAGAAAAGATCCTTCCGGAAACGGGACGAAGTCTTCAATCTTGTATCTTCATAGTCCTGGAGTCCGGCTGAAGGTATAGTCCGGCTATCCGAACACCCCCTAATCCAGGACTCCCTCATGCAGGCATCTTTGTTGTACTTATTATTTGAATCTTATTTGTTGGTTCTGAATCTTGCAAGATGGGAATCAATGAGATGTGTAGGCATCTTTGTTGTACTTATTATTTGGATCTTATTTGTTGGTTCTGAATCTTGCAAGCTCGGAATCAATGAGATGTGTAGGCATCTTTGTTGTTGTTATTATTTGGATATTATTTGTAGGTTCTAAATCTTGCAAGCTCGGAAACACGGCATGATGCTGCAGAGGACAGCAACCATAACAAACAGTTCAAACTTTGTAGTATTATCTTTGTGAAAGTGCGACAAATGTGCTGATCGTGTGCGTCCTGAGAATAATAATTCTAATTGTTGTGCATGTTGATCCTGTGGCACTGATAGAACGAGCCAATGCATTGCTTGTTTTAAGTATAAATTTCTATTAAAGCTAATTAAATTTAAGTAAAGTCACCACTAACTCCTGTTATTACAGTACCAATACATACCCGCTCGTGAACCGACGTGTGGCCAGAGTAGGTTTACTAATGGAGGCGTTTGAATGTGCCGAGGGTGCATATTCAGTCGGGCGTGCAGTGGATGAGGGAGCGGTACTAACTATTGTCGCATGTACACACTCAGTTTACTGTTGAATCCAGTTCCCCAAGAGCTTAAAAACGAACTGCTGCCGCCGCCTACACACTTGTTCACTTGAAGAGACTCCAATGGCGATCCGAGGGGTGGATATGGACTTCAGCATGGAGTTCCCCATTGAGTTCACCGTTTAGTCCTATGGCTGCACCAAGTTGAATGTGATGTACACCAACGATCCGGAATCGGTGAAGCTCTACCTTACCGAGTTCAAGCAGTAACTACAAGACAAGAAAGCACAAGGTTGCAGGACTAGACCTTGTGCCCATCCATTCTTCTCCTGACGGGGACCAACGGATCGCCGTTGCGCAGGTATGTGTGCGGGACGAGGTTCTCATCTACCACTTCTGTAGGGCCATCAGAGGTTCTGGAGCATTCGCCCGTTTCATCGGCAGCGCCGACTGCACCTTCGCTACGGTGGAGAGAAGGAAGAACGCGACGATTCGGCCATTCTGTGCAACAAGCATGTCGACATCCAGAAGCAATACAAGATCATCAGCAACGGACAGGAGAAGGACTCCGTGGTTGACCTCGTCGAGACCATCATTGACCCCTGATACGCCAACATGAAAGAAGACAATGATACCAAGGACCTGAACACGTGGGAGGTACCTTTGAATCTAGCCTACATAACCTACGCGACCAAGGACGCATACGCATGCTACGACATGTACAGGCAGATCTTGGACATGAGGGCGTGTTTTCTTCCCGTAACCGACGAGTACACGGACAGCCGCAACATCATGATCAAGCATGCCAGGAAGGTCTAGATGTTGTACTTTATCTGTTTATAAGCACCTTTATCATCTGAGTGTTTCATGCATTAGCCTATGTGTCGTAATTATCTGTTTTGTCTGAAATATTTCTTTTAAGAACCCATTAATATGTTTGCTTTTTTAGTGGCTATTTGCTTATGTATGTAACTAGTTCACTTGTCCGTTAGAAAAACAAGTTCACTTGGCTGCCGTGCTTTGAATCTCCTTCCTCCCAACATATTCCCCTCCTCAGGTGGACCCAGCAGGTCTCGTACACAAACATATGGGACCAACCACTTATCCATTTGTATTTCTTTATTTTCTTCAATCTTTCATCCTCTTCCTACACAGCGGCTGGCCATCATAGCCTATGGCGTTAGCCAGAGCATCCCTCTACTACGACACATTGTCCGACGGCGGCAGCTCCATCGGCCCACCCTGCACCCGAACAAGTCAACCCTCGTACTCCCCTCCACCTGCGTCTTCCCCCGCTCCGGTTCATTCGGTCCGAGGTATTGACATTGTCCTCCACCTTGGTGCTCTAGCCGCGGCGCCGCCATCTGTCGTTCCCAACATGGTCAGCAAACCAAGAGGAATCGGGAGACAACTGTTCGTCGAGAGGCTGACAGTCCCGGGCCCACCAGGTCCATGGCCTAGGTTTTGTTGTTTAACATGGGCAGCCCACGACATGTTTCAACATTTTGTGGATCCAGTAGGTATCAGGCGGACTCTGGGCCTCCCAACCAAGCTTGTCTATAACATCAGCAGCG
Source organism: Aegilops umbellulata (assembly GCA_032464435.1). Lineage (NCBI taxonomy): Eukaryota > Viridiplantae > Streptophyta > Magnoliopsida > Poales > Poaceae > Aegilops > Aegilops umbellulata. The sequence continues at coordinate 473,311,448 of CP136055.1, read as the reverse complement.
CAAGTTATGTTTTTTTTTCAAGACGACGCACAACTCAGTTCTATTTTTCTATAAGAATGCAAAACCGAACATGTTTTCTATAAGAATGCAAAACTGAACCTATATTTATATCTTATTTTGTTCCACACACACACACACACACACACACACACACACACACACACACACACACACATATATATATATATATATATATATATATTAGAAACAACATAATTTTCCGTTAAACCTGTCGTTCGTCCAACCATTTTATAGACCTTCCTACTTCCTTTATTTTTCGATTTCATTAATCCTATATCTGAATTTTCTCCCACTTTCTTTTTCGATGTAAACTGAGTTTTCTCCCAGTACTTTTCCGTAGAACCAACTCAACTGTCCCACGTCTAGCCTAAAAAATAATAATACCCCACATACTATTAACTCGTCAAATTAAAATGATATTTTATTTCGTAAGTTGAAAGTTCTTACAAAATAATAATAATTGTTTATATATAACTTGGCAAGTTAACTCCTAGTGATTGTGTACATAAGCTTCCAAAGATTTTACTGACCAATGCGGTAATAGACGTGCAATCATGTGTTTATGTTTTTATAACATTTCTCTGTCTAGCCCAACATGATATTTTCACCCAGCCCAGCAAGTCCGCGGATTTCGAGAAAAATACGAATGGGCTTTAAATTCTACAGTATTTATAAACGGGCTGCATAGATGCTACATCATTGTTTCACCTAGCCCACCAAATGGACTAAAAAACAAATGGACTGGCTGACATGTGGGCCAGTAGGTCGAAGCTTAAGAAGGCGTTGGATTTACATCCAACGGCCGGCATTCTTCTTCAATCTCTCGTCTTCTTCCGCCAGCGCTGCCGAGACCGCCTGCTCCAGCCTCCGGCGTCCAGTGGCGTTGTTTTGCACTCCACAGCGAAACGCTACCCCGCCGACGGCCAGGCCATCCCTCCACTCGGCACCTACTGTTATACTCTGCCAAGTGTAGGCCCACCTTGCACCCGAACCAGTCAAGTTTCCCACTCCTCTCAGTTTGCGACTCCACTGCTGTGTCTTCCCCATCTCCGGGTCATTCCAGTCTAGGGCCTCGTCGTCATCCATCGCCTCGGTGCGCTCGGTGCGGCGTGGTCAACATACGAGAGTCATCGGAAGAAGACTGTATGTGGAGAGCCTGACGGCTGGGACCCACGAGGTCCATGGTCGCACGCAAGGAAAGTTCCTCCTTATTACGCACTGTACGTGGACTGTATGTGGGAAGGGCTTCTGTATTCGCAAAAAAATGTCCCCCCCCCCCGCTAATAGGTCGGACCCACTAGCTATATCTTCGCACGCAAGGAAGTGCCTCCTTATTATGCACAAAAAAATGAATACCCCCTACTAGCTGGGACCCACCATAGTGGGTGGCTGACTTGTGGGCCTACTAAGTTGACGGGAACGGAGGGATTTGTCAACTTAGTCAATATGAACGATTCAAGCTCCAGTGACCGTATGATGTCCATCCAACGACCATAGTGCTTCTTCAACCTCGGGTCTTCTTGCTCCAGCCGCCCAAAGCAGCGCCGGTCGTGCCGCCTACTCCTGCCTCTCGTGGCCGGCTGTGCTGCCGCGGAGGCCTCATCGCCCTCATACTACTCCTACCGCTGGCCAGGCCATCCTTCCACTCACCCACACCCCCTGTTATTTTGCGGCGACGGCAGCCTCAAACAGCAGCCGAACCAGTGAACCCTCGTACTCCTCTCCATGTGGGCATCCACTGCCGCGCGCGTCTTCCCCGGCTCCATGTCGTCCCCTTCCTAGTCCTCGCCGTCATCCACCGCCTTGGTGCTCTCGGCGTGGCGTGGTCAATGTGGTCAAGGACCGACTTCCATCGGAAGAGTACTGTACGTGGAGAGGCTTTCCTAAAAAAAGTTGACGCACAAGCAGTGACTGTTGGATGTCCATCCAATGGCCATCATGCTTCTTCAATATCTGCTCTTCCTGCTCCATCCTCTCATACAAGGGCCGGTGGGACTGCCTGCTCCCTCCTCCCCGCGGCCGGCTGTGCTGCCGCGCAGGCCTCACCGCCCATCGTACTCCCATTGCTAGCCTAGCCATCCCTCTACTCACCCACACCTATTGTTATTCTCCGGCGACGGCAGACGAACCAGTAAACCCTCATACAGTCATACTCCCCTCCGCGTGGGAAACAACTTCCGAGTCTTCCCTGGCTCCGTGTCGTTCCCTTCCTAGGCCTCACCGTCATCCACCGCCCTGGTGCTCTCGACGCGGCCTGGTCAACATGGTCAACGACCAACATGCATCTGAAGTGGATTGTACGTGGAGAGGCTGACAGCTGGGTCCATGGCCGCACGCAAGGAAATGCCTCCTTATTACGCGCAAAATAATGATTCCTCCACCTGACATATGGGACCCACCGAAAGGGCCTCTGTATTTTGTGAAAAAAACATTACCGTCGCTGACAGCTCGGACCCACCAGCTATATCATTGCACGCAAGGAAGTGCTTCCTTATTACGCCCAAAAAAATGAATACTCCCCCTGAGGGAGTCCTGGATTAGGGGGTGTTCGGATAGCCGGACTATACCTTCAGCCGGACTCCAGGACTATGAAGATACAAGATTGAAGACTTCGTCCCGTGTCCGGAAGGATCTTTTCTTGGCGTGGAAGGCAAGCTAGGCGTGCGGATATTCGAGATCTCCTACCATTGTAGCCGACTCTGTGTAACCCTAACCCTATCCGGTGTCTATATAAACTGGAGGGTTGTAGTCCGTAGGACAACCATCATCATACACAATCATACCATAGGCTAGCTTCTAGGGTTTAGCCTCCTTGATCTCGTGGTAGATCCACTCTTGTACTACCCATATGATCAATATTAATCTAGCAGGAGTAGGGTTTTACCTCCACCGAGAGGGCCCGAACCTGGGTAAAATAAAGTGTCCCTTGTCTCCTGTTACCATCCGACCTTGACGCACAGTTCGGGACCCCCTACTCGAGATCCGCTGGTTTTGACACCGACATTGGTGCCTTCATTGAGAGTTCCTATGTGTCGTCGCTTTTAGGCCCGATGGCTCCTTTGATCATCAACAACGATGAGGTCCAGGGTGAGACTTTCCTCCCCGGACAAATCTTCGTCTTCGGCGGCTTCGCTCTGCGGGCCAATTCGCTTGGTCATTTGGAGCAGATCAAAAGCTACGCCCCTGGCCATCAAGTCAGGTTTGGAAGCTTAAACTACACAGCCGATATCCGCGGAGACTTGATCTTCGACGGGTTCGAGCCATAGCCAAGCGCGCCGCACTATTTCGAGGGGCATGATATAGCTCTGCCTCCGAATAGTACCCTGGAGGCCGCACACGCTCCGGCCCCGATCCTTGACTCGGAGCCCGCTGCGTTCTCCGAGGATGAACGGTTGGACGTCACCTCGGGGGCTGGGATCTCAAAGGCGAACGAGCCGAACGCCAGCCCCGTGCTCCGCACAGCCCAGAACTCCAAGGAGCCGGACTCTTCTTCGAACTCCGAGCCTTCTGTGACCCCTCCGATCGAATCTGATTGGGCGCCTGTAATGGAGTTCACCGCCGCGGACATCTTTCAGTGCTCACCTTTCGGTGATATCCTGAATTCTCTCAAGTCTCTCTCTTTATCAGGAGAGCCCAGGCCAGACTATGGTCTGCGAGGTTGGGATTCGGACGACGAAGAAATTCAAAGCCCACCCACCACCCATTTAATAGCCACTGTCGATGATTTAACCGACATACTTGACTTCGGATCCGAAGACTTCGACGGTATGGACGACGAAGACGGAGACGAACTAGGACCAGCACCTATAGGGCACTGGACCTCCACCCCACCTAACAACGTATTCATGGTGGATACCCCTACAGGAAACGACAACGAGGAAAAAGGGGGCGGAAAAAGGGGTAAACCCTCCGAAAAGCAGTCAAAGCGGTGACGTAGACGCCAAGACAAGCCCCGCCTCGATCAAGACCCAGCCGTAGAGCAGGATGAGCCGGTAGACGACGAGCATGCCTCAGAGCAGCCGTCCGAAGAGGGAAACACGGATGGAGAGGACAGACAGCCCTCCCCCGGCCATAACAGAACTCCGGATGATCTCACGCCGGATAAAACCATGTAGCAGAAGAATCTCCATGAAAGGCTCGTTGCCACAGCACGCAGCCTGAAAAAGCAGAAGCGGAAGCTAAAGACGGCAGAAGTTGCACTCAGAACAAGATGGAACGAGGTAATCAAGACCGCAGATAAATACAGCGGCAGTCGACGCACTAAAAGTTATCCGAAGAGAAAACTACTGCCCGAATTAAACCAGGAGGCCCTAGAGCCCCCACATTTAAAAAATAAAAAAGCCACACGGTCGGATAGACGACCCCACGACCACCATAAAACGGCAAGCAGCGCCGCACTCAAGGCGGCATGCGACCCAATTAAAGACTCGCATCATGGCCCAGCCAGGTCCATTTACGGGCCAAGGAAGCAAGCTCTCACAAGCAATGCAAAAATCCATCATCAGAATCCGGCACACGCAAATACAGGGGCGCCGCACACCCCCTATGTTTCACCGATGAGGTCTTGGAATATGAATTTCTAGAGGGATTCAAACCCGTTAACATAGAGGCGTACGATGGAACAACAGACCCTGGAGTCCGGATCGAGGATTACATCCTCCACATACACATGGCTAGAGGAGACGATCTCCACGCCATAAAATATTTACCTCTTAAGCATAAAGGGCCAGCCCGACACTGGCTTAAAAGCCTTCCCGAAAACACAATTGGAAGTTGGGAAGAGCTCGAGGATGCTTTCCGAGCAAACTTTCAAGGGACCTATGTCCGCCCCCCGGACGCAGACGATCTCAGTCATATAACTCAGCAGCCCGGAGAATCAGCTCGATAGTTCTGGAACAGATTCCTCACTAAAGAGAATTAGATAATGGATTGTCCGGACGCCGAAGCCCTAGCAGCTTTCAAGCATAATGTCCGAGACGAATGGCTCGCCAGACACCTCGGCCAGGAAAAGCCAAGAACAATGGCCGCACTCACAAGCCTCATGACCCGCTTTTGCGCAGGAGAGGACAGCTGGCTGGCATGATGCAGCCCCAGCGACCCAAGTACATCAGAAATCAGGGATGGAAACGGAAAACCACGGCAAAATAAGGACCGTTGCAGAATCAAAGGAAAAAAATCCGAAAAGCACGGCAGTCAATGCCGGATTCAAAAGCTCACGGCAAAATCAGACAAAACCACCCCTTTAGGATAATAGGGATGATCCATCCAGCTTGAATAGAATCCTGGACAGAATATGTCAGATACACAGTACTCCTGTGAGGCCTGCCAATCACACCCACAGAGATTGTTGGGTTTTTAAACAATCCAGACAGCTTAACGCCGCACACAAGGGGCTCGATACACCAAGTGAAGAAGAGGACGAACCCCAAAGGCAGAATACCAGGAAACAAAAGAACTTCCCACAAGAAGTCAAAACAGTGAACTTACTTCACGTAACAAAACGTGTGGCACCCATAAAGGTACGCACAATCAAGCTTTGCCCTCAGGAGTCCCGCCACTGGTCACTAAAGCCAATCATTTTTTATCAGCTAGATTATTCTAGAAATATCAAAAACGCAGGCCGGACTGCACTGATACTAGATCCAATAATCGATGGATTCGAGTTTACCAATGTCCTTATGGACGGCGGCAGTGGACTAAACCTGATATATCAGGATACAATCCACCGCATGGGCATAAAGCCAGCAAGAATCCGCCACAGCAAAACCTCCTTTCAAGGGGTAGCACCAGGCCCGGACACCCATTGTATCGGTTTTCTCCGGCTTGTAGTCATATTTGGCTCTCCCAATAACTTTCGTCGCGAAAAGCTGACCTTCCATGTAGTCCCGTTTTCAAGTCGCTATCAAGCACTAATGGGACGGGGAGCTTTCGCTCACTTTAAGGCAATACAGCATTACGCATCTCTCACGCTTAAGATGCCCGGTCCTCGAGGCATCATCTCTTTAAAAGGAGCGCACTAAAATACGCCTCCTCCAAACGGAAGATTGTGCGGCCGCTTAAACAGCCGCACAATAAAGCGGCCTCGCCAGCCAAAGGACTTTTTTATAAGTCATCAAAGACCACGGACCCGGACTCAACGAGTTCGGCACAAGTCCATCATTAACGCAGGCTTAGTACGCCATATACCCCCATACCAGGGGCTGTACGCAGAGACAATAAAATTCAACCTTATATATTCTTTACTTTATATTTTGTTCCGCACGACCCATTTTTCAAATTAGTTCTTCTCTTTTACAGATGAACGTCGTGCGGCGCCCGTCCAGGACACGACACCGCAGAGACACAGGCGCAGACGTGCAGTAGGGACCCGTCCTAAAGGATTCTTTTTCGATTAAGACCCTGCGTAAACCTTTTTGACTGTCTCTTGCTGCTATACATCCCCTGGTTTTTTCTTTTCCGATATAACCAAGGAGGAGGCTGGCGGTTTGGCATGTGGCCACGCCAGAATTCTTGCTCGTACCTAGACACTAAGGGCTTTTTTCTTTTGTTTAAGGGTGTTGTTTCACACGCACTCACAAAGACCGAACACCTTAGGGAGTGTTCGGCGTCGCGAGTTTTGGCACTATATGCATCAGCTCCGAATCATGATTTTGGTCATATGATGGGTTGCCCGGCTCCTGAGTTCGGCTACCTTACGTTCCGCTCTATCGGCTAAGGTAGCACCAGGAGAAATAGTGCGATTGTGCCCCTGTTCGGCCGGGTGAGCACCTCAGTAGAGAAAGCCGAAAACCGACTATCATGATGTAGCGCGAGTGTCGTGGGTTTGTCACGGCAGATGTCCTAGCGAAAGGACTTAGTCGTGGAGCCATCGCAACGGGTTAACTCGAAGGGGTTAAAGCGGACAAGGGACTCAGGGAGTTTATACTAGTTCGGCCCCTTCGATGAAGGTAAAAGCCTACGTCTAGTTTGTGATGGAATTGATGGGGTTTCGACGACTAGGGAGCAAACAAGCTTCGCCTAGTCCTCGAGTTATGGTTGTCTGTCCTTGAACCGCTATCGGGTTGTCCCCTTATATACACGGGTGACACCCGTCGGTTCATAGAGTCCCAATCTCCGGTTTATACTTGTATCCGGGTTGGTCTCTCCCTATTCCTAACTTATAATACAAGTTTATATACACGCTGGTTTACGGCTACAGATACTGAACCGACTATGGCCTTGGGCCTTTGTCTAGCCTCTGGGATTTAACACCTTTGGACTACTGATGAATTACGCCCAGTAGTAATGTCCCCAACATTAGGCCCCAGATTGATTTGAACGGGTTCATGTCAATCCTTAACCAAAATCTTTGTCTTCATCATCTTCCTGTATTTGTTGAACCGTCGGGTCGTCATCTTCTTTGGTTGCTGTAAACCGGCATGACGTCATCATGAAGCTAGCTTTTATGATGCCTTCTTTGTTTAACAGATCCGCAATAATCGAGGCGACAGCTCCGCTTCCGAAATTTGTGGCTCCTGGATTCGCGCGCCTGACACATGTCCTTTGCCTCATAAATAGGGCTGAGGGGTCATTTCCTTTTCTCCCCTTCATCCCCTTTCTCTTCCTCTTCTTTGCGTCGCCAGCCTCGGAGCTCCGCCGTCGCTGCTGACCTCTGCATCATCTTGGGCCGCTGCATCAACCTGACCGTACCAGAAAACCACGGTGTCCTTCCGTGTGTCCCCAAGCTCCGGTAAGACCTCTACTTTTATCAACCTAGATCTGTACTAGGGTTTCATGTTCTTGCAGTGTTCTTGCTCGCAGTTCATACTCCTGCTCATACCTCTGGATAGATCCAAGAAAACCCTACTGTGATTACCAATAGGCCTTTAGCATTCGTCTTGTAGATTCATACTTAAGTTCATAGATCCCAATAACCTTTCTGCTCTTTGAATCAATATTGTTCCGCTTTAAGCTTTTAAATATTTTCCTTTTTCTGAACTGGCTTTAGATCCATTGCTGTAGAGAAATCATGTGAAATCTGTTTATGTATTTATACACCCTCAATTGCTTTCAATGTTCAGATCCGGCGGTTTAACTTTGGCGTAGAAAATGTAATGAACCAGTATATATCATTAGTCCCCTTGTTGAACCGCCAGACGTTGCCACCTTGCATTACTCCGGTTTAGATAGGACTGCCTTCGGTTTAAATAGGTATGCATCCGGTTTAACAAACATATACTTGAACCGGAACCACTTGTCTTGTAGATTTCCTCATGGCCAAACAAATATATGAGTGCAACTGGGTTCCTTCTCGTGTTACGGAAACACAGCTGAATAACTTAGTTGTAACCGGCGGTTTAAGCAGTAAAAACACCATCCACTCGAGAGTCCCAGGCATAGAATGTCCTCCCACCCCTAAAGAGGGAGAGGTTGTTGTTTTTGCGGATCACCTGGCCTGGGGCTTTAGTCCGCCCGGTTCAAAGTTTTATCGGGATGTCTTAGCCAATTTTCATCTGCGCCCACAGGATATCGGTCCCAACTCTGTTACCAATATATGCCACTTCCAAGTGCTTTGCGAAGTGTACTTCCAAGAGGAACCCACAGTTGAGTTGTTCCGAGACTTCTTTCACTTGAACCGTCGCACAGAGTTTACTGATGGCCCCAATATGGAACTGGGTGGCATGGCGATTCAAAAAAGGAAAGAAGTCACTTATCCTCATGCGAAACTGCACAGTCATCCCCAGGAGTAAAATAATTCTTGGTTCTATTGCAAAGACACCTCCCCTGCTGAAGAGAATCCATTGCCTGGTCTGCGTCCGGAACGACTTAGCAACACTCACCCCTTTCCTCATAGGTTGACTGGCAAAGAGAGGAGTAAGTATGCTACCCAATTTTCCAAGCTCAGAGCTTTCATGGCCAATGGTTTAACTGGAGTTGATCTTGCCCGTTGCTGGATATCCTGGAGTATACTGCCCCTCAGCCAACGCTCCGGTTTGATGTGTGAATATACGGGCAGTGTTGACGATCCGCTGCGGCATGTAAACATCCAGCTTACTGATGAAGAAGTCACAGAAGCTGTGAAGAAAATTTTGAACGAACCGGAGAACGTCTGCGCTCGTACCGGCCTGCTTCGTTTTTGTGCCACCAACAAACCGCCAGCCGTAAGTCTGCATTTTTCCTTTGTACTAGCTTTGATACTATTGTACTTGTTTATCACTGACGCCGATATCTCTTTGATGCAGGGTAATGATCCGTTTTGGAGCAAGAAAATCCCGCAAGAGAAAGCCAATAAACCGGACAGACCAACCCGGCCTAAGACAAAGGTCGTTAAGAAGTCTGCTCATAAAAGGAGAACCACCGCCTCCTCTGATCCGCCCGCTGATGACGATGTGGGTAATCCGGACCTTGAGGCGGAACTTGATTCCCTCGGTTTACTTTTTATACACCTTATTGATGATGATATTTGTCAGGATGATGCCGAAGCTAGGCATGCTGACGATATAGAGGTAATTGTTCTTTCGTCTGATTCAAGCCTTCCGCCTTCACATATAATCCGTCAGGCAAACCGCAAAGTTAAATTTTCTCATCCTCTTGCTTATTTGGATCCCAACTTTCTTATGAAGACCCAACTGCATGAGGTGCGCCGCACAACTCGACACAGCGGTCAGGTAGTTACCTCCGCCGGTTTACCGAACAATCCGGTTCAGAGACGTCATTCAAAGGTCTCTAATTTGCTTGTCAGTATTCGTCCTAAAGCGGGCTGTTTTCGTCAACCGCTTAACCCATCTGACTCCGATTATCAGGTTACTTCTCACTCATCCTCTGGCGAGTCAACTGGCACCCAGATGCCTCCACTAAAAACCGTGCTTGGGTAAAACTTTTACTTATCATACGGTTCCTGGTGTTTTATCTTGCAACATAAACCGTTTTTAACTCTGCATATCTTTTCAGGGCTAAACCGAGGCCGAGCAAAAAAGCCCGCCTAGATAAACCGTCTAGAGAGGAAACTGCTCCTGAACCGAGTGCCACCCCAAATGTTGAAGCGGTCATCCAGGAGGATGTGGCCAGTGACCCGCTGATGCAAGATGAAGTTATTCCTGCTGAAGAAGGTTTTGTTAACACCTCCGGTCCCGCTGACCAGCCTGCCAGCCCCATCCGGATTGAGAGATCCACCAGTCCCTCCAAACCTGCCGATAAACCGACTGCACCAGTACAAACCGGCGAGTCTAAGGATGATGAGGTCGTAATCACTGGCATTGGTCGTTCAGGGCCGGGGAGTCCCGTCGCTTTAGCCAAGCATACTGCCAAAGAAGAATTTTCTGCCATGAGTAAAGGCAAGTGGGATGTTGACCTGGCGACATATACCGCTCTAAGCGCCCGAGATGTGCATTCTGGATTATACTAGCCGTGATTATGAAGCTAATCAGGTAAAGCTGATGAAAGAGAAACTTGAGGTAACTTCCATGTGTTTGCTCCTACTTATCACCATTGTAGCCCCCAAGGGCCGGTTCAACCTATTATAGTTGAATCGGGTCTTGACAAAAAATTCCATGCTCCAAAATTCATTGATATAGCCCCCAAGGGTCGGTTCAACTTGATGTAGTGAAACCGGGACTTTAATCTTCATACCATGGCATCAGAAATTTATCAAAGCAAATAGTCATTAGCCCCCAAGTGCCAAGTGGAATACTTGTATTGAGCTTGGGACTTGATAATTAACTGATAGCTGTAGATCAAATAGGCATTAGCCCCCAAGTACAAAGTGCATAACTTGTTATGTGGTTGGTACTTCATTGTTCACCTTATTTGTTAAACCGTATAACTGTCGGAATGCAGACTGAACTAAGGGCCAAAGAAAACCAAGTTGCCGACCTTCAAGAGAACTTGAAAACCCAACAAGCTGAAACCTCCAAGGCAAAGGAGGAGCTAACCAGCGCTTTAAGCAGCATGGAGCAGCTGAAGGAGGGCTTCAAGAAGGAACGGGATGATTGGGCCACAGAAAAATCCGCTTTAACCAAGAAGATTATAGATGCTGAGGCTGCCCTTAAATCGGTAATAGATGAATTGACCAGCGTAAAACGACAAGTGCATGCAATGACTGCCGCCATCTTTGGTAAGCATCCTGTAACTTCCATGATAATCTTGATCCTCTTAGAATAGGTCCGGTTTGTTAACCGCTCTATCATGTTGTAGGCACCAGCATTAGCCACTTGGGGTCGGATGTGCGAATGAAGCTGAAAGCTGCCTACAACTTGATCGAGCAGCTGTACACTGGAGCGCAGCGGATTATCGCAACTGCGTCACATAATAATCCAGCACCCACCTTGATCCAAGATACGCTGAAAAGGCTGTCAATGCTTCCTGCTCGGATTGAAGAGCTAAAAAAGTCTACGGCTCGAACCGGAGCCATCAATGCCTTAATCCGAGCCAAAGCATGGCTACCCGATTTTGATCCTGTTGAAGCAGCTCAAGGTTATCCCAGCTTGAAAGAAGATGGTTCAGAATTCAATGAAGAGGATCTAAGAGCAATAAACCGGGCGGTGCGCCCTCTGGCCTGTCAATTGGCAGAGGAAGCTGACTTGTCACATTATCAAGCTCAGTATAATGATCAGAACAAACGAGTGGCTGCACCAATCCCCGAAGCAGAGAACCTGATTCCTCCAATCCGTAAGCATACTTACGCTCCTGATATTGAACCGTCTTCACTGATCCATGAGGAGGCTGTCTTTCAAGCATTAATGGGAATCGACTGGACCACTTTTGACTTCCAGCCACTGGGTAGGGATGAGGAAGCTGAAGCGGCGCAGGATGACCCACAACAGTCAAACTGGGGCAGCAAGAATGCGTGAACCGGAAGCAGGATTAATTAGCTGCCTTATTACATTCCGCCAAGAGAACAATGATCCTATTCGGGTACCATGCTGCCTTGTAATAGGATAGATAATACTTTTGCTTCTTGAGATGCCTTCGTGCATCTGTGCTGATACTTTTATGTGGAAGACCGATATTGCCAATTTATATCTCCTACAATCATAAAATCTTAAACTGCCATTATTGGGCATGAAGTAGGCGTTAGCCAATCTTGAAACGGAGGTTTAATAACCTAAACCGTCATGGGAGAAAATAGCTCCTGATATATAACTCCGGATTACTGTGTAAACCGTACCTTTGTCATAATAAATATCTTGTTACTCCAAAAAGGATGTTTAACAGAAAAACTCAAACCGGGTAAATAATCTCCGGTGTAAAAATGGACCGTGTTCCGCCAATTTGGCTGCTTGAACCGGTGTAAAACGATTTCGGTCTAAGAATGCAACCAAAACAAAACGGTAATTTTATCAAGAAAAGATATGTGAAGCAAAAGGCAATGATAGAACCGTGTGCAAAAAAAGAGGCTTTACTGAGCCGATCAAATGGTGTTACCGTGGTCGAACACGACCAAGCTCCCAATAGGCGTAGCTGTGGTTCAAGTCAGCCAGGTCCCCAAATGAAACCGTGGCATTACGCCGATTAAGTGGCATGGCAATGGTTCGGGTTCGACCAAGCCCCCAAGTGACTCTAAGGCCTTTAGGCCGATCAAGAGGCGTGACCGGTTCAGACTTGACCGTGTCCCCAAGTGACCTGGTAGCTTTCGCCGATCAAAAGGTGTTGCATCGGTTCGGACACGACCGAGCCCCCAAGTGATCTGGTGGCTTTCGCCTATCAAAAGGTATTGCATCGGTTCAGACATGACCGAGCCCCCAGGTGATATTTATAATATTTTGCAAGGGGTCAATCGGAGGTCGCTTTAAAACAGAACAACTCCATGTAACCACACATGATAGAAACAACAGATACCCCGCTTTAGCTGAGGATCCGGTTTATTGTATTGATAATATATACATTGTCATAATATGTACATAAGCAGAGCCAATGGCTCAAGTATAGTAAGGCCGAAGATGAGCTATGTTCCATGGCCTGCTGGTCTCCTCCTCTGACTTACGTGAGTCCTTATGCTCTCGAATATCAATCAGATAGTATGACCCGTTGTGCAGATTTTTGCTGACCACGAACGGTCCTTCCCAAGGCGGAGACAACTTATGCATATCGGTTTGATCTTGAATGAGTCGAAGCACCAAATCTCCTTCTTGAAAGGTTCTGGTTCTGACCCAATGACTGTGATAGCGACGAAGATCTTGTTGGTAAATTGCCGAGCGGGCAGCTGCTGTGTCTCGCTCTTCATCCAACCGGTCCAAAGCGTCTTGTCGAGCCGTCTCGTTGTCCGCTTCAACATAAGCCGCAACCCGAGGTGAATCGTGACGGATATCACTAGGGAGAACCGCCTCTGCTCCATAAACCATGAAGAACGGCGTGTATCCTGTCGATCTGTTGGGTGTAGTATTAATACTCCATAACACGAATGGTAACTCTTCAACCCAACAACCCAGCGTCCTCTGCAAAGGGACCATAAGCCGGGGCTTGATGCCTCTCAAGATCTCCTGATTAGCTCTTTCTGCTTGACCATTGGATTGTGGGTGCGCCACTTAAGACACGTCAAGGCGGATGCGCTCTCGGTCGTAGAACTCTCTCATGGCACCCTTGGACAAATTGGTACCATTGTCTGTGATGATACTGTGGGGAAAGCCAAACCGGAAAATCACCTTTTTGATGAACTGAACCGCGGTGGCTGCGTCACACTTACTAACACGCTCTGCTTCCACCCACTTTGTAAATTTATCAACCGCCACCAGGAGGTGGGTCTTCTTGTCCTTGGACCTTTTGAAAGGCCCAACCATATCCAGCCCCCAGGTAGCAAACGACCAAGTAATTGGAATCATCCTCAATTCTTGAGTCGGAACATGAGCGCGTCTTGAAAACTTTGGGCAACCATCACATCGTCGGACCAGATCTTCCGCATCGGCATGGGCAGTTAACCAATAGAAACCGTGGCGGAACGCTTTAGCCACCAGAGATTTTGAACCGGCGTGGTGACCACAATCCCCTTCATGGATTTCACGCAAAATTTCACAGCCTTCCTCAGGAGACACACAGCGTTGAAATGCTCCTGATACACTGCAATGATGCAACTCGCCATTGATGATTGTCATGGACTTGGACCGCCGTATTATTTGTCTGGCCAGTGTCTCATCCTCTGGTAACTCGCCCCGGTTCATGTACGCCAGGTAGGGAAGTGTCCAATCCGCAATGACGTGGAGTGCTGCCACCAACTGAGCCTCCGGATCAGGAACAGCCAAATCTGCTTCTCCAGGTAGTTGAACCGATGGGTTGTGTAGTATATCGAGAAAGACTTTGGGCGGAACCGGTTTACGCTATGAGCCTAGATGGCTCAAAGCGTCCGCCGCTTCATTCTTCCGACGGTCCACGTGGTCCACCTGATAACCCTTGAAATGACCGGCAACAGCATCAACCTCACGACGATATGCAGCCATGAGTGGTTCTTTAGAATCCCAAGTACCAGGCACCTGTTGAGCCACCAGGTCCGAGTCACCGAAGCACTTAACCCGGCTTAAGTTCATCTCTTTATCCATCCGGAGACCATGGAGCAAGGCTTCGTACTCAGCTGCATTGTTAGTACAAGGGAACATTAAGCGGAGAACATAACAAAACTTGTCACCTCGTGGGGAAGTTAATACGACTCCAGCCCCCGAGCCCTCCAATTGCCGTGATCCGTCAAAATGGATGGTCCAATATGTGTGATCCGGCTTCTCTTCAGGGGCCTGCAGCTCTGTCCAGTCATTGATGAAATCGACAAGTGCTTGGGACTTCACCGCCGTCCGAGGCACGTATTTCAAACGGTGTGGCCCAAGCTCTATAGCCCACTTGGCAATCCCACCTGTTGCTTCCCGATTCTGGATGATATCACCCAAAGGGGCAGAGCTTACCACTGTGATGGGATGCCCTTGGAAATACTGCTTCGGCTTCCGGCCTGCCATAAAAACTCCGTATACCAGCTTCTGCCAATACGGATATCTTTGTTTGGATTCGATAAGCACCTCACTGATATAATAAACCGGACGCTGAACCGGGTACTCCTTGCCTGCCTCCTTCCGCTCCACCACTATAGCTACACTGACCGCACGAGCATTAGTAGCAACATACAGCAACAATGGTTCCTTGTCAACGGGAGCGGCGAGTACAGGCGGATTGGCCAATTGCCGCTTTAAATCCTCCAACGCTTGATCAGCGGCAAAACTCCAGACGAACTGATCCGTTTTCTTCAACATCTGATACAACGGGATCGCTTTCTCACCAAGGCGGCTGATAAACTGGCTCAACGCGGCAATCCGGCCAGCCAAACGTTGAACATCATTAACACATTTCGGTTTAGCCAGAGAAGTGATAGCTGTGATCTTCTCCGGATTAGCCTCAATTCCCCTGTTGGACACCAGAAAACCCAATAACTTGCCTGCGGGTACACCAAAGACACATTTGGCCGGATTGAGCATCATCTTGTACGTTCTCAGGTTATCAAAGGTTTCCTTCAAGTCATCGACCAAAGTCTCCTTCTTCCTTGATTTAACAACGATATCATCCACATAAGCATGCACATTACGGCCAATCTGTTTGTGGAGACAATTTTGCACACACCGTTGATAGGTTGCCTGGGCACTTTTGAGCCCAAAAGGCATAGATACATAGCAGAAGGCTCCAAAAGGAGTTATGAACACCGTCTTCTCCTGGTCCTTAACTGCCATTTTGATCTAATGATAGCCGGAATATGCATCCAGGAAACATAAACGCTCGCAACCCGCCGTAGCATCAATAATCTGATCAATACTGGGGAGGGCAAAAGGATCTGCAGGATAGGCTTTATTAAGATCGGTATAATCCACACACATGCGCCAGGTGCCGTTTTTCTTAAGGACCAGCACCGGATTAGCAAGCCACTCAGGGTGGAAAACTTCAACAATGAAACTAGCTGCTAAGAGCCTGGCCACCTCTTCTCTAATAGCTTTTCGCCTCTCCTCGTTGAACCGGCGGAGGAACTGTTTCACCGGTTTGTATTTAGGATCCACATTAAGTGTGTGCTCAGCGAGTCACCTCGGTACACCTGGCATGTCAGAAGGCTTCCATGCAAAGATGTCCCGATTCTCACGGATGAACTCGATGAGCGCGCTTTCCTATTTTGGATCCAGATTAGCACTGATGCTGAACTGCTTAGACGAATCGCTAGGTACGAAGTCAACAAGCTTAGTCTCAGCGGCTGATGTAAACTTCAGGGCCGGATCATGCTCCGTAGTAGGCTTCTTCAAAGGAGTCATATCCGTCAGATCAACATTGTCTTTGTAATACTTGAGTTCCTCGGTGGTACAAACCGACTCTGCGTAAGCCGCATCTCCTTCTTCGCATTCCAAAGCGACCTTGCGGCTTCCGTGAACCGTGATGGTCCCCTTATGACCTGGCATCTTGAGTTGCAGGTACACATAACAGGGCCGTGCCATGAATTTCGCATAGGCCAGTCTACCAAACAGGGTGTGATACGGGCTTTGGATTTTCACCACCTCGAACGTCAGTGTCTCTGACCGGGAATCGTGATCATCTCCAAAGGCCACTTCCAATGCTATCTTCCCAACGGGATATGCTGACTTGCCAGGTACCACACCATGAAAAACCGTATTCAAAGGCCGGAGTTCTTTATCTGTTAGCCCCATTCGACGGAAAGTCTCATAGTACAGAATGTTAATGCTGCTACCTCCATCCATGAGTACCTTGGTGAACTTATAACCTCCCACCTGAGGTGCCACTACTAAAGCCAGCTGACCCAGATTGTCAACCCGGGGAGGGTGATCCTCTCTACTCCATATGATTGGCTCCTCTGACCAGCGCAGATACCGGGGCACGGCCGGTTCAACAGAATTAACTGCCCGCTTCTGGACCTTCCGGTCCCGCTTGTCCAAGCTAGTGGTGAATACATGATACTGCCCACAATTTAGCTGCTTTGGATTGCTCTGGTAACCCGACTGCTGCTGTTGCTGATTGTGATTACCCTGGTTATTCTGATTATGCTGATTGTTATGTCCGCCCGGGTTACCATTAAATCCTGAACCGGAATTTCCTCCACCGTGACTCGGTCCAGATCCAGAACCACCACCAGAGCCGGGGTCATACCGGAAGGCACTGGAGCTCTTGAACACCTGCATAATATAGCAATCTTTCCAAAGGTGGTTTGCTGGTTCCTCCCTTGTCCCATGCTTTGGACAGGGCTGGTTCAACAGGTAATTTAGGCGTTCCGGATTAGGACTAGGTGCTCCACTGTGGTTTTTGCCCTTACGTCGCTGGCCCCCGTTCTGCATGTTAGTATTGGCCATGAAATCCATGCTGCCATCCGCTTTACGCTTGCCTCCTCCACCGCTTCCCGCTGAGTGATGCTGCTGCCCTCTGAAGTTGCCGTTCTTCTTTCCCTTCCCTGTCTTTTCATCATCAGACTCGGGATCCTTGGTGCTATCAGAATCAGCGTACTTCACCAAAGCGCCCATGAGGGTCCCCATGTCAGTACAATGGCGTTTCATCCGTCCTAACTTCAGCTTCAAAGGTCCAAACCGACAATTGCCTTCCAAGGTTATAACTGCGGTGTCCGCATTGATGCGGTCTGAGGAATGCAGCACTCATGAGACCCTACACACCCAATGAGTCATTGATTCTCCTTCCTCCTGGACACAGGCAGCTAAATCCACTATCGACATGGGCTGCTTACACGTGTCTTTGAAATTATTGATGAACCGGTCTCGCAACTGGGCCCATGAACCGATAGAATTGGGCGGCAGGCTTTTTAACCAAGTGCGGCCTGTCCCTTCAAGCATCATGGTGAAATATTTTGCACACGCCGCCTCATCCACATCAAGCATCTCCATGGCCATCTCATAACTCTCCACCCACGTCTCTGGGGGTTGATCCGCCGTATAGTTCGGCACCTTGCGCGGGCCTTTAAAACCTTTAGGCAGGCACACATTGCGTAAAGCGGGGACAAGGCAAGGCATTCCCAAAGCGCTAGAAGTGAGCCCCGGTTCAACCAAAGTGGTAGGACGAACCGGCGTGAACTGATGAGTCTGATACTGCGCTGCTAACGCAGCTTCCCTGCACGCTCGGGCCTAGTCTACCACCTCCTAGGCATCGGGAGCCGGATTGTTGCCACGGGGCGCTTCACGCCGCGCGTTACTTGACACAGCTGGTTCCTCCATATGCCTGCTATAACTCTGGGCTGGACGTGGGGTAGAATGAATCCGGTCACAACTGTATGAATATGCTTCCTATTGGATCAAAGCCGTCCTAAGGAGCTCCTTAACCCGGCGCGTCTCTATCGCCTGTAATGAATCACCTTCAACCGGAATAGCCTCCAGCCGTGCCGCAGCCGCAACGAGGTTATCCATCGGATTGGAGTAGTGACCCGGAGGTGTAGGCACGGCTTGCGGTACACCAGCATTATGACGAGGCAGATCAATTAAACGGGGCTGAACTGGCGCTCCTGTCGCAGGTGCCTCCGCCCGGTTTACCACCAGCGGATTATTGATTCCCGCTTCAGGGGTGTTGAAAAGGTTCCTTCCTTCAAAAACCGAGGGCAAACGAGATCGGTACTTCCTCCTCATGACTTCCTGTGAGGCGCTCTGGTCCAGCATGAGTTTATAGGCTTGCGCGTCCAAGGCGGCCCGCTCTACAGTCATCCTGACCTCTTCAGCTGCTAGATCCGCTTTGGCCTGAGTAATCTGCTCTCTCACCTTTGCGATCTCTGCGTTATGAGAATCCTGATCTACCGGATTAGCCTCCGTCATGAGCGCAGCTAATGCGTCGAATAGATCAGATAACACTTGAGCCGGCGGGCGCACAGAGCCTCCAGCTCCGGCAGCCGTTGCTGCTGCTGAACCGGAAATCATCGCCGTGGCAGTCGATGAGTGAGGTGCTGCTTGTGTACCGGCCATGAATATTCCAACCCGGTTGAGCAGATCGGAGGGGTCCGGAATACTGTCGCCATCGGAACAGCCCCCAATCCGGCCATCTTGTAGCTGATACAACGACTCAGTTTCTCCGGTCGATGACTCGTCGCCAGAGTAAACGACGGTTTCACCACCAGATCCTAATCCGTCCTCATAGCTTCCTCCATGGATGACTCCCACGAAGGCACGTTTCACGGCCGGTTTAACCTGGGCAGGTCGTGCACGCTGAGCTGTCTCGACGAGGTCGGTGCAGGTGTCCAGCTCAGGGCCCGGTTCACCGATCTTGCCGATGAAGACATGTATGCCACCAAAGGGGACCCTGTACCCGTACTCAATTGATCCGGCCTCGGGGCCCCAGCCAGCATCGTCGATATAGATCTTGCTGCGACGACTCTTGGTCATCCGGCCCACGGCGTATCCCTCGAGTCCTTCAAAGCGGCCCTCCAAGAACTTGAAACCATCGTGCGATAGCCCCACGGTGGGCGCCAACTGTCGTGGGTTTGTCACGGCAGATGTCCTAGCGAAAGGACTTAGTCTTGGAGCCATCGCAACGGGTTAACTCGAAGGGGTTAAAGCGGACAAGGGACTCAGGGAGTTTATACTAGTTCTCGACGACTAGGGAGCAAACAAGCTTCGCCTAGGCCTCGAGTTATGGTTGTCTGTCCTTGAACCGCTATCGGGTTGTCCCCTTATATACACGGGTGACACCCGTCGGATCATAGAGTCCCAATCTCTGGTTTATACTCGTATCCGGATTGGTCTCTCCCTATTCCTAACTTATAATACAAGTTTATATACACACCGGTTTATGGCTACAGATACTGAACCGACTATGGCCTTGGGCCTTTGTCTAGCCTCTGGCCTTTAACACCTTTGGACTACTGATGAAGTTAACCCAGCCCAGGTAGGCCGGTTTACGCCCAATAGTAATATCCCCAACAGCGATACTGGTCGCCACTCAATGACTCATAGGAATTTATCGAATTCCTCCGCTTTGACGAAGGGTCGTTTCCCGGTCAGGCACGTACGCGCTCCGAACTCGGGCAAAGCACAGTCGCCACTAAAGGGCTACCTAAAGAGTCCCACCGTCCAGCTCCTATGGCTAAGTGAAAGTGTTAAAGCATTATAGTCCGGTTGCCTAGTCCGCTGCGCTATCACCTCCTTTATAGGACCAAGACGTTGGGTTAAGTGTGAAAATGCATCTTCTGCACGCACCCCCGCAGTATGTGTGTGGGGGCTGAAGCCAACGACTGCAATCTTTCAGAATCTATATATTTAAACGGACGCACAGGAGGTGTTCCTAATAGTTGAAGGCACAAGTCTAAAAATATGCCCCTACAATTTATCAAAATACTGTTTCATGATTACATATGCTATCATAACATAGCATCCTTCGAGCACTGCGTCTCTATTATGCGAGCGCCTTCGAGGACTTCCTCAAAATATTGCTCGGAAGGTATTCGACTTTTATCCGAATCCCGGGATGCAACAACGGTGTGCTCCATATCTGCCGAGTATGTCTTGACACGGGCAAGAGCCAACCGAGCTCCCTCCATGCACGCTGACCTCTTCATAGCACCGATACGTGGCACCACGTCGAGAAATTGCTGCACCAAGCTGAAATAACTCTTCGGCTTCGATCCACCCGGACACAGATAATCCATGACGTACTTCATGGCGAGTCCGGACAACCTATTCAGTTCGGCCCATTGGGCCAGGCGATTGTCCACTGCAAGTGGACGCTCTGGATTGATGAATTGCGACCAGAAGAGCTTCTCCACTTCATGACCCTTCTTATCTTGAAAGTGTTTGGTCACATCAGCAGCACTAGCCGCCAAATCCAGATAGGTGTCCTCTAAACTCCACGCTCGGTCCAACGGAGCAAACCTCGGGTCGCGAAATTTTCACCGCAGCAAGAAGGGCTTTCCATCCGCAATTAGTCCGGCTTGACGTAGCTCCTCCTTTGCCCCTCTCATTACAGAGCGGGCGTCCTTGGCATCGGTAACAGCTTTCTCTAAGCTCGTTTGCCTCGCCCGACCTTCTTCTTCAAGAAGCTTGCAACGGTCAGTAGCACTTTTTAACATTACGGCCATATCAGCCACCTCCTTCTTGCTTCGGCAATGGGCAGCCTGTTCGGCTTTCAGCTCTTCAAGGTCTTTCACGGCAGCCGCATCACTTTTTCTGGCTTGTTCCTTTGCTCAGGCGAGTTCGGCCCTAAGACCTTCCAAGGCGGCCGCACCATCTGCGTCAAGCACACACACGGTAAGATATTGACATAAAGCTCCTCTTACTCACAATCGCCTAATGATTTCAATACCTTGAGCACCATCAAGCTGCTTGTTAACAAGCACGATGTCGGCTTCTATCTCATCCAGTTGTCGCTTTAGTTCGGCATATTCACAAGTCCGGCTCGACTCCAGACAATCAGCCACCTACGTATAAAGGTGCCACTGAAAGGACCTGGGATTAAGATCCTCTGCGCGCCGTACATCTTTACGAGGCACAGAGTCTCAGGGGCTACTATCTACGCAAAGCGCACTTTATTTATGCCCAATTAATACAAATATACGTTATTTAAAACGTACCTCAAGGCCTGCCACTAAACTCTTGACGACCTCATGTAGTCCGCTTTCTGCGGATGAAATCTTTTCGATCACCGTGCTCATTAACGCACGATGCTCCTCTGAGATAGAGGCTCGCCCCAGCAGAATCTTTATCTCCTCGGACCGAACACCAGATGGTGCCAGACTCGTCCCATGGCCTTCCTCAAAGGCCGGACACGGAGAACCTCGGGGGGCTGCACCATCCACCCCTAGCGGATCCGGAGAAATCCCCCGCGACGACACTTCAGCGTCGCCCGCCTTGCTAGGCGATACAGAAGGAGGAGGCGTTCCGCTCTCCATCATCTTTGGAAGAAGATCCCCCGAAGACGAGTTCTGCTGAGAAGGGCTAAGGTCCGAACTACAAAGTAAAGTTTCGGTTAAAACTTCCCAGATATAAATCAAGGATTTCTCTTAAAAGAATAATTCTTCTTCTACTTACGGCTCGCTGGAGAGCTATTCCCTTTGAGGGTTTAGTTCGGCCGAGGGGCTCCCTGGCATCGGGCCCTCTGACAAGGACTCTTTCCCCCGCTTCGAAGCTATGGTTTCTGGGCGGTCAGAGGCGTCCCTTTTCTTTCCCTTAGGAGGTGAATTATCGATTCCCCCCTTTGGAAGGGTCTCTTTCGAAGAGGCCACGGTCTCCTTGTCTGCTCCCATATTTCCCTCCAAAGGCACTACCTCTAGCATCCTGACTAGCACAGGATCCAGCCTGGTTTCGGGAAGGGGAGCCGGACACCGGATCAGCATCGCCTTCGCTGTCCACTCCTGCTTGAAAGGAAAAGTGATGTTAAAAAGCAAGTTAATTATGCAGATAGAAGGTTCGGTCGCAAGGTCACCTACTTGAGTATCCGGGCGATTGCAGCTTAAACCAGCATCCTCGATCAAATTAGGACTCACTTCTTGTGATCCGAAGAACAGTTTATACATCTCCACAGGCGTCACGCCCATAAAATTCTGGAGAGCTCGTGGTCCCTCCGGATTGAATTCCCACAAGCGAAGGGGGCGACGTTGGCCGAGCAGTGTCCGGCGAATCAGCATGACTTGTGTCACCTTGACCAGGTTGAGGTCTCCTTCCAAGAGATCCTTAATGCGGCCCTGCAGCAGAGGAACGTCTTTGGGCAAGCCCCGACCTAACCCTGTGTTAATCCACGATGCTAACCGTGGTGGGGGACCTGAGCGAAAGGCCAGAGGCGCCACCCATGCGGTGCCCCGAGGAGCGGTGATGTAGAACCACTCCTGTTGCCATAATACAAGCTCCTGTTGAAAAGCGCCCTCGGGCCATGGAGCGTCGGCATTTCTTTTTATAGCAGCGCCTCCGCACTCTGCGTGGCGCCCTTCGATTATCTTCGGTTCTACTTTGAAGGTCTTGAGCCACAATCCGAAGTGAGGGGTAACACGGAGGAATGCTTTGCACACAACTATGAACGAGGAGATATGGAGGATGGACTCCGGAGCTAAGTCGTGGAATTCCAGCCCATAATAAAACATCAGCCCCCTTACAAAGGGATCCATGGGGAAGCCCAATCCCCGAAGGAAGTGGGATATGAATACCACACTCTCGCCGGGCTGAGGGCTAGGGATCACCTGTCCTTGAACAGGCAGCCTATGCGTAATCTCCCTGGTCAGGAATCTAGCTTCCCTCAATCTTGATACGTCCTCCTCCGTAACAGAGGAGGGCATCCATCGGCCTTGGAGGTCGGAGCCAGACATTATCGAAGATCCGGTGCGCTCGGAATCTGGAAGCCTAGGGTGTTGGAACTCGAGGCGACGGGCGAGCTCGTTTTGAGAATAGAAGCAAGGAATAGGGCCTTGGTCTCTTCATAAGAGGTAGAATATCAAGCGCCCTCCCCGTAACCGTCTTGGACTAGCCTTTAATTAAGGCAAGACGTGCTAACAAGCACGATTGGGTTATCCATGACCGTATTAATGAGAATCCCGTTAGAGGGGGCACACGATCTCTGCTTTGACAAGACGTGCCAAGGAAACCGCCTCGCTAAACGAGCTGAGGTGGAACAATGAAAGCAATTTATATAGAAGGCTTGGTCGCAGTGTTATGACGCACTACGGGATACGTCAGCAAATTTGATTTGTGTTAATATTATTCTCTATATGGCAATATGTGGAAACTTATTTTGCAGAGCTGGACACTATTTTTTGGTGTTTATAATCTTCTTGAAGAACTTGGAGGAGGAACCTGCCTTGCAATGCCCAAGACAATCTGCGCGCCGGACTCGTCGTGATTGAAGCCTGGTTCAGGGGCTACTGAGGGAGTCCTGGATTAGGGGGTGTTCGGATAGCCGGACTATACCTTCAGCCGGACTCCTGGACTATGATGATACAAGATTGAAGACTTTGTCCCGTGTTCGGAAGGATCTTTTCTTGGCGTGGAAGGCAAGCTAGGCGTGCGGATATTCGAGATCTCCTACCATTGTAACCGACTCTATGTAACCCTAACCCTATCGGGTGTCTATATAAACCGGAGGGTTGTAGTCCGTAGGACAACCATCATCATACACAATCATACCATAGGCGAGCTTCTAGGGTTTAGCCTCCTTGATCTCGCGGTAGATCCACTCTTGTACTACCCATATCATCGATATTAATCTAGCAGGAGTAGGGTTTTACCTCCACCGAGAGGGCCTGAACCTGGGTAAAATAAAGTGTCCCTTGTCTCCTGTTACCATCCGACCTTGACGCACAGTTCGGGACCCCCTACCCGAGATCCGCCGGTTTTGACACCGACACCCCCTGTTAGCTGGGACCCAGTATAGTGGCAGGCTGACTTGTGGGCCTACTAAGTTGACGGGGACTGAGGGCTTTGTCAACTTAGTCAATATGCACGATTCTAGCTCCAGTGACCGTACGATGTCCATCCAATGGCCGTACTGCCTCCTCAACCTCTGGTCTTCCTGCTCTAGCCGCCCAAACCAGTGTCGGTCGTGCCTCGTGCTCCTGCCTCCCATGGCCGGCTGTGCTGCCTCGGAGGCCTCACTGCCCCCTACTACTCCCACCGCTGGCCAAGCCATCCCTCCACTCACCCACACCCCCTGTTATTCTGCGGCGACGACAGCCTCACACCGCAGCCGAACCAGTGAACCCTCATACTCCTCTCCGCGCGGGCTTCCACTATCGCGTCCTCCCCGGCTCCGCGTCGTCCCCTTCCTAGGCCTCGCCGTCGTCCACCGCCCTGGTGCTGTCGGCACGGCGTGGTCAATGTGGTCAAGGAATGGCTTCCATCGGACGTGGACTGTACGTGGAGAGGCTGACAGCTGGTTCAACGGTCGCAGCAAGGAAGTGCCTCCTTATTACGCGCAAATAATTATTCCTCCAGCTGACAGCGGGGACCCACCGGATGGGCCCCCGTATTTCGCGAAAAAACATTTCCCCTGACTGCTGGGACCCACCAGCTACATCTTCCCACGCAAGGAAGTGCGTCCGGGCAAAAAAACGATTCGCCCCCCTGACTGCTTGGACCCACCAGCTACATCTTCGCACGCAAGGAAGTGCCTGATAGTCAGAACCCACCTGGTCGAAGCGTACGTAGCATTGTCATTCTGGTCGCGAACGTGTACGTACATATGGGTCGATGTAGAGGCGCACACGTGTCATAGTAGAGGCGCGCTTGTAGCATGTACACGTACGTACATCGGCCAGTGTGCAAGAAAGAAAATACGGCCACATACGTACATACAGGTAGGGTCTCGAACGCCTACTCGCGCATACGTACGGCCAAGGCTCGTGTACATGGCTGGGTCAGAACGGAGAAACAACGTCGTCGTCGTGTTCATGGGGAGCCAACCGGCTGGGTCGGAACAGAATGCGTCGTCGTGTTCATCGGGAGGGCTTAGACGGAAAAGCCGGTGGAAATGAGGCATGGCGTACTGCAGAATGGAGGAAACGGCCTAGTGTTCGACCGACCACGTTCGAAACGGGATCCTGTTCATCAGGAGGGGTTTGGCATACTGCAAAACGAAGGAAACAGACCTCCTATGGTCGAAACGGGAGTCCTGTTGATCGGGATGAAGGAAATATGCCCTAGAGGCAATAATAAAGTTATTATTTATTTCCTTATATCATGATAAATGTTTATTATTCATGCTAGAATTGTATTAACTGGAAACATAATACATGTGTGAATACATAGACAAACAGAGTGTCACTAGTATGCCTCTACTTGACTAGCTCATTAATCAAAGATGGTTATGTTTCCTAGCCATGAACAAAGAGTTGTTATTTGATTAACGAGATCACATCATTAGTTGAATGATCTGATTGACATGACCCATTCCATTAGCATAGCACCCGATCGTTTAGTATGTTGCTATTGCTTTTATCCATGACTTATACATGTTCCTTCAACTATGAGAATATGCAACTCCCATTTACCGTAGGGACACTTTGTGTGCTACCAAACGTCACAACGTAACTGGGTGATTATAAAGGTGCTCTACAAGTGTCTCCGAAGGTACATGTTGAGTTGGCATATTTCGAGATTAGGATTTGTCACTCCGATTGTCGGAGAGGTATCTCAGGGCCTTCTCGGTAATGCACATCACATGAAGCCTTGCAAGCATTGCAACCAATGAGTTAGTTGCGAGATGATGTATTACAGAACGAGAAAAGAGACTTGCCGGTAACGAGATTGAACTAGGTATTGGATACCGACGATCGAATCTCGGGCAAGTAACATACCGATGACAAAGGGAACAACGTATGTTGTTATGCGGTCTGACCGATAAAGATCTTCGTAGAATATGTAGGAGCCAATATGGGCATCCAGGTCCCGCTGTTGGTTATTGACCAGAGACGTGTCTCGGTCATGTCTACATTGTTCTCGAACCGTAGGGTCCGCACGCTTAACGTTACGATGACAGTTATTATGAGTTTATGCATGTTGATGTACCGAAGGAGTTCGGAGTCCCGGATGTGATCACGGACGTGACGAGGAGTCTCGAAATGGTCGAGACATAAAGAATTATATATTGGAAGCCTATGTTTGGACATCGGATGCATTCCAGGTGAAATCAGGATTTTACCGGAATACCGGGAGGGTTACCGGAACCCCCCAGGAGCATAATGGGCCAACATGGGCCTTGGAGGAGAAGTGAGAGGGCAGCCCTAGGGGCTGCGCGCCTCGCCCCTTCCCCTAGTCCTATTAGGACTAGGAGAGGTGGGCGCCCCCTCTCCTTCTCTCTCCCCCTTGAAGAATTCCAGTCCAACTAGGATTGGGGGGGGGGGGAATCCTACTCCCAGAGGGAGTAGGACTCCTCCTGCGCCTCCCTCCTTTGGCCGGCCAGCCTCCCCCCCTTCATCCTTTATATACGGGGGCAGGGGACACCCCAAAGACACACAAGTTGATCTACGGATCGTTCTTTAGCCGTGTGCGGTGCCCCCTTCCACCAAATTCCACCTCGATCATATCGTTGCAGTGCTTAGGTGAAGCCCTGCGCCGGTAACACATCAAGATCGTCACCACGCCGTCGTGCTGACGGAACTCTTCCTCGACGCTTTGCTGGATCGGAGCCCGGGGATCGTCATCGAGCTGAACGTGTGCCAAGAACTCGGAGGTGCCGGAGTAACGGTGCTGTGATCGGTTGGATCGCGAGGAGAACGTACGACTACTTCCTCTACGTACGACTACTTCCTCTACGTTGTGTCAACGCTTCCGCTTCGGTCTACGAGGGTACGTAGACAAACACTCTCCCCTCTCGTTGCTATGCATCACCATGATCTTGCGTGTGCGTAGGAATTTTTTTTGAAATTACTACGTTCCCCAACAGTGGCATCCGAGCCTAGGTTTTTATGGTATGATGTTATTTGCACGAGTAGAACACAAGTGAGTTGTGGACGATACAAGTCATACTGCCTACCAGCATGTCATACTTTGGTTCAGCGGTATTGTTGGACGAGACGATCCGGACCAACCTTACGCGTACGCTTACGCGAGACCGGTTCCCTCGACGTGCTTTGCACATAGATGGCTTGCGGAAGACTGTCTCTCCAACTTTAGTTGAACCGAGTGTGGCTACGCCCGGTCCTTGAGAAGGTTAAAACGGAGTCTATTTGACAAACTATCGTTGTGGTTTTGATGCGTAGGTAAGATGAGTTCTTGCTTAAGCCCGTAGCAGCCACGTAAAATTTGCAACAAACAAAGTAGAGGACGTCTAACTTGTTTTTGCAGGGCATGTTGTGATGTGATATGGTCAAGACGTGATGCTAAATTTTATTGTATGAGATGATCATGTTTTGTAACCGAGTTATCGGCAACTGGCAGGAGCCATATGGTTGTCGCTTTATTGTATGCAATGCAATCGCGATGTAATGCTTTACTTTATTACTAAGCGGTAGTGATAGTCGTAGAAGCATAAGATTGGCGAGACGACCACGATGCTGCGATGAAGATCAAGGTGTCGCGCCGGTGACGATGGTGATCATGACGGTGCTTCGAAGATGGAGATCACAAGCACAAGATGATGATGGCCATATCATATCACTTATATTGATTGCATGTGATGTTTATCCTTTTATGCATCTTATCTTGCTTTGATTGACGGTAGCATTATAAGATGATCTCTCTCTAAATTATCAAGAAGTGTTCTCCCTGAGTATGCACCGTTGCGAAAGTTCTTCGTGCTGAGACACCACGTGATGATCGGGTGTGATAGGCTCTACGTTCAAATACAACGGGTGCAAAACAGTTGCACACGCGGAATACTCAGGTTTAACTTGACGAGCCTAGCATATACAGATATGGCCTCGGAACACGGAGACCGAAAGGTCGAGTGTGAATCATATAGTAGATATGATCAACATAGTGATGTTCACCATTGAAACTACTCCATCTCACGTGATGATCGGACATGGTTTAGTTGATTTGGATCACGTGATCACTTAGAGGATTAGAGGGATGTCTATCTAAGTGGGAGTTCTTAAGTAATATGATTAATTGAACTTTAATTTATCATGAACTTAGTCCTGGTAGTATTAGCATATCTATGTTGTAGATCAATAGCTCGCATTGTTGCTTCCCTGTGTTTATTTTGATATGTTCCTAGAGAAAATTGTGTTGAAAAATGTTAGTAGCAATGATGCGGATTGGATCCGTGATCTGAGGTTTATCCTCATTGCTGCACAGAAGAATTATGTCCTTGATGCACCGCTAGGTGACGGACCTATTACAGGAGCAGATGCAGACGTTATGAACGTTATGCTAGCTCAATATGATGACTACTTAATAGTTTAGTGCACCATGCTTAACTGCTTAGAATCGGGACTTCAAAGACGTTTTGAACGTCATGGACCATATGAGATGTTCCAGGAGTTGAAGTTAATATTTCAAGCAAATACCCGAGTTGAGAGATATGAAGTCTCCAACAAGTTCTATAGCTAAAAGATGGAGGAGAATCGCTCAACTAGTGAGCATGTGCTCAGATTGTCTGGGTACTACAATCGCTTGAATCAAGTGGGAGTTAATCTTCCAGATAAGATAGTGATTGACAGAATTCTCTAGTCACCATCACCAAGTTAGTAGAACTTCGTGATGAACTATAATATGCAAGGGATAACGGAAAATATTCCCAAGCTCTTCGCGATGCTAAATCGGCGAAGGTAGAAATCAAAAGAAAAACATCAAGTGTTGATGGTTGACAAGATCACTAGTTTCAAGAAAAGGGCAAAAGGAAAGAAGGGGAACTTCAAGAAGAACGGCAAGCAAGTTGCTGCTCAAGTGAAAAATCCCAAGTCTGGTCCTAAGCCTGAGACTAAGTGCTTCTACTGCAAAAGGACTGGTCACTGGAAGCGGAACTACCCCAAGTGATTGGCGGATAAGAAGGATGGCAAAGTGAACATAAGTATATTTGATATACATGTTATTGATGTGTACTTTACTAGTGTTCATAGCAACCCCCTCAGTATTTGGTACTAGTTCAAGTTGCTAAGATTAGTAACTCGAAACGGGAGTTGCAGAATGAACAAAGACTAGTTAAAGGGCAAGGTGACGATGTGTGTTGGAAGTGGTTCCAAGATTGATATGATCATCATCACACACTCCCTATACTTTCGGGATTAGTGTTGAAACTAAATAAGTGTTATTTGGTGTTTGCGTTGAGCATGAATATGATTTGATCATGTTAATTGCAATACAGTTATTCATTTAAGTTAGAGAACAATTGTTGTTCTGTTTACATGAATAAAACCTTCTATGGTCATACACACCAACGAAAATGGTTTGTTGGATCTCGATCGTAGTGATACACATATTCATAATATTGAAACCAAAAGATGCGAAGTTAATAATGATAGTGCAACCTATTTGTGGCACTGCCGTTTAGGTCATATTGGTGTAAAGCGCATGAAGAAACTCCATGCTGATGGGATTTTGGAATCACTTGATTATGAATCACTTGATGCTTGCGAACCATGCCTCTTGGGCAAGATGACTGAAACGCCGTTCTCCGGAACAATGGAGCAAGCAACAGATTTGTTGGAAATCATACATACTGATGTATGTGGTCCGATGAATATTAAGGCTCGCGACAAGTATCATTATTTTCTAACCTTCACAGATGATTTGAGCAGATATGGGTATATCTACTTGATGAAACATAAGTCTGAAACATTTGAAAAGTTCAAAGAATTTCAGAGTGAAGTGGAAAATCATCGTGACAAGAAAATAAAGTTTCTACGATCTGATCGCAGAGACGAATATTTGAGTTACGAGTTTGGTCTTCAATTAAAACAATGTGGAATAGTTTCACAAATTCATGCCACCTGGAACACCACAGCATAATGGTGTGTCCAAACGTCATAACCGTACTTTATTGGATATAGTACAATCTATGATGTTTCTTACCGATTTACCAATATCGATTTGGGATCATGCATTAGAGACAGCTGCATTCACGTTAAAAGGGGCACCATCTAAGTCCGTTGAGACGACACAATATGAACTGTGGTTTAGCAAGAAACCAAAGTTGTCGTTTCTTAAAGTTTGGGGTTGTGATGCTTATATGGAAAAAGTTTCATCCTGATAAGCTCAAACCCAAATCGGAGAAATATGTCTTCATAGGATACCCAAAGGAAATTGTTGGGTACACCTTCTATCACAGATCCAAAGGCAAGACATTTGTTGCTAAGAATGGATCCTTTCTAGAGAAGGAGTTTCTCTCGAAAGAAGTGAGTGGGAGGAAAGTAGAACTTGATAAGGTAATTGTACCTTCTCCCTTATTGGAAAGTAGTTCATCATAGAAATCTGTTCCTGTGACTACTACACCAATTAGTGAGGAAGCTAATGATGATGATCATGTAACTTCAGATCAGGTTACTACCGAATCTCGTAGGTAAACCAGAGTGAGATCCGCACCATAGTAGTACGGTAATCCTGTTCTGGAAGTCATGTTACTAGACCATGATGAACTTGCGAGCTATGAGGAAGCGATGGTGAGCCCAGATTCCGCAAAGTGGCTTGAGGCCATGAAATCTGAGATGGGATCCATGTATGAGAACAAAGTGTGGACTTTGATGGATTTGCCCGATGATCGGCAAGCCAAAGAAAATAAATGGATCTTGAAGAGGAAGACGGACACTGATAGTAGTGTTACTATCTACAAAGCTAGAATTGTCGCAAAAGGTTTTCGACAAGTTCAAGGTGTTGACTACGATGAGAGTTTCTCACTCGTATCTATGCTTAAGTCTGTCCGAATCATGTTAGCAATTGCCGCATTTTATGAAATCCGGCAAATGGATAAACAAAACTACATTCCTTAATGGATTTATTAAAGAAGAGTTGTATACGATGCAACTAGAAGGTTTTGTCGATCCTGAAGGTGTTAACGAAATATGCAAGCTCCAGCGATCCATCTATGGACTGGTGCAAGCATCTCAGAGTTGGAATATACGCTTTGATAAGTTGATCAAAGCATATAGTTTTATACAGACTTACGGTGAAGCCTGTATTTACAAGAAAGTGAGTGGGAGCACTACAGCATTTCTGATAAGTATATGTAAATGACATATTATTGATCGGAAATAATGTAGAATTATTCTGTGAAGCATAAAGGAGTATTTGAAAGAGTTTTGCGAAGAAGGACCTTGGTGAAGCTGCTTACATATTGAGCATCAAGATCTATAGAGATAGATCAAGACGCTTGATAAGTTTTTCAATAAGTACATACCTTGAAAAGATTTTGAAGTAGTTCAAAATGGAACAGTCAAAGAAAGAGTTCTTGCCTGTATTACAAGGTGTGAAATTGAGTAAGACTCAAAGCCCGACCACGGCAGATGATAGAAAAAGAATGAAAGTCATTTCCTATGCCTCAGCCATAGATTCTATAAAGTATGCCATGCTATGTACCAGATCTATTGTATACCCTACACTGTGTTAAGCAAGGGAGTACAATAGTGATCTAGGAAGTAGATCACTGGACATCGGTCAAAATTATCCTTAGTAAAATAAGGATATGTTTCTCGATTATGGATGTGACAAAAAGGTTCGTCGTAAAAGGTTACGTCGATGCAAGTTTTGACACTAATCTAGATGACTCTAAGTCTCAATCTAGATACATATTGAAAGTGGGAGCAATTAGCTAAAGTAGCTCCGTGCAGAGCATTGTAGACATAGAAAATTGCAAAATACATAACGGATCTGAATGTGGCAGACCCGTTGACTAAACTTCTCTCACAAGCAAAACATGATCACACCGTAGTACTCTTTGGGTGTTAATCACATAGCAATGTGAACTAGATTACTGAATCTAGTAAACCCTTTGGGTGTTGGTCACATATCGATGTGAACTATGGGTGTTAATCACATGGTGATATGAACTATTGCTGATAAATCACATGGCGATGTGAACTAGATTATTGACTCTAGTGCAAGTGGGAGACTGAAGGAAATATGCCCTAGAGGCAATAATAAAGTTATTATTTATTTCCTTATATCATGATAAATGTTTATTATTCATGCTAGAATTGTATTAACTGGAAACATAATACATGTGTGAATACATAGACAAACAGAGTGTCACTAGTATGCCTCTACTTGACTAGCTCATTAATCAAAGATGGTTATGTTTCCTAGCCATGAACAAAGAGTT
Source organism: Aegilops umbellulata (assembly GCA_032464435.1). Lineage (NCBI taxonomy): Eukaryota > Viridiplantae > Streptophyta > Magnoliopsida > Poales > Poaceae > Aegilops > Aegilops umbellulata. The sequence continues at coordinate 473,278,826 of CP136055.1, read as the reverse complement.
GTTATTTGATTAACGAGATCACATCATTAGTTGAATGATCTGATTGACATGACCCATTCCATTAGCATAGCACCCGATCGTTTAGTATGTTGCTATTGCTTTTATCCATGACTTATACATGTTCCTTCAACTATGAGAATATGCAACTCCCATTTACCGTAGGGACACTTTGTGTTCTACCAAACGTCACAACGTAACTGGGTGATTATAAAGGTGCTCTACAAGTGTCTCCGAAGGTACATGTTGAGTTGGCATATTTCGAGATTAGGACTTGTCACTCCGATTGTCGGAGAGGTATCTCAGGGCCTTCTCGGTAATGCACATCACATAAAGCCTTGCAAGCATTGCAACCAATGAGTTAGTTGCGAGATGATGTATTACAGAACGAGAAAAGAGACTTTCCGGTAACGAGATTGAACTAGGTATTGGATACCGATGATCGAATCTCGGGCAAGTAACATACCGATGACAAAGGGAACAACGTATGTTGTTATGCGGTCTGACCGATAAAGATCTTCGTAGAATATGTAGGAGCCAATATGGGCATCCAGGTCCCGCTGTTGGTTATTGACCAGAGACGTGTCTCGGTCATGTCTACATTGTTCTCGAACCGTAGGGTCCGCACGCTTAACGTTACGATGACAGTTATTATGAGTTTATGCATTTTGATGTACCGAAGGAGTTCGGAGTCCCGGATGTGATCACGGACGTGACGAGGAGTCTCTAAATGGTCGAGACATAAAGAATTATATATTGGAAGCCTATGTTTGGACATCGGATGCATTCCAGGTGAAATCAGGATTTTACCGAAATACCGGGAGGGTTACCGGAACCCCCCGGGAGCATAATGGGCCAACATGGGCCTTGGAGGAGAAGTGAGAGGGCAGCCCTAGGGGCTGCGCGCCTCCCCCCTTCCCCTAGTCCTATTAGGACTAGGAGAGGTGGGCGCCCCCCTCTCCTTCTCTCTCCCCCTTGAAGAATCCCAGTCCAACTAGGATTGGGGGGGGGGGAATCCTACTCCCAGAGGGAGTAGGACTCCTCCTGCGCCTCCCTCCTTTGGCCGGCCAGCCTCCCCCCCTTCATCCTTTATATACGGGGGCAGGGGACACCCCAAAGACACACAAGTTGATCTACGGATCGTTCTTTAGCCGTGTGCGGTGCCCCCTTCCACCAAATTCCACCTCGATCATATCGTTGCAGTGCTTAGGCGAAGCCCTGCGCCGGTAACACATCAAGATCGTCACCACGCCGTCGTGCTGACGGAACTCTTCCTCGACGCTTTGCTGGATCGGAGCCCGGGGATCGTCATCGAGCTGAACGTGTGCCAAGAACTCGGAGGTGCCGGAGTAACGGTGCTGTGATCGGTTGGATCGCGAGGAGAACGTACGACTACTTCCTCTATGTACGACTACTTCCTCTATGTTGTGTCAACGCTTCCGCTTCGGTCTACGAGGGTACGTAGACAAACACTCTCCCCTCTCGTTGCTATGCATCACCATGATCTTGCGTGTGCGTAGGAAATTTTTTTGAAATTACTACGTTCCCCAACACGGGAGGGGTGTGGCGTACCGCAAAATGGAGGAAACGGACTTGTGTTGGAGCGCTACGGTCGAAACGGGGGTCCTGTTCATCGGGAAGGGTGTGGCGTACCACAAAACGGGACTCCACGGGATACTATTCATCTCCACCGTCGACCCCCTCCAGCCTCCACGGGCTACTGTTCATCCACCGTCGACCTCCTGCAGCCTCCACCTGCGACTGTTCATCCACGGGCTCCTGTTCATCCGTCCTCCACCGCGCGCTACTCCACCAGCTACTGTTCAACCAGCTGTCAGGACCCCGATCCTAAGTCACACCGATCTAGCATGTAACACATCATATCACTTTGCGGCCTCACGCACGGTATTCCCACGGGTGCCACCTTACCTGGCCCGGGACCGTTTGCGCCTTTTGGCTCACGTATATGATAGTGTCGCTAGCATCCATATGACAAAGAACCCGGGCGGCGCTAACCTATGAGGACAGGCATACATGAATCACATCGAGCATGTCGGTCATCAACGTGTGAATCCGGGCTGTAGCACTGGGCTAACAGGACTCCGGTAACCCGGGCTGTAGCAGGCTAGGCAGGACTCCGGATGTCACCGCGTGACATTTTCCCGAAGGAACAGACACAGGAACGACGTGAAACACATGCCGGCCAGTCAAGTGTTCCAAGCAGTAGTGCTGGGCTAGCAGGACTCCGGTGAACCGGGCTGTAGCGGACTACTATCGCTCAGAAGCACTAGACTACATTTCCCCATATGATAGGCTGCCAAGGATAAACAACTAGATAGTCGGATCCCACCCATACCAAGCATTTCAATCATACACACAATATGCCCGATATGAGTAGATACAACATGGCATCACAACATAACTCTACGACTCAAAGTATTTATTCATTAGGCTCCGAGGAGCGAGATATTACAAACATGGGTCTCATGACCCAACATACAGAGCATACAAGCAACAAGCACATGCGGAAGCTTAACTTGTCTGAGTACAGACAACTACAAATGAAAAAGGCTGAGAAGCCTGACTATTCACTAGATCTTGCCGAGGGCACAAGATCGTAGCTGAGGTATCAAGCTAAACGTCGAAGTACAAGCGGTACTACTAGCGAGACTGAAGTCTCTCTGCAAAACATAAAATAGGCAAACGTGAGTACAATTGTACTCAGCAAGACTTACATCAGAACTAACTACATATGCATCAGTATCAATAAAGGGGGTGGTGGAGTTTGACTGCAGCAAGCCAGCTTTGACTCAGTGGCTAACCTGAACTACGACTGCAAGTAACTCTTTTGAGGTGGCGCACACGAGTCCACATAGTCACCATATCAATACACCACTATGGATCCGCTCCCGTCTCCCTACGAGAACGCCATCCATAGCACTCACGCTTATCTTGCGCATTTTAAAGTATCCACTTTCACTTGTCTATGAACTGTTATTGGCAACCCAGAAGTCCATTACCGCGGACACGGCTATTTGAATAGATGATGTTAACCCTGCAGGGGTGTACTTCTTCACACACGCTCTCACCACTTACCGCCGTTTACACGACATGTACTCGGCAACCTTCAAGCGGAAGCCCAGCGAGGGTGTCGGCCACAGCCTACCTAAACACTCAAGTCTCTAGTCCAGGTTTATCGCCTATTCGGGTTCCATCCATGAGGAGATCCGGCCGGAGTTTCGCTCACAGCCCCAAACGATGTGTGCAGGGTTCCCGAGACACCAAACGGGCGAATCGGTACACCGTGCCACGTGCCTACCGCAACATAGCCCACCCCTATGGTCAGCGCTGCGTGCGGCCCCCAGCATACTACAAACACCAGAAACTACTTGCAACTCCTGGACAGAGGACAAGGGTGATTAAGAAGCCGAGAGAGTCAATTAAGGATCCCAATGTGTGGTAGTAACTGTTTCATGGATCACAAACACAGAACTCAGTTCCTGAGGACGGCTTCAATGAGACAACCCACCATGTACTCCTACATTGCCTCTCACCAATACCTTTACCAAATCGTGTTCACACACTTAGCTCACACACAGTAGGGCATGTTCATCACCATTCTAATTCATTCCCGATGAATCAGACCCGACTCAACTCTGAGCAGTAGCAGGCATGACAAACAAGCATGAATGAGTAGGCACATCAGGGCTCAAACAACTCCTACTCATGCTAGTGGGTTTCATCTATTTACTGTGGAATGACAGGTCATGCAAAGGATAAAGGGGTTCAACTACCGCAGCAAGTAACACATGAATCGCTGTTGCCCTAATGCAATAAAAGAGAGCAGGAGCGAGAGAGTGGGACTTTATCGGAATGAACAAGGGGGTTTTGCTTGCCTGGCACTTCTGAAGATAACATAGCTCTTCATCGGTGTCATCGAACTCATCGTCGAAACATCGTCTAGTGAGAGGGGACGGTTACCGGCAAACAGAGAAGGAAACACAATCAATGCGATGCACAATATGATGCATGCTCATAACATGGCAATATGAGTGTGTTGGCCTAATGCAACTACAACCAGATGGATTTGGGTCATATTGAACTAAAGGTTGGACCCCAAATTCAAATTATGAATTTAATTAGTGCCTTATCATGTTTTGCACTAAACAGCAAGGTTAAGTTCTTTAAACATGCATGAAACCAGTGCATATGGATAGATTGAATTTTTCTGATCATTTTTCATATATAAATTATTTCATTCTGAGCTACGGTTGAATTTCTATGAATTTTAGAAGTTTAGGGCATTTTTTGGAATTTCCTGAATTAAATTAAATCCAGAAAATAGCTTATTGCGTCAGCATGACAGCAGCATGACCTCAGCAGGTCAACCGGGGCTGCTCCAGGTCAAACCTGACGTGCGGGGTCCACCCGTCAGAGACACAGGGGCTAAACCCGGTCAAACCCAATGCTGACTGGGTTTGACCCTGCAGTAGGGCCCGCTGTCAGTGGCTATTAGGGTTGCTTAAGTGGCGGGGTTAGCGTCTAATGACGGCCACGTCAACACGCCGGAGTTTGGCCGGCGACGACCACATCCCGCGGCGGAGGCTCGCTGGAGTTGCTCGGGCTCGCGCTACAGAGGACCATTTCGTGCGCGGTTTGCGGCTACGGGGAGCTGGCGGTGGGGCGCATCCAGTGGTGGTGGCAGCTGGAGCTGGGGCGGCCTACAGAGGCACCGGCGACGAGCTATGCGGCGGCCGGAGCTCGGGCACCTGCGGGTTTTGCGTTGTAGCGCACGGAAGGTGAAGCTGGTGTGTGGGTTAGGCTCCTGGTGAGGTGTGGAGCACGTTGCCGTGCTCGGGAGTTAGCTTCGGTGGCACTGGCCTCGCCTGCGTCATCGCCGGCGGCGAGGAGCTCACGGCCCCGACGAAAAAGGTGGCTAGAGTGCAGGAACGAGCGCGGGAAGGAGGGGGAATGGTGGAGGAGCTCACAGCGATCTCAACGGAGAACTCAGCGGGCTCGGGGACGGCCTGATGGTGACGAATCAAGCGGCGGGGATCGCCGGCACCGAGGTTGAAGACGGCTTGGTGGAGGCGGTGCAGGGCATCCGGCGATGCTTGGCTTGTCGAGGGAGTAGAGGACATCGATGCGGAGCTTCGTGGCGCGTCAGAGAGGTGTGGGGTGGCCGGTGGACGCGGCGGCGAGGGGCGGCGCGCTCGGGCGCGAGAGGGAGAGAGAGCAGGGGAGGGGAAAGAGATCCAGGGAGAGAGGGGAGAGGACGAGGGGGTCGGGGGGGTGTGCGTGGCGTCGCCAGGGAGGGCCAAGGCGAGGCGGCAAGCAGGAGGTGGCCAGGCGCGTCGTCGGCGCTCGCCACCGAGCTGCTTCGTGCGCTGGCAAGAGGAAGAAGACAAGGGGAGGCCAGGTGGGCTGGGCCGGCCACTTGGGCCAAGTGGGCTGCCAGGTGAGCACCAGGTAGGTTCTCTCTCTCTCTGGTTTCTATTAAATAATGTTTTCTATTATTCTGTAAACTTCAAGGCTTTATTAAAAATGCCAGGGAATTTCCAAAAATCATAAAACTAATCATGTCTACTGTTTAGAATATATCCCACAGTAAACATTTTAGTTTATGATTGTTTGAGCATTTAAAATATTTTATATCTTTTAAATGCCCAAATGCAAATACAATATGAATTAATCCAGAGCCCAATATGTCATGCAAAAATGTGCATCACCTCTGGTTACTGTTTCCAGCTTTTATCCAAGAATGATGAACATTTTTTGAAAGCCATTTGGATTTACTGGAAATATTTTGGTTGAAACTAGTGAGTTCCTTTAATGCTAGGGTTTAGGCAATCCCCATTTCAAGTTTCTTTCAAAGTTTAAACATGATGCACACATGAGGTTACCCTAGTGCAATGCCAAAAGCTAGGGATGTGACACCAGCCCTCTCCACGGGCTCCTGTTCAACCACCCCTCCACGGGCTACTTTTCATCCACCCCTCCACCATCTACTGCTCATCCAGCCCTCCACGGGGTGGTCCTGTTCATCTAGCCCTCCACGGGGTCCTATTCATGCAGCCCCAACCGGCTCGATCGGGGTCCTGTTCATCCAGAGGCAACACCACGGGGTCCTGTTCATCCACCCCCACCGGGAATTGTTCATCCAAACCCCCCAGCGACGTCACTGTTCATCCAGAGGCAACATCGATCAGCTTCAGTTAGCAACAGTAGCAAAGGAATTGCTCGATCGGGTTCAGTTAACAGCCATCGACCGATTGCTCGGGTTCAGTAACGCGTAGCCTACAGTGCAATCGCTCGGCTTCAGTTAGAGCCCAACGCCTCGCACCCACGCGCGTGCATGTACGAGAGAAACGCGCATCGCTCGGCCCCGACCACCCACCATATCCGGGAACGCCCCGATATTTTCCTTGCCCTCGCTTCTACCACGGTTTTTTCCGTCATGGACGGCCCAAAGAATGTCATGGAGCTGTGTCTCCGCCCCCCTAGGAAGAAAAGCCCATTTTCTTTCATGATTTTTTGTCATAGAAGTAGGAGCCCACCACATCTATAATGATACCGGGTTTTGTCACAATTATCTTCATAGAAGTGTCATAAGTATGACAGAAAAAATTTCGTTCGGCCCAAAATGTCATCGATGTGTCTTTTTTTTGTAGTGGGCGACCTTGATGGGGGTGGAGGTGACCCCGAACAACTAGGAGCAAAACAAGGTGGATGTGGCGAAGCTACGAGATGAGATAGCTCAAGCCAAGGAAGAGCTGGTGGCTGAGAACGCTAGGATGGCTACGGAGCGAGCTGCTTTGGACGCCCAGGCACAACAGATTTAGGCGGACTCTTTCCGGCTCACCTCGGATCAAAACGCTTCAAACGAAATCATGAGAAGGAGGCACCAGAGTCGTTTACCCCCGGTTTATGATGCGAGGAGCCTCTTCAACACGCCTGGAGCAGGGACCAGTGACCCGCCGATGGTGAACCGGGCGGCTGAGGCGCCTGTGACTGGAGCGCCGGTTCGGCCGCGTGCGATGGATCCGCCTCGCTTGAGTAATACTCCACCTCAGCATGTTCCGACACCGCTAGGTCATTATTCTAACCCTTTGGATAATATGATTGCTGCGGCAACGCGATTGGCGGCTCTACCAGTTGAAGGCGAGTCTCCGGCAGCGATAAAGACACAAAGGGCCAGAGAACTCCTTCAGACGGCGCTGGATCAGCAGGCAGCTTATTCGTACAGTCGTGAAAGGATTCACTCAAGCCCTCGGCCAAGCCGGAGTTATAGCCGGCACATTGACTCGCCAGCAATTTCGAGCAGTGAATAGCGCTGTAACCAACCTCGTGGGCATAACCCGGCGCGCGGTGGTCTTGATGCTTAGACCCTGGTGGATCAGGGCAGAGCATGTCGGGAGGCTGAGCTGGTGGCTCAGCTGGCGGCTAAACAACAATCGCCAGTTTATCCATCAGCATCACTGGAAGCAGGGGTGGCCTCCAAAACATTGGGTGTGCCATGTTTGGTGCGAGCTCTACGTAATGAGTGTTTGCCTAAGGATTTCAAGGGCCCTCGTAAGGTGCCTAATTATAGAGTGGACCAGCCCCCTGAGGCATGGATCGAGAGTTATGAGATGGCCAAGGAGATGCTGGACGTTAGTGATGCTGCGTGTGCCAAGTATTTCACCATGATGTTGGATGGCCCGGCTCGTACTTGGTTGAAGGGGCTGCCCGCTAACTCCATTAGGTCATGGGCGGAGTTGAAAGCTCGTTTCATACAAAGTTATAAAGACACATGCAAGCAGCCTATGTCGATCCTGGATTTGGATTCTTCTGTTCAAGGTGAGGGTGAGTCAGCAACCAGTTGCGTGCGCAGGATCTCAGCTGTTATACATTCTTCGGATAGTATCAATGCCGGTTCAGCAGTCCTGATGTTGGAGAAGAATTGTTGTTTCCTCCCCCTTAAGCAGACGCTGAGGCGGCTTAAACGCCACTGCATGACATGGGGGAGCTCATGGTGGCTCTCGTTAAGTACGCCGACTCTGATAATACGAAAGACCCCGACTCTGATGATGAGAAGGCGCGTAAAGGGAAGAAGAGCGGCAATATGGAGGGGCAGCAGCATAACACGGTAGGGCAAAGTGGCAACGGTAAGCACAACACCGATGGCAATTTAGACTTTGTGGCTAATATGAATGCATAGAAAAATAATCAGTGTCGCAAGGGAAAGCCGTCCCGCCTTGGTGGGCCAAAGTTCAACCTTGAGGTGATGATGAATCAGCCTTGTCCAAAGCATGGCACGCACGAGAAGCCAGCTAATCCTCTTGGAAGGACTGCTTCATCATGAGGGAGTATAGGAATTCCAATTTTTTTCCAGAACAATCATGGCCCGAATGGCGGTTTGGGACCCAGCTCTCACGGGCCTAGCTTTGGTAGTGGCAGTTCAAACTCTAGTTTCCAGGGCCAAGGCAATCAAGGTGGTTTTAACTAGCAGTCCAGTCAAGGGAATCAGCAGCAGCAATCTAGTTATTAGAGTAATCCGCAGCAGTTGAATGGTGGATAGTATCATGTGTTCACTACGAGTTTGTGTAAATAGGACCAGAAGGTTCATAAAAGGGCGGTGACCGCAGTTGAGCCGGCGATTCCCCGTTACTTGCGATGGTCTGAACATCCTATCCTTTGGAGCCATGAGGATCACCCACCCCGGGTTGACAATATGGGTCATTTCGCTTTAGTGGTTGCGCCTCAGGTTGGAGGTTACAAGTTTACTAAGGTGTTCATGGATGGAGGCAGCAACATCAATATCCTTTACTATGAAAATTTTCATCTTATGAGTTTGACTAACAAGGATCTTAAGCCGCCCAACACTGTTTTTCATGGTGTGGTGCCTGGTAAGTCGGCATATCCAGTGCGCGAGATCGCTTTGGAAGTGGCTTTTGGTGATGATCATGATTCCAGAGTTGAGACGTTGACCTTTGAGGTGGTAAAGATTAAGATCCCTTATCACGCTTTGTTTGGGCGGCCGGCTTATGCTAAGTTCATGGCAAGGCCTTATTATGTTTATCTGCAGCTTAAGATGCCGGGTCATAAGGGTACCATTAGAGTACATGGGAACCAGAAGATAGCCTTGGAGTGTGAAGAAGGTGATGTTGCGTATGCTGAGTCTGTTTGTGCGACAGAAGAGTTGAAGTTTTATAAAGATAATGTTGACCCGATAGATATGACACCTTTGAAGAAGCCAACCATGGAGCATGACCCTGTCTTGAAGTTCAAGTCAGAAGATGATACTAAATTGGTTGATTTTGTTCCTAGTGACTCATCCAAGCAGTTCAGCATCAGTGCTAATCCGGATACGAAATAGGAAAGCGCACTCATCGAGTTCATCCATAAGAACCGGGACATCTTTGCATGGAAGCCTTCAGACATGCCAGGTGTACTAAGGGAACTTGCTGAGCACACTCTTAGTATTGATCCAAAGTATAAACCGGTTAAAAATTCCTTCGTCGCTTTAATGAAGAGAGGCGTAAGGCCATTGCTGAGGAAGTGGCCCGGCTCTTGGCCATTGGGTTCATTGTCGAAGTTTATCATCCTGAATGGTTGGCTAACCCGGTGCTGATACTTAAGAAAAATGGTACTTGGTGCATGTGTGTGGACAACACAGACCTTAATAAAGCATGCCCGGCTGATCCCTTCGCTCTCCCTCATATTGGTCAGATTATTGATGCGACGACAGGTTGTGAGCGTTTGAGTTTCTTGGATGCCTATTCAGGGTATCATCAGATTAAGACGGTAGTTAAGGACCAGGAGAAGACAACCTTCATCACTCCCTTTAGGGCATTCTGCTATGTATCTAAGCCTTTTGGGCTCAAGAGTGCCCAAGCGACTTACCAGCAGTGTGTTCTAAATTGCCTTCATGATCAGATTGGGCATAATGTTCATGCTTATGTGGATGTATCTATGCCTTTTGGGCTCAAGAGTGCCCAATCGACTTACCAGCGGTGTGTTCAAAATTTCCTTCATGATCAGATTGGGCGTAATGTTCATGCTTATGTGGATGATATTGTGGTGAAATCCAGCTAGAAAGAAACCCTGATAGATGATTTGAAGCAGACCTTTGACAATCCCCGGATCTACAAGATGATGCGTAACCCAGCAAAGTGTGTTTTTGGTGTACCAGCAGGCAAACTCTTGGGTTTTCTGGTTTCTGAGAGAGGCAGTGTGGCTAACCCGGAAAAGATCAAGGCTATTACTTCCTTGGCTAAACCGGCGTGTATCAATGATGTTCAGCGTCTAGCGGGTCGTATTGCGGCCTTAAGCCGGTTCATAAGATGGTTGGGAGAAAAAGCTATCCCTCTATACTAGATGATGAAGAAAACAGATCACTTTGTTTGGAGTGATGCTGCAGATCAGGTGTTTGAAGCCTTGAACAAACAGTTAGCTGAGCCGCCAATCCTTGCCGCTCCCATTGATAAAGAGCCCTTGTTGTTATATGTGGCTGCCAATAGCTGAGCTGTGAGTGTGGCAATTGTTGTGGAAAGGAAGGAATCGGGCAAGGAATATCTGGTTCAGCGGCCGGTTCATTACATCAATGAGGTGCTCATTGAGTCCAAGCAGAGGTATTCGCATTGGCAGAAGCTGGTGTATGCGGTGTTCATGGCTATTCAAAAGCTCAGGCAATATTTTCTGGGTCATCCCATCATTGTGGTTAGTTCTGCTCCTTTAGGGGATATTATTCAAGACAGAGAGGCCACAGGTCAGGTAGCTGATACGTATCCAACGTATCTACTTTTCCTAACGCCTTTCCTCTTGTTTTGGACTCTAATTTGCATGATTTGAATGAAACTAACCCCGGACTGATGCTGTTTTCAACAGAACTACCATGGTGTTGTTTTTGTGCAGAAATAAAAGTTCTCGGAATTGAACGAAACTTTGCGAGGATTTTTATATCAATAATAAGAATTTCTAGAGCCAAGACCTGCCAGAGAGGGGCACCTGGGTGGGCACAACCCATCAGGGGACTCCCCCTCTCCTGGCGTGCCCAGGTGGGTTGTCCCCACCTGGTGGCCCCACTGACCCTGAAACCGACGCTATAAAATCCTATTTTTTAGAGAAAAAATCAGGGAGACAGAATTATCGACATCCACGAGACGGAGCCGCCACCAAGCCCTGTTCTTCCTTGGGAGGGCAGATCTGGAGTCTATTTGGGGCTCCGGAGAGGGGGATCTTCATTCTTCGTCATCACCAACCCTTCTCCATCGCCAATTCCATGATGCTCCCTGATACGTCCCCATCGTATCTACTTTTCCAAGCACTTCTGCCCTTGTTTTTGACTCTAACTTGCATGATTTGAATGGAACTAACCTGGACTGATGCTGTTTTTAGCAGAATTGCCATGGTGTTATTTTTGTGCAGAAATAAAAGTTCTCGGAATGACCTGAAACTTCACGGAGAATATTTTTGGAATTAATAAAAAATACTGGCGAAAGAATCAAGACCAGGGGGCCCACACCCTGTCCACGAGAGAGGGGGGCGTGCCTACCCCCCTGGACGCGGGCCCCTGCATCATGGGCCCCCTGGAACTCCACCGACCTCAACTCCAACTCTATATATTCACGTTCGGGGAGAAAACAAATCAGAGAGAAGGATTCATCGCTTTTTACGATACGGAGCCGCTGCCAAGCCCTAATCTCTCTCGGGAGGGCTGACATGAAGTCCGTTCGGGGCTCCGGAGAGGGGAATCTGTCGCCGTCGTCGACATGAAGTCCGTTCGGGGCTCCGGATGCTCACCGCCGTGCGTGAGTAATTCTATCGTAGGCTTGCTGGACGGTGATGGGTTGGATGAGATTTATCATGTAATTGAGTTAGTTTTGTTAGGGTTTGATCCGTAGTATCCATTATGTTCTGAGATTGATGTTTCTATGACTTTGCTATGCTTAATGCTTGTCACTAGGGCCCGAGTGCCATGATTTCAGATCTGAACCTAATATGTTTTCATGAATATATGTGAGTTCTTGATCCTATCATGAATAGTCACCTATTATGTGTTATAATCCGGTAACCCCGAAGTGACAATAATCGGGTTAGTGCTTTGGTCTGGTACTCTATCAAAAGGAGGCCGTAATATCCCTTAGTTTCCAATAGGACCCCGCTGCCACGGGAGGGTAGGACAAAAGATGCCATGCAAGTTCTTTTCCATAAGCACGTATGACTATATTGGGAATACATGCCTACATTACATTGTTGAATTGGAGCTAGTTCTATGTCACCCTATGTTATAACTGTTGCATAAGGAATCGCATCCGATATAATTATCCTACACTGATCCAATGCCTACGAGCTTTCCACATATTGCTCTTTGATTAGTTACTTTTCCGTTGCCACTGTTACAATTACTACAAAACTGCTACTGTTACTTTTGCCACCGTTACCGTTACTTCCATACTACTTTGCTTCTAAATACTTTGCTGCAGATATTTAGTTATCCAGGTGTGGTTGAATTAACAACTCAACTGCTAATACTTGAGAATATTCTTTGCCTCCTCTTATGTCGAATCAATAAATTTGGGTTGAATACTCGACCCTCGAAAACTGTTGCGATCCCCTATACTTGTGGGTGATCAAGACTATTTTCTAGCGTCGTTGCCGGGGAGCACAATTCTATTCTTTGAGTCACTTGGGATTTATATCTGCTGGTCACTATGAGGAACTTGAACGACGAAAGAACTAAGAGTTTTCCCTCAACTATGAAGGGAGGTAAGGAACTGCCATCTAGCTCTGCACTTGATTCACCTTCTGTTTTTAGTAAGCTTGCGACACCTAAACCTGCTTCTGCTATTAATCCTGATATGTCTCATGTTATCGATGATGCCACTTCTTCTATGCATGATACTTATGATGAAACTACTTCTATGCTTGATACTGGTGTGCCATTAGGTGAATTTCTTGATGAACAACTTGCTAGGGCTAGAGAGAATGAAATTATTGAAACTGATAATATTGATGAAAGTGAGGATGAAGATTCCCCCCTAGATATGAATTGCATGTTGTGCCTGAGGGTTATGTTATGGATGAAGAAACTGCTAGAGAATTTCTTTCTTGCAATGATAGATATGATCTTAAGAAATTATTAGCTAAGCTGAAAGAAAAATCTTTGAATGCTAGAATGAAATATGACCCTGCTTTTGCTACTTCACCTATCTATATTTCCGATAAGGATTATGATTTCTCTATGGACCCTGAGATGATTACTTTGGTTGAGTCTGATCCTTTTTATGGCTATGAATCTGAAACTATCGTGGCACATCTTACTAAATTAAATGATATAGCCACCCTATTCACTAATGATGAGAAAACTCGCTTGTACGATGTCCTTAAATTATTTCAGTTCTCATTAAAGGGCGATGCTAAAACATGGTTTAATTCTCTTGATGCTGGTTGTGTGCGTAGTCCCTAGGATATGATTTATTACTTCCCTGCTAAATATTTCCCCGCTCATAAGAAACAATCTGCTTTAAGGGAAATATATAATTTTGTGCAAACTGAAGAAGAGAGTCTTCCACAAGCTTGGGAGAGGCTTCTCCAATTACTTAATGCTTTGCCTGATCATCCTCTAAAGAAAAATGAAATACTTGATATCTTTTATAATGGACTAATCGACGCTTCCAGAGACCACCTGGTTAGTTGTGCTGGTTGTGTTTTCAGGGAAAGAACTGTTGATCAAGCTGAATTGCTATTAAATAATATGTTGACTAATGAAAATAATTGGACACTTCCTGAACCAACTCCTAAGCCAACTCTGAATAAAAGGGGTATTCTATTTCTCAGTCCTGAAGATATGCAAGAGGCAAATAAATCTATGAAAGAAAAGGGTATTAAAGCTGAAGATGTTAAGAATTTACCACCTATTGAAGAAATACCTGGTCTTGATAACCCGACACAGGTAGTAAAGGTAAATTCTCTCTATAGGTTTTATGAAGGTGATATTCCTCGTTATAAGTCTGCTAGCCAATGCTTGGATGAGTTTGACGATTTTATTGTTAAACAAGAAAACTTCAATGCTTATGTTGGTAGACAATTGAAACGTAATGCTTATATGATTGAACACATGAGTGATTATATGTCTAGAGTTAAACATGAACTTAAAATCATTAGTAAACATGCTTCTATGGTTACCACTCAAGTAGAACAAGTGCTTAAAGCTCAGAATGATTTGCTCAATGAATTAAATAATAAGAAAAATGATAATGTTGTTAGAGTTATGACTAGAGGGAGTAAAATGACTCGGGAACCTTTGTATCCTGAGGGCCACCTTAAGAGAATTGAGCAGGATTCTCAGAGAACTAAATGTTGATGCACCTAGTCCTTCTAAAAAGAAGAAAAAGAAAAATGATAGGACTTTGCATGATTCTAGTGAACCTGTTGTAGAGACACCTGATAATCCCAATGATATTTCTATCTCTGATGCGGAAACACAATCTGGTAATGAACATGAACCTAGTGATAATGTTAATGATGATGTTCATGTTGATGCTCAACCTAGAAATAACAATGATGTAGAAATTGAACCTGCTATTGATCTTGATAACCCACAATCAAAGAATGAACGTTATGAGAAGAGAGAGTTCATTGCTAGGAAGCATGGTAAATAAAGAGAACCATGGGTTCAGAAACCCATGCCCTTTCCTCCTAAACCATCCAAGAAAAAGGATGATGAGGATTTTGAGCGCTTTGCTGAAATGATCAGACCTATCTTTTTGTGTATGCGTTTGACTGATATGCTTAAAATGAACCGTTATGCTAAGTATATGAAAGATATTTTTACAAATAAAAGAAAGATATTGGAAGCTGAAATTTCCAACATGCTTGCTAATTATACATTTAAAGGTGGAATACCTAAGAAACTAGGAGATCCAGGAGTACCAACTATACCATGCTCCATTGAAAGAAACTATGTTAAAACTGCTTTATGTGATCTTGGAGCGGGTGTTAGTGTTATGCCTCCCTCTTTATATCATAGACTTGATTTGAATAAGTTGACACCTACTGAAATATCTTTGCAAATGGCCGATAAATCAACTGCTATACCTGTCGGTATTTGTGAGGATGTGCCTGTTGTGGTTGCAAACGTTACTATTTTAACGAACTTTGCTATTCTTGATATTCCCGAGGAACATAGTATGTCGATTATCCTTGGTAGACCCCTTTGAATACTACAGGGGCTGTTATTGATTGCAACAAAGGCAATGTCACTTTTCATGTTAATGGTAATGAGCACACGGTACACTTTCCAAGGAAACAGCCTCAAGTCCACAGTATCAATTCTATTGGAAAAATTCCAACGATTACTATTGGAAGTTTTGAATTTCCTCTTCCTACTGTCAAGAAGAAATATGATATTCTTATTGTTGGGGACGTGCATATCCATGTTGCGGTAACCTAGTCCTATTCGAAAATTCTCCAGTTTCATGCGATTCGCAATGAGTTTGTTAACAAGACTTTATCAACCTTGTTAGTGGATTCCTTTTGATGAGCATGAGATGGATGAAGTTAGAAAGCACAACCTTCTGTACCCTCCTTTTACTTTCTGCTATTTAGATTAAATAAAGCAAAATAGTATTTTCTGTCTGTTTTCTGAATTATCCTTGCAATAAAAAATACCCCAAAATAAAAGTTCTGCAAATGTCCCGAAATTGAAATATGATTTTTTCTAGAATATTTAAGAATATCTGACACTATGAACACATCATGGGGAGCCAGCACCTGGCCCCGAGGGTCCAGGGCGCGCCCCCTGCCTCGTGGGCCCGACGTGGCCCCCTCCACTTATTCCAACACCCACACACTTCGTCTTTCTCCAGAAATCATCACCAACCAGCTCAAACCCGTGTTCTAGCTCATCTTGCTGCCATTTTCGATCTCCTTACTGAAAGCTCCACTCACAAAACTGCTTTGGGGGATTGTTTTTCGGTACGTGACTCCTCCAATGGTCCAATTTGTTTTTGTTCTAGTGCTTTATTCATTGCAATTTTTTGCTGCTTAGGTGACCCTGTTCTTGAGCTTGCATGTCAAATTTATATGGTCCCAAGTAGTTCTAATGCATGATAGAGTCTCTAGGCACTTCTGGGAGTAGTTGCTATCAATTTTGTTGAGTTTGGTTCACTTTTATTTTGAGTTACTAAAATTTTCAGAAATTTTTTAGAGGAAGAAATAAGTTTAGGAAAATGTACCAAGGTGGTTCTTCAAGGAAGCAAGGACCCATTCACGCAATACGTGAGCCGGACCATGAACTACCAAGAGAAGCTCAAGTGCGGCCTTGTGAATGGACGTCAGAAGATTTCATGGTCCAAGCAGGAATTAAGGAGGAATTTGACGCATATGTGCGTAATGCTGAACTCGATGGCTTCATGTTAGATAAGTGCCCCCAATATTACCACCTAACTGACTCCTTTGTGAGAAGGTTCAAATTTACATCTTCACGCAATTCTCACACTGTCCTATTTTATCTCTATGGTAAATTTTATACCATGGACTTAGAAGATTTTAATACTGCTTGTAAACTCCCGCAATGGGGTAGTGCTAGCGATCCTCGTAAATATGAGTTTAAAGATTTTCTTGCTAGTATCATTGTGGGAGATTCTAGAGATATAACACAAGCTACCATAGGGAGCATTCACTTTCCTGCTATATAATATTTTTCTCTCCTTATAGGTAGATGCGTTAACGGCAAGGACGAAGCATGTCACATGTGTGTTCCCGATCTTAGTGTTCTCAAGAGTGTTGTATTAGGAGATGAACAATATAACTTGGGGGCCATTGTTGCACGAAGGTTGCATCTTAATAGTTTAAGTGGAGACTTGTTTTGTGGAATTTATGCAACTCGTTTAGCTAATTATCTTGAGATACCCATACGTGAAAATGATATGGAATTGCCTCCTTCTAATTTAGATTTTAATGCTATGGTTCGCCATCAGTTTATTGAGAGGAATGAACAATCTCTCCGGTACCGACTAATCTTTGACAGGCGCCGCACTATCCATGTTGCTCTCCCTGCTCCTGCTTTCTTTGACTTTCAGGCAAAATGGAGATATGTTATAACGAGGGAGGAGGCGAACGAGTATGAGAGGAGGATGGAGGCATCTCGCCTCCAAGCTGCAGCTCTTGAGGCAGTAGCTGCTGCATCTCAGTACGACCCCAGTTACAACTTCGTATATCCGCCAGGCCATCCATTGGCATAGACCAAATTAGGCCAAAAGCCTAAGCTTGGGGGAGTACGTATTTCTCACCAACATTACATTCATGTTCACACACTCATTCTAGTTTTCGGTGCTCATACTTTTTCACTATACTATCCATGCTAGTTTATTTTCCTTTTTTCTCGCTTTCTTCTTGTGTGTTTGAAAAACCATAAGAAAAACAAAAAAATTAGTTGTAGATTTTAGTTAGTTTACTTTTCATACCAGTAGTAGTAATTAAAAGAAAACCCAAAAAAATCCTCGTTCTTCTTTTGCTTGTTGGGAGCTTCCCGTGTAAATAGTTTTATTTCTTTTCTTTTCTTTGCGGGTCGAGATGAGAAGACCATAATGAAAATGTTGAGTGATCTCATATGCATTATTTTTGATTTAACAAAGAGCCCATATTACCTTGTCTTCTCCTTCGTATTAAATGCTTGCATATTCCAGCTTAGTCCAATTGCATGTGCACTATTGGAAAGTGCTAGTTATCGACTGGAGGGGGGTGAATAGGCGATTTTTATGAAAGTCTTCAAAACATGGAAGTTTCGAAGACAGACAATAGAAATGACCCAATTGATATGAAGCGGAAGTTAAACTACACTAAGCAAGCCATAGTCAAGTATGCAATATTAATGAAGTGAAAGCACGAAGACTAATAACAGCTAGGTAGTTAGGATCAGGATGGGAGATGGTATGAAGCCAAACAACAATAGTAGTCAAGCAGTGAAGTCAAACAGGTAAGGCAATCAGGCAATGACTTCACGAAGACAAAGTGTAAGTAAAGAGAGGGAGCGGATAGAACCAGTCACTTGATGAGGACACATGATTTGTTGGACCAGTTCCAGTTGCTGTGACAATTGTACGTCTGGTTAGGGAGGCTGAGATTCAACTCAGAAGACCACGTCTTCACCTTATTCCCCTTGAGCTAAGGACACCCAGTCCTTGCCCAATTACTCTGGTAAGTCTTCAAGGTAGACTTCCAAACCTTCACAGACTTCGTTCACCGGCGATCCACAATGACTCTTGGATGCTCAGAATGCGACGCCTAACCGGCTGGAGGATTCACAATCCTCAAGTGTAACAAGTCTTCAGGTCACGCAGACAAAAAGACTTCAGTGATGCCTAACACTCTTTGGCTCTAGGTGTTTGGGCTTTGTCCTCGCAAGGATTTCTCTCTCTCAAAAGCATCGGAGGTGGGTTGCTCTCAAACGACAAAAGCCGTGTACTAACTCTGAGCAGCCACCAATTTATGGTGTCGGGGGTGGGCTATTTATAGCCACTAGGCAACCGGACCTGGTTTGTCCAAAATGACCCTGGGTCACTAAGGAACTGACACGTGTTCTAACGGTCAGATTTCAAAAACACACGGCAACTTTACTTGGGCTACAAGCAAAGCTGACTCATCCAGCTCTGGATAAGATTTGCTCCCATTGTCTTCGCTCGAAGACATAGGATTTTGGTTGAGCATCACTTCAGTCACTCTGACATTGTTCATTTGGACCCCACTTAACAGTACGGTGGTTCCTATGACTCAACAAAGAAGAAAAGGAAACAACAAAACAACTAAGTCTTCGTGCTCCATGGTCTTCACTCAATGTCTTCTCATGTCATAGTCTTCAATGTGAATATCTTCATATACCACCACTGTCTTCATAAATTTTTAGGGGTCATCTCCGGTAGGTAAACCAAATCAATGAGGGACTACTACCTGTGTTATCCTGCAATTCTCACAAACACATTGTCGGTGTACTAAAGTAGGGGTACCTTAGTACCCCAGACTTGTGCACGGGCAGTTGTAGCACCCTGCGGCAAGGCCCGCCCAGGAAGCGCCAAGAGAAGACCAAGCATTCAAGACAAGGCCCCCGGCAAGAGGAGCTTGCCGGGCCAAGAAGACAAGGCCCCCGGCAAGAGGAGCTTGCCGGGCCACGAAGGCAAGACCCCGGCAAGAGGAGCTTGCCGGGACGACTGAGCCCATGTAATGCCATCCAAGAACAAAGTATAAGAGACAAAAGATCGAGACCCCGACAAGAGGAGCTTGTCGGGAAGGCCGAACCCAGGCACCACAAGAGAAGCCCGCCACGGCGCGCTATGCGCCCCGGCAAGGCCTGATAGCCGGCAAGCTATCAGGCACAGGAAGACGACCCCCGCGGCAAGCCACTTGCCGCGGCAAATCGCCACCTCAGGACTGCGCTCCACCTCGCCCGCCCACGCGTCGCTCCGGGGCTTCCCCCAAGGGCACGTGGCGGTGCACCGCGTAGCCTGGGGCATGCGGTGGCATGCAGCCACCATCGTGGCGAGCGGTGGCGCACCTAACGGTCCGCCTCGGTGCTGCCCGGGCGACCGTGACGGGCATTTAATGCCCTTGTCCCCTACCGTCAGAAGTAGGTATGATAACACTGTGCCGCACTGTAGCGCCACTGTTCCCGCACTGTTACAACTACCACCCCTTTTACACTTTTACCCCTTTCTCTTACGTTGACACCTGTCGGTGACCCCTTTGCGCTATAAAAGGAGGCCCGTGTGCAACGTAGAGGGGGTTCGGACATTCGGACACCCAGAGGTTCCGGGGTTCGGAGACTGGGAATCCAGACAGCCATACGTTCGGTGCAGCTAGCTCTCCAAGCTCCCGAGCTCCCCAGTTCAATACAACCAAGCAGGAGTAGGGTTTTACGCGTCCATCGCGGCCCGAACCTGGGTAAACCGCCCGTGTGCTCGCCTCGATCTGCTCTCTGTGCTCCCTCCGCCCCCTCACCGGACAACGAAAGGGGCTCCGGCCCCATAGGTGCTCGCGGGGGACGCGGTCCGCCCCGACATCTTTGGCGCGCCAGGTAGGGGGTGCGTCGAGGTTGTGCGGATCAGATCCAGCGTTCGCGCGAGCGCGCTCTTCGTCAGCTTCTCCGAATTCGCTAGCTTCTTCAACACCATGGCCCCGAAGAAGAAGGCTTCGGAGGTCGCGGGCCCATCCGCGTCACTCCCACCGCTACCGGAGCCAACGGTGGGCGGGGGAGACGCCGTCGGAGGGGTGGCCACCGGCGAGAACACTCGCGGCGCCACCAAATCCAAGAACAGGGCGGACGACCGAGCCTCGGCCTCCGAGGGCGCGTCGCAGCCGTTCCGACAAACGACGACCCAGCAGCGCCATGCCACAGGAGGTGGCATCCGCTTGCTGGACCAAGGGCAAACTGGAGGTTCACGGGACGCCCCGGCCCCCCGTCCGGACACGGGCAAGGCGAAGGCGCCGGGGAGGGACCCCGCTCTTTCTAACATTGTTAGGAGTCCGAGCGTATCCCGCTCCTCGCGCCACTCGCCCCCGCTCCCCTCCACTCCGGCAGAAGCGCTCGCGAGAGCGCAACTGCTCCTCGACTACCCTCCAGCGGCTGACAAGGCCGAAGACTGGAGGGCCACCATCCAGAGCCTGATCGCCTTCGCCAACGATGACACGCCGCAGCAGCCGGCGACCTCACGGCCACGGCAGGTCGAGGAGACGAAGGCCGACGGCGACAAGACCGCCGGGGGTGCAACCACCATGCACTCCCCGGCGCAGAAGCAGAAGACGCCGCCCCGCTGGAGCAACGCCGACGACGGCTCTACAGCGTCGTCGGACCCGCGGACTCGCCGGGACCAGCGCCGAGTCCTCGACGAGCGGCAGCAAGAAGACGCTCGAACAAGGATTGAGCGCCGCCGAGAAACTCGGCGGCAATCAGACCAGCGGGCTGGGAACGCTGTCGACGCGCACGCGCCCGGTGAACCAGGTGACTTACCGTACGCGGCAGGTTGCCCTGCGTTCACCCGTGAGCTGCGGCGCGTCCGGTGGCCCAGCACGAAGAACTTCAAGCCCGACGTATCGGAGAAGTACGACGGCAGGACGCACCCCTCGGAGTTTCTCAGCATCTACACGATCGCTGTGCAAGCTGCCGGGGGGCGCGACGAGAGGATATTGGCGAACTACTTCCCGCTCGTGCTTAATCCGAACGTTCGTTCGTGGCTTATGCACTTGCCGGAAGGCTCCATTTCTTCCTGGGCGGATCTTTGCCATCAGTTTGTTGGCGCCTTCACAGGCGGCCACAAACCTCATGGCCAGGATAGCGACCTCCACATCCTAGCCCAGAAGGAAGGAGAACCCCTGCGCAAGTACATCCAGCGCTTCAGCCGCGTGCATCGCAACATCCCCGACGTTCACCCTGCCGCGGTTATCAGCGCGTTCCACCAGAACGTGCGTAACCGCCGCATGCGTGAAGAGATGGCCATGACCAAGATCCGGGACGTCAGCGAGCTATATGCCCTGGCTGACAAGTGCGCGCGCGCGGAGGAGGGGAGGAAACTCCCCGGGGAGGATGCTGGCGCAGGAGAAAGCGACAGTGACGACACCGCCCCGGCGAAGAGAAGCCAGCGGCGGAATAATAGGAGGAAGAACAGGAAAGAGGTGCTTGCCGTCGAGGAGTCTGGCAAGGAGGCTCCCGCCAAGCAAACGTAGGCTGGCGGCTCCGGCAAGGAGCCTGCCCCCGTGGCGGCAGCCGACAAGCAGGACGGCTCCGACAAGCAATACTGCAAGATCCACCGCACCAAGGGCCACGATCTCTCCAACTGCAAAAGCGTCGAGTACCTCGTCGTGCAGCAGAAGGCTGAGTACGAGAGGCGCGACAAGGGGAAGGCCCAGGGTGGAGGTGGCGAACCAAGCAAGAAGCGGCCGCCCATCGGCCGGGGAGGACGCCGCGGCAAGGCCAAGCAGCGGCAAGGCGATCGGCCTCCCCGGGGCCGCGACGATGATGAAGAAGACGACGACGAAGACGTGGAAGACGAAGATAACAGCGAGCAGGAGTTCCAGAAGGCCACGGAGGTCCTATGCGTTGACGGCGGCGCCTCTCTGCACACCTCCCACCGCCAGCTTAAGCGGTGGGCGCGAGAGGTGAATGCAGCAGAGCCGCCTGTGGAGTCGCGCAGGCTCCTCAAATGGTCCAGCACGCCCATCATTTTCGATCTTGAGGATCACCCTGACCGCACAACCGCGGTCGGGTGCTTGCTGATGCTGGTCTCACCCACCATCCGCAACCTCAAGGTCACCAAAATGTTGGTAGACGGCGGGGCCGGGCTGAACTTGATCTCCTCCGCTGTGATCAAGAAACTCCAGATCCCAGACGGCGAGCTCGAAGAGACCGGATCTTTCCAAGGAATCAACCCGGGGAGGAGCAAGCCCAAGGGGAAGATTACTCTGCCTGTGACCTTCGGCGGTGAGCTCAACTTCAGGACTGAGCGCATCACGTTCGACGTCGCTGATATCCCGTTACCATACAATGGGATCCTCGGCCGTCCCGCTCTCGCCAAGTTCATGGCAGCTTCCCACCACGCCTACAACGTACTCAAGATGCCGGGGCCGATAAGCGTCATCGCTGTCCATGGCGACAAAAAGGACGCGCTTATCTGCGCCGACAAGATCTACCGGGATGTAGCAGCCGCGGCAGAGAAGGACACACTTGCCGCTGAAGCCCCCGGGGGGAAGAAGGCAAGGACCACGCCCGGTAAGTGCTCTGGGGCCCACTCCGGCAACCGCACCTCTTCGGAGTGCTGCGCCGCCGTCGAGGACGTTCCATCGAGCTCCACCGGCAAGTACAAGAAGGGAATGATCGCTCCTCCGGCAACCAAGAAGGTGTCCGCCAAGGAGGACGGCACTGGCGGTACCTTCACCATCAGTGCCACGCTTGACAGCAAATAGGAAAGCGCGCTCGTTGCCTTCCTGCGGGCGAACGACGACGTGTTTGCATGGCAACCGTCCGACATCCCCGGTGTTCCCAGGAGGGTGATTGAGCACAAGCTCGCTGTCTGTCCTCACGCGCGACCCGTCAAGCAGAAAGTGAGAAAGCAAGCCGTGGAGCGCCAAGAATTCATCAGCGAAGAGATCAAGAAGCTAGAGGCAGCAGGCCTAGTGAGAGGTGTGATCCATCCCTCTGATGGAAGCTTATGTAGATGAAGTGAGGAAGCTGGAAGAACACTTTGAAGGGCTGCAAATGGAGCACGTCGCGAGAGCTCAGAATGAGATAGCAGACGGCCTTTCGAAGTGTGCTTCGTTGAAGTTACCTGTGGAACCAGGGACCTTCTTACTCAAGCTGACTCAACCATCCGTTACACCATCAGTTGGGCAGCCCAAGAAAAGGAAGTTGATCTCCGGCGACTACTTGCAGGCGGACCTCCCTGAGACCGCCGCCAAGGTCCCCAAGATCAACAACCAGAGCGCCGGGGGACAGCCCGCTCCTGCGGATCCCAGGATCCCTCCAGTCGAAGCAGGTGTCCCCGATAAGCCTTGCTCCGGCAAGCAGATCAGCAGTCTGAACGACGAGGGACAGCCCGCTCCTGCGGATCCAAGGATCCGTCCAGTCGAAGCAGGTGTCCCCGATAAGCCTTGCTCCGGCAAGCGGATCAGCAGTCTGAACGCTGAGGAATAGTCCGCTCCTGCGGATCCGAGGATCTGTCCAGTTGAAGCGGGGGTTCCCGACAAGCTTTGCCCCGGCAAGCTTGCCGGGGGATCACCGGCTCCGGCGGAACCAGAGGTTCTTGCCGTAGAAGCCGGGGTCCCCGCAGCGGCCTTCATGCCTTTAGTCCTTGCCGTCGAGCCCCGGGCTCCGGCATGGGCGCAACAGATCGTCCGTTTTCTGCAAACTGGAGAACTTCCCGACGACCCAGAAGAGATGGAGAAGATCACCAGGCAGTCAAGTATGTACCAGTTCGTGGACAACGAGCTGTACAGGAGGAGACTCAACGCTGTCAGATTGAAGTGCATCTCCAGGGAAGACGGACAGAAGCTGTTGGCAGAGATACACGGAGGCATATGCGGCCATCACATTGGCGCGAGAGCACTTGTCGGAAAAGCCTTCCGGCAAGGGTTCTTCTGGCAAGAAGCCCTCCAAGATGCAACTGCACTAGTAACCAAGTGTGAAGCGTGCCAGTTCCATGCAAAGCAGATTCATCAGCCAGCTCAAGCTCTCCAAACAATCCCTTTATCCTGGCCCTTCTCGGTCTGGGGGCTCGATATCCTCGGCCCTTTTCCCCGAGCCGTCGGGGGCTTCGAGTACTTGTACGTTGCAATCGACAAGTTCACGAAGTGGCCAGAAGTGGAGCCAGTGAGGAAGGTGACCGCGCAGTCAGCAGTCAAGTTCTTCCGGTCGATCGTCTGCCGTTTCGGAATCCCCAACAGAATCATCACCGACAACGGGACACAATTCACAAGTCGCGCCTTCATGCAATACGCCCAGGATCTTGGCGCCAAGGTCTGTTTCGCTTCGGTTGCTCACCCCAGGAGCAACGGTCAAGCAGAAAGGGCCAACGCCGAAGTGCTGCGCGGACTCAAGACCAGGACCTTCGACAGGCTGCACAAGTGCGGAAGAAATTGGATTGAGGAGCTGCCGGCGGCTCTTTGGTCGATCAGAACGACACCGAGTCGAGCCACCGGACAGACACCCTTTGCTCTAGTCTATGGAGCGGAAGCAGTTATCCCCACGGAACTCGTATACGGATCTCCTCGGGTGCTCGCTTATGACGAGCTCGAGCAAGAGCGGCTGCGCCAAGATGACGCGCTGCTCCTTGAGGAAGGACGTCTCCAGGCTGCGGTACGAGCTGCTCGATACCAGCAAGCCCTGCGTCGCTACCATAGCCGCAGGGTCAAGGCCAGGAGTCTCGAAGAGGGCGACCTTGTTCTTCGGCGCACTCAGTCGGCCAAGAATTCCAACAAGTTGACGCCAAAGTGGGAAGGACCTTATCGGGTGAGGCAAGTCACGAGGCCTGGCGCTGTCCGCCTCGAGACCGAAGAAGGCGTACCAGTGAGCAACTCCTGGAACATAGAGCATCTTCGCAAGTTTCACCCATAAGGCGCGGTTGCCGTGACCCGCTCCGGCAACCATCGGTTTGTACAGGCCTTGCCGCTGTTGCATGTAACCCCTTGTACAAAGCCAGGCGAAGCCCCTGGCACCAGATAAAGTTGCCCTGTTAGGCGACCTTGTTCTTAGGCACGTTCAGTCGGCCAAGAATTATAACAAGTCGACGCCGAAGCAGGAAGGCCCTTGTCGGGTGAAACGAGTCGCGAGGCCCGGCGCTGTCCGCCTCAAGACCGAAGAGGGCCTACCAGTGAGCAACTCCTGGGAATATAGAGCATCTTCGCAAGTTTCGCCCATAAGGCGCGGTTGCCGTGACCCGCTCCGGCAACCATCGGTTTGTACAGGCCTTGCCGCTGCTGCATGTAACCCCTTGTACAAAGCCAGGCGAAGCCCCTGGCACCAGATAAAGTGGCCCTGTTAGGCGACCTTGTTCTTAGGCACGTTCAGTCGGCCAAGAATTATAACAAGTCGACGCCGAAGCAGGAAGGCCCTTATCGGGCGAGACGAGTCGCGAGGCCCGGCGTTGTCCGCCTCAAGACCGAAGAGGGCCTACCAGTGAGCAACTCCTGGGAACATAGAGCATCTTCGCAAGTTTCGCCCATAAGGCGCGGTTGCCGTGATCCGCTCCGGCAACCACCGGTTTGTGCAGGCCTTGCCGATGTTGCATTTAAGCCCTCGTACAAAGCCAGGCGAAGCCCCTGGCCGAAGATAAAGAAGCGCTGGCGCCCTAGATTTTAGCATGCATGCTGAGTCAGAGTCTCGTCCTTGGTTAGGGTTGTCAGTTCCTAACTGTCGCTAACCCCTAACTTAGAGGTCGAGTCCGCGTCTTTTTCCCGTCCTTTCCCTTTTGGCTCGCAGGAATTGAATGTCCTTGCCGGGCCGCTCAAGGACAAGGAAGAGGAGAAGGACGAGCCAACACCTACGCCCCGGCGAGCCAGAGTCGCCGGGGGCTGCAACCTCAGATAAGTTTTTGCATCCCTCATCATGCATTCTCTTATGGACTGTGGAATTTGAAAGCCTCCTTTCCTCCTGGAAAGCTACCGTGCTCTCTTAGCGGCAAGCCCCAGAGCGCGTTCCTGGGCCCCGTTTCGATAGCAGCCGCGGCAGCAAGAGGGAGGGAAGCGAGGGGCCGGAACCCGCCTGCTCCCCGCCTCCGCCAAGGGCGTGAGAAAGGTCGAGCAGTGCGGGGGAGCGGCTGGGCCTGTTGCCGGGCGAGAAACCGTCTATCTTAACGATGTAAAGGATTCGTTCCTTACCGCGGTTTCCACCCGCGAGACAAATGATCCGGCAAACATCCCCTTTTCATTAAAAACATTCTCGGTGCGCCGTCCTCGCCCTCTCCCTCTTCCCCTGACGACCGGCTCCCCCGCCGCGGGCGCAAGGGGAGGAGGGGCGCGTTGCCTAGCAGACACCCTCGCGGCAACCGAAGAAGAACCAGGGTTCCCCCCCTCCATCACTGATGGGGGAAGGAAACCAGAAGCAGAAGGAGGAAGGAGATGGGGTGCGGATTTCCGTTGCCCCCTTTCGCTCCTTATAAAGGGGCGGAGTGGGACCGTGGCCGCCTCGCTCCTCCAATAGAAGCGGAGGAAGGGCAGGCGACTGGGGCCGACCCACTGCATCGACCCGCGCCGGCCCGACTCCCTGCCTCCGCCGCCGCGACTCCGAGTGCATGAGGACCGCGTGGTGGGCGCGCAGAACCGAGGCGACGGGTGGGACGACCTCTCCCCATCCCGTGATTATGGGAAACGGACGCCTCGAAAGCCGCGCCTCACCCCCGTTCATTTATCGAGCCGCGCCTCCGCACCTCCCTCCACTTAAAGAGGGAACGGGGCGTTTCGCCCCCACGACGCCGCGATAAGCGCGCGCCGCCTGGGGAAGGTGCGACGGATGCGGAGTTAAGGAGCAGCGCGACCAAGGCCACGCGTGCCCGTGCACTGTTAGGGCCTGGCCCAACGACGCTCGGCACCGTGTGTGGCCCAGGCCCGGGGGCTCC
Source organism: Aegilops umbellulata (assembly GCA_032464435.1). Taxonomy (NCBI): domain Eukaryota; kingdom Viridiplantae; phylum Streptophyta; class Magnoliopsida; order Poales; family Poaceae; genus Aegilops; species Aegilops umbellulata. Next base: position 473,251,749 of record CP136055.1, on the reverse strand, counting down.
TGTCGGTGTACTAAAGTAGGGGTACCTTAGTACCCCAGACTTGTGCACGGGCAGTTGTAGCACCCTGCGGCAAGGCCTGCCCAGGAAGCGCCAAGAGAAGACCAAGCATTCAAGACAAGGCCCCCGGCAAGAGGAGCTTGCCGGGCCAAGAAGACGAGGCCCCCGGCAAGAGGAGCTTGCCGGGCCACGAAGGCAAGACCCCGGCAAGAGGAGCTTGCCGGGACGACTGAGCCCATGTAATGCCATCCAAGAACAAAGTATAAGAGACAAAAGATCGAGACCCCGACAAGAGGAGCTTGTCGGGAAGGCCGAACCCAGGCACCACAAGAGAAGCCCGCCACGGCGCGCTATGCGCCCCGGCAAGGCCTGATAGCCGGCAAGCTATCAGGCACAGGAAGACGACCCCCGCGGCAAGCCACTTGCCGCGGCAAATCGCCACCTCAGGACTGCGCTCCAGCTCGCCCGCCCACGCGTCGCTCCGGGGCTTCCCCCAAGGGCACGTGGCGGGGCACCGCGTAGCCTGGGGCATGCGGTGGCATGCAGCCACCATCGTGGCGAGCGGTGGCGCACCTAACGGTCCGCCTCGGTGCTGCCCGGGCGACCGTGACGGGCATTTAATGCCCTTGTCCCCTACCGTCAGAAGTAGGTATGATAACACTGTGCCGCACTGTAGCGCCACTATTCCCGCACTGTTACAACTACCACCCCTTTTACACTTTTACCCCTTTCTCTTACGTTGACACCTGTCGGTGACCCCTTTGCGCTATAAAAGGAGGCCCGTGTGCAACGTAGAGGGGGTTCGGACATTCGGACACCCAGAGGTTCCGGGGTTCGGAGACTGGGAATCCAGACAGCCATACGCTCGGTGCAGCTAGCTCTCCAAGCTCCCGAGCTCCCCAGTTCAATACAACCAAGCAGGAGTAGGGTTTTACGCGTCCATCGCGGCCCGAACCTGGGTAAACCGCCCGTGTGCTCGCCTCGATCTGCTCTCTGTTCTCCCTCCGCCCCCCTCACCGGACAACGAAAGGGGCTCCGGCCCCATAGGTGCTCGCGGGGGACGCGGTCCGCCCCGACACACATTAGTCCCTCAACCAGGTTTGTCGTCAATACTCCAAAACCAACTAGGGGTGGCACTAGATGCACTTACAATCTCCCCCTTTTTGGTGATTGATGACAAACTGGTTGAAGTTTTCAACGGGGATTAAGTATGTGAAAATGTAAAGGATAAAGGTATTGTCTTCATAAGTGGGAAAGGCTCCCGCTGAAGATGTCCATATGAGAAATTTTCTTTTGGAATGCAAATGCACATGGCAGGTTGTCCTTGTGGAGATCCTCTTCAACTTATGATGACAATTCATCATGCATGATTTGATATAACGAAGAAAAATGACATGCATAATGAAAAATGGACGTATGCAAGATGACCTAAGTGCGGAAGTTATCATCGCACATGCGGAATTAATCATCGCGTCACAGAATAGTACAAAATGTAGCAGATGACCATCAAGTTTAAGTGTTACAACTCAAATAACCAAATGTATCAAAAGCGAGAGTTGTAAACACTAGGCAAAAACATAAAGCAACCGCCCATATGGACCCGCTTGAAAACTATCAACTCATATGCTTCTCCCCCTTTTGTCAGTAAGGACTAAAAAGGTTTGAAGACATAGAGCTTCTACTCGTTCCCAGAAGGAGTAGGTGAAGCAGCAGGGTCATCATTGGCGTTTGGCGGTGCAGAAGAACTCGGTGCAGTGTCGATATGCGGCGATGCAGACGTTGGAGAAGTCACATCATCTTCATCCTCGATGACTCTGGCATTTACAATAGCCGCTGAAGAGGAGTATTCAGAGTCTTCAAGAGATGGAGTCTGTCGCAGAACTGCATTCCTTGGAGGCGTTGAATCAAATTTATATCTCTCAGTGAAGCCATCCGCTCTTAAATCATCTTCAGAGCACAGAAGTGTCAGACTCTTTCAAGATCGCCGACATGCCTCAAGGGAGACAAATGCATTCTTGGTGGCAAGATTGCGAATGCGATTGACATCCACCAAGAGACTATGCATTTGACGCTTCAGCCAGTCATGATGCTTATCTTGCTTTTGATGAAGTACGACAAGAAGTTCTCGGTCCTTTAGAACACGAGAGCGCTTCCGAGGCCTTTGAGCAATAGTGCTTTCGGTGTTGGCTTGAAGAGGAGCACGAGTATTGCCTGCCAATGGATAAACACAAGTGATAGCATTGGGCACATAATGACTTGGAATAGGCTGAGTGAAGCTTTGATTGTCTGCATTGTGAAGACATAGCGGCTCCTTTGCAGGGTCAGGGTAAATGGCATCAACAGACATATTGACCTCCGGCAAAAAGACAAGATGGTTTCGTGCAGAGGGCTGATAGTTGATTGCAGAGTGAAGATTGATGAGGCGCATGACCCATGGACCATAGAACTTCAGTCCAAAGATGTATGAGCCTGATGCTGCCAGTTGACAAATGAAGAAATCTTGTGCATTGAAGCTCTTTCCATTGAGAATATAGAAGACCAATGTCTTCATTGTACCTTCAAGTTTTGAAGTTGGATAATGTCCTTTGATAGGCCAGTGAGTTCGCCGTATGATGTGGTATATGGTGCGTGGCAGATACTCAAGGTCTTCAACAATGAACGCCTGAGGATATTCAGCATCTGGAGGCAAAGGCTTCATCATACTGGGCATCTAGCTCATTGTCGGTGTCAAAACCGGCGGATCTCAGGTAGGGGGTCCCGAACTATGCGTCAAGGTCGGATGGTAATAGGAGACAGGGACACTTTATTTTACCCAGGTTCGGGCCCTCTCGATGGAGGTAAAACCCTACTCCTGCTAGATTAATATTGATGATATGGGTAGTACAAGAGTAGATCTACCACGAGATCAAGGAGGCTAAACCCTAGAAGCTAGCCTATGGTATGATTGTGTACGATGATGGTTGTCCTACGGACTACAACCCTCCGCTTTATATAGACACCGGATAGGGTTAGGGTTACACAGAGTCGGTTACAATGGTAGGAGATCTTGATTATCCGCACGCCTAGCTTGCCTTCCACGCCAAGGAAAGATCCTTCCGGACACGGGACGAAGTCTTCAATCTTGTATCTTCATAGTCCTGGAGTCCGGCTGAAGGTATAGTCCGGCTATCCGAAGACCCCCTAATCCAGGACTCCCTCAGTAGCCCCTGAACCAGGCTTCAATGACGACGAGTCCAGCGCGCAGATTGTCTTCGGCATTGCAAGGCGGGTTCCTCCTCCAAGTTTCTTCAAGAAGATTGTAAACACCAAAAATAGTGTCCGGCTCTACAAAATAAGTTTCCATATATTGCCATATAGAGAATAATATTAACACAAATCAAATATGCTGACGTATTCCGCAGTGCGTCATAACACTGCGGCCAAGCTCTTTATATAAATTGTTTTCACTGCTCCACCTCAGCGTGTTTTAGCGAGGCGATTTCCTTGGCACGTCTTATCAAAGCAGAGATCGTGTGCCCCTTTTAACGGGATTCTCATCAATACAGACATGGGTAACCCAACCACGCCATTTACCACGGCGCTTGGGAGGCAAGTGAGTTTTATTAGGTAGGTGGGGATGCCTAACCGCACCCGCTTTTATAAAGGGATAAGGATTCCCCTTTTTACCTACGCCTTCTTCCTTGTTTGCCAATCCATCTCTCGCGCACTCAAGCTCCAGCGCCCAAGTCCGCTCTTCCTTCCTCAACCTTCTCCAACTATGTCCGGAGCGGGAGGCAAGTGGATGGCCTCCTCCGTTACGGAGGCCCAAGTAAAAAAGCTAAGGAAAGCCGGATACTTGTCCAAGGACATCCCGCATCGGCTTCCTGAGAAGGGGCAGCTTCTTCCTACCCCAGGGCCCCATGAGAGGGTAGTTTTTCTTCCCCACTTCCTCCGCGGACTGGGCTTTCCACTTCACCCATTTGTCCGGGGGCTCATGTTCTACTACGGCCTTGATTTCCATGATCTGGCCCCGAACTTCGTCCTCAACATCTCGGCGTTTATCGTCGTGTGTGAGGCCTTTCTCCGCGTCCGCCCCCACTTCGGCCTCTGGCTCAAGACCTTCAACGTCAAGCCCAAGGTGGTGTCCGGCACCCAGGCGGAGTGCGGAGGCACTATGGCCGACAAGATGGCCAACGTCCTCTGGTTCGAGGGCTCCTTTGTGGAGTCCCTAAAGGGGTGGCAGGCCGGGTGGTTTTACATCACCGAGCCACGCGATCGGAAATGGGTCGCAACCCCCGAGTTCAGACCCGGACCCCCCACGCGGCTCATGTCCTGGAAAGAGACGGGCCTGTCGTGGGGTAATGAGAAAGAGGTGACTGGATTGCAAACGTGCATCCAGTCCCTGGTGAACGAGCCAGTCCGGCTGATCAATGTGATCCAGGTCATGCGCGTCCGCCGGAACCTCCCGTGCCAACAACGGGATTTTACTTTGTGGGAATTCGACCCGGCGCAGCACCAAACCCTCAGTAGGCTCTTCGACACGACGTATGAAGACGTCTGGAAGGTGCTGACCAAAGGCGCCAAGTCCCCCACATCCGCTTCCGAGGACCGCGGATACAGCTCGCAGCGTCACGCCAGCGAGGTAAGCTATCAATACCTTTGACAGTTTTGTTAAGCTCTTCTTCATAGATTAACTCTATGCGGGATCTAAACTCCCTTTACCTTTGACAGGCTTGGCGGGCTATATCCGGACCAATTAACTGTCCGGCTCCCCTGTCCGAAGACCCAGCCCCGGCTCTCTTGGTGAAGCTGCTGGCTCCGGCACCTTATGTGGTGCCGGAGAAGAAGGCCAAGAAGAAGAAAACCACCGGGACTCGAAAGAGTTCCCGCAACATGGTGGTGTCGGACTCGTCATCTGACGAGTCCGCGACGCTCTCCTCTCGTGAAAACGAGGAGGAGGAACAAGAAAGCTCTCCCCCCCAGCGGGGGGAGAAAAGGAGAAGAAGGCCACCCCAACGGGGGAGGCCGAGGGGTCGAGGAAAAGGAAGACCCCTTCGTCGGACTACTCCCACAACGCCGAAGAGGGCGGAGAGGAGTGGCCGGACAGAACCAAGCGTCCGGCAAAATCATAAGTACTTATATACCAGAGTGACTCATGATATTCCTTTAATGCGCAGCTTTCCCTAATATCGCTCGTAATTTATGCAGCCCGCCCCGGGACGAACTCGACGATTCGTCGAGCGGCTGCCTGGATTCGTCGGACGTGAACTCTGTTCCGCCCGATGTCTCCCCCTGCAGGGCGAACGACGCCGAAGTGGCGTCCCGCCAAGCTCCAGGGCAGGAGGAGATAGTCCTGGAGGAGCCGCAAGGCAATCCTCCGGACCCCAGGAGTAAAGGGGATGAAACCCCCCAGGGCTCCAAGTCCGGCTTTGTGCCGGACACCGCGCCGGACTCGACAGTCCCGGTCCGCGGTGGGCGAACTCCTTTCGATAGGAGTAAGCCGTCTGAGCAGGCGACCTCCGTCGAACCAGAGGCGCCGGACAATCTGCTGGAGGTGCTTGAGGGCGCCGTCATCGACGAGGAGCACCGTACTATTATGAGTACGGTGATCCAAAGGGTTCAGTCCGCCAAGAGCGGACTGACTGAAGCTTGCGCTAGCCTTCTAACAGGCTTCGAGGTAAGCAAAAATATGTCAAATTATTTACCGCATAGACAGTAGCCCCTGATGCTCTGTTCGGTGTTCGGAAAGAAAAGCCGAATAGAGGATCTAGTAATTTTCGCAGGAGTCTAACAACAAAAAGTCAAATATGCGTATGCAGGCTTCGCTGCTGTCCACCGCCGCACTGACTGCGCAGGTGGATGTCCTTAAAAAGGACCTCGGGCGGACCGAGCAAGAGCTCGGCCTTGCCAAACGGCAGCTCGAGGATAAAGAAGGTAAGAAATACCCTAAAAAAAGAAAAAATGTGCCTATAGAGAGGCTTGATTGCAGAAAGAAATAACAGGATTGTACTGCTTATTGTAGGGGCCACATCCGAGGTGGCAACCCTGAAGCAGGCGCTAGCTGAGGCCGGAAAGAAAACGGCCGAGGAGCGCGCCGAGCGAGAAAGACATGGGTTTCAGGTCGGCGAGGTGCAGCAAGAGCTGCAAGCTCTCATGAAAAACATGAGAGTTTGGAGCTTGAGTCAAAAGCGCAAGCATCCGAGCTCGCGTCGGCCCTTGAGACCGCCAAGAGTGCCAAGGCCGAAGCCCAAAAGGCCCTCCAAGAGTTGGAGGAGGTGAAAAATATAGCAACGGGTAAGGCATTCTTAATGCAAAGTAGGAATATAAAAGTAAACTACCTGTTACTTACCCCAATCCGGAGTTCTCCAGGGGCGTTCGCCGATCTTCCCCGCAGCGTATCCGACGCCGCCGCGTTCTACCGAGCTGAAGAGGGCAGCTCGACGGAGAGTGTGTTCTGGTCTCAGTATTCTGAGGCCGGACACCCTGTGCCTTTGAGCGATCAGCTGAAACAGCTGGTCGAGCTCCACAAGGCGGCCAAACAGGCCATGAAGGGCTCACTAGTTTGGCAGTGGCCTGGAGAGGCCCTGCCTGGGAGCTATTTCGGGCTAGTGCGACGGCTGGTGGAGGCATGTCCATGGCTTGAGGTCATCAAGCGCTCCGCCTGCATTGAAGGTGCCCGGAGGGCCCTTGCCCGTGTAAGGGTACACTGGGGTCAGCTGGACGGAGAGAAGCTGGTGAAGGACGGGCCGCCGCCGGGGAAGGAGCATCGCAAGCCCGAGAACTACTACAAGGAAGTTCTTGCCGGAGCCCGCCTTGTCGCGGATGAATGTACTAAAGATGTAGTATTTGAATGAACTCGCTCGTTTGTATCCTGTGCGCTGAAAACTTGTTCATATGCGCTAAGCAATGCTTATTGAATTTAAAATATTATTTTCTGTGCGGCCGTTTATCAAAAATTGAGAGATGGCCAGTCGTCGGCTTCGGCCCCCATGCCACTAGTGCTGGGGTGTTCGGGATAAACCTGAGGGCTCTTTTTCCCATAGTTGGGTCCTTTGAGGGAGGCGCTCAGCACAACGAACCAAGCAATCGGACTATAATGCTTGAACACTCTCACTTAGCCATAGAACGTTATAATTTTAAATTTCGGCGAAGCCCCTAGTTCGGAAGGCCGAATTCGGGGCGCTATCCACGCCTTTGGCCTGACATAGCCAGCTCCTTGCTCGAAGCGGCATAAGTCTTTAAGGACTCGAAAAACCTCTCGAACAGCGACCGGTCTCACGCCTTATCATGACAGTCTGTTTTAGCTTTCTCCACTGAGGTGCTTAACCCAGCTGAACCGGGGCACAATTGTAGTGGTTCTCCTAGTGCTACCTTAGCCGATATAGCGGAACGTAAGGCACCAAAACATAGGAGCGGGGCAAACCCAACATGTGACCAAAATCATGATTCGGAGGCGATGCATATAGTGCTATAAGTTCGGGGTGCCGCACTTGTGAAAGTGTACGGACTTCTCACACCAGATAGAAGGGTAATGAAGCCCCTGGCGTGTTTTGCCGTACCATGGTGTACGGTTGCGATCATGTTTATTTAATGAACATATATATTAAAAGAGGACAACGCAAAAAATAGGCGAAAAGCTATGCATTGTTTATAGAGAGGCTATTTATCAAAGCCGAACGATACAAGTAGTGCGATAAGCCAAAAGATATTAGACTATTTAACATGTCCTGACCAGGGGCAGGCCGCGGAATTTAGAAACAGATATATCGCTCGAAATAGAGACCACCTGAGAGTTCCGTAATGCGGCGTAGCTTTGTCTGCTTCCCTGGGTCTTGCATCGTCTGTGCGGCAGCAAAGCCGAACAGGTTATCCAGAGTGTGGAGTCCTGAAAGTAAAAAAAATCCGGCAGCCCCTAGTACGTTTGACGCCGTATTGTAAGCATGCCGTTAATCTGCCCCTCCCCCTGTGCCCATGGAATTTCGAGGGCGTAATTGTGTACTCGAGGTACTAGCTCCGCTATGTTGCGATGGCCGGGGTTGGGGCCATATTGCAACGCTTGCTCCGAACGTGCCAGGCGGTCTTGTTGCAGGTTACTCCGGGCGCGCTTTGCATTTTCCGGCTTTTTAACGGCCGGACTGGAGAGTTGCCTTGAAAGGCTGCTTTGTACTTCCGCTGCGAGGGCCGCCGTGTGATCCTCCGTACGGAGGGAGCGTTCAGTGTTTCCGTTGACCGTAATTACTCCTCGAGGGCCTGGCATCTTGAGCTTGAGATATGCGTAGTGCGGCACCTCCTTGAATTTAGCGAATGCGGTTTGTCTAAGCAGGGCGTGATAGGCACTGCGGAACGGGACTATATCAAAGATTAACTCTTCGCTTCGGAAGTTATCCGGAGATCCGAAGACCACATCAAGTGTTACAGAGCCTGTGCAACTGGCCTCTACACCTGGTATGACGCCTTTAAAGGTCATCCTTGTGGGCTTGATCCTTGATGGATCTATGCCCATTTTCCGCAATGTATCCTGATAAAGCAGGTTCAGGGTACTGCCGCTGTCCATGAGGACTCTTGTGAGATGAAATCCGTCAATGATTGGGTCAAGAACCAATGCGGCAAAACCGCCGTGCCGGATGCTAGTGGGGTGGTCCCTTCGATTAAAAGTGATCGGGCAGGAGGACCATGGGTTGAACTTTGGGGCGACTGGCTCCATCGCGTATACGTCCCGTAGCACACGCTTCCGCTCCCCCTTGGGAATGTGGGTCGCGTATATCATGTTCACTGTCCGCACTTGTGGGGGAAACCCCTTCTGTCCATTGTAGTTCGGCGGCCTGGGCACCTCCTCGTCGTCGCTATGCAGCCCCTTGTCTTTGTGTTCGGCTCTTAACTTGCCTGCCTGCTTGAACACCCAAGAATCCCTGTTGGTGTGATTGGCTGGCCTTTCGAGGGTGCCATGAATCTGGCACAAGCGGTCGAGTATCCGGTCCAAACTGGACGGGCCCTGGGTATTCTTTTTAATTGGCTTTTTCCGCTGACCGGATTTGTAGCCTCTGAATCCGGCGTTTACTGCCGTATCCTCATTGCTGTCGCTGCTAATGCGGCTCTTTTGCTTATTTCGACGTGTCCTGCCACTTTTGTCCTTGGTATCTGAATTACCAGGGTTCTTCGATAAGTTGTTGCTGCGAGCTAGCCAGCTATCTTCACCCGCGCAAAAGCGGGTCATGAGTGTCATGAGGGCTGCCATAGATTTCGCCTTTTCCTGTCCCAGGTGCCGGGCAAGCCACTCGTCGCGGATGTTATGTTTGAAGGCTGCTAGGGCCTCTGCATCCGGACAATCGACTATCTGATTTTTCTTTGTTAGGAACCGTGTCCAGAATTGCCTGGCCAATTCTTCTGGCTGCTGAATTATGTGGCTTAGGTAGTCAGCGTCCGGTGGCCGCACATAGGTCCCCTGGAAGTTGTCGACGAATGCGGCTTCCAGGTCTTCCCAAGAACCGATTGAGTCCGCTAGTAGGCTGTTAAGCCGGTGCCGGGCTGGTCCTGTGAGCTTGAGGGGGAGATATTTGATGGCGTGTATATCGTCGCCACGTGCTATGTGGATGTGAAGGAGATAATCTTCAATCCATACTGCCGGATCTGTCGTACCATCGTACGACTCGATGTTTATGGGTTTGAAACCCTCTGGGATTTTATGATCCATTACTTCATCTGTGAAGCATAGTGGGTGTGCGGCGCCCCTGTACTGGGCTATGTCACGACGCAGCTCGAAAGAGCTATGCCTGTTGTGTTCGGCCCGGCCGGATTTATTGTGTCTGGAGTGAAGATCATCATCACGTGTCGTCGGGCATCTGCGCGATCCATAGATCGATCTTGTTTACCTTGCTTTATCCTCCAGTACGTCTCGCAGGTCTGGCTCATTTTCCCGTGCCTTAGTTGAGCGGCACCGGGGCATGGCTTGTTTAGAGGTTCGACAGGCCTCTGTGTCGCGGCCGCGAGGTGGCCGGTCTGCCATGTCATGCATTGGTAATGTAGGTTCTTCCCCCTCTGATTGGGGTAGGGGCCTGCGCTTAGGATAATTTTTGGAGGGGCGCTCGAGTTCATACTCTTCGGCCGCAAGGACTTCAGTCCATCTGTCAGCTAGCAAATCTTGATCAGCTCTAAGTTGTTGCTGCTTTTTCTTTAGGCTATTCGCCGTGGCTAGAAGCCTGCGTTTGAAACGCTCTTGTTCGGCGGGGTCTGATGGTACGACGAATTCGTTGTCGTCGAGGCTTGCCTCGTCTTCGGAGGGAGGCATGTAGTTATCATCCTCAACCTCTCGCTCTGCCGCTCTCTCATGAGGGTTGGCTTCTCCATCTTCCTACGATGAATCTTGCTGGATTTGGTGTTCTTCGGCGCTATCCGGGGTAGTATTATCTCCCGTGCCGGAATCACCATTTCTGCTATCCGGGGTAGTATTATCTTCCTGACGCCGGCGTTTTGGCTGTTTTTTCGAGGTGTCATCCTCCGCTGTTCCATCGCCATCTCCATCCTTTGGAGCATCCACCATATATATGTCATATGACGAGGTGGCGGTCCAGCGCCCTACAGGTACTGGTTCTTGTTCGTCTCCTCCTTCGTCGTCCATACCGTCGAAGTCTTCGGAGCCGAAGTCAAGTATGTCGGTTAAATCATCGACGGTGGCTATTAAGTGGGTGGTGGGTGGGCTTTGAATTTCTTTGTCGTCCGAATCCCAACCTCGCAGACCATAGTCCGGCCTGGGCTCTCCTGATAGAGAGAGAGACTTGAGAGAATTCAGGATATCACTGAAAGGTGAGTGCTGAAAGATGTCCGCGGCGGTGAACTCCAATATTGTTGGTGTACTAGAGTAGGGGTACCCTAGTATCCCGAACTTGTGCACGGGCATTCGCAGCGTCCCGCGGCAAGGCTTGCCGGATGACCGCCAAGGTCCTCCGTGGTTCCTTTGGAGCCATTCAAGAATAAAGTATTTAAGCCAAGGAGACAAGTCCCCGGCAAAAGGAGCTTGCCGGGAAGGCCACTCAAGGCACAAGACCCCGGCAAGAGGAGCTTGCCGGGAAGGCCAACTAGGGCATCTCAAGGAACTTGCCGCGACGCACCACGCGTCCCGGCAGAATCCGGTGAGCGACAAGCTTCTGGACGCGACAAGACAACTGCCGCGGCAAGGCGCTTGCCGCGGCGAGCAACCACTCTGTACCCACGCTCCAGCGCATCCACCAACGTGTCGCTCTGGGACCCTTCCAGGCGTACGTGGCGCGAGGCTGTGCAGCCAGGGGTACACTGTGGCAAGCGGCGCTGACAAGATCGCCATCGTGGCGAACGGTGGCGTCCCTGACGGTCCCTTTTGTGCACTGTTTGGGCGACGTAGATAGGCATTTAATGCCTTTGTCCCCTGCCGTCAGGGTTAGGTATGATACACTGTGCAGGTTGCTGTACCAACTGCAGCACCTTTTCCATTTTTGCCCTTGCCTACGTTGCCACCTGTCGGTGACCCCTTTAGCATATAAAAGGAGGCCCATGCGCAACGTAGAGGGGGGGAGGACGAACAGTAGAACCCTCACGCTCGGTCTCGTTAGCTGCTGGTGTGTACTGTAGCACTCAGCGCTACCGAGCAAGAACTCAATACAAACCACAAAGCAGCAGTAGGAGTATTATCTCTCTAGAGACCTCCGAAGCTGGGTAAACTACTCGTGTGCTCGCCTCGATCTGCTCTTCGTGCGACCTCTGCCCCCCGCCGAACCGAAAAGGGGCTCCGTCCCCATAGGTGCTCGCGGATCAGCTTCCCCGACATCTCTGGCGTGCTGCCCTCGACAGCGTGCTGACGTCCTGCTGCCTCGTCTTCGAGCCCTGCCTCCGGCGCCGCCATCACCATCTAGCCTTTGGACGACCACCGAGATGTTCTCTTGGTGTCTTCTGCCACCTATAGCTCGTCTAGGCGCCCCTTTTGCCCTTTTCGCCTCCTTGACCTACCTCCTGAAGAGAGGGACAAGAAAGGGGATTACGGGCACCTTATCTCTTTTTAATTTGTAAGCCCTCGGGCCTTAGCTGCATTTAAAACTTGTAATCCCATCATTCATGTTTTTCATTCTCTATGAACTGTACCTAAGTGGAATGTTTTTTTAGTGAAAAGGGGATGCTTGCCGGGTCACTTGTCTTGCGGGTGGAACCCACGTCAAGGAGCAAATCCTTGATATCTTTAATATAGACACTTTTTTCCCGGCAGCAGGCCCTGCCGTCTTCCCACGTCGCTCGACCTTTCTCACGCTTTTGGCGGAGGCAGGGATGAGGCGGGTTCAGGCTCCTCGTTTCATCCCTTTGCTGCCGTGACTACGACCAAACCTGGCCCCAGGAACGAGCCCTAGGGCCTAGAGTTAGGGGAGCACGGTAGCTTTTAGGAAGAAACGAGGTTTCGCATACCTCAGTCCATAAGAGAATGCATGATAAGGGATGAAAAACTTATCTGAGATTGCAGCCCCCGGCAACTCTGGTTCGCCGTGGGTTAATCTTTGTACTTGCAGCCCCCGGCAACACTGGCTTGCCGGGGTCCAGATGCTGGTCCGTCCTTCTTCTCTTTTTCGTCCTCAAGTGGTCCGGCTAGGATATGCGAGCCCTGCGAACCAAGGAAACGAAAGAACGGCAAAGGGACGCACACCCGACCTCTAAGCTAGGGGTTAGCCGCTACTAAGCACTATCAACCCTAACCAAGGACGAGACTCGATCTAGCATGCATGCTATAACTTAGGGCGCCAGCACTTCGTCTACGCTCAGGGTCTGCGCCTGGCTTTGTACAAAGGATTACATGCAACAGCGGCAAGACTTGTACAAAAAGGTGGTTGCCGGAACAGGGTCTGACAACCGCGCCTTACGGGTAATACTTACGAAGATGCTCGATGTTCCAGAAGTTGCTCACCGGAATGCCATCTTCGGTCTCAAGGCGGACAACGCCAGGCCTAGTGACTCGTTTCACCCGGTAAGGGCCTTCCCACTTTGGCGTCAACTTGTTGGAATTCTTGGCGGAATGAACGCGCCGAAGAATAAGGTCGCCTTCCTCGAGACTTCTGGCGTTAACTTTGCGGCTATGGTAGCGGCGCAAAGCTTGCTGGTAGCGAGCAGCTCGCACAGCAGCCTGAAGACGATCCACCTCAAGGAGCAGCGCGTCATCTTGTCGCAGCTGCTCTTGCTCAAGCTCATCATAAGCGAGCACTCGAGGCGACCCATATACGAGTTCCGTGGGGAGAACTGCCTCTGCTCCATAGACTAGAGCGAAAGGTGTCTGGCCAGTGGCTCGATTTGGCGTCGTCCTGATCGACCAAAGAACCACCGGCAGCTCCTCGATCCAGTTTCTTCCGCACCCGTGCAGCCTGTCGAAAGTCCTGGTCTTGAGTCCACGCAGCACTTCAGCATTTGCCCTCTCCGCTTGACCGTTGCTCCTGGGGTGAGCAACAGAAGCGAAGCAGACCTTGGCGCCAAGATCTTGGGCGTACTGCATGAAGTTGCGGCTCGTGAATTGCGTACCGTTGTCGGTGATGATCCTGTTAGGGATCCCGAAGCGGCAAACAATCGACCTAAAGAACTTGACTGCTGACTGTGCTGTCACCTTCCTCACTGCTTCCACTTCTGGCCACTTTGTGAACTTGTCGATTGCGACGTACAAGTACTCAAAGCCCCCGACTGCTCGGGGGAAGGGGCCAAGGATGTCGAGCCCCTAGACCGAAAATGGCCAGGATAAAGGGATCGTCTGGAGAGCTTGAGCTGGCTGGTGTATCTGCTTGGAATGAAACTGGCACGCTTCACACTTGGTTACTTGTGCAGTCGCATCCTGGAGGGCTGTCGGCCAAAAGAAACCTTGCCGGAAAGCTTTGCCGGCAAGCGCTCTTGCGCCAATGTGGTGACCACATATGCCTCCATGTATTTCTGCCAACAGCTTCTGTCCATCTTCCCGGTGAATACACTTCAATTTCACACCATTGAGTCTTCTTCTATACAGTGCGTTGTCGACAAACTGGTACATACTTGACTGCCGGGCTACCCTTTCCGCTTCTTCTTGCTCTTCGGGAAGTTCTCCTGTCTGGAGGAGACGGACGATCTGTTGTGCCCATGCTGGAGCTTGTGGCTCGACAACAAGGACTAAGCTCACATCTGCTGCTGTGGGAACATCCGCTTCTACGGCGAGAAACTACGGCTCAGCCGAAGCTTGACGTTCCCCGGCAAGCTTGCCGGAGCAAAACTTGTCGGGAGCGTCTGCTTCAACGGAACAAACCCTGGGGTTTGCAGGAGCAGACTGCTCCCCAGCACTCTTGGTGTTGATCTTGGGGACCTTTTTGGCGGCGGCTCCGGGAAGCTCTGCCGGAAAATAGTCACCAGAAATCAACTTCCTCTTCTTGCTCTGTCCAGTTGATGGCGTCACAGACGGTTGAGTCAGCTTGAGCACAAAGATCCCTGGTTCCACAGGTAACTTAAGTGCTGCGCACTTTGACAGGCCATCGGCGATGTTGTTCTGAGATCTTGGAACATGTTCCACCTGTAGGCCGACAAAGTGCTCTTATAGCTTCCTCACTTCATCAACCTAAGCTTCCATCAACGGACTCTGATAACTCTTATTCACTTGGCGGACGACAAGCTGCGAGTCACCCCTGACAATGAGCTTCTTGATCCCAAGGTCTGCCGCAATCCTGAGACCGGCAAGCAAACCTTCATACTCTGCAGTATTGTTTGTTGCTTGCTCCTTGGGAAAGTGCATCTGGACTACGTACTTAAGGTGCTCTCCGATGGGTGCGACAAGTAGTACGCCAGCCGCCCGCCCTCTTCCTCTTCCGCAGCCTCCCTACGCCAGCCGCCCAAGGAGACGACCCCGAGAAGCTCAAGGAGCCGGCGACACGGATGATGGGGTCGCCGGTGCCGCACGGAGCGGCGCCCGACACCTAGTCGGACCCGTCATCCTGCCGCCCGCTTCCCTCGTCGTCACTGCCGCTGTCCTCCTCGTCACTCCCGCCCGAGGAGGAGTCTTCGCTATCGGAGGAGCTCTCCACGCAGCACCTTGCCCGAGTCCCGAAGCACCCGAAGACCTTGACGGAGAGGAGACCGCCCTCCATCAGCTTAAAATGGAGGGTGAGCCCCTCCGTCAGGCGGTGGATACGGGCGAACGTCTTCCACCATCGACCAAGATACATCACATCAGGGGCCGGGAAGTCAACACGGACTCACGTACCGCTGATTCCACAGACCCTCATGTGTAGCCTCAGTGTCTCGGGCGGATCCAACTCCTTCTCGCTCGCAAATGGAGTCGGGAGACGAAGGCGACGACGAGGCGGCCGACGGAGCCTGACAAAGAACTTGCAAGGGTTGTCCCCAATATGGTCCACCATGGGAAGAGGAACCGCTGGCGGAGGCGAGGACGGCGAGCCGCCCCGTCCACCTCTTCCCCGAGCGCCTCGACCTCACCCTCGACCTCGCCCACGGCCTCGCCCCCTCCCTCTTCCCCTTACGGCTGGCTCTGCCACCACAGGTGCGGGAGAAGGAAGGACGCGTTGTCTAACGGCGACCCTCGCCGCCACCGTTGAAGGACCAGGGTTCCCTTTGTCCATGGCGAATGAGAGAGAGGGGAACAGAAGCTGAAGGAAAGAGGAGATGAAAGAATGCGGACCTCCGTTCCCCCCCCCCCCCGCTCCTTATAAAGGAACAGGGTGGGGGCTCGGCCGCCCCACTCAGCTAATCAAGACACAGAAGGAGCAAGGAACTGGGACCGGCCCGCTGCCTCGACCCACGAGGGCCCGGTTCCCCGCCTCCACCGTTCGCCACCCCAAGCGCATGGAAGCTGCGTGGCGGGCGTGCAGAACCGAGACGACGGATGAGGCGACCTCTCCTCACCCCGTGATCATGGGGAGTGGACGCCTCGAAAACCATGCCTCTACCCCAGTTTGCCCTGCTTATAAGGAGGGAGGGGCGGACGGTCCGCCCTTCTGAATAAAGAACCACCCATGATCTCTCCCACGACGCCGCAATCGACGCGTGCCGTTCAGGGAGGGCGCGGTGGATGCGGAGTAAGATACGGCGTGATCCAGGCCGCGCGTGCCCGTGCCCTGTTTTGGGCCTGGCCCAACAGCGCTTGGCACCGTGTATGGCCCAGGCCCCGGGGCTCCTGTCGGTGTACTAGAGTAGGGGTACCCTAGTATCCCGAACATGTGCACGGGCAGTCGCAGCGTCCCGCGGCAAGGCTTGCCGGGTGACCGCCAAGGTCCTCTGTGGTTCCTTTGGAGCCATTCAAGAACAAAGTATTTAAGCCAAGGAGACAAGTCCCCGGCAAAAGGAGCTTGCCGGGAAGGCCACTCAAGGCACAAGACCCCGGCAAGAGGAGCTTGCCGGGAAGGACAACTAGGGCATCTCAAGGAACTTGCCGCGACGTGCCACGCGTCCCGGCAGAATCCGTTGAGCGACAAGCTTCCGGACGCGACAAGACAACGGCCGCGGCAAGGCGCTTGCCGCGGCGAGCAACCACTCTGTACCCACGCTCCAGCGCATCCACCAACATGTCGCTCTGGGACCCTTCCAGGCGTACGTGGCGCGAGGCTGTGCAGCCAGGGGTACACTGTGGCAAGCGGCGCTGACAAGATCGCCATCGTGGCGAACGGTGGCGTCCCTGACGGTCCCTTTTCTGCACTGTTTGGGCGACGTAGATAGGCATTTAATGCCTTTGTCCCCTGCCGTCATGGTTAGGTATGATACACTATGCAGGTAGCTATACCAACCGCAGCACCTTTTCCATTTTTGCCCTTGCCTATGTTGCCACCTGTCGGTGACCCTTTAGCATATAAAAGGAGGCCCATGCGCAACGTAGAGGGGGGAGGACGAACAGTAGAACACTCACGCTCGGTCTCGTTAGCTGCTGGTGTGTACTGTAGCACTCAGCGCTCCCGAGCAACAACTCAATACAAACCACAAAGCAGCAGTAGGAGTATTAGCTCTCCGGAGAGCTCCGAAGCTGGGTAAACTGCTCGTGTGCTCGCCTCGATCTTCTATTCGTGCGACCTCCGCCCCCGCCAAACCGAAAAGGGGCTCCGTCCCCATAGGTGCTCGCGGATCAGCTTCCCCGACAATTATAGGCGCCCAATCGGATTCCATCGGCAGGGGCACGGGAGGCCCGGAGTTTGGAGAAGAATCCGACTCCATGGAGTCATGGGCCATGCGGATTGCGGGGCTGGCGTTCGGCTCGATCGCCTTCAAGATCGCAGCCCCCGAGGTGACATCCAACCGTTCATCCTCAAAGAACGCAGCGGGCTCCGAGTCGAGGATCGGGGCCGGTGCGTGTGCGGCCTCCAAGGCACTATTCAGAGGCAGAGCTATATCATGCCCCTCGAGGTAGTGCGGCGCGCTTGGCTGTGGCTCGAACCCGTCGAAGATCAAGTCTCCGCGGATATCTGCCATGTAGTTTAAGCTTCCAAACCTGACTTGATGGCCAGGGGCATAGCTTTCGATCTGCTCCAGACGACCAAGCGAATTGGCCCGCAGAGCGAAGCCACCAAAGACGAAGATTTGTCCGGGGAGGAAAGTCTCACCCTGGACCTCATCGTTGTTGATGATCAAAGGAGCCATCGGGCCTAAAAGCGACGACACAGAGGAACTCTCAATGAAAGCACCAATGTCGGTGTCAAAACCGGCGGATCTCGGGTAGGGGGTCCCGAACTGTGCGTGAAGGTCGGATGGTAATAGGAGACAAGGGACACTTTATTTTACCCAGGTTCAGGCCTCTCGATGGAGGTAAAACCCTACTCCTGCTAGATTAATATTGATGATATGGGTAGTATAAGAGTAGATCTACCACGAGATCAAGGAGGCTAAACCCTAGAAGCTAGCCTATGGTATGATTGTGTATGATGATGGTTGTCCTACGGACTACAACCCTCCGGTTTATATAGACACCGGATAGGGTTAGGGTTACATAGAGTCCGTTACAATGGTAGGAGATCTTGAATATACGCACGCCTAGCTTGCCTTCCACGCCAAGGAAAGATCCTTCCGGACACGGGACGAAGTCTTCAATCTTGTATCTTCATAGTCCTGGAGTCCGGCTGAAGGTATAGTCCGGCTATCCGAACACCCCCTATTCCAGGACTCCCTCACTCATGTTGGGCTCGGGCTTCTGAAACATGCTCTCCAAAGCATCACGGTGAAGCCTAAAACCAGGTTCAAACAAATCGCCTGGAGTGGACAGGCCAGTTAGCTGAATGATATCAAGAGCTTTGGCTTCATGATGGACATTGCCTGTCATCCACTCAAGGACCCAAGTCTTTGGATCCCTGTTGTAGCCGCGAATGTGAAGAGTTGCTTAAAACTGTAATAGAAGCTCTTCATTCTAGTGTTCCTTGTCTGTGACAAATTGCAGGAGTCCAGCGTCTCTGAAGCAATCCAACGCTTCTTCTAGACAGGGCAGGCCAGCTATAGCTTCAGTGTCGAGACGCATATGTGGAAATATGCACCCTTGATTGTATAAGACGCATGAATAGTAGCTGCGCTGCTGATAGCTCCAGAACCGATCCGATGAAATGCGAGGTTTGGAGTATGGGTTCTTGGCGCTGTCGAAGAAGGTGTTATGTGCCACGAAGCCATTCACATTGAAGACCCCAGGTGAGGTTGCAGTGCTTGGGAATCTTGGAAGTCTTGGCTTGGGCTTATGTACTTGAGGCCTGTGCTCGACATAATAGTCAAATTGTGGACCCACAACAGGTGGAGGAACCAGAATGGGCCATTGGACCATAACAGGCTGACCATGATCAAATGCTAGCTCAATAGTATGCGGTCTTGGAGGGGGTACAGGAACATTGGCATTTTCGTTGACATGGGCTACAAGTGTCACAATAGCTTCAGGAGGAATGATCACGTCTGGTGCAGCATCAGCTTCAGGGGCCACATTGGCGTCAGGTGCTTCACTATTGGCTTCGGGCATGACGACATCAGTGTCGTCAGCAGTGTTGCTGGAGGTGGTGACGTTAGCTTCAGCCTCCACTTGTGTGGCTGGAGGGTTGGACACATTCTCCTCGGGAACAGCTTCTTGGTGGACTGGGGAACTTGGTTCTTCTTCAACTCTTGGTTCTTCTTTATCATCTGCCGTTTTGGCTTCAGACTCAGAGACATTCACAGTTTGAGTGGCTTCTGGGAACACTTGACTTGCAACAGATTGGTGGTGCACTTCTAACGCTCGGAAGAGTGACTTGGGGCCTTGGTCCTTTGCGAAGCCTGCGTAACGTTGGTGACGCCTATGGAAATGGAGTTGGCTGGGCCTCAAAGTCATTGTCATCTTGCACTGGTGAGGTGACCTGTGGTTGGGGAGTACTTGGGGTGTCTTGTTGTTGTGGGTGATCAGCCCACGATGCATCCTGAGCAATTGGCATCAGAGGACGACCAATGCTGATGAGCTCGCTGTGCGTGAGCACAGGCGATGATACCACATTATGCTCAATCTGAGGAAGGACTTCATCATCTTCTACATTGTCGTGGTGACCAATGTCTCCAGCTGCGGTGGGGTCAACAGCTGGAATATCTTCAACTTCAGGAGCCTCTGTGGAAGCAGGCTCATGAACTATCATACGTCTTTCTTGTTGTGTGGATCCAGGACGAGCAACAGAAATGGGCTCGACAACAAGGGGCTCTGTGGTAGTAGCCTGATCTTTGTTGGTTTTGCGCTTCTTCTTGGAGGGTGCGTCATCTGATGATTCAAGATTTTTCCTTTTTCTGGCTTAAGCCTCGGCAACTCTTGTCTTCTTCAGTTCTGAAGCGGTTGACTTGACCTTTGGCTTCGAGCCAGTCATGCTGCTTGGGAACACAATGGTTGGCGCGTCTTGGCTAGGTGCAGGAGTAGGAGTTGCTATAGGCTTCTTGGACTTCTTGAGTGGCCTTGAAGCCATTCTAGGGTCAATGCCAGGTCGACCAAGGGCCTTGCGATTTTCTTCTTCATTGTAGGCTTGCACATATATGTTAGCCGAAAGCTTCATGCGCTCACGAGAACCTTGGGCTTCATCACGTTTCTTGCGAGAAGCTTCCTTGAGCTCGTGTAGCATGATCTTGAAGTTCTGCACATCCTTCACACTGAGCCTGGCCATATGCTTCTTGAACTGAGCCTTTTCAAAATCTATCTCGTGCTTCAGCTCAACAATTTTCTGAGCAAGAGCTAACTCAGAAGCAATGGCGTCATGGAAGGAGACGCTGAGGCCAATTGGAAGTTGTAGATCGTCAAAATTGAGTTCTGGATTGTCAAACCAGTCATCGATGAACTTGTTCAGAATCTCAACATCGAAGAGGGGAGGATCATTGAAGATTTCCGCCTGCTGCTTGCTCTTAATCACCAGCTCAAGAGCGTCATTGGTAAGATCATCGTCACTTGACAGATCAATAGCTTCATTTCTCATAATGGCAGTAGGGGTCAGATCAGGACTGGAGGAGTGCATAGGCTTCTTCTTCTTCATCTCGGTCTTGGAGACACGAGAGAGATCTTCAGACTGCACACTTGGTGCAGGTGGAGCGATGGCCAAGGGCTTCACTCATGAAGCTTTTGGTGGAGAGGAAGGTTTCACAGCCTTGGGTTTCTTCTGCTTCTTCGGCTTCGGAGGTGCAGGCGCTTCATCAGTGTCAGCGTCATCTGCAGGTCGATCCACATCTGCCCCTTGAACCCTGATATGAGTGATGAGACCTTCTAAGTCATAGAAGGGCCCAACCAGATTTGGTTTAGCTTCGCGTGTGCCATCGGCACGAGGCGCAGAGGGGCCAGGACTGAACTCTAATCCCCAAGATTTCTTGTTCTCCCTGGCAGAGTGCATGGCAGACTGAAAGTTGCGCTTGAACAGATTGTCGTCCTGACACCATAGCAATGAGGATGGGTCAGCATCTGCAGGTTGTGGTCCACGGACCATGCAAGGGTAGAAGCCATGTTCAATAGCTTCAGCTCTTGACCTGGGAGGAAGATCTTTGAACAAAATGTCTCCCCATGGTCGCTTGATGGCATTCTTCTCAGCATACTCCTGGGTCACGTATCTGTACTTAAACCATTGCTCGGCCCAATATCTTCGAATCCATTGGATTCGAGTTTTGCGTTCATTATAGGTTTCTTCAGGATCAGTTTTGTACAGTTCATGCAGATCAGCTGACAAATCCTTTGATGTTTCCCCACGGTGCTATCTGCCGCCCTTCCTCACTGACTTTTGCGAAGTCATGATATTCAGACTGTATGGCTTCAACACTGACAAAGGCTTCTTGGTCCGACAAGAACTAGCTTCAGGAGAGTTGATATGATGCTATAAGAATTCTGCAAATGAATGCAGACTATGAGAACCAAGGGATTCTCCCACGGACATGTACCTGTGACAGCATTAAAGATGCGAGGGAAGGGGAAGAGGTCATATGCATTCTCAGAAGATTTTGAAGATAAAACAGTTTGAAGACATTGACCTCATAACGTGAAGACATTCATTTATGTGTTTGAAGTTGGTTCCAGATTTGTACGAATCCAAGAATAGGTAAAGTGAGGAATCTAACTAGTTTTACATGCATAAGCGAAGATGTCAGGCACAGTATGAGATGTGGAACTAGACAGATCCAAGTTTGTAGCCACAGAAACTACTTTTGGTGAAGAAGGATGAATCGATAAGATAAAAAAAAGTAAAAAGTGAGATTTTAATTACCACACGATGAACTGCTAGATGGGAAGAATAGGAGACCGAGAAGTTCGATCCACCGTGCTCTAACTTGGCGACGGAGGACACATACGGCGGCGGCGGAGAAGACGATGTCCGTGGCCGGCATGAGGACGGCGTCGGTGAAGTCGCGGCAGCTAAGCGCTTCATCACCGGCGTCGTCGAGAGCTAGCGGAGGCGCTAGGGTTTCGACGAGGTGGAGAGGTGGAAGAAGGATTTTTGACCGTGAGGGGACATGTATTTATAAGGAAAGGGACGGCACAGCGCAATTATGCAGGTGCCCCTGGCGGTTCACATTTGAGGGACATGTGGCGTACATGCAACACACTTGTGGTTGTCCCATGTTCCCAGGCCCGCCAGGATTGTCGGATGGTCGTTCTGGCTTCTCCGGATTTCAGGCAAAGAGAATAGAGCATTTAAAATAGATTTAATGTTTGTCTCTGTAGCTTCTGCTGACAAGGACGCAGAGAAGACATTCGACAGTTTCAATAGAATGCATATGACTTGGATAGATTGAGTTTGAGATAGAGAGCACAGAGAGATTAGGGTCCGATCACATTCACTTAGTTCAAAAGATTCAACAGAGAAGACATAGGTATAAGTGAATGCTATAGAGGACAGAACACTATATATATATATCAGAATACAACCAAATCAACATAGTGAAGATAATCAATAAGACATGATTATGTCGAAGACAAATCAAATGTGAAGACATAGCAAAAGTAACGCCATGAGAAAAACACTTCAAACAGAAGAATTTGGTGGTGGCGTTACCCACCGTATAGGAAGTATTAGACCCAGACACGACACACAATT
The DNA here is from genome assembly GCA_032464435.1 of Aegilops umbellulata. Classification (NCBI taxonomy): domain Eukaryota; kingdom Viridiplantae; phylum Streptophyta; class Magnoliopsida; order Poales; family Poaceae; genus Aegilops; species Aegilops umbellulata. The sequence goes on along the minus strand of CP136055.1, from coordinate 473,229,268 downwards.
ATCGTGGCGCTCCGAAGTCAAATTCCACGTTAATGTATTCACACTCAGAATGTAAGTCTTCATTGATTGAAGATATACTTTACTTCGTGTGTTGCACATCTAAGTCATCAATATGCATAAGTGTTAGGATGTGTGCCTGATCACAGGACATTTGAGGATTCCAAGATATTTAGCTCACACCGTAACTTGCAAAACCTTTTCTCATCCAAGGGCTTTGTGAAGATATCTGCCAGTTGCTCTTTAGTGTTGATGTGTATGATATCAATATCTTCCTTCATGACATGATCTCTGAGAAAGTGATGACGAATTTCAATATGCTTTGTCTTCGAGTGCTGAATGGGGTTGTTGGCATCTTGATGGCGCTTTCATTGTCGTAGTACAGTGGTACTTGTTTTAGATGGATGCCATAGTCCTTGAGAGTTTGCTTCATCCATAGAATCTGAGCGCAGCAAGATCCAGCAGCAACGTATTCAGATTCAGCAGTGGAAAGTGATACACAGTTCTGCTTCTTTGAAGACCAACAGACAAGTGATCGTCCTAGAAAATGACATGTGCCTGATGTAGACTTGCGATCCACCATGTCACCAGCATAATCACCATCAGAGAATCCAGCCAGATCAAACTCTGATCCCTTTGAATACCATAATCCTAATGTTGGGGAGTAAGCAAAATATCGAAGAATTCGCTTCACAGCTAAGTGATGTGATTCCTTTGGTGCCGCTTGGAATTGAGCACACATGCAAACACTAAGCATAATATCTGGCCTAGATGCACATAGATAAAGTAAAGAACCAATCATGGAGCGGTATACCTTTTGATCAAACTCTTTACCATTGTCGTCGGGACCCAGATGGTGTTTGGCTGGCATTGGCGTCGTGTAACCTTTGCAATCTTGCATTGCAAACTTCTTCAGGCAATCTTTGAGGTATTTCTCTTGAGATATGAAGATGCCATTTCTTTGCTGACGAATTTGAAGACCAAGGAAGAACTTCAGCTCACCCATCATGGACATCTGATATTGCTCTTGCATCATGTGTCCAAACTCATCACTATATTTCTGGTTGGTGCAGCCGAAGATAATGTCATCCACATATATTTGGCACACAAACAGTTCACCATCATATGTCTTCGTGAAGAGTGTGGGATCCAGGGAACCAGGTTTGAAGCCTTTGCTCTTCAGGAAGTCTTTGACCGTGTCATACCAAGCGCGAGGAGCTTGTTTGAGGCCATACAATGCTTTGTTTAGCTTGTACACCATATCAGGATGTTTTGGATCTTCAAAGCCAGGAGGTTGTGCAACGTATACTTCTTCAATCTTGCCATTGAGAAATGCACTCTTCACATCCATTTGATATAGCAAGATGTAGTGATGGTTAGCATAGGCTAGCAGTATGCGAATAGCTTCAAGCCTAGCCACAGGAGCAAATGTTTCATCGAAGTCAATCCCTTCCACTTGAGTATATCCTTCTGCAACGAGACGTGCCTTGTTTCTGATGACTTGACCATGTTCATCTTGCTTGTTGCGATATATCCATTTTCTGCCTATTATGGTGTGCTTCCGAAGGTCAGGTCGCTTGACCAGTTCCCAGACATTGTTCAATTTGAACTGTTGAAGCTCTTCTTGCATAGCTTGTATCCATTCAGGTTCCATAAAAGCTTCAGCAACTTTCTTGGGTTCAGATATTGAGACAAAAGCAATGTGCCCACAAAAATTTGCTAGCTGTATTGCTCTTGAACGAGTGAGTGGACTAGGTGCATTTATGCTATCAATTATCTTCTCAATCTGTACTTCATTTGCAACACGAGGATGAACTGGACGAAGATTTTCCTCTTGCTGATCATTGTCATCATTGGAAGGATTGTCTTCAGGCTGAGCATTGTCTTCAGGTTGATTAGGTGCAGAAATGGTAATTTCCTCTTCAGGCTGTGCTTCAGAAGGCATGATTTCACTAGTTCCCATTAGCTTGATAGATTCACTGGGTGGAACTTCATCTAGCACATTTCGAAAGTGCTCTCTTTGCGAGCCATTGGTCTCATCGAACCGTACATCCACAGTTTCAACGAATTTATAGAGATAGAGGTTGAAGTCTCTATAAGAGTGCGAGTCCATTCCGTAACCGAGCATGAAACCTTCGTGAGCTTTTCGTGCAAATTTTGATTTGTGATGTGGATCCTTGATCCAGCACCTAGCTCCAAAAACTCTGAAGTAACTGACATTTGGCTTCTTGCCAGTGAGGATTTCATAGGATGTTTTCTTCAGAAGCTTGTCAATATACACACGGTTGATGACATGGCATGCAGTGTCAGTAGCTTTAGGCCAGAATTTTCTTGGTGTCTTGTATTCATCGAGCATTGTTCGGGCCATCTCAATGAGGGTTCTGTTCTTGCGTTCCATGATGCCATTCTGCTGAGGTGTGTACGGAGCTGAGAACTCATGAGTGATTCCCATTGTATCTAGATAAGGATCAAGTCCGGTGTTCTTGAACTCAGTGCTGTCGTCACTTCTGATATGCTTGATCTTGACGCCATAGTTGTTCATGGCACGGTTGGCGAAGCGTCTGAAGACATCTTGCACTTCAGTCTTGTAGAGAACAATGTGCACCCATGTATATCTTGAATAATCGTCAACAATGACGAATCCATAGAGACAAGCAGTTTTTGTGAGGGTAGAGTAGTGAGTAGGGCCAAATAAGTCCATGTGTAGCAGCTCGAAGGGTTGAGATGTCATCATGATTGTCTTCGAGGGATGCTTGGCCGTAGTCATCTTTCCAGCTTCGTAGGCACCGCACAAATGATCCTTATTGAACTTGACGCCCTCGATGCCAATGACATGCTTCTTCTTGACGAGAGTGTGTAAGTTCCTCATGCCAGCATGCCCCAGCCTCCGATGCCAGAGCCAGCACTCTGAAGCTTTTGCAAGAAGACATACGGCAAGCTGTGGACCTGCTGAGAAATCTACCATGTACAGATCATCTTTCCGGTACCCTTCAAAAACTAGAGACTTGTCAGATTCCATGAGTACAAGGCAACGTTATTTTCCAAATATCACAATCATGTTCAAGTCACAAAGCGTTGAGACAGACATTAAGTTGAAACCAAGGGATTCAACAAGCATCACTTTATCCATGTGTTGATCCTTTGAGATTGCAACTCTACCTAGACCCAATACCTTGCTTTTACCAGTGTCAGTAAATGTGATGTGACTCTTGCCAGACGGACGTAAAGTTGAGTCCATAAGAAGACTTCGATCACCAGTCATATGATTAGTGCATCCGCTGTCCATAATCCATTCTGAAGCATGAGGTGTCATACCCTACAGTACAGTTAGGGGGATAGGCTTCACCAAGAGTATTGTGAAGCATAAACATTTGACGGGCAAGAGGATTATCGAAGCTCAGATCAAGATTAGGACTGATAGGATGTATGGCAAACGATTTAGGAACAAAATACATAGTAAGATCTTTTGGGCATTTGATCTTGCGCCCTACAAGATGTTTTAGGTCCCCATCAATAGCATCAGACACCTTTGATTTTTTGGCTGGAGACCTTTCCCTGCAAAAGAGAGTTAACTCTTCTTAACCACCCACATCTTCAGGGGTGGTTTAGAAGAAATGAGTCTAAGTGCAGCATCTGAGAACTTTGGCTTTGGAGCCCTAGAAAATAGCCTTGCAAGAGAAGAACGATACTCATATGAATAAGCAGAAAAGTTCTTAGTTCTATGAACATAGCGGTTTGAAGACACACGCTCATATTCATAAGTCTGAGTATGGTTTCCCTGCAAAACATTGGCGTTAGGGTGACTCAGGTGAGTCCTGTGTCTGTATGAAGCCTTCGGACCATATGAAGCCTTTGGCCTGGGGTTTGTCTTCTTCCCAGGTGGAGTCATGACGACATTCACTTGAAGATTCTCAAGACAGCTTTTGGGAACCCAGATCTTCTTCATAGGTGGCCCATTCCTGCAGTTAGTTCCAATATACCTGGCAAACACTTCACCATTCTGATTCTTAAAAAGTTTATAGTTTGCATCAAAGGATTCATCAATGATAATGGGGTTAGCACAGGTAAAGCGAGATAAGGTGGATGGGTCCACTGAAGGTCCCTTTGCATCAACCCATGTGGTTTTGGGGTACTGCTCAGGCTTCCAGTAGGAACCATCAACATTCATTTTCCTCTCGAACCCAACACCCTCTTTCATAGGGTTTCGGTTTAGGATATGCTTTTTGAGGACATCGCACAGTGTCTGATGCCCTTTCAGACTTTTGTACACCCCTGTTTCAAGCAATGTCTTCAACCTAGCATTTTCATCAGCAATAGTAGTGGTATCCTCAGTAGAGGGGTTAGTTACCACGTCAACAGTTGAAGACAATGCAACAGTAGCAGCAGTAGAACATTCAGCAACAGAGGTAGCGTTGTCATGCACAAGGCATTTTAGACATGGTGGTTCAAATCCATCCTGAGCGGGACTGATCTGTTGAGCGCTAAGTGACTCATTCTCTTTTTGAAGATCTTCATGAGCCGCTCTCAAATTCTCAAGCTCTTGCTTCCTTTGAAGATAATCATATGAGAGCTTTTCATGAGAGCATTTCATGACGACTTTCAAGTTCTTGGTACTTAGCATGAAGATTTTTTATGTCTTCAACTAAGGACTATGAACGGGTCATTTCCGCGTCCAACAGGTCATCACTTTTGTCTAACAATTTTTGATTATGTTCCATAGCTTTTTGTTGTTCAGTTGCAATTTTAGCAAGTGTTTTGTAGTTGGGTTTGGATTCACAATCAGAGTCATCTTCACTTGATGTTTGAAAGTAAGCATCGCGTGATTTTACCTTGGCACCATGTGCCATGAAGCAGTAGGTGGGAGCAGAGTCATCCTTGCCATTAGCTTCAGCGTTGGTGAGGGAGTCATTGTCTTTAGTGTTGAAGATGAACTTGGCAACGTAGGCTGTAGCTAGAGCCAGACTTGCAACGTCGGGGTCGGACTCCTCCTCAGACTCCACCTCCGCCTGCTCAGAATCAAACTCCTCCTCTGAATCCATCTCGTTGCCAACAAAAGCATGAGCCTTGCCAGCTGAGCTCTTCTTATGAGATGAAGACTTGGATGAGTACTTGGAAGAAGACTTTGAAGATTTCTTCTTCCTCTTGTCATTAGAATCATATTCCTTGCTCTTCTTCTTCTTCTTCTTCTTCTCATTGTCCCACTATGGACACTCAGAGATATAGTGTCCAGGTTTCTTGCACTTGAGACATGTTCTCTTCTTTTCGTCATGAGTGGAAGCTTCATCATTTGTTGAGCTGGATCGTGAAGACTTTCTGAAGCCCTTCTTCTTAGTGAACTTCTGTAACTTCTTCACAAGCATAGCAAGTTCCTTTCCAATGTCTCCAGGATCATCAGAACTGCAGTCAGATTCTTCTTCAGATGAGGAAACAGCCTTTGCCTTCATAGCGCGAGTTCGGCCATAGCTGGGACCATAGATATCTCTTTTCTCAAATAGTTGGAATTCATGTGTGTTGAGCCTCTCAAGTATATCAGACGGATCGAGTGTCTTGAAGTCAGGGCGTTCTTGTATCATGAGGGCAAGGGTGTCAAAGGAGCTGTCAAGTGGTCTTAGTAGTGTCTTGACGATTTCATGCTTGGTAATCTCAGTAGCGCCGAGAGCACGAAGCTCATTTGTGATGTCAGTGAGGCGATCAAACGTGAGCTGGACATTTTCATGATCGTTTATCTTGAAACGGTGGAAAAGGTTGCGAAGAACACTGATCCTTTGATCTCTCTGGGTTGAGACGCCTTTGTTGACCTTGGAGAGCCAGTCCCAGACTAGCTTCGACGTTTCTAGAGCACTCACACGGCCATACTGTCCTTTGGTCAGATGACCACAGATGATGTTCTTGGCAGTTGAATCCAGTTGAATGAACTTCTTGACATCAGCAGGAGTGACACCTTCACCACTCTTGGGAATGCCATTCTTGACGACATACCAGAGATCGACATCAATGGCTTCAAGATGCATGCGCATCTTATTCTTCCAGTAGGGATATTCTGTTCCATCGAAGACGGGGCAAGCAGTGGAGACTTTGATTATCCCTGCAGTCGACATAGCTAAAACTCCAGGTGGTTAAACCGAATCACACAGAACAAGGGAGTACCTTGTTGTGATACCAATTGAAAGTGCTAGTTATCAACTAGAGGGGGGTGAATAGGCGATTTTTATGAAAGTCTTCAAAACATGGAAGTTTCGAAGACAGACAATAGAAATGACCCAATTGATATGCAGCGGAAGTTAAACTACACTAAGCAAGCCATAGTCAAGTATGCAATGAAGTGAAAGCATGAAGACTATTAACAGCTAGGTACTTAAGATCAGGATGGAAGATGGTATGAAGCCAAACAACAAGAGTAGTCAAGCAGTGAAGTCAAACAGGTAAGGCAATCAGGCAATGACTTCACGAAGACAAACTGTAAGTAAAGAGAGGGAGAGGGTAGAACCAGTCACTTGATGAGGACACATGATTTGTTGAACCAGTTGCAGTTGCTTTGACAACTGTACGTCTGGTTAGGGAGACTGAGATTCAACTCAGAAGACCACGTCTTCACCTTATTCCCCTTGAGCTAAGAACACCGAGTCCTCGCCCAATTACTCTGGTAGTCTTCAAGGTAGACTTCCAAACCTTCACAGACTTCATTCACCGGCGATCCACACAGACTCTTGGATGCTCAGAACACGATGCCTAACCGGCTGGAGGATTCACAGTCCTCAAGTGTAACAAGTCTTCAGGTCACGCAGACAGAAAGACTTCAGTGATGCCTAACACTCTTTGGATATGGGAGTTTGGTCTTTGTCCTCGCAAGGATTTCTCTCTCTCAAAAGCTTCGGAGGTGGGTTGCTCTCAAACGACAAAAGCCATGTACTAACTCTGAGCAGCCACCAATTTATGGTGTCGGGGGTGGGCTATTTATAGCCACTAGGCAACCGGACCTGATTTGTCCAAAATGACCCTGGGTCACTAAGGCACTGACACGTGTTCTAACGGTCAGATTTCAAAAACACACGGCAACTTTACTTGGGCTACAAGCAAAGCTGACTCATCCAGCTCTAGATAAGATTTGCTCTCATTGTCTTCGCTCGAAGACATAGAATTTTGGTTGAGCATCACTTCAGTCACTCTGACTTTGTTCACTTGGACCCCACTTAACAGTACGGTGGTTCCTATGACTCAACAAAGAATAAAAGGAAACAACGAAACAACTAAGTCTTCGCGCTCCATGGTCTTCACTCAATGTCTTCTAATGTCATAGTCTTCAATGTGAATATCTTCATATACCACCACTGTCTTCATACATTTTTAGGGGTCATCTCCGGTAGGTAAACCGAATCAATGAGGGACTACAACCTGTGTTATCCTGCAATTCTCACAAACACATTAGTCCCTCAACCAGGTTTGTCGTCAATACTCCAAAACCAACTAGGGGTGGCACTAGATGCACTTACACTATTATTATTATCCACACCGTTCGGTCATGCAAGTGAAAGGCAATAATGATGATATATGATGGACTGATTAAGATGAGAAAAGCTTGTATGAGCTCGACCTCTCTTGTTTTTGTAAATATGATTAGTTCAACATTCCTGATTCAGCCTATTATGAATGAAACATGTTTGCAATGACAATTAGAGATTATAGTTGCTTATGCCATGCTTAATTAGCTAGGAGTTTATAATGGTTTACCTTGCATGCCAACATGCTATTAAAATGGTTGTGATGTGGTATGATAGGGTGGTATCCTCCTTTGAATGATTCAAGTGGCTCGACTTGGCACATGTTCACACTTGTAGTTGAAACAAAATCAACATAGCCTCCACGATATTTATGTTCATGGTGGATTATATCCTACTCATGCTTGCACTCAATGTTTATTAATTTTTAATGCATGTTCATGACTGGTGTCGCTCTCTAGTTGGTCGCTTCCCAGTCTCTTTCTAGCCTTCACTTGTACTAAGCGCGAATATTGCTTGTGCATCCACTTCCATAAACCCCAACGTTATTCCATATGAGTCCACCAGACCTTCCTATATATGCGGTATCTACCTAGTGTTCCAAGTAAATTTGTATGTGCCAAACTCTAAACCTTCAAATGAAATTCTGTTTTGTATGCTTGAATAGCTCATGTATCAACTAAGGTTGTCTGTATCTTCCATGATAGGCGGGTTATTCTCAAGAGGAGTGGACTCCGCTCCTCACTCACGAGAAAATGGCTAGTCACCGGGATGCCCAGTTCCATGCTCAAAACAAATCAAAATAATTGCAAACAAAACTCCCCCGGGACTTTTTTTAGTTGGAAGCACCCGTTGTTTTGGGCAAGCCATGGATTGATGCTTGTTGGTGGTGGGGGAGTATAAACTTTACCATTCTATTTGGGAACCGCCTATAATGTGTGTAGCATGCAAGATATCGAGATCTCTTAGTTGTTATGTTGACAATGAAAGTAATGCCGCTCAAAATATTATTTATCTCTATTTCAAAACCGAGCTCTGGCACCTCTACAAATCCCTGCTTCCCTCTGTGAACGGCCTATCTATTTACTTTTATGTTGAGTCATCATCCTCGTATTACTATTAGTTCAATGTCATCTGCATCCATTACTATTAGTTTATATTGAGTATGACTATGACTGGATCCCTTTTACCATCAATTACAATGTTTAGTCAGTCCTTGATCTTCAGGGGTGCTCTGCATTTATGTTTCACGGTTTGAGAAAGGGCTAGCGAGGTACCATCTTGTTATATCATATTATGATTGTTTTGAGAAAGTGTTGCCATCCGAGATTTATTATTATTGCTTTCTAGTTGATTATGCCATTGATATTAGTAAAAATGAGACCTAAGTGTTATTATTAATATGGTCAGTTCATAATCTCTGCTGAAAACTTGAATGCTGGCTATACATATTTACGACAACAAGAGCAAACAGAGTTTGTAAAAGTTTTTCTTTATCACTTTCAGTTTGTCAACTGAATTGCTTGAGGACAAGCAAAGGTTTAAACTTGGGGGAGTTGATACGTCTCCATCGTATCTACTTTTCCAAACACTTTTGCCCTTGTTTTGGACTCTAACTTGCATGATTTGAATGGAACTAACCCGGACTGACGCTGTTTTCAGCAGAATTGCCATGGTGTTATTTTTGTGCAGAAATAAAAGTTCTCGGAATGACCTGAAACTTCACGGAGAATATTTTTGCAATTAATAAAAAATACTAGCGAAAGAATCAAGACCAGGGGGCCCACACCCTGTCCACGAGGGTGGGGGCCGCGCCTACCCCCCTGGGGGCGCCCCCTGCCTCGTGGGCCCCCTGGAACTCCACCGAACTCAACTCCAACTCTATATATTCACGTTCGGGGAGAAAAAAATAGAGAGAAGGATTCATCATGTTTTACGATACGGAGCCGCCGCCAGGCCCTAATCTCTCTCTAGAGGGCTGATCTGGAGTCCGTTAGGGGCTCCGGAGAGGGGAATCCATCGCCGTCATCATCATCAACCTTCCTTAATCACCAATTTCATGTTGATCACCGCCGTGCGTGAGTAATTCCATCGTAGGCTTGCTGGAAGGTGATGGGTTGGATGACATTTATCATGTAATTGAGTTAGTTTTGTTAGGGTTTGATCCCTAGTATCCATTATGTTCTGAGATTGATGTTGCTATGACTTTGCTATGCTTAATCCTTGTCACTAGGGCCCGAGTGCCATGATTTCAGATTTGAACCTATTATGTTTTCATGAATATATGTGAATTCTTGATCCTATCTTGCAAGTCAATAGTCACCTATTATGTGTTATGATCTGGTAACCCCAAAGTGACAATAATCAGGACCACTCCCAGTGATGACCGTAGTTTGAGGAGTTCATGTATTCACTAAGTGTTAATGCTTTGGTCTGGTACTCTATTAAAAGGAGGCCTTAATATCCCTTAGTTTCCAATAGGACCCCGCTGCCACGGGAGGGTAGGACAAAAGATGTCATGCAAGTTCTTTTCCATAAGCATGTATCACTATATTCGAAATACATGCCTACATTACATTGATGAATTGGAGCTAGTTCTGTGTCACCCTATGTTATAACTGTTGCATAAGGAATCGCATCCGATATAATTATCCAACATTGATCCAATGCCTACGAGCTTTTCACATATTGCTCTTTGCTGAGTTACTTTAACGTTGCCACTGTTATAACTACTACAAAACTGCTACTGTTACTTTTGCCACCGTTACCACTACTTCCATACTACTTTGCTACTAAATACTTTGCTGCAGATATTAAGTTATCCAGGTGTGGTTGAATTGACAAGTCAGCTGCTAATACTTGAGAATATTCTTTGGCTCCCCTTGTGTCGAATCAATAAATTTGGGTTGAATACTCTACCCTCAAAAACTGTTGCGATCCCCTATACTTGTGGGTTATCACTCCCCACCGGGAGTGAGTAATTCCTTCGTTGGCTCGCAGGTCGGTGAGTAGTTGGATGAGATTCATCATGTAATCGTGTTAGTTTTGTTTGGGCTTTATCCCTAGTATCCACTATGTTCCTAGATTGATGTTGCTATGACTTTGCTATGCTTAATACTTGTCACTTTGGGCCCGGGTGCCATGAACTCAGATCTGAACCGTTTATGTTATCATCATTATATCCATGTTTTAGATCCGTTCTTCGAAGTTATAGTCACCTACTACGTGTTATGATCCGGCAACCCAGAAGTGACAACAACCAGGCCAACTCCCGGTGGTGACCGTAGTTTGAGGAGTTCATGTATTCACTATGTGTTAATGCTTTGTTCCGATTCTCTATTAAAAGGAGGCCTTAATATCCCTTAGTTTCCAATATGGACCCTGCTGCCACGGGAGGGTAGGACAAAAGATGTCATGCAAGTTCTTTTAATAAAGCACGTATGACTATTTACGGAATACATGCCTACATTATATCGATGAACTGGAGCTAGTGCCGTATCGCCCTAGTTTATAACTATCACATGATGAATATCATCCAACAAGTCACCAGTCCAATGCCTACGAATTTATCCTATATTGTTTCTGCTAAGTTACTACTGCTATCATCACTGTTACAATTGCTACAAAATTGTTGCTATCACTGTTACCATTACCGTTGATGCTGCTACGTACTATTATCAAAACTATCAAACTACTTTGCTACTGATCACTTTGCTATAGATAATTAATCTCCAGGTGTGGTTGAATTGAAAAATCAGCTGCTAATACCTTCAAATATTCTTTGGCTCCCCTTGTGTCGAATCTATAAACTTGGGTTGAATACTCTACCCTCGAAAACTGTTGCTATCCCCTGTACTTGTGGGTTATCAGTAGCCAAGTGGGCCATTGAGCTTGGACCCCATGGTTTGAAATACATGCCTCGCACAGCCATCAAGTCTCAAGCCCTTGCGAATTTTATCAATGATTGGACAGAGCTGCAGATGCCTGAGGAGAAGCCGGATAGCCCATATTGGACTATTCACTTCGATGGATCCAGGTAGTTGGAGGGCTCGGGGCTGGAGTTATTTTGACTTCCCCACGAGGTGATAAATTTTGTTATGTTTTAAGGTTGATGTTCCCTCGTACTAACAATCCAACTGAGTATGAAGCCTTACTCCATGGTCTTCGTATGGCTAAGGACATGAATATAAGCCAGGTGAGGTGTTTTGGTGACTCAGATTTGGTGGCTCAGCAAGTTTCACGCACTTGGGATTCTAAGGACCCACTCATGGCGGCTTACCGCCACGAGGTTGATGTTATTGCTGGTCATTTCAAAGGTTATCAAGTGGAACATGTTGATCGCAGGAAAAATGAGGCAGGTGATGCCTTGAGCTGGTTAGGGCACCTAACGTTTTCCTTGATATTCTGCATAACCCTTCAGTCAAATTGCCTATGAAGGAATACCTCACTATTCCTGACCCGGAGGCACAATTGGTGGCGGCTCTTCATGCTATTCCTGATTGGACAGTTCCATATTTGGCGTATATGACCCGGGGCGAGTTACCTGAAGATGAAACTTTGGCCAAGCAGATAACCCGACGGTCTAAGTCAATGACTATGTATTGTCAATGGAGAATTGCACCGCTGAAGTGTCACAGGGGTGTTTTAACGTTGTGTTTCTCCTGAGGAGGGCTGTGAGATTCTACGAGAGATTCATGAAGGAGATTGTGGTCATCATGCCGACTCTAAGTCTCTCGTGGCCAAGGATTTTCGTCATGGGTTTTATTAGCTGATGACTCATGCTTATGAAGAGGATTTGGTTAGTAAATGTGATGGTTGTCAGAAATTTTCAAGAAGATCTCATGTGGAGGCTCAAGAATTGAGGATGATTCCAATAACTTGGTCATTTGTAGTCTGGGGGCTTGATATGGTTGGACGTTTTAAACGGTCCAAGGATAAGAAACCCACCTTTTGGTGGCGGTTGACAATTTTACAAAGTGGGTTGAGGCAGAGCCGGTCAGTAAGTGTGACGCGGCGACAGCGGTTCAATTCATCGAGAAGGTGATTTTCCGTTTTGGTTATCCTCGCAGCATTATAACTGATAATGGCACTAATTTGTCCAAAGGTGCCATGAAAGAATTCTGTCAACAAGAGCACATTTGACTTGATATGTGTCATCAGTCACTCACCCCTAATCCAATGGCCAAGCTGAAAGAGCCAATCAAGAAATTTTGTGAGGCATCAAGCCCCGGCTTATGGTCCCTTTGCAGAGGACGCTGGGTTGTTGGGTGGAGGAATTATCCTCAGTGTTATGGAGCATCAATACTACCCCAACAGATCTACGGGTTACACGCCTTTCTTCATGGTTTACGGAGCAGAGGTAGTTCTCCCTAGTGACATCCGTCACGATTTGCCCCGTGCGGCGGCTTATTTCGAAGCAGATAATGAAAAAGCACGTCAGGATGATCTTGACTTGTTGGATGAGGAGCGTGACCATGTGGCGGCTTGTTCAGCGATTTACCAGCAAGATCAGCGTCATTATCAGAGCCGCCGAGTTAAAACCAGAACCTTTCAAGAAGGAGATTTCGTGCTCCGGCTTATCCAGGATCAAACTGATATGCACAAGCTATCCCCACCTTGGGAAGGACCCTTTGTGGTCAGCAAAAATTTGAATAATGGATCATACTACCTTATCAATGTTCGAGACCACAAGGACTCATGCACGTCGGAGGAGGAGATCCGCCGTCCGTGGAATTGCACATCTTCGACCTTATTACACTTGAGCCACCGGCTCTTGTGATGTACATATTTCTATCAATGTATATATTATGTTGAATATAATAAAGCCGGCATCCTTGACAATTCAGGGCCTCTGTCGTTTCATTTCTGAGAATATGAGTCTTTATTGTCACTTCATACAATCACTTGGGGGCTTCCTGCTTATTGACCATAGCTATGACTACCCTCTTGGTCCGACTTTGACGCCATGATTACAAAATACTTGGGGGCTTCCTGCTCATTGAGCATAGCTATGACTACCCTACTGATCCGGCCTATATGCCTGGAATGAAATATTACTTGGGGGCTTCTTGTTAATGAACAGAGCTTTGTTAACCCTTGTAATAGGCTTGGACGCCAGGTGTATTCACCAAAAAATCTGGGTTATCCTACCTTTTTTTGCCTGTCACTCCGACCAGGTAATCTTGGAATGACTCGTTGTACTCTTGACAATCAATCTTTTAAAAGACCCTGAATTTGTCAAAGTTAAAATGGCGATTGATCATGTGAGCTCCGGCTTACGAGGTTTGAATTAAGGTTTAACTCAGCGGCTATGTAGCCCTTGAATAATGCTTGACATGGGGGCTTGTCAGCCTATGAATGCCTTGTTTTTGTTTGTTTTATATTTGGTTTGATCATTTTTTGAGGTTCATCTTTTATGCCATATTGCTATATGGTTGAGAACTAATTAGGACCATGTTGCCTTTTGGTTCATATATGAATCTATCCGGAGTGTATTAACCCAGCCTGGCTTTGGACTTTGAGTCGCCAGTATATGATGACTATGTGCTTGGAGTTCGACTCTAAGTTTTGGGATGTTGCCCCTTGTTGCTTCCGGCGTTGTAAGCTGGCAGTATGAATAAATTGCACAGGGCGTTGTGCTCTGTCTTAGGGTTATTACCCTTACTGCATGATGCATGATATTTCTTTTGTTATGATTATATGAGGTTTTGATAAACCAACCCTCATTTTGGACTTTTTAGTCATCAGTGGTTTATATATGGGGTATTGAGACCCGCCCTGGGGTAAACCGCTAGGGCACCTGTTATATGTTTACATGCAGGAAAATTGATAAACATGGTCTGCATAATTGATGATATTAATCAGCATAAGTGGCATATCTTCAAATGATGGATTGGCGGTGTTATGCAAAGAAAGCATGCACGATGGCACGACAGATCATTGTTTTAACTAGCCTATTACAAGGCATCTGACGGCCCAAAGAGGATAAGTGTTTTTGAAGCATAGCATCCACATGTTATGTCTAGTAAACCGGTTCATGAATTCAGACTTTTAGTCTTGACGGGTTGCAGCCTCCGGGTTATCCTGCGCTTCTTCATCCTCATTTCCTTGATTATCCATTGCCTGGAAATCAGGTGTAGCCCAATTGATACCAGTCAAAGCTGTGAATACAACCTCATCGTCAATAAGATTTGATGGATCAATGTCAGGAGCGAAGGTATGCTTACGCGACGGTGGGATGAGATCCACCTCTTGATGAACCGTCGCCTTCATCTTCTTGTTCTTAGAATCATAAGCTGCTTGATATTGAGATAGGTTTGTCTCTTCGGCTAGTTTGCTTGCCAACGGAGGCATTGCTCTTGCTATTTCTGCAAAATCATCAGCACTGAAGGGAGACCCGTCCCCTTCTACACTAGGACAGCCATTGGCTAAGTCTTCTGGGTCAAGATCTGCTTGCCACACCTTTGCCCGGCTAAAGGCAATCAGGGCGCCGGCTCTGGCAGATGCTTGTTTTCAATCGTCGATCCAATGGGGCAACACCGATAACCTCCCAATGTTTCCTTGATGAGGGTGGGCGGATGTTTCTTATGGATAGCAGCCGTAATAGTCCGTTGAGCGCCAGTGTATAGCTGTTCTATAAGAGCATAGACAACCTTCAGCTTGATGCGCATGTCTGAGCCCAACTTGACGCTCCGGGAGCCTGTATCAGTAAAGTTATTGATAAGTAGGAAGATGATTATGATATGCCTGCTGGTGTAAAGGAGTCAATTTTACTACTTACCAAAGATGGTTGATGTTATGCTATTGATCTAATGCTTTAAACCAGAAAACTCGTCAGTCACTGGTTTAAGGGCTTCTTCGGCATCTTCTGCCGTCTTTAATAGAGCCGCCTTCTCGGTCTCCCATCAGCGTTGAAGCTCTGTTTCAATTGCTCAATGTTTTCCAATGTAGTCTTCAGTTTTGACTTGACCTTGGACGTCTCAGATTGCTGAGTTTTAATATTGGCCTTCAGATCGTTGATTTGTGAATCCTTCTCAGTTAGTTCAGCCTGTGACATGAACAAGCATGGAAGGTATTATGATCATGATTATTTTTGAAGTCCCAAGCACAATACAAGTATTTTCCTTGTCACTTGGGGGCTAATGCCTATTGCTTCTATTCAAGACAAGTTTGTCTGATGACCCAGGCAAAATGATACGATCCGGTTTATAAAGGCTACATATTGGGATATTGGTTTCAGCCATGGTGATAAGTCCCGGTTCATTCATACTAATTAAACTGGCCCTTGGGGCTACAGATGCAAAGTTGATCACTTCTAATTCAAGTTCCGACTTAACTTCATAGTTTAAGCCGGCCCTTGCGGGCTACTCGTGATGATGATCGTTTATCTGTGACTATCTGAAAGTCTATAGTATATTTGATTCTATCATATTCTATAGACTTGGCGGTTGATAGTGATATATTTATGAAGAGGATTGTGTTGGATTACCTCAAAATGCTCCTTCAGCAGGTTGACCAAGACGGCTTCAAAGTCACGTCTGGTGTGAAGGCGGTTCAAATAACCATGGTGAATTTCTTGAGCGCTAAATTGAGCATAGCCTTCCAAATCAACTTTCCATTTTCTCTGGTCAATAGCAGAGAATTCCTCTTTGGAGATTGTGCTTGGAAGGGGCAATAGGGTTGCCTGGGGCCTAATAAGACATCCCAGTAATCATTATATCATCAGTCTCATGGGCAGGCTGAGGAGGACTGGGCAACTTATCATTTTTCGGATCAGCGTCCATGACGTCTTGAGTGACAAGGTGGTCTTCTGGAGAGGTGTTTTCCATGGCAGCTTCTGACACCTGGTGCAAAGTTTTAGTTGTGGCATGTTGCTCCGAGTCAATAGTTTTAGGCTCTTTAGCCGGTTTGTTGATTTTCTGCTTCTTGCTGGGCTTGGCCATAGTGCTGAAAAGGAAGCATGAGACAGAGTTAATATGACAATTAAAGCATAATTTGAAAGTGTGTAAGATTTAATGTTCTCACCGAGGCACAATTTTGAAGGGTGGCATTTGAGTCCCAGTTGAGTCTCTGGAGGAGGAATGAGATGTTCCCTGATAGTTTGAATCAGATGGGTTAAGAGGTTGTCAAAAAAGACCCGCCTTTGGATAAGTTAAGTCAGAAATATTTGAAACCTCTGGTCGACGTTTGCGAGGTGCTGGGGTGTTCGGTAAGCCGGAGGATAAAAATCCACCGCCACTGTACCAGGTTGTGCGTCGAGCTTCATGTTGCTGCTTCTTCAAAAGAAAGTTGGGATCCAAGTAAGCTAAATGGTGAGAAAAACTTACTTTCCGGCTTGCTTGTCGGGTTTTATGTGTTGGCATAGGGTCTGAGCCGGAGGAAAGAGTAATTACCTCTTCATCATTTGCACGGCTGGCCTCCGCATCATCGTGAAAATGGTCATTGTCAATAAGATGTACAAAGGATGAGCAAAGGGAATCAAGTTCTACCTCCGACTCATCATCTTCATTATCATCCAAGTTAATAAACTAGGCGGGGTTGGTTTTCTTCTTGGAGGGCTTTTTGATAGTCTTGCTCTTTGTCCGGGTTTTCTTGACCGGTTTATCCGGCAGCTTCTTGGACCAAAAAGGTGAATCGGTTTGTAAAAAATTGAATGAATATGAACAGGCAGTACATAGGAAAACATGATTTAAGTATGAACTTGATTCAAAGCTTACAGCTAGCGGATTATTCAGAACGCAGAAAGGATTTAATCCGACTTGACTGCAATCTTCCAAGCTCTCATTTAACAGATATTTGGTCATGTTATTAATGTCTTCATTAGTTATTTCAATTTGACAATGGCGTTGAGGATCTTTCAATTCGCCAGTGTAGTCATGAAACAATGCTCTTCGGTGTGACTAGGAGAGGCGACTAGGAGAGCCCTGCACCGGTGGCCACTCCGGCCCCGGCGGCCACCCAACACGCTGGTGGCCTCTCTGGCGCCGGCATCCACCATACTCTCTTCCTCTCTTGGTTGCTCCGGGTGGTTCCTTCATCCCATCGGGTGGTGACTTGGCCACATTGGTGACCATGTCGCCATTCAACCTCAACTTCAACCGTGACAAGGAATTTCAGGCAAGTGTTCGTTCCAAATTTGGGCATCCTGTGGTGTTCTCACCAGGCTTTCGTCAAAAAGATTTCATTTTGGTGGTTTCTTTTGCTCGTGCCTCTTTCAAGCTGGATATTCATACGGTTAGTGTGGCTCTGCTTGCTTCCTTTGGTGGTTACACGCAAGGCTTCAGAGTTTGCCATCTCAAGGATAGATCGTTCAAGTTTTCAGTAGCCTCTAAATCAGTTGGTTTTCAAATTTACAATGCGGGTAGAGTGATTGAGAAAGACTTTGAGATGGTTTTTAGCCTCTGGGGTGATGGTGGGCCGCATTGGATTCGAGAAGAAAGATTGATTTACAGGGAAGAGGAGGCCGAATGGACACTGGATACACGTAATGGGAGAGTTGTGACTGTTTTTTCCGGCGATCGCCGGAGCAGTTCACCGGAGCAAAGACCCCGATCAGTCTTTCAACGTCTCTCCGGCAACATTCAAGATGAGCGCGATTCAAGCGTGTCATGCATTACTAATGGCAATTCAGTGCTCCCTAATGAGCCAGAAACCACGCTGCATGGTCATGCCAGCACTGTGGATGCGTGCATTTATGACCCACGGACGTGTTTTGTGTGTGGAGAGGTCGGTCACATTGCCAGGTTCTGCTCTCGACCGAAAGGTTCTGGGCTGTGGCCTTTCATCAGATTTGAGCCCTTCAATAGCCCACCTGACGGTTCCTGGGATCCTGGGGAAGTGGAGTCATGGTTTACACAGAAAGGGCCCGCTATCCAGATCAGGCAAGCGACATCATTCAAAGAGCTGGTCACGGGATTTTTTCCTAATTTTCAACCGAGGCAGGTGCCGGACTCCTCGCATTCCTCTGCTCTCTCCTTTTGTGCCACCTCGTCGACCTCTTCGCCACCTACCTATGCTTCTTCTCTTCCGCACAGTGAGCTCCGCCGGTGCGTTGCGCCTCCAATGGCGAACATTCCAATCAACCCAACGCCTTTCGTTCCCCATGGCTTCCAGATTCAGCACATTGAAGGCCGAACGGGGGTTTCGAGGGTGGTGCTTCTGCGCCGTGCTCGCCGCCATGAGGATTGGGCTATTGCAACCATTCAGCCTCTGCCTGATGAGGTACTGTTTCCTAATGTTAGAGAAGTGTTAGAGGATTTTCTTCAGCATGATCCAGTGGCTCAAGTTGGGGTGAGAGAGATCCAACCCTGCCTGTTCTGGGAAGCCTATGTGCAGTTCAGGCATGTGAGAGACAGAGACAGACTAGTTAGAGATAGCCCGCATGCATTTGGGGATGTCTTTATTGCTTTCACTAGACACAATGAGGGTCGGAACTGGAGATGGGTTAATTTCAATAGGGTCTGTTGGCTGCTAATTGTGGGTATTCTGTTTGATAACTGCAACACTGAGGATATTGCTGCAGTAGTTGCTCGTTTCGCCAAGATTATCAGTTGGGAGAAGGAGGATGCTCTTAAGGGGAAAGTTCTGGTCAAGGCTAGAGTTATGGATTTACAAGAAATTCCAAAGAGCTTAAGATGGACTGAAGGAGAGATGTTCAAGGGAGAATCCTTGACTAGTTCAATTGAAGTCCTAATGGAAGAAATGCTGGGAGGGGGACCACCTGACGAGGATCCTATTCCACTCCCTGGCGTTGATCCTCATCCCATTCCACTCAATGCGAATGATTTTCCTGGGTTTCAACATGCTGTGATCAATAATGAGCAAGAAGATGAGGATGATTGGGATGTCTGGGAGGAACAGGGGCATTGGGCCTTCCCTCCTCCTGTCCAAATGCCACAGCAGGTGCTTCCAGATGAAATTTTGGTGGATGACAATGAGGCAATCCCCAACAGTAGCATAACAACCACTGTATCTCTGTCAGAAGGTCTCCTTTCTCACAATGTTGTGGGGGGTGTTAACAGTAGTGATGAAGTTAACCAGGCTGCTGCTGCTGAAGCTACTCCTATTATGGGGGATGGACTTAAAAACCTTCTTCAGGCATATCCTCCTGACCTGGAGGACCAACCTATGCCTACCATCCCTGCTCCACAACCTATTCCTGAGCTAAACATCCAGCAGGATATACATCCAATTCAGGTTCTAGCTCCCCTGCCCCCACCAATAGTTGCTGAGCATGTGCCAGTGGTGGATGTTGTGGAGGCTGTTCAAGCCCCAGTGGACTTACATGCAAATGATCAAGCTGTTGCAATGCAGCAAGAAAACCAGAAGGCGGTCCTCCATCAAACCTCTTCGGAGATACTAATGCAGAGTTCTATCAACAACCAGGAAGTTCAGAAAGACACTCTGTTTTCTGCTCTGGAACAAGTTCATGAATCTGATGTGGCTGTGGGGTCTTCTCAGGTCAATACTATGCAACCTGGTTCTTCTAAAGGTAATGTTTCACAAGTTAACTTACCTATTCCATCTGACTATGGCAATTTAGTACAATCACATGCTTTATCAGTTATTGATGGAGAGCACTTAATTTCTGAAGAAGTTCTGGATTTATGGGTCAAACACTTTGCTCCATCCTCACAGGAGGTTCCTAATACAATTACAGCTGAGATCCCTGTAAGTTGGTTCAATTTCATTCTGAATCTGTTTCTCAATCCTGATATATTTGACTGGACTTTAAAATTGTTAAAATCCCCTTTATGGCACATTTTGACTGATAACTGCAATGAAGAGGACACTATGGCATTCATAATTCCTGCTGCTTGTTCTGTTACTCAGGCTCCTGTTTGTCAGAAAATTATAAATACTAGCCAGGATAAAGAAAATGATGGTGTCAGTCCTGCAGCACATTCCTCCTCTGAGGCAAGCAGCCCCCTAAAGAGAATTTCTCCAAATAATATCATCCTTCTACCTGCTGGTGAGGCCATTTCCAGGAAGAGAAGAGGAAAAGGGACATTAGTGGAAAATCAGGTAAGAAGGAGTGGAAGAATTAGAGAGGAAAATAATGGGTACAAAAGAAATTCATGTGTTAGTAAGGAGTGTTTACCATGCAATGCTGCCCCGCCTATCATTCATATTAAGATTGTGAAAAACCTCACTACTGCTTTTTGCAAGGTTGCTGAAGAGGATCTACAGGAGAAGCTAGATAAGAGGCCAAATAAAAAGGAACTAGAGCATGAGGAGTTGGCCAAGGTGTCTGAGGCCAAGGGAAACAACTCCAAAGATAGTTCTCAATGATTAGATCATTCTGTGATAGAAGTGGGTCTAGGAAGGTGGCATCTTTTGCAATATGTTGGATGCTTGTATGGTTATGTATGACTTTGGTTCCTAAGGGATGTAAAACTTTTATTTTGGTTAGCTGCTACTGCTTGGTCTGCATGGTGCTTATCCTGTGTGTGACATGTGTTAAGTGCTTGTCTTATGGAATGTGATCTGGATCTTGCTGATGCCCAGTTTTAGATGTGAGGGCAAGCCTGAGTGGGGTGAGGAGCATTTGCACTGGCTCTTCACATGTTTTTTTTCTCAAGGCTGGGCCTTGAGAGCACCCATCAGCACATTAAGTTTAATTTATGAATAATCACAGATCATGGAATATTCTTAACTGGAACATCAGAGGTATCAATTCTGACAATAAATGGTTGGCAATTAAATAGAAAGTGGAGGAAAGTGCTGCTGGTATTCTTTGCTGACATGAAACAAAAAGAGAAAATTTTGACCTTTCTTACATTAATAAGTTTTGCCCTAGAAGATTTAATAAGTTTGAATTTCTCCCTTCAATTGGAGCATCTGGAGGAATTCTCATTGCTTGGAATGAAGGCCTTTTCAAGGGAGAATTAATGTTTTCTAACAGGTTTTCTCTATCTGTTAAGTTCACCTGCAACAGCTCTGCCCACACATGGATTCTCACAAACATATATGGCCCCTGTGAACAAGCTGATAAAGTAGATTTTCTCAGCTGGTTTAATAATATTCAAATGCCACCTGATGAAGACTGGATTATTATGGGGGACTTCAATTTCATTAGATCTCCATCTGATAGGAATAAACCTGGGGGTCACATCAATCAAATGCTCCTTTTTAATGAAGCAATCAGCAATTTAGGTTTAGTGGAACTGCCTCTGAAAGGAAGGCAATTCAGTTGGAGTAATATGCAAGAGAATCCTCTGCTTGAAAAGTTGGACTGGTTTTTTACTTCTGTTGCTTGGATGACTTCATTCCCTGACACAACTGCCTTGCCTCTGGCTAGGCCCATTTTTGATCATCTCCCTTGTGTGGTAAAAGTGGGGACTTCAATTCCTAAATCCAAAGTTTTTAGGTTTGAGAATTATTGGCTAAAGCATTCTTCCTTCAAAGACATTGTCAAAAATGCTTGGGATATCCCTGTTGGCTTTTCTGAACCTGCTAAAATCATCAATGCAAAGCTGAAATACCTAAGAAGAAGCATCAAATTATGGATCAAGGATATGCCTTGTATGAGGACACAAATTGCTGATATCAATGATTGCATATACTTACTAGACTTCTTTGAAGAATTCAGAATGCTCAGTACATCTGAATGGAACTGCAGAAAGATTTTGAAGGAACACTTAATGACCATTCTCATCAATCAAAAGATTTATTGGAAACAAAGAGGGAAGATTAAGGGGGTCAAGTTTGGAGCTGAAAATACAAAGTTCTTTCACACTAAAGCTTCAATCAACTTTAGACATAACAAAATTGCTATTCTCAGAAATGAGGACAATGTGGAAATTTCAGACCATGCAGGAAAAGCTGGAATTCTTTGGGAGGCTTTCAAAAAAGATTAGGCCAATCAGAGGGGAATACAATGCATTTTGATCTGCATAGTCGTCTAGGACAACAGAACAATCCCCAGATATTTCAAGATTTGGAAAAGCCTTTCTCTGATGAAGAAAGCAATCAAATTGTAAAGGAGTTGCCACATGATAAATCCCCTGGTCCTCATGGATTCAATAATGAGTCCGTTCAGTCTTGTTGGGATATTATAGGAACAGATGTCAAAAATCTCATCCATGCTTTTCATGCTGGTGACATCTCTTTTTTAAACATCAACACTTCATACATCACATTGATTCCAAAGAAAGAGGTGCCTATGACTCCCAATGACTTCAGGCCAATATCCTTACTTAATTGGGTGTTCAAAATTATCACAAAATTATTGGCAAATAGACCTCAGAAAATGATTCTGCAACTCATCCATATCAATCAGTATGGGTTCCTAAAAGACAGGGTGATTCAAGATTGTCTTGGCTGGTCCTATGAATATTTACACCAGTGTTTCAAATCAAGGAGGGAACTGCTGGTCCTGAAATTAGATTTTGAAAAGGCTTTTGACACAATTGAACATCAAGCCATAATTGACATCCTGAGAGCAAAAGGTTTTTGGGAAAGGTGGATATCCTGGATTCAAATATTATTCAACTCTGCTTCCTCTGCTGTCATGTTAAGTGGAGTTCCTGGCAAAAAATTATACTGTAGAAGAGGAGTTAGGCAGGGAGACCCTCTTTCTCCCCTTCTATTTGTGTTGGCTGCAGATTTACTACAATCCATTCTCAATAGAGCAAGGGATCTTGGACTTCTCACTGCTCCTATTCAAATTAACTCATGCCCAGATTTCCCAATAGTTCAATATGCAGATGATACACTGTTGATTATGAAAGCAGATGCCAGAGAACTCTTTTGTCAAAAAGCTCTTTTGAATTCTTTTGCCTCAGCCACAGGTCTCAAAGTAAATTATCAAAAATCTGTCATGGTTCCTATTAATATCCCTTCACTTACCTGGGACTTCCTCTGGGCTTATCCAAACCCACTGTGGAACAATGTATGCCAATGGTTCAAAGAATTGCCAAAAGGCTAGCTGGCTTGGCTACCTTTATGACAAGTGCTGGAAGATTGCTCTTGGTAAAATCTGTGCTGGCTTCCTTGCCAATATTTTTCATGGCTTGTCTAGATGTGCCTGTAACTATCAAACAACAAGTGATAAAGTACTTGAGACACTGTTTATGAAGAGGTTCTGATATGGAGGATCACAAACCAGCCTCTGTTGCATGGACAACTGTTTGTAGACCAAAGGTGCAAGGTGGCCTGGGAGTTATGGAAATTTTTGCTCAAAACAAAGCTTTGTTAATGAAAAATCTTCATAAATTTTACAACAGGCATGATATCCCTTGGGTTAACCTCATCTGGGAAGCACACTATCCAGACAATAAATTACCAGGGAATGATTTGGTTGGGTCTTTCTGGTGGAGATCCATTCTTCAATTAACTAAGCAATATAAAGCCATGGCCAGATGTAACTTAGGAGATGGTAGAACTGCCTTTTTCTGGTCTGATTTGTGGGGCAATACTGTCTTGCAGGAAGAATACCCTCATCTTTATTCTTTTGTGCATGATACCACAATGACAGTGCAACAAGTGGTGAACACTGAGTACCTTGAAGATTTGTTCCATCTACCTATGTCCAACCAAGCATACCAGCAGTTCATTCTATTAGAAGAAGTTTGCCATGATCTAAGACAATCTGAATTTCTAGATACGGCTGACACTTGGAGTTACATATGGGGCAACAATACTTTCTCTGCTTCAAAGGCATACAGAATGATCATAGGAATCAAACAAGTTCCACCTCACTTTGCCTGGATTTGGAAGTCTTCATGTCAACCTAAGCACAAAATGTTCTTCTGGATGCTTCTACATGATAGGCTGAACACAAGAAACCTGCTGCGAAGGAAAACTATGATCTTGGAAGAATACAATTGTGCTGTGATGAATTGCCAACAAGAAGAAACTCTACATCATTTATTCTGGGGGTGCCAATTCTCTAGAATATGCTGGAATTTCATATGTCCACAAAGATCTCCAAACTTGTCAGTACTAGAGGCCTTCCAAGATCTGAAGGATAAATTGAAGGTTCCTTTCTTCATGGAGATCATCATTCTGGGTTCTTGGGCTATTTGGATTACAAGAAACAATAAGATTTTTAAGAACATTCAGCCCTCCTTCCAAGGATGGAAGCACATTTACTTTGAGGAACTAAAATGGCTGTCCCACAGGATCAAGGCTAAATATGCTGCTGAATTCAACATCTGGTTGGCTAACTTGTTGGCTTCTTGAGGAGTCTTTCTTTTAGTTTTAGTTCTAGTCTTAGTTTTTTCCTTCAGGGGCTCACCTCAAGCCCTTGTGTGTATATTTTTTTCTTGTTTTCTTAGTCTTAGCTAGCTTCCTTAGCTTGCTGTATAGTTTATTTCTCTTCTTTTTCCTATTTTTTTCAGTGCTACCCTTTTTTATTATTTTAATAAAATTGCAGTGGGGTTTTACCCTACTGTTCATAGTCAAAAAAAAGTGTAGTCATACATCAAGCCGGGACGGCGGCTTAAGGGCAAGATTCTCTAGGCGAACCAGCAGCGAACCAGATCAATTCCAATTAAGTCATTGGCCATCAAGGCCCGGATCTTTGAAAAGACCGGCATATACTTCTTTCGCTCTGTTGCACTGATGCGGTCCGGAAGAGCATGTTTGTTGCTGAGCCGGCTGGAATTGTAACCCGATAGATGATTTTCTCCCTCCGGAGAAGTATCTTTGCAATAAAACCATGTTTGGTTCCTGTCTTTGGGATGACTGGGCTCAGAGGCGGCTAGGAAAGTGGCTTCTTTCCGTCACTGTATAGAGATACCGCCTAATTCTAGGCTGGGTCCATCTGTGAATTCATTCTGCCAGTTTAAATAGTAAAACTCCCTAAATAGCTCTACGGTGGGCTCCTGTTGAAGGTATACCCCGCAAAATACTTGAAAGTTGCATATGTTTGAAACGGAATTTGGTCCGATGTCTTCCAGATGGAGCTTGAAAAAGTGCAGCACATCATGAAAGAATTTTGAGCTTGGAGGGATGAAGCAACGGATCATATGGTCAATAAAAACAACAACTTCACCATCCTTGGGCTCAGTAGGACATTCAGTGCCTGTGACCCTCCAGTGAATGAAGTCTTTTTTGGCTAGGACGCCGGTCTGAACATATTCGTTCAGGTCTTCCTAGGTGACCCGGGAAATGACCCACTTGCAAGCTGTGAAAGATTTGCCCATTTTTTAGAGAAAAAGCCTGAAAGAAATGTTTCCGGTTTAAGATTCAACTAACAAGCCGGGGCAATGGTTCAAAAGTAAAGTGCTAGGAACGGATAAAGTGTTAAGCTGGAAGAGGAATACTGAACTAGGCGCATATTCATATTTGCAGCTTAACGGGGACTAATGATACCAGCCGGGTTAAGATTATGCTGTTAAGCCGGCCAGAGTTTAAAAATCAAAGTACATTGTGCATAGCCAAATTGTGAAGATGAATAAGCAAGCATGGTTAAACCAGAGAACATTGCTGGATTATTAAGCATATGATGGCGGCTTAAACAGGGTCTAATGTCATATCGCGGGTCACGGTTTGTGATATAAGCCGCCATGGCAGTTGTGGTGTTTCAAATTTAGTAGAGAAATTTTCGCTAAGTAAGGGACAAACAGATTTCAAATACTGGAGCTAGAATTTTGGATCTACAGCAGTTCAGAAAAGGCAATAAATTCTGAAGCCTAAGGTGGCGGCAGCAGAAAAGTTTGGGTGCTCCGATGAGCTTTTCTATGAAGAGATGCTATTTTGATGATAAAAATTAGTGCTAAACTACTACCGCACAAGGTTCATGACCTATCCATATTAAAAGCCGCTATTGTTGAAGGAAACAACGAAGAATGGTGGGAACACTGATGAACTAAGGAAACCCTAGTACATATCCGAGGTAAACGAGAGGAATACTTACAGACGACGAGGGAAAGCGATGGCGCGTCAGAGTTTTCTGGTCTGATCAGGTCGATGCAACAACCTGAGTTGGTGCAGTGGTCGGAGGTTGCGGCGGTGGAGCTCGGGCGGCAGAGTAGACGCAAGAGGAAGACGAAGGCGATGAGGCAAGGGGGGTAATGAAAAAAATGTCCCTATTTATAAGAGGATAGGTACAAGGCATGCGCGGGAATCCAGGAGGTCGAAATCATCATGTGGTTATATGGACGCCTCGATTTTCAGGATGTTGATTAAGATAAGGATAAATTAAAGATATTTTGGGCCTCATGCGAAATTAATGCGAAATGATGTCATGGAGGTTTAAGAAGATTCTGTGAGCTGACGTCATGGAGGGTTACAACAAGGTTTATCAAACAAGCGATGCAAGATTTTGACAAGTCAGGTATTGAAGATTGATATGAACAAGTTCAAATCAACCTGGGGCCTAATGTTTGGGATATAACTATTGGGTATGAAACGCCCAGGAGGGGTCGGGTCATACCACTGGCGACTTAACAATGAAGATGGGGGCTCATACAAGTCCATTGACGGCCCAAGTTCCAGGAGCGACTTAAGGCCCAAGAGGGTGAACCGCCATACATGTATAACTTGTATTGTAAGGCAAGATGAGTTAGTCACCGAGCCGGACGTGTTGTGTATCAGCCGGCCGGGACTCTGTAAGCCGTCGGGTGTCAACCTACGTATATAAAGGGATGACCCGGCGGCAGGTTAACTCAAAAAACAACAGATCAAGAACTAGGTCAAGCGTATTCGCTCCCTGGTAATCAAAACCCAAGCAACACAACCCCAAACTGGAGTAGGCCTTTACCTCCACCACGAGGGGCCGAACCAGTATAAACCCTCTGTGTCCTTTGTCTCGATTAACCCCTTTAAGCTAACCTAGTTGTGATGGCTCCACGACTAAGTCCTTCAGCTAGGACATCTGCCGTGTTAAGTCCACGGCATGATGCAACCTCAATTCCATTTTTATGTAGTTTTATTTTATAAACCAAACTAGTGATAAAACAAGAAACTAAAAGATTCAATTACAAGATCTAAATATATACCTTCAAGCACTCACCTCCCCAGCAACGGCGCCAGAAAAGAGCTTGATGTCTACTATGTAGCTTTATTCTTGTAGACACGTGGTGGGCCTCCAAGCACAGAGTTTTGTAGGACAGTAGCAATTTTCCCTCAAGTGGATGACCTAATGTTTATCTATCCGTGAGAGGCGTAGGATGAAGATGTTCTCTCTCAAATGACCCTGCAACCAAATACAAGAA
This sequence comes from Aegilops umbellulata, assembly GCA_032464435.1. Lineage (NCBI taxonomy): Eukaryota > Viridiplantae > Streptophyta > Magnoliopsida > Poales > Poaceae > Aegilops > Aegilops umbellulata. The sequence goes on along the minus strand of CP136055.1, from coordinate 473,201,613 downwards.
ATCTCTTGTGTCCCCAACAAATGCAATACAATGGCAAATTGTATAGGTGCACTAGTTCGGCGAAGAAATGGTGATAAAAGTGTAATATGGATGGTAGATGCCAGATTTCGGGTTTCGTCAAAACCCTTGAGGTTCAAACACTGGGGTGCGCACGAAGATTTCCCCCTACCTAATCACGCCCTCAGCCTCACCACAATCTCAAATCCTAGCTCGACGAACCCACAACACAAGAGACACGAGGTTTATACTAGTTTAGGCCACCGTTCTGGTGTAATACCCTACTCCAGTGTGGTGTGTTGGATTGCCTTTTGGGCTGAGGATGAACAGTACAAGGGGAAGAACAACCTCCTGAGGAGAGGTGTTCTTGTGCTTGGTGGGTGTGAGGATGGAGTGGATCCTGTCCAAGATGAGTTGGTTCAGGCTCAGTTGCCTCCTACTATGGTGGCTAGCCCAAGCGCGCCTAGGGCCTTGGTCTTGTTGCACCGATATGGGAACCTTTGCCTGATGCCTCGGTACTCCTCGCCTGCGCTTGCCTCCTTAGCACCAAAGAGGAAACGAGGACACTGTGTGCGCTGGCTCCCGCCTGGTCTTGTTCGTCATGGCTTACGTCATTGGAACCTCGCGAGGTTTGCCTTGCCTTGATCTCTCCGCCCCTCGCGAGCCCGCTTGGTGAGGCTGCTCCCGAGGAGGTCTTGTGTCGTCCGCCTCGCGAGGCTTGGCCCATCGCGAGGGTCTTGAGTGTTTGTTGGTGAAGACGGGCCGTACTGGGCCGCGAGTGCAGCCACACCGTGGGCCGCAGGCAGGCAAGTCTGGGGACCCTCGTTCCCAGAACGCCGATAGTAGACCCCAGGCCCTAGGCGCGCTTGGACTTGGCTTCGAGGTGAAGCCAAAGGGCAAGTGTGGAGCGTCGTGGGCCCCAACAGCCTGTGGCCTTGGTCGACGCATGGCGATTGATTGGACGTGCGTATCTTCGCTTCCCCATGCTACCTCGGCAACTGCCTGACTAACAAAAGGCTGGTGCGGGCTACGCTTGCCTTCATTGCTTTCCTTCACCTTGCTCCAGATCCCGTTTCTTGCTCCTTCCTTCCGAAATCCCAAGATCTGCTTCAATCCCCTTCCGAGCTTCCGACCAATGGCGCCCCGCAAGGCCAAGGTTGCTGCACTGCCTGCTTGGTACGAGCCGGCTCTGGACGTGCCCAACATCTCAGAGAAGAACCTCGCCGCCACACGCCTGTTGACAGCGGGGGAGAGCAACGAGAAGGGGAAGACCGAGCTCCGGGCTGGCTCCGCTGAGCTGGAGGCCCAGGGGAGCATCTTCTTCCCCTTCTTCATGAGCAACATCGTCGCGGGCCTAGTTTCCCCCTTTCTCCGACTTCTTCTACGCCATCCTCCGCCATTACAGGTTACATGCCCTTCACCTCCATCCCAACTCCATCCTTCTCTTGTCGATCTTCGCTTTCTACTGGGAGGCGTATGTTGGCGTGATGCCGTCCATGGCTCTGCAACGCCACTTCTTCTTCCTCCGCATCAATGAGGGTCATACCTCCGGGTGCGCCAACTTCATCGCGGCTAGCAAGGCCTACGCGATCTCAAAGGCTGGGAAGAAGGCAGACAGCTTCAGGAGCAAGTGGGTCATGATGGATGCCAAGTGCATCCACCCACGCTTGAGGTTGCCGACGAAGATGCCCCAGTCTGACGAGGGGTGGTCTTGCGTGAAGCTCACTGATGACCGGGCGACGTCGATACTGGAGAAGATGAACGCCGACATGAAGCTGGGCAACGTGAAGGCGGTGAAGCTGACGGGGGCATGCTCCTGAGGGAGTTCCTGATGCTGCGGGTGGCTCCGCTTCAGGCGCGCTCGTGCCCCTTGTGGACGCTTGGGGTGAAGAAGACAAGCTTCGCCTGAGTCCGGGAGCCTTGTCTCACGAGGAGCTGGCCATAGCTCTCCGCCTCTTGGTCGGGGACGACCAAGAGTATTCGCTGGGCGCCATCGTTCCCTTGTTCCATCGCAAGGACGGGGCGCAGGTCGCGGCCACCATGCCCACCTTCGACGAGCACGACCTGGTGCCGCCGGCGCCCCCCATGGTCCCAGAGGCGACGGCGTCGGTGGACGTGTCTTCGGATGACTCCCGCAGGGGGGAGGAAGAAGAGGAAGACGAGGAGCGCGACTCGGAGGCGACCCCCGAGGGGATGGGGGAGACCTCCCCCTTGCGCAAGGCCGACATCCTCCGCACCTTGCCTAATGAAGACGCCGAGTCCGATGCCCTCCAGAGGGGGGAGCCGCCTGTGATCCCGATGAGGGGCAGGTCGGCTCTGATCTCTCGAGGTGCTACTCCTGCTCCGACGCCGCCTGGGGCTGCTTCTGGTCCATCTGCTGCCCCTCCTTCTACTCCTGGAGCCCGCGCGCCCGTGCCCCAGGCTTCGAGGCTTTTAGGCTTCAAGCTTGCGAAACGGAGGACTACGTCGCGGTAGACCAGTGAGTGCTCTTGCCCCGCCTTACCCTTTCTTGTGTTGCTGATCCTTGATGCTTTTCCGTTATGCAATTAGGCCGATGCCCGCGGCGAAGAAGAGGAGAGAGGAAGCAGTGGTGCTGCCCGGGACAAATTCGCCTGCTGTGACCGCGACTCCCTCTGTGGAGAAGGGCAGCATCGACGCTCGCGCCTCTCCGGCTCGATCATCCTCACGAGGCCCAGGGGAGCATCCTCAAGAGGAGTCAGCCCCCATGGCCCCGCTGGCTCCGGAGGCGACGGTGTCTGGTTCGGCTGTTGAGGTGCCCAAAGCTCGGGAGCCCCCAGTCCCTCAGGCTATGGTGACGATGCCGCCTCCTCCTCCCCCTGCCGCACCACTGATTCCAGGTCCTTACGCCTCCCTTGACATTCTTGAGCACGCCCTTTCTGAGATGACCCAACTGCGAGAAGATCTTCAGGGCGCAGACCGTCTCTTGGTGGGCGGCCGCCTGGAGCTGGTCTCCGGCTGGCTTCATTCTGACGTGTCCGTCCGGGCGGCACTGAGCCAGGCCGTGGTGACCTGCAAGGGGGAGAAGCAAGCTGCCGCCCAGGCGGCAGCTGCTCACGAGGCGACGGTGAAGGACGTCGAGGCCGCCCAGGGTCATTGCCTGGTGCTGGAGGCCGAGCTGAAGACCCTGTGCGATGAGCATGCGGAAGAAGCTCGTGGCCGCAAGGGGGAGGAGAAGAAGATGATGGCCCGGGAGGATGCCATCAAGGGTCGCGACGCCAAGCTGGAGCAGTCGGTGAAGGAGCAGGTCACTGAGCACGGCCGGCTGGAGGAGCTGGAGCAGAAGGTGAAGGCGGAGAAGGCCGAACTTGATGCAAAGGCAAAGGTTCTGGGCGAGGACCGTGCGGCCTTTGCGCTCCTCGAGGAAAGGTCTCGCGTGGCACTAATGAAGGAAATATGCCCTAGAGACAATAATAAAGTTATTATTTATTTCCTTATCTCATGATAAATGTTTATTATTCGTGCTAGAATTGCATTGACCGGAAACATAATACATGTGTGAATACATAGACAAACTGAGTGTCACTAGTATGCCTCTACTTGACTAGCTCGTTGATCAAAGATGATTAAGTTTCCTAGCCATAGACATGAGTTGTCATTTGATTAACGGGATCACATCATTAGGAGAATGATGTGATTGACATGACCCATTCCGTTAGCTTAGCACTCGATCGTTTAGTATGTTGCTATTGCTTTCTTCATGACTTATACATGTTCCTATGACTATGAGATTATGCAACTCCCGTTTGCCGGAGGAACACTTTGTGTGCTACCAAACGTCACAACATAACTGGGTGATTATAAAGGAGCTCTACAGGTGTCTCCAAAGGTACATGTTGGGTTGGCGTATTTCGAGATTAGGATTTGACACTCCGATTGTCGGAGAGGTATCTCTGGGCCCTCTCGGTAATGCACATCACATAAGCCTTGCAAGCATTGCAACTAATGAGTTAGTTGCGAGATCATGTATTACGGAGCGAGTAAAGAGACTTGCCGGTAACGAGATTGAACTAGGTATTGAGATACCGACGATCGAATCTCGGGCAAGTAACATACCGATGACAAAGGGAACAACGTATGTTGTTATGCGGTCTGACCAATAAAGATCTTCGTAGAATATGTAGGAGCCAATATGAGCATCCAGGTTCCGCTATTGGTTATTGACCGGAGACGTGTCTCGGTCATGTCTACATTGTTCTCGAACCGTAGGGTCCGCACGCTTAAGGTTTCGATGACAGTTATATTATGAGTTTATGAGTTTTGATGTACCGAAGGAGTTCGGAGTCCCGGATGAGATCAGGGACATGACGAGGAGTCTCGAAATGGTCGAGACATAAAGATCGATATATTGGACGACTATATTCGGACATCGGAAATGTTCCAAGTGATTCGGGTATTTTCGGAGGTACCGGGGAGTTACGGGAATACGAGGAAGAAGCAATGGGCCTTGATGGGCCTTAGTGGGAAGGACCAGGAGGTGGCGCGCGCCCCTCCCATGCCCAGTCCGAATTGGACAATGGGTTTGGGGCGTGGCCCCTCTCTCGCTTCCTTCCCCTCTTCCCCCCTTTCCCCCCTTCTCCTAGTTGGACTAGGAAAGGAGGAAACCTACTCCAACTAGGAGTAGGAATCCTACTCCATGGCGCGCCCCTCCTAGGGCCGGCCTCCTCCCCCTTGCTCCTTTATATACGAGGGCAGGGGGGCACCCCATGACAAACAAGTTGATCTTCCTGATCGTTCCTTAGCCGTGTGCGGTGCCCCCCTCCACCATATTCCACCTCGGTCATATTGTAGCGGTGCTTAGGCGAAGACCTGCGACAGTACAACATCAAGATTGTCACCATGCCATCGTGCTGACGGAACTCCTCCCCGACGCTTTGCTGGATCGGAGCCCGGGGATCGTCATCGAGTTGAACGTGTGCCAAGAACTCGGAGGTGCCGGAGTAACGGTGCTTGGATCGGTCGGATCATGAAGACGTACGACTACATCAACCGCGTTGATATAACGCTTCCGCTTTCGGTCTACGAGGGTACGTGGACAACACTCTCCCCTCTCGTTGCTATGCATCACCATGATCTTGCGTGTGCGTAGGAAATTTTTAGAAATTACTACGTTCCCCAACAGTGGCATCCGAGCCTAGGTTTTATGTGTTGATGTTATATGCACGAGTAGAACACAAGTGAGTTGTGGGCGATATAAGTCATACTGCTTACCAGCATGTCATACTTTGGTTCGGCGGTATTGTTGGATGAAGCGGCCCAGACCGACATTACGCGTATCGTGCTTTGCACACAGGTGGCTGGCGGGTGTCAGTTTCTCCAACTTTAGTTGAACCGAGTGTGGCTACGCCCGGTCCTTGCGAAGGTTAAAACAGCACCAACTTGACAAACTATCGTTGTGGTTTTCACGCGTAGGTAAGATTGGTTCTTTCTTAAGCCCGTAGCAGCCACGTAAAACTTGCAACAAACAAAGTAGAGGACGTCTAACTTGTTTTTGCAGGACTTGTTGTGATGTGATATGGTCAAGACGTGATGAGATATAAGTTGTTGTATGAGATGATCATGTTTTATTGAAGTTATCGACAACTGGCAAAATCCTTATGGTTGTCTCTCTATTGCATAAGATGCAAGCGCCAAATAATTTCTTTAGTTTATCGCTATGCGATAGCAATAGTTGCAAGAGCAATTGTTGGCGAGACGACCATGTAACGACACATTGATATAGATCAAGATGATGGAGATCATGGTGTCATGCCGGTGACGATAGAGATCATGACAGTACTTTGGAGATGGAGATCAAAGGCGCAAGATGATCATGGCCATATCATGTCACATATTTTGTTTGCATGTGATGTTTATCTTTTATGCATCTTATCTTGCTTTGATTGACGGTAGCATTATAAGATGATCTCTCACTAAATTATCATAGTAAAGGTGTTCTCCCTGAGTATGCACCGTTGCGAAAGTTCTTCGTGCTGAGACACCACGTGATGATCGGGTGTGATAGGCTCTACGTTCAAATACAACGGGTGCAAAACAGTTGCACACGCGGAATACTCAGGTTTAACTTGACGAGCCTAGCATATAACAGATATGGCCTCGGAACATGGAGACCGAAAGGTCGAGCATGAATCATATAGTAGATATGATCAACATAATGATGTTCACCATTGAAACTACTCCATCTCACGTGATGATCGGACATGGTTTAGTTGATATGGATCACGTGATCACTTAGAGGATTAGAGGGATGTCTATCTAAGTGGGAGTTCTTTAGTAATATGATTAATTGAACTTTAATTTATCATGAACTTAGTCCTGGTAGTATTAGCATATCTATGTTGTAGATCAATAGCTCGCGTTGTTGCTTTCATATGTTAATTTTGATATGTTCCTAGAGAAAATTGTGTTGAAAGATGTTAGTAGCAATGATGCGGATTGGATCCGTGATCTGAGGTTTATCCTCATTGCTGCACAGAAGAATTATGTCCTTGATGCACCACTAGGTGACAGACCTATTACAGGAGCAGATGCAGACGTTATGAACATTTGGCTAGCTCAATATGATGACTACTAGATAGTTTAGTGCACCATGCTTAACGACTTAGAATCAGGACTTCAAAGACGTTTTGAACGTCATGAACCATATGAGATGTTCCAGGAGTTGAAGTTAATATTTCAAGCAAATACCCGAGTTGAGAGATATGAAGTCTCCAACAAGTTCTATAGCTAAAAGATGGAGGAGAATCGCTCAACTAGTGAGCATGTGCTCAGATTGTCTGGGTACTACAATCGCTTGAATCAAGTGGGAGTTAATCTTCTAGATAAAATAGTGATTGACAGAATTCTCTAGTCACCATCACCAAGTTAGTAGAACTTCGTGATGAACTATAATATGCAAGGGATGACAAAAGTAATTCCCAAGCTCTTCATGATGCTGAAATCGACGAAGGTAGAAATCAAGAAAAACATCAAGTGTTGATGGTAGACAAGACCACTAGTTTCAAGAAAAGGGCAAAAGGAAGAAGGGGAACTTCAAGAAGAACGGCAAGCAAGTTGCTACTCAAGTGAAGAAACCCAAGTCTGGTCCTAAGCCTGAGACTAAGTGGTTCTACTACAAAGGGATTGGTCACTGGAAGCGGAACTACCCCAAGTATTAGGTGGATAAGAAAGGATGGCAAAGTAAACAAAGGTATATTTGATATACATGTTATTGATGTGTACTTTACTAGTGTTCATAGCAAACCCTTAGTATGTGGTACTAGTTCAGTTGCTAAGATTAGTAACTTGAAACGGGAGTTGGAGAATGAACAGAGACTAGTTAAGGGTGAAGTGACGATGAGAGTTGGAAGTGGTTCCAAGATTGATATGATCATCATCGCACACTCCCTATACTTTCGGGATTAGTGTGGAACTTAAATAAGTGTTATTTGGTGTTGAGCATGAATATGATTTGATCATATTTATTGCAATACGGTTATTCATTTAAGTAAGAGAATAAATTGTTGTTCTGTTTACATGAATAAAACCTTATATGGTTACACACCAACGAAAATGATTTGTTGGATCTCGATCGTAGTGATACACATAATCATAATATTGAAACCAAAAGATGCAAAGTTAACAATGATAGTGCAACTTATTTGTGGCACTGCCGTCTAGGTCATATTGGTGTAAAGCGCATGAAGAAACTCCATGCTGATGGGCTTTTTGGAATCACTTGATTATGAATCACTTGATGCTTTGCGAACCATGCCTCATGGGCAAGATGACTAAGACACCGTTCTCCGGAACAATGGAGCAAGCAACAGATTTGTTGGAAATCATACATACTGATGTATGTGGTCCGATGAATATTAAAGCTCGCGACAAGTATCATTATTTTCTGACCTTCATAGATGATTTAAGCAGATATGAGCATATCTACTTGATGAAACATAAGTCTGAAAAGTTCAAAGTATTTCAGAGTGAAGTGGAAAATCATCGTGAAAAGAAAATAAAGTTTCTATGATCTGATCGCGGAGACGAATATTTGAGTTATGAGTTTGGTCTTCAATTAAAACAATGTGGAATAGTTTTACAAACTCATGCCACCTGGAACACCACAGCATAATGGTGTGTCCGAACGTCATAACCGTACTTTATTGGATATAGTACAATCTATGATGTTTCTTACCGATTTACCAATATCGTTTTGGGATCATGCATTAGAGACAGCTGCATTCACGTTAAAAAGGGGCACCATCTAAGTCCGTTGAGACGACACAATATGAACTATGGTTTGGCAAGAAACCAAAGTTGTCGTTTCTTAAAGTTTGGGGTTGCGATGCTTATAAGAAAAAGTTTCATCATGATAAGCTCAAACCCAAATCGGAGAAATGTGTCTTCATAGGATACCCAAAGGAGACAGTTGGGTACACCTTCTATCACAGATCTGGAGGCAAGACATTCGTTGCTGAGAATAGATACTTTCTAGAGAAGAAATTTCTCTTGAAAGAAGTGAGTGGGAGGAAAGTAGAACTTGATAAGGTAATTGTACCTTCTCCCTTATTGGAAAGTAGTTCATCACAGAAATCTGTTCTTGTGACTACTACACCAATTAGTGAGGAAGCTAATGATGATGATCATGTAACTTCAGATCAAGTTACTACCGAATATCGTAGGTAAACCAGAGTGAGATCCGCACCAGAGTGGTACGGTAATCCTGTTCTGGAAGTCATGTTACTAGACCATGACGAACTTGCGAACTATGAGGAAGCGATGATGAGCCCAGATTTTGCGAAATGGTTTGAGGCCATGAAATCTGAGATATGATCCATGTATGAGAACAAAGTATGGACTTTGATGGATTTGCCCGATGATCGGCAAGCCATAGAAAATAAGTGGATCTTCAAGAGGAAGACAGACGCTGATAGTAGTGTTACTATCTACAAAGCTAGAATTGTCGAAAAAGGTTTTCGACAAGTTCAAGGTGTTGACTACGATGAGAGTTTCTCACTCGTATCTATGCTTAAGTCTGTCCGAATCATGTTAGCAATTGTCGCATCTTATGAAATCTGGCAAATGGATAGACAAAACTACATTCCTCAATGGATTTATTAAAGAAGAGTTGTATACGATGCAACTAGAAGGTTTTGTCGATCCTAAAGGTGTTAACAAAATATGCAAGCTCCAGCGATCCATCTATGAACTGGTGCAAGCATCTCGGAGTTGGAATATACGCTTTGATAAGATGATCAAAGCATATAGTTTTATACAGACTTGCGGTGAAGCCTGTATTTACAAGAAAGTGAGTGGGAGCACTACAGCATTTCTGATAAGTATATGTAAATGACATATTGTTGATCGGAAATAATGTAGAATTATTCTACAAAGCATAAAGGAGTATTTGAAATGAGTTTTTCGAAGAAGGACCTCGGTAAAGCTGCTTACATATTGAGCATCAAGATCTATAGAGATAGATCAAGACACTTGATAAGTTTTTTCAATGAGTACATACCTTGGCAAGATTTTGAAGTAGTTCAAAATGGAACAGTCAAAGAAAGAGTTCTAGCATGTGTTACAAGGTGTGAAATTGAGTAAGACTCAAAACCCGACCACGGCAGAAGATAGAAAGAGAATGAAAGTCATTCCCTATGCCTTGGCCATAGATTCTATAAAGTATGCCATGCTGTGTACTAGATCTATTGTATACCCTACACTGATTTTGGCAAGGGAGTACAATAGTGATCTAGGAGTAGATCACTGGACAGCGGTCAAAATTATCCTTAGTGGAATAAGGATATGTTTCTCGATTATGGACGTGACCAAAAGGTTCGTCGTAAAGGGTTACGTCGATGCAAATTTTGACACTGATCTAGATGACTCTAAGTCTCAATCTGGATACATATTGAAAGTGGGAGCAATTAGCTAGAGTAGCTCCGTGCAGAGCATTGTTGACATAGAAATTTGCAAAATACATACGGATCTGAATATGGCAGACCCGTTGACTAAACTTCTCTCACAGGCAAAACATGATCACACCTTAGTACTCTTTGGGTGTTAATCACATAGCGATGTGAACTAGATTATTGACTCTAGTAAACCCTTTGGGTGTTGGTCACATGACGATGTGAACTATGGGTGTTAATCGCATGGTGATATGAACTAGATTATTGACTCTAGTGTAAGTGGGAGACTGAAGGAAATATGCCCTAGAGACAATAATAAAGTTATTATTTATTTCCTTATATCATGATAAATGTTTATTATTCATGCTAGAATTGTATTAACCGGAAACATAATACATGTGTGAATACATAGACAAACAGAGTGTCACTAGTATGCCTCTACTTGACTAGCTCGTTGATCAAAGATTGTTAAGTTTCCTAGCCATAGACATGAGTTGTCATTTGATTAACGAGATCATATCATTAGGAGAATGATGTGATTGACATGACCCATTCCGTTAGCATAGCACTCGATCGTTTAGTATGTTGCTATTGCTTTCTTCATGACTTATACATGTTCCTATAACTATGAGATTATGCAACTCCCGTTTGCCGGAGGAAAACTTTGTGTGCTACCAAACGTCACAACGTAACTAGGTGATTATAAAGGAGCTCTACAGGTGTCTCCAAAGGTACATGTTGGGTTGGCGTATTTCGAGATTAGGATTTGTCACTCCGATTGTCGGAGAGGTATCTCTGGGCCCTCTCGGTAATGCACATCACATAAGCCTTGCAAGCATTGCAACTAATGAGTTAGTTGCGAGATGATGTATTACGGAACGAGTAAAGAGACTTGTCGGTAACAAGATTGAACTAGATATTGAGATACTGACGATCGAATCTCGGGCAAGTAACATACCAATGACAAAGGGAACAACGTATGTTGTTATGCGGTCTGACCGATAAAGATCTTCGTAGAATATGTAGGAGCCAATATGAGCATCCAGGATCCGCTATTGGTTATTGACCGAAGACGTGTCTCGGTCATGTCTACATTGTTCTCGAACCGTAGGGTCCGCACGCTTAAGGTTTCGATGGCAGTTATATTATGAGTTTATGAGTTTTGATGTACCGAAGGAGTTCGGAGTCCCGGATGAGATCAGGGACATGACGAGGAGTCTCGAAATGGTCGAGATGTAAAGATCGATATATTGGACGACTATATTCGGACATCGGAAAGGTTCCGAGTGATTCGGGTATTTTCGGAGGTACCGGGGAGTTACGGGAATACGAGAAAGAAGCAATGGGCCTTGATGGGCCTTAGTGGGAAGGACCAGGAGGTGGCCCAAGCCCCTCCCAAGCCCAGTCTGAATTGGACAAGGGGTTTGGGGTGCGGCCCCTCTCTCCCTTCCTTCACCTCTTCCCCCTTTCCCCCCTTCTCCTAGTTGGACTAGGAAAGGAGGAAACCTACTCCAACTAGGAGTAGGAATCCTACTCCCTGGCGCGCCCCTCCTAGGGCCGGCCTCCTCCCCCTTGCTCCTTTATATACGGGGGCCAGGGGGCACCCCATGACACACAAGTTGATCTTCGTGATCGTTCCTTAGCCGTGTGCGGTGCCCCCCTCCACCATATTCCACCTAGGTCATATTGTAGCGGTGCTTAGGCGAAGCCCTGCGACAGTAGAACATCAAGATCGTCACCATGCCGTCGTGCTGATGGAACTCCTCCTCGACGCTTTGCTGGATCGGAGCCCGGGGATCGTCATCGAGCTGAACGTGTGCCAAGAACTCGGAGGTGCCGGAGTAACGGTGCTTGGATCGGTCGGATCGTTAATACGTACGACTACATCAACCGCATTGATATAACGCTTCCGCTTTTGGTCTATGAGGGTACGTGGACAACACTCTCCCCTGTCGTTGCTATGCATCACCATGATCTTGCGTGTGCGTAGGAAATTTTTTGAAATTACTACGTTCCCCAACAACTAAAGGCACTCTATGAGAAGGGCTTGGAGAAGCCACTGACCACTGACGAGGACGGCCCCTCCCAGCTGCTTCCCTACTTGGTCGAGGCGCTTGAGGAAGTCGTGAGCGGCATCGGCCCCATGGCAGAGGAAGAAGCTCGCGTCCTTTCTTCAGCTGCGCTGACGCGCATCTTCGGCCACCTCCATCTTCGCGATCATGTCGCCCGCCCTGATGAGCTGTTGGAGCCTGTGAACGACGAGCACTATGCAGCTGTTGCCGCAGCCGTGAAGGGTCAGGGGGAGGCCCTGCTGAAGAAATTCCACGCCTTCGCTCCCACGCCCTCGATCTGCAGTGCTACTAATCTTGCAGCCCCGGCCGGTGGTACAGGTGAAGGCGACACCACCAAGGAAGGAGCGCCTCTTGCGGGCGCCGACGGTGTTCAGGGATGACTTGCCTACGGCTCCTTTCCTATTTAAACTCTTGCAACATGTACCATGCCTCGTGGAGGTGGTTAAACTTGTGTTTGGTATTGGAGAACAATATGTCTTGTAATATTTGCTTTGAGATTTTGCGATTTCCTTCCCATTTTCTTTACGTTCTATGTCGGCAGAGCCCGACCCTGCGCATACCTCAGCCGCCGTTGGGTCGTCCAGATCACCAGGATGAGACCAAGGAGTGAGGGGCTATGTGGCCAGTTAGGCTCCTGAGTCGTGATGCTCAAGAGTCCCCCTTGACGCGCAAACAACTTATGGAAGGGAGATGCAAGGGTAGGTCTAGTGTTCTGCATCGGCAGGGCCCGACCCCACGCATACCTCAACCATCGTTGGGTCATCCGGATCACCAGGACGAGACTAAGGAGTGAGGGGCTACGTGGCCAGTTAGGCTCCTGAGCCGCGATGCTCAGGAGTCCCCCTTGACGCTCAAAAGACCTTCATACATTTGTCCTCGCCGAGGCTCGGCTTGGGTGGGGTGCGCGACAACCAGGTCCGGGGGACCTGGCTGGGTGGCTTACGCTTGGGCGTGACCCGAGCATAGCCCCCGTGCCCAGCCCCCTCGCGCGACTCTCTCGAGGGGAGGTGTTGCGATGAGGCCGGACACTGAGCTCAAGGGCTCCCTGAGGTTGATACGGCCATGGGGCCGCCCTAAGTTATTTATCACCAGCGCAGAGCATAGCACTTCTGCACTTGCACGGGCATAGCCGCTCCTCGGCAGTGTCGACGGCCAGCGCAGAGTATGGTGCTTCCACTGGTACGTGGGAGGTGACTCCCTACTGGGGAGAGCCCCTGGGGCGTGTACAGCCCCGTCCTGACACGTGGCTTGCACGGCAGGGCTAGATGAGGTGTGCCTGGGCACTCGTGAGCCAGAGCGGGACTCACGAGGCCCTACCTCAAGGCGGGTTGCGCCTGGTCTTCGTTCTTGATGGCTGTGGCGGTCCTGCGAAATGGTTAGACATCCTGCGCCGAACGAATCTCCTGAGGTTGCCGCATGAGAAGGCCAAGCACCAACGACCCCGGGAGGTGACATGAACGGGACCGGCCCGCCAGACAGAGCTCAGCCACTGGATTTATCGACACTGCAAGGACGGGCCCGAGCACAAACACCATGCCTAGCCTTCTTATGCGAAGGGTCCTGAAGAAAGACGATCGGCGCACGGCTCCCATGGTGGGTGACAGTCGAGCAGGCGATAATCACAGATAGGTTAAGCATGCAAAGCAGGCTAGCTTAGGTTAATGCAAGAACGATACATGCCACTTGGCTGGACCCGAGCGGCTTGGGGATGATGCAGCCCGAGGGGCGCTCCCAACAGAGTAAGCTAAAGATGTAAAGGGATACATGCCAGAGGGACGGACCCACGCGACCTGGGAATGATGCAGCCCGAGGGGCGCTCCCAGCTCAATAAACTTGGAAAATGTCACCTGGTTCTGTTGTTGAAGGAATGTTGGGGCAGCTGAAGACGCGTGGTGAAGGGGTTGCTCCTCACGAGCCATCGGGGCCCTGAGCCTCGGGAGGCTCTGGGGGTCAAGGCGGTTCCTTGAGGACCGTCTCCTTCTCCGCCAGGACTGCGTGGTGCCTAGCCTCCTGAGCCGCCAGGATGCTCTGCAGGTTGCGCTAGAAGGCGGACGCCATGCTCGGCAGGCCAAAAGGCATGCGAACGTAGCTGTGAGGCGGTCCCTCGCAGCATCCCACCCGCGAAGGCCAGAAAACTCCTGAGATGCGGCCATGTTGAGCCTTGGGACATCGATGCAGATGCGCAGCCCGCCATCCTCGCCTGGATGGGGGGCCGCGCCAGGTGAGCGGTGGTCGCCGCGCATGGCTCTTGCATCCTGCAGTTCCTAAGTGGTCTTGGCAATGAACTCCTGTGCGTCGGGCGCTCCTTGTCCGGTGTCCTCCCAAGGGAAATGTGTTGCGAAGCATGCCTCCACGTGGTGCCCGAGCGCCTCCCTCGTGATGCTGGCAAGGTCAGAGGCCCTCCAGAAGAGAGCCCCCGAACCCTGCCCGAGGAGGGCGCCGGGCGCGCCTTCCTATGTGAGGGAGGGCGCCGGGCGCGCCTTCCTATGCGAGGGAGGGAGGCGCCCCTGGCGTGGGCGCCGATCCTGACATGGCTCCACTTGCAGCGCCGCTCTCCTGAGACCCAGTGCGGAGTAGCTGCTTCTTCTTCTTAGGGGCGACCTCAGGAGGGTGTTGCGCTGCATTGTTGTCGGGGTCTTCGATTGACGCTGGTTGGAAGGCACGCTCGAGGGAGCACACCGCATCTCTTTCTTCGTAGGGGACTTTGATGATTTCGCCGCTCCCTGGCAACTTGAGGACGTTGTAGCCGTGGTGTGTCACTGCCATGAACTTGGCCAGGGCTGGATACCCGAGGATGGCATTGTATGGCAGACGGATGTGGGCGATGTCGAAGTCGATGAGCTCGGTGCGGTAGTTGTCGCGCTGACCGAAGGTGACAGGTAGGCAGATCTGCCTTATCGGCGTGGTGGAACCGTCGGTCACTCCTGAGAAGGGCTTGGTAGGCTGAATCTGATCGTAGGGCACTTGAAGGCTGTCGAACATCTCGACGGACAGGACGTTAAGCCCTGCGCCACCATCGATGAGAGTCTTGGTGACTTGTACGTTGCTGATGAAGGGTGAGCAAAGCATCAGGAGGGCGCCAGCGGTGGCCGCGCACTTGATATGATCTGCCTAACTGAAGGTGATGGCGCACTTGGACCACCTAAGCAGGCGTGTGGCCTCGAGCCCGTGGAGGACTGCGTTCACCTCACGAGCAAACTGCTTGAAGATTCGCTGAGAGGCCGGGGCTTCAGCTCGACCAAAGATGCAGGCGATAGCTCACGGCTCCTGGAAGCCCCCAGCCCCCTCGTCCTGATGGTGGTGGTGGTTCCTTATTGGTGGTGGCGGTAGTGGAGGAAGACCAGCATTGCCCTGGGGGCGATCCTTGCGAGGCTGATCCCTCGAGGCGCCTTCGCAAGGCTGATCTTGCCAGCAATCCTCACGAGGCCGGTCACGCCACTCCTGGCGAGGGCCATGGTCTTCCCAGCGTCCTCTACCACGTCCTCCTCCTCGGTCGTAGCCCTAGTCGTTGCGCTCGGGGCGTCGATCGAGGCATCCATCTCGAATGGCCATGAGCTCTTGGCAGTCGTTGGTGTTGTGGCTGTGAACGTTGTGGAAGGCGCAGAATGGTCAGCTGCTCTTGGATGACTCGGGCTGGTCCTGGCCGCGCTTCGTGTCTGGCTCCACCATGAGTACGACCACTCCCTTGCGCTTCACGTCCTTGGCCTTGGCTTTCTTCTCCTCCAGGTCGGCAGATGGGAGCTCGAGGAGGGAAAGGCGCCCTTCCTCAACCCTTGTGCTCTTGGTCGCCAGGTTAAACAACTCCGAGGACATGCACAGCTCCTTGTGGATGGCGAGCTCCTCCTTCATCTTGACGTCACGGACACCATCGGAAAACGTGGAGATGATGGCCTCATCCGTCACCTTGGGGATCTTGAGGCGAACGTTGTTGAAGCGCTGGATGTACTTCTGGAGGGTCTCTCCTGGCTACTGCCTGACGCGGTGCAGGTCACCCGCTGCCGGAGGGCGGTCACGAGTGCCCTGTAAGTTGGTGACGAAGCGGTCACGCATCTCGTTCCAGGAGGAGATAGAGCCTGGAGGCAGGTTCAGGAGCCACGAATGAGCACCATCCTTGAGAGCCATGGGGAACCAGTTCGCCATGACTTTTTCGTCGCCGTTTCCCGCCTCGATGCTCAGGTCGTCGAGCTGCAGGAACTCCGCGGGGTCGGGAGTGCCGTCATAGCATGGAGGCAGGTCTGGCTTGAACTCGCCCGGCCATGAGACGCTACGTAGCTCAGGAGTGAAGGCGCGCCAGCCTGCAGTGGCCACCGAGGCCCTTTACTGATGTGGAGCCTGGCCTTGATGTCCGAACACCGCCATCGCAGGCGGCGCACGGTTTTGTCGTAGTGGTGCTGGGAACGTAGGAGCATTTTCTTGCGGACGAGGAACTTCTTGGCAGCTTCCTTCTTCGCGCATAGGCGCCCGGCGCGGTGGGTCGCGCTGGGGGGCCGCACGCCTTGGCGCCAGGACGCCATCTTGGTGCGGAGGTGGTGGTGGTGGCGCTCCGTGAGCCACGTTGCTCGCAGCTGGCGGAGGGCGAGGTAGCGAGAGGGATGGCGCAGGGGAGCCCCCTGCGGCACTAATGAGCTCGGCGATGTGGTCCAGCCAGTCCTCGTAGAGGTCGTCGACGGGGCGGTAGCGCAGGAGTTTGCGTGCCATGAGCAATGCGGCCTGCGCATCCATGGGAGCGCGACGAGCGTGAGACGACGAGCCGGTCGGGGTCAGCGATGGAGTGGCAGTGCGGCCGTCCCACTGCACCGAGGGGTGCAACGAGGACGCTTGCTGTTCGTTTCCCGCGAGGCCGGTGACGTCGTTGGCGACAGGTGACGGAGAACGACGGGGAGGCCCGCAGACGGGAGCCGTCTGAGCAACGCGGGCGGCAACGGCGGCCCGGCACTCAGCGCGAGCTCTGCGAGCGTCCGCCGTGGATGCGACGAAGCGACAGGATGCTAATCGATGGAAGGAAAGCTTCGGCGCACCCCTACCTGGCGCACCAAATGTCGGATTTCGGGTTCCGGCAAAACCCTTGAGAATCGAACACTGGGGTGTGCACGAAGATTTCCCCTACCTAATCACGCCCTCAGCCTCACTGCAATCTCAAAGCCTAGCTAGACGAACCCGCAACACAAGAGACACGAGATTTATACTGGTTCGGGCCACTGTTATGGTGTAATACCCTACTCCAGTGTGGTGTGGTGGATTTCCTTTTGGGCTGAGGATGAACAGTACAAGGGGAAGAACAGCCTCCTGAGGAGAGGTGTTCTTGTTCTTGATGAATAATAAACATTTATCATGAATAAGGAAATATAAAATAACAACTTTATTATTGCCTCTAGGGCATATTTCTTCAGACTCCCACTTGCACTAGAGTCAATAATCTAGTTCACATCACCGTGTGATTAACACCCATAGTTCACATCGCCATGTGACTAACACCCAAAGAGTTTACTAGAGTCAATAATCTAGTTCACATCGTCATGTGATTAACACCCAAAGAGTACTAAAGTGTGACCATGTATTGCTTGTGAGAGAGGCTTAGTCAATGAGTCTGTCACATTCAGATCCGTATGTATTTTGCAAATTCATATGTCTACAATGCTCTCCATGGAGCTACTCTAGCTACTACTCTAGCTAATTTCTCCCACTTTCAATATGTATCTAGATTGAGACTCAGAGTCATCTGGATTATTGTCAAAGCTTGCATCGACGTAACCCTTTACGATGAACTCTTTATCACCTCCATAACCGAGAAACATATCCTTATTCCTCTAAGGATAATTTTGATCGCTATTGAGTGCTTCACTCCTGGATCACTCTTGTACCTCCTTGCCAAACCCATGTCAAGGCACACAATAGGTCTGGAATACAGCATGGCCTACTTTACAGAACCTATGACTGAGGCATAGGGAATGACTTCCATTCTCTCTATATATTCTGCCTGGTCGGTTTTGAGTCTAACTCAACTTCACACCTTGTAACACAGGCAAGAACCCTTTATTTGAATGATCCATTTTGAACTTGTTCAAAACTTTATCAAGGTATGTGCTTTGTGAAAGTCCTATTAAGCGTCTTGATCTATCTCTATAGATCTTGATGCCTAATATATATGCAGCTTCACCGAGGTCTTCATTGAGAAACTTTTATTCAAGTATCCTTTTATGCTATCCAGAAATTCTATATCATTTCCAATCAACAATATGTCATCCACATATAATATTAGAAATGCTACAAAGATCCCACTCACTTTCTTATAAATACAGGCTTCTCCAAAAGTCTATATAAAACCATATGCTTTGATCACCTCATCAAAGCGTGTATTCCAACTCCGAGATGCTTGCACCAGCCCATAGATGGATCACTGTAGCTTGCACACTTTGTTAGCACCTTTAGGATCGACAAAACCTTCTGGTTGCATCATATACAACTCTTCTTTAAGGAATGCAGTTTTGACGTCCATTTGCCAGATTTCATAATCATAAAATGCGGCAATTGCTAACATGATTCAGACAGACTTAAGCATCGGTACGGGTGAGAAAGTCTCATCGTAGTCAACTCCTTGAACTTGTCGAAAAGCTTTTGCGACAAGTCGAGCTTTGTAGACAATAACATTACCATCAGCGTCAGTCTTCTTCTTGAAGATCTATTTATTCTCTATGGTTCGCCGATCATCGGGCAAGTCCACCAAAGTCCATACTTTGTTCTCATACATGGATCCTATCTCAGATTTCATGGCCTCAAGCCGTTTATCGGAATCTGGGATCATCGTAGCTTCTTCATAGTTCGTAGGTTCGTCATGGTCAAGTAACATGACTTATAAAACAGGATTACTGCACCACTCTGGTGCGTATCATGCTCTGGTTGACCTACGAGGTTCAGTAGTAACTTGATCTGAAATTTCGTGATCAATATCATTAGCTTCTTCTCTAGTTGGTGTAGGCATCGCGGGAACGGTTTTCTGTGATGATGTAGGACCGAAAGTATGTCTAGAGGGGGGGTGATTAGACTACTTGACCAAATAAAAACTTAACCTTTTCCCAATTTTAGTTCTTGACAGATTTTAGCTACTTTAGGACAAGTCAAGCAATCATCACACAATTCAAGCAAGCATGCAAAGAGTATATAGGCAGCGGAAAGTAAAGCATGCAACTTGCAAGAATGTAAAGGGAAGGGTTTGGAGAATTCAAACGCAATTGGAGACAAGGATGTTTTTGTCGTGGTTCGGATAGGTGGTGCTATCCTACATCCACGTTGATGGAGACTTCAACCCACGGAGGGTAACGGTTGCGCGAGTCCACGGAGGGCTCCACCCACGAAGGGTCCACGAAGAAGCAACCTTGTCTATCCCATCATGGCCACGCCCACGAAGGACTTGCCTCACTAGCGGTAGATCTTCACGAAGTATGCGATCTCCTTGCCCTTACAAACTCCGTGGTTCAACTCCACAATCTTGTGGGAGGCTCCCAAGTGACACCTAGCCAATCTAGGAGACACCACTCTCCAAGAAGTAATAAATGGTGTGTTGATGATGAACTCCTTGCTCTTGTGCTTCAAATGATAGTCTCCCCAACACTCAACTCTCTCTCACAAGATTTGGATTTGGTGGAAAGAAGATTTGAGTGGAAAGCAACTTGGGGAAGGCTAGAGATCAAGATTCATATGGTAGGAATGGAATATCTTGGCCTCAACACAAGGGTAGGTGGTTCTCTCTCAGAACATATGAGTTGGAAGTGTAGATGTGTTCTGATGGCTCTCTCCACAAATGAAGAGGAGGTGGAGGGGTATTTATAGCCTCCACACAAAATCCAACCGTTACACACAATTTACCAATCTCGGTGGGACCGAATCAATAAACTCGGTCGGACCGATTTAGTAAACCTAGTGGCCGTTAGTGATTTCGGTGGGACCGACATGCAACTCGGTAGGACCGATATGGTTAGGGTTAGGGCATAACGTAATCTCGGTGAGACCGATTACTCAAACTCGGTGAGACCAATTTGGTAATAAACTAACCAGAGGGTTGGTCAAGTAAACTCGGTGGGACCGATTTGCTCTTTCGGTGAGACCAAAAAGTTACAAAAAGGAAATAGAGAGTTTACATTGCAATCTCGGTGGGACCGATCCGCTCTTTCTGTGAGACCGAAAAGTTACGAAAAGGAAACAGAGAAATTGCAATCCCATCTCGGTGAGACCGAGATCCCTATCGGTAGAACCGATTTTCTTAGGGTTCGGCAGTGGCTATGACAAGTGAAACTCGGTGGCGCCGGATTGAAAGAATCGGTATGACCAAGTTTGGCTTTGGGTTTAGGTCAAATGTGGATATGGGAAAGTAGTTGAGGGTTTTGGAGCATATCACTAAGCACATGAAGCAAGAGGCTCATTAAGCAACACCTCATCCCTCCTTGATAGTATTGGCTTTTCCTATAGACTCAATGTGATCTTGGATCACTAAAATATAAAATGAAGAGTCTTGACTTTGAAGCTTTATCCAATCCTTTGTCCTTAGCATTTTGAGGAATCTACTTTCATCATCCATGCCATGCCAATCATTGAGCTTTCCTGAAATAATTATCTTGGAATAACATTAGCTCAATGAGCTATATGTTGTTATGAATTACCAAAACCACCTAGGGATAGTTGCACTTTCAATCTCCCCCTTTTTGGTAATTGATGACAACATATAGATCAAAGCTTCGACAAATGATAATAAGAATGAAATATATTGTCGCTTTGAGAAGTATGTGAAAAGTAAGAGCTCCCCCTATGCATATTTAAAATTTGCTTTGGACTGCAAATGCACAAAGAGTTAGAATCATGGGTTACTCTTCCATGTCACATACATCTTGGTGGAGCACTCAAAATGATAAGAATTGAATACATGCTCTCATCACCAATAAAAGTGAATGATCACATAAGATAGATAGGATGATATCAAGCATGCATAAGTGTAGCTTACGATCAAACACATGATCATCAATGTCTCACAAGCATATCATAGTATCTCAACCAAAAGCAAACAAAGTTTGAAAAACCACCAAATAAAGCAAGAGAGAATAAAAGCAACACACACTCTCTCTCTCTCTCTCTCTCGAAGCCTATGATCTATACATTTTTCTCCCCCTTTGGCAACAAGTTACCAAAAAGTTCCTAGAAAATGCATAGTGCTAGATCGACACTCAGGCTTGATCTTCTGGTGGTGGTGGAGTCTGGATCACTCCAAGGATGAAGGCTTCTGTAGACGTGGTTGGAGCTGGAGCTGAAGTGGATGCTGGAGCTGGTTGGGCTGGTGCTGTAGCTGGAGCTGAGGTGGTGGCTCTGGTGTCAGGAACTGACACTGCTGTTGACCTCTGAGCTCGTGGCACTCTGGCAAATGCATCAGTGGTAGTCTTCCCTTTCCTCTCCTGCATGTCATCTTGAAGTTGCTCCGCTGCAGACGGAATCTTCGTTACTTTGACATCCAAGTCATAGAACTTTTGTTCTACGAGTCTCTCTAAGCTCTCCTGATTCTGAGTGAGGATGGCCAATCCTTTCTCAATCCTCAGTGTGGATGCAATCAAGTAACTAAGCTGCTCTTGCTTGGTTTTCAGGAAATACTCAGATGCCTCCTCTTGAGTTGGCATCTTGGCAGCTTTCTCCTTCCTTGCCTTCTCCTTCTTAGCTTGTGCATGAGCTGATGATGGTTCATCCTTGTTCATCACAACTTGATTATCTTCAAAATCTGGATGGATAGGCAAATGTTCCTTGTCCAATAAGTATATGCCTATGCCCATCTTGGAGTTTATCAGCTCTTGGATCTGAGGGGCATAACCACAGCTCCTCTTCTGATCTGCTGCAGTCCTTTTGATAGTTTCTACCATGAGGCTCATTACCTTGAACTTCTGTGGCACATCAAAGATATGAAGCAAATTGATTGCATGGCCTCTGATCATCTTGTGATCACCTGACTTAGGCAATAAAGTGTGCCTCAGAATCCAATTGATAGTTGGTAGCCCTGACAGAAGATAATGTACTAACCCCAATTTGAAAGTATCAAGTGCCTTGTTGGGGATCTCCTTGTACATGTTGGACATGGAGTTGTGATCCATCTTCTTCTTGGCATATATGTCCAAGTCATCCTCATTTTCCTCTGGGGCATTGATCAATTTTGCCCATTCCTCAACAGTTGATTGGTACCTTGTACCTTCAGACATCCACACAATTCTGCCATCTGGATAAAAGTGTGCTGTGGAGTATAATTGCATGATCAGCTCTTCATTCCACTTTGTGAGCTTCTGCCCAACAAAGTCAGCTACTCCACAAGCCTTGAAGTTGTCTTGCACTCCAGGATAGTGCTCTTCATTGTCCTTGATGTATTCCCAGTCTACCCATCTCATGTCACAAACGATAGGCTTCTTATCAAGCAAAAATGTCTCATAGAAGTCCTGTTGTTCCTTTGTGTGGAACCTGTAATCAACAGCAGTTCTTCTCCTTGTAGCATAAGGATCTTCTCCTCTCCACTTCCTCAGCCCTGAATCTCTTCTGATTTTCATATCCTCGGCCACAGGATGAGCATCGTTGTGGTCTGGGATCTTGGGCTTTAGCTTCCTCAGAACTTGACCTTCTTCTTCTTCTGCAATGTCAGGCACTGGGGCCTTGTTCTTCTCAGTAGCTGGGATGCTCCTTGTATTTCTCTTTGGAGCTGACTTGGCCTTTGATGCAGCTTTGGGTGCTTCCTTGGGCTTTGATGCAGTAGCCCCTGATCTTATAGCATCACCCATAAGATTAGGTGCCTTAGGTGCTGGTGCAGCAACCTCTTCTGCTTCATCCTCTTCCTCAGAAGAATGTTGTTCAAACTCAGCCATTGGATCAACTTTCTTGCACCATCCGCCCCTTTTCCTTTCCTTCTTCCCTTCAACAGCAACTGGCCCTTTGGGTGCAGGCTTTTCAGCAATCTGAGTTGAGGCTCTGGCCTTTGGCATAGGCTGTCTACCTGCTGGCCTTTTGACTTTCAAGCCTGGCTTGGTGCTCTGTCTTGAGCCATAATCCTTCTTGAGCACTACTCTCTTCTAAGTAGCTTCCTCTTCCTCTGCCACATAATCTTCATCCTCGGATTCTGAGGTTCTCTTCTTCCTTTGTCTAGTGGCAGCTTTTGCCAAATTGCTAGGGGTACTCCTGCTGCCTTCATCTGAAGAACTGGAGGGACTAGTGCCCTCACTCATATGCACTTGCTCTTCTGACATATTCTGGCCGTCACTCTGATCAGACATGATGAAAAAGCTGACTGCTGACCCTGTGAAGAGTTTATAGATGAGGTAGAATAGGTGAGCATCACAAAATGCAGAGGTTTTTGCAAAAGAATGATTCAAAATCTTAGTTTTAGTTTCCCACAGAAATCATTTCGGATCTACCGATTTTTAAACTCGGTGATACCGAAGCAGTGTTGGAACCTAAACTAGTGAACTCGGTCAGACCGAGTCACAGTTCGGTGGCACCGAGACTGCTAGGGTTTCACAAAGTTCCAAAATCGGTCACACCGATTAGTAATTCTCGGTCAGACCAAGTCTCACTTGTGCAATGGCATGAGCCAAATCGGTGGGACCGAGTTTTTCAACTTGGTGGGTCCGAGATGGTTTCGGCGGAAACCTAACCCTAAAATTTCAAATAATACCTATTCTATGAATTGCATTGTCTGGATAGGAGTGTTTCAATCGTGGCTAGAATCAATAAGATCACAATGTGCTAGGAATCAGATGGGGAATAGCACAAAGGTCGAGTCCATACCCTAGTTTGGCGGAGACTCGCTACGGCGGCAACGACGGGGTTGAATTCCGTTGACGGCGATGGAGATCAGCGACGGAAGTTTATCTATTCGAATAGCCGTGTCCCTCGGTAAAAGGACGACCCGGAGTTGTACCTTGACCTTATGACAACTAGAACTGGATACTTAATAAAACACACCCTTCCAAGTGCCAGATACAACCCGGTGATCACTCTCTGACATGGCATCGAGGAGGGGATCGCCGGGTAGGATTATGCTATACGATGCTACTTGGAGGACTTCAGTCTACTCTTTTCTTCCTGCTGCAAGACGGAGGCGACCAGAAGCGTTGTCTTCGATAAGACTAGCTATCCCCCTCTTATTCTGGCATTCTGCAGTTCAGTTCACTGATATGGCCCCTTTACACACATATCCATGCATATGTAGTGTAGCTCCTTGCTTGCGAGTACTTTGGATGAGTACTCACGGTTGCTTTTTCCCCCTTTTCCCCCTTTCCCTTCTACCCGGTTGCCGCAACCAGATGCTAGAGCCCAGGATCCAGACGCCACCGCCGACGACGACTCCTACTACACTGGAGGTGCCTACTACTATGTGCAGCCCGCTGACGACGACCAGGAGTAGTTAGGAGGATCCCAGGCAGGAGGCCTGCGCCTCGTTTGATCTGTATCCTAGTTTGTGCTAGCCTTCTTAAGGCAAACTTGTTTAACTTATGTCTGTACTCAGATATTGTTGCTTCCGCTGAATCGTCTATGATCGAGCACTTGTATTCGAGCCCTCGAGGCCCCTGGCTTGTATTATGATGCTTGTATGACTTATTTTATTTGTAGAGTTGTGTTGTGATATCTTCCCGTGAGTCCCTGATCTTGATCATACACATTTGCGTGCATGATTAGTGTACGATTGAATCGGGGGCGTCACAAGTTGGTATCAGAGCCGACTGCCTGTAGGAATCCCCCTTCCAACTCCTTGGCCGAAGTTGAGTCTAGACATTGCAAACTTTTACTAACATGGCTGTGTGTCTTACGGGCACACGTCGCCATCGGGTGGTAGTAGGATCTTTTACTCCTTGACCTATACTCTGGGACTCTGACATCTCTTCTATTCGGGTTAAATGATTTTGCTAAAAACAAAACTAACTTTAGGTTCTAGAAAATACTTTCTCCCGGAGAGCCCCTCACTTCAGATGATCGCCTACTGCACTAGAAGATTCCGAAGTTACTCTACGATGTTCTCTCGAGTCGTTGTGCCATCGCATTTGTGATTTCCTTCCACCGTCAACCCCTATGAAAACTGCATACACTTTCGATTCATACAATCATTCCCCGTTGATCTTGTTATTACAAGATGTCCCGAAATACTCTCTGTTGTCCCGAGAATCCTTTGAGCTCACTGCCTTGCGGTTCTGTACCACATGAATACCCCTATGGATAATCCCTATCACTTATCGAGCATTCGTTCATCCCCAGTTGATCATGTGTTTCACAATAGTCTTGAAAATATCATTCGATCTTCCGAAAATCTCGAGCAGCCAATTGCTCTTGAAATTCTCGCTTGCTTGCATTATTGATAATCCCATAAGTTTCGTAATCTCATTGGCCTCCCTTGCCTTTATCATTTTAAGTCCGTTGATTCAATATGTTGAGGATGCTCGCATTCCTCAGTCGAATCCTAGGATTCATCCTTCCGGCTCAGACGTCATTTGGATATGAGCTGGATCTTGACCAATCAATGCCTTGATCGATTGTGTTTCCAAGTCTGTTGAACTTATTCATTTTCGATCAGCACGATTGCTTCTGGTCCCTTGATTTGGAAATAATAAAATTTCTTAGCATTAAGCTTTGAATTATTCAGTTGTTTCCATAATCCGATGCCTTGGCATTCCTTCTTCCTTAGATTGAGTACCGATACTCATATCAGCCCCGTTGTGGACCGCCGTATCCATTGCCGGGTTATTATCCGACATTGCCCTTCACAACCAAAATTCTTGTGAGTTCTTTACCGGATACATAATACCCTTGGTGAATTGTATCATCCACTTGGCCAACCATGCTCTATTTTCGAGCTGGTGATGTCTACTCTTGAAGCTTGGGGTATATGTTCCTAAGAAGCCCCGATGGGTTGAACCAATGCCTTCCCTAATCTGTGCAAACCTGAAAGGTTTCACAGGGCATATTTATCTGGTATTGCACTAGGTAAAATATTCAACACTAATACCATTTTCAAAACGAGAAGCGAATGTAAGGTTCTGCTTTGGAGAAGTGGGAGTCGACCTTGAACTTTGTGTTCATGTCCATGGACCCGATGTGGAATCTATCATGAAAGCTTCTTGTATTAATAATGGTCCCCTTGTTATAAGTTCATCTTGTAACTATGTTGGTCCTTTGCGACCGTGGTTCCGACCATGATTGATGATCTTTGATCCTTTTCTCGGACAAGTTGAACCACTTGTCCTCTGCAGATCAATGCACCCGTCCAACCTCTACTTTGATCTATCGTCGAGTATTACCCCCCTGGTATCCCGAGATTATAATGGAATTGCATAACTTCTTATGAGTTCTTCATCAAGCGCTACATTCTCACTGATCCCAATTTTTCACGGGCTCCGAGTGGTCAAATACTCGAAGACCCCGATAACTGAACCGAGTCCGCGTTACGGTTCAACAACTCATGCCGATATTCTTTACTTACGAGTTTGTACCCGATCATGTCGTTCCTATCCTGATCGGCTATATCATTATCGTGCTAAATCTTAACAGTGTTATGTGGCCTTTCTTCCCGGAACACACTTTTGACGCTGAGCTAAGCTTACGTCGATCTTCCCTGTCATATATTATTTTCTTGAACAACAATACTTGATTCCTAGGTTGTGTTATATCCGTGGTTTCAATAACTTTTTGCTCCATCCTTCCTCTTGCTTGATGTTGTTGATGAGCAATTATATCTTCATGAAACCTCTCGACAAAGGTGTCGTGATCATCATCAACATTTTGGGCTCTTCGTGGATATCAATCAAATTCATGATGAGAAATACCATCCTTGCCCTCGATGAATTTTATTGTCGTCGACCACTTTATTGCCTTCCCACCAACACAAGCCTGTTCGTGTTTGGTGTTATACCTTGAGTTCCTTGCTATCCAACAATTGTTCTTCTTTACCGTGGAACATTACCATCTTTTATCTCAAGAAGGTTGTGAGAGTTTCACCACCTCTTAAGAATTCTTGGTTTAGTAATACTTCTCGCCATCGCCATTAATTCTTGGTCCCCGTGTCGATTCTAATTGGAATACCGGCAATGGAACCTTGAGGTGTGAATTCAAAACTTCTAGCAACCCTATTGCTTGAAGTGAATGATCGATAGTTTCATTCTAATTCTTTTGTTCATTAAGTCACCATTTTAACATTGTTCGTGTGACCCAGCCCATATTTCGGGTGCACCTTTCAACCAATGTTTAAAAAGGCATTTTTCCCCGGGCATACCTCATTGTATCATTTGATTTGACTAATGTTATCTCCTTGTTCACATAATTGTGGAAACCCATCTTTTGGAAGTCTCGATGAATTGTCGCTGAGTTCATCAACTACCTCCTTATCCCTTCATTGGTTTAATGATGAGCTTTTGTTTCGGAACTCGCTTCCATAGTAAGTTTCCCGAGAATCTTCCAATGTCGTCTCGTCAAATTTGTTTTGCACCTTTTCTTCTCAGTCATCCCGAGTCTGAGTTCTCCTGACATGAATCAGATCCGAATCTCGATCAGATATGATGGTTGGAACTTATTTCCAAGATTATAACTTTGGTCTTTATATGACCCGGAAAGATGATGTCATGCCTAGCACACCTGGCCGGAGGACCTATTGTTATAGTTTCCTTTTTAGCAAACTTAGCGTTTCTTCCATGAGGAAATCGTAAGGTTTATTTTATAAGTTGTTCCTGATGGATCCTTTATGTATCCAAAGTACGACCTTTGCTCGAAGACCATGTCGGTGCTATCTCGAAGCATGTTTGTGGTACTCCGATTTTCAACAAGAACATCTGAAGCCCAATGCTAAATGTTTCCTGCTCAATTATCCAAACACCGTTGTATGGGTAATGTCTTGAAATTTCTCTCCCCTTTCGTAAAGGGTTTTCTACAATTATATCATGTTATGGATATCATGCTCTGCTTGTCCTTGGGAAGGATATACCCCTGAATAATGTGTTTAAACACATTTTCCTTTCCATTGTTCTCTTTAATCTGATAATCACATTTTACTTTCCATTGTTTTGTTTAACCTCCTTGAGGTTTATATGATCTAAGCAGTAATAAGTCACTGCTTTTGTAAGCACCTCGGTGTACAACTCTGTCAGTAACAACCTGTTACTATTGTTGATGACATTCCGGTAGCAACCGATGGACGAGAACTTTGCCTATTGGTCCGCCTCGTTCAACGAGCAAGGAAAAATGGTTCTCTTCGTCCATCGCCCTTGGTACCGATGTTCTTGCCGACATAACTGACAGGCTATCCTCTGACATGTCTTGCTTACATGATCATGCGAGACATTACAACCCTTTCTACTCTTAACCCACATGGTGTGCCCATAACCCACAGTTCCACGGGATCGAAACCTGAATCTTCTGTACACCCTGTTTCCAAAGTTATGCCACCCACTTGGCTTCGTATGTAATTCACGGGCCACCTTCCTAGTGATCTATTCTGGTATCAGACGCAATACTTTCCCATTTCTCTGAACCCCCTTGCACATTTTGTAATTAGGCAACGAACGATTGCCTATGCGCTTGAAACTTCTATTGTGCACCTTCTTACTTTGCTCTCGATAATTTCTTAAGATTCAATTCGAGAGTTATTTCCACCACCTTCCCCATTGTTATCTACGAGATAGTCTACCTTGCAGAGGTCCATTCTTTCGGTATACCCCCTTGTTCTTTCATAAGTACGGCGGTGATCCAAAAGAGAAGATGCCTACTTCATCATGATGAACCGAAGAAAAATGAAGACAACAATTTAATGGATCGACCTCTTCGAGAAGAGAAACTAAGACCGAGAAGACTCGTTAGAATTTCGCAACCAAATCCCTTCCCCCTTACCTTCCCTCTTAAATCTCAGGACGAGATTTCTTGTAGTGGAGGAGAATTGTGACGCCCAGATAATTAACCTACAGTGATCCCCACTAATGATGCCACGTCACCTCGGTTACTGTTGATAAACTCTAGATAATTGAAAACCGAAACAAATTCAAATTCAAATTAAAGGCAAACAACAAAAGTTTTCAAACTTTAAAACTAAAATGTTCGGAGTGAACCAAATATTGCATAGATAATTATGATGGAAAAACCACACATTTATAAAATGTTTAAATACTATGAGATGAATAAAACAGTAGCAAAAACAATTAATTAAATACCTTTTATAATTAATAAAATGTCAAACTAAGTTATTTGGGGTCTAGACTTTTTGTGACTATGGACTAAGTTGAAATACTAATTTAGATACTAAGTGTATATTTTACTAAATTAAAATGCAGCTAAAATAAAGAATAAAAGAAAATAGGAAATAGAATAAAAAAACAAAACAAACAGAAAAGAGAAAAGGAAACCCCCTGGGCCAGTCGGCCCAGCCTTTAGCCAGGCCGGCCCAACTGGGCCTGCAGCCCACCTCACTCGTACCTTATCCTCTCACACCCCACCCGAACCCTATCCATTCCCCCACTGTCCCCCCACTCGGTTCCTCCTTCCTCGCTCCCCCGCGCCGCCACCCACGATGCACACACACACGCCAACGCACAGAGGAGGGGCGCCACCCCTACTCGATCCCCTCCTCCCGGTGCGCCTGCCCCCGAGGAACCGCTCACCGCCGCCACTCGGCGCCGTCACCCATCGCCGTCCGTCGCCGCCAGGACCGCGCCGACGCCCGGAGCTCCCCCCCGTCGGCCTGCCCCTCTCCGTCACGCCGTCCCCGTCTCCCTCCCCGAGCCCCGCGGCCTTGACCCTATGAACCCCAGTGAGCCCCCGTTCTTCTCCTCCGCCTCGTCCCGCACACGCGCTCGCCAGCGACATCACGCCCGCACGCGCTGCGCCCGCGCCGTGGCCGGCTCCCTGCCCCTGGCCGCGCCGAACCGCGCACGCGCCCGCACCCTGCGCCTCCCTCTCTCCCCTATCCTCGCGCGCCCGTCGACCACCACGCTCGCGCACCTGCACTCGCTCGCGGACTCACCTCTGCCGTGCCGCTCCGCTGCCGCGGCTCTGCTCCGGCAGCGCCGCCCTGCTGCAGCCGCGCCCGCGCGTCGCTCCGTTCGCGCGGTGACTCCCGCTGCCGCTGCTGACTCGTGCTGCCGTCTGCGCCTCGCCGCGCCGTCCACCGCTCTCAACACCCGCCGCCGACCGCTGCCCCCCTGAGCCTGCCGTCGGGCGTTGCCCTGCTCCGGCCACCGCCTCAGCCCCGCACGCCACGCGCCCGCGTCTTCTTTGCTCGCTGCGGCCGCCCGTGGGACGGCCCCGAATGCCCGCGCTCGTTCACCGGCGACCATCTTCGCCGTTCGGGCTGGTGCCCTTAGCAGCGCCCAATCCGGCTGCGGGTTGCACCCGCACCCTCCTGCACCCAGTGGCCGCTAAGGCCCTTTAGCCAATGACATGGGGGCCCCACGCCCCGTGAGAACTGTTTAAAAAAATAATAATATAAAAAATAATGAATTACAAATAAATAAATAAATAATAAGTAAATAAAAATTTTAATTAATTAATTAAATTAATTAATCTGGTTTAATTAAACCTAATTAACTACTATGAATTAATTAAACTGTAATTAGATTAGTTAAATACTAATTAGCGTAAACAGAGTATGACATGCGGGACCGACATGTCAGGTTGACCAGGTCAACTGCTGACGTCATGATGATGTCAGCGAGCACTATTCTGGATAATGTTAAATTTAAATAATTAATTAAATCCTAAAAATGATTTAATCTTTTAAAATTAATAGAAAATAAACTGTAGCTCAGATGAAAATACTTTCTACATGAAAGTTGCTCAGAACGACGAGACGAATCCGGATGCGCAGCCAGTTCGTCCGCCACGCATCCCTAACATATCCAACTCGCAACTTTCCCCCTCCGGCACCTCTGCCCGAAAACGCGAAACACCGGGGATACTTTCCCGAATGTTTCCCCCCTTCACCGCTATCACCTCCTACCACGTTAGGTCACCTCTAGCACAACGTATTGCCGCTTCTTGCTTTTTGTTACATTTGATTGCTTTGTTATTTATTGTGTTCCCCCTCCGTTACTCCTTTCCAGTAGACCCTGAGACCGATGCCGGTGCCCCTGTGATCGACTACCTCGACGACCCCTCCTTCTTGTCTGAGCAACCAGGCAAGCCCCCCCCCCCCTGATCACCAGATATCACCTACTCTCCTCTATACTGCTTGCATTAGAGTAGTGTAACATGTTACTGTTTTCGTTATTCCTATCCTGATGCATAGCCTGTCTTTGATACTGCTGTTGATACCTTTACCTGCAATCCTACTGCTTAGTATAGGATGCTAGTGTTCCATCAGTGGCCCTACACTCTTGTCCGTCTGCCATGCTATACTACTGGGCCGTGATCACTTTGGGAAGTGATCGCAGACATATACTATATACCTTACACTGTTACATTACCTGTGATACTGTTCGGAGATGGGGGCTGAAGGGGCAGGTGGCTCCATCCCGGTAGAGGTGGGCCTGGGTTCCCGACGGCCCCCGACTGTTACTTTGTGGCGGAGCGGCAGGGCAGTTCGGGGCTACCTGGGTGAGAGGTGAGCCTGGCCCTGTTGGCGTTCGCGGATACTTAACACGCTTAACGAGATCTGGGTATTTGATCTAAGTCTGGCCATTTGGTCTATACGCACTAACCAACTACGCGGGAAAGATATGGGCACTCGGCGTCGTGGTATCAGCCGAAGCACTTCTTGACGTCAGCGACTGAGCGGCGCGCGCCAGATTGGGCCGCGTAACGTGACTTCCGTTGTACTGGAGGTTGCTAGGTCTGCTTCCGGTCGCGTTCGCAACGTGCAGGTATGCTCAGGGCGATGGGCCCAGACCCCTGCGCGCTTAGGTTTAGACCGGCGTGCTGACCGCTCTATTGTGCCTAGGTGGGGCTGCGACATGTTGATCTTCCGAGGCCGGGCATGACCCAGGAAAGTGTGTCCGGCCAAATGGGATCAAGCGTGTTGGGTTATGTGGTGCACCCCTGCAGGGAAGTTTATCTATTCGAATAGCCGTGTCCCTCGGTAAAAGGACGACCCGGAGTTGTACCTTGACCTTATGACAACTAGAACTGGATACTTAATAAAACACACCCTTCCAAGTGCCAGATACAACCCGGTGATCGCTCTCTGACAGGGCATCGAGGAGGGGATCGCCGGGTCGGATTATGCTATACGATGCTACTTGGAGGACTTGAGTCTACTCTCTTCTTCCTGCTGCAAGACGGAGGCGACCAGAAGCGTAGTCTTTGATAAGACTAGCTATCCCCCTCTTATTCTGGCATTCTGCAGTTCAGTCCACTGATATGGCCCCTTTACACATATATCCATGCATATGTAGTGTAGCTCCTTGCTTGCGAGTACTTTGGATCAGTACTCACGGTTGCTTTTCTCCCCCTTTCCCCCCTTTCCCTTCTAGCCGGTTGCCGCAACCAGATGCTGGAGCCCAGGATCCAGACGCCACCGCCGATGACGACTCCTACTACACTGGAGGTGCCTACTACTACATGCAGCCCGCTGACGACGACCAGGAGTAGTTAGGAGGATCCCAGGCAGGAGGCCTGCGCCTCGTTTGATCTGTATCCCAGTTTGTGCTAGCCTTCTTAAGGCAAACTTGTTTAACTTATGTCTGTACTCAGATATTGTTGCTTCCGCTGACTCGTCTATGATCGAGCACTTGTATTCGAGCCCTCGAGGCCCCTGGCTTGTATTATGATGTTTGTATGACTTATTTTATTTGTAGAGTTGTGTTGTGATATCTTCCCGTGAGTCCCTGATCTTGATCGTACACATTTGCGTGCATGATTATTTTACGATTGAATCGGGGGCGTCACAGCAACCAACATGCTCACACAATAAAATGGCAATTGTAATATGTGACAAAGCATGCACAATCAATACTAGCATCTATCAAGCAATTGGCGATGACTAGGTCATCTATATATGAGTATATTGACTTAGGAGTGAAATGAGAACATTTGATCATAGGTCATACTCATCGTTTAAGCATAAGTGGGGTTACCACTTTTACATAAATCATTGCTTTGTTCACATCATTAGAGTTGCTTTAGCTCAAGTCTTAGAGTAAAGCTCCCCCTAGATGTGATATCCCCCCTAAGAGGGATGAACTAACATTGGGTTTTGTCGATGATGACTTCATGTAGATGTTGAAGATGTGGATGCTCAATGTTGATGTAGAACAATTGGAGCTATCCATTGGAGTGAATTTCACTTTTAATGCCTACATGGGTTAGTCCCACAAGGAACAAACAAGGATATCCATAGACATAGAGTGATGCAGACACAAGATGATGTCCATGAAAGCTTTTAGGTTACCTTGTCCCTTGACTTACCAACAAGAGGGTTTGTGACTCCTTGAACTAGTGCAAGATGTGGAAGTTGATTGCACTTGTTCTTGCCAAAATGATTAGAGTGAAGTATGTTGGCGGAGTCACCCTCAAGAACTCTCTAGTTCTTCTTCTTTTGGATCCACACCATCTTGATGGGAATCCTTGGAGTTGTAGTCGTACTTGATCAAGTGGAACTTGAAGTAGTCTTGGGAATCCACTTGACTAAGGTCTTAGGAGCTTCTTCAAATGCATCAATTTCCTCTTGAAGCTTGTCCTTGCCTTTTTGTTTGTAGTCTTGTGGTGGAAGATCATCTTGAGCTTGTGTCCCCTTGAAGGAAGTAGGATCATACTTCTCTTGTTGAGGAACAAACTTCGTCTTGGGGTATTGATCTTCTTCCCACTCAACTCCATTGGTGTTGAACTTTCATTCAAAACCAACACCTTGATTCTTCCGGTGTCTTCCTTGCTTGCGTACAATTTCCTCGAATTGCTTACTTCCAGCAAGGCTCTTGTAGACTCCTTTCTCTATAATTCCCTTCAATAAGCTATTTTCTTGCTCAAGTGTAACTTGGCTAAGAGAATCATTAGTGGAATCAAGAGAACTACTAGAAGCAACAATACTGGATTTAACATGATCATTGTTACTACTAGAGGAAGAATCTTTCTTGTTCTTGTTACTAGACTTGACTTGAGGCATGTAAGTGGATAAGAGTAAACACTTGGCAATGTAAGAAGAACTTTTCTTGCGGAGATCATCATTGATTGCTTTTAAGAACTCGTGTTCTTGCTCAAGATTGAGCTTTTCAAAGCATAACTTCTCATGAGCTCTTAAAAGTTCTCGATGATCTTCGAAGATAGTTTCATGATCTAACTTAAGAGTGTTTAGTTCTTTAGTTAGAGCCTCAATCTTCTCCTTATCATTGTCATTCGTTTTATCTTGATTAGCGTGATTAATTGATGTTTCATCATAGTATTCATCACTAGAGTTTTCAACAAGTAAATCATCATCACCTAACAAGTCATCTTCATCACTATTGAAATCGACATACTCAGGATGTGTTACCTTAGGACCTTTGGCCATTAAGCATCTTCCAATTCCTTCATTTGGTGAGTCAAATATGTCGTAGGAGTTGGTTGACACAAGTGCTAGACCGGCAACACCTTCATCTTGAGTATATTCGGAATCAGAGTGATAACTTCTCTCGGAGTGGTTGTCGGAGTCGGAGCCGGATACCCATTCACCAACATGAGCTTGATGTCTTCGTTTTGTGTAGCTCCTTGATGACTTTTCCTTTCTTTCCGAATCCTTGTTTGTCCGTGAGTATCTTCGTTCATAATGATCATCTCTACTCCTTCTCTCTCTTGATGGTGATTCTTCTATTTTGCTTCTTCTTTTTGGAGAGTCTTCTCTTCTTTTGTAGGGAGCCGTACACTCATTGGAGTAGTGTCCGGGTCTTCCACAATTGTAGCAGTTTCGATCTCGACTAGAAGATCTTTTGTCATTGTAGGATCTTGACTTGGAGCTTCTATCTTTGCTTCTACTCTTGTAGAACTTGTTGAAGTTCTTCACCATTAAGCTCAATTCTTCATTGAAGGTTTGTTTCTCACTTGATGATGTGGGGGCTTCACATGAGGCTTTATAAGCTCCACTTGATTTGTTGCGAAGTTCCTCTTTATTCTTGAGTGACATATCATGAGCAACAATTCTTCCAATGACTTCCGTTGGCTTGAAATCTTTGTAATTGGGCATCATTTAGATCAATGTGCACACGGTATCATATTTTCCATCCAAGGCTCTTAGGATCTTCTTGATGATGAATCTATCGGTCATCTCTTCACTCCCTAAGCCCGCAATCTCATTTGTGATGAGAGCAAGCCTAGAGTACATTTCAGCGACACCTTCACCATCCTTCATTTTGAACTTGTCAAGTTGACTTTGAAGCACATTCAATTTGGATTCCTTGACGGAGTCGGTACCTTTGTGCATATCAATCAAAGTATCCCAAATTTCCTTTGCATTCTCAAGACGGCTGATTTTGTTGAATTCTTCGGGGAACAATCCGTTGAAGAGAATATCACAAGCTTGAGCGTTGTATTGCAGCATCTTCAACTCTTCTGCGGTAGCTTCACGGTTTGGTTCTTTCCCATCAAAGAAGTCACCTTGCAAACCAACACACACAATAGCCCAAATAGTGGGGTTATGTCCAAGAATATGCATTTTCATTTTATGCTTCCAACTAGCAAAATTAGTACCGTCAAAGTAAGGACCTCTACGATGATAATTTCCCTTGCTAGACGCCATACTCTCCTAGGTTGTGAAACCAATGATATGATCACCAAAAGCTATGGAAATCAAAGCAAATGGAAACCTGGCTCTGATACCACTTGTAGGATCGAAAGTATGTCTAGAGGGGGGGTGATTAGACTACTTGAACAAATAAAAACTTAACCTTTTCCCAATTTTAGTTCTTGGCGGATTTTAGCTACTTGAGGACAAGTCAAGCAATCATCACACAATTCAAGCAAGCATGCAAAGAGTATATAGGCAGCGGAAAGTAAACCATGCAACTTGCAAGAATGTAAAGGGAAGGGTTTGGAGAATTCAAACGCAATTGGAGACAAGGATGTTTTTGTCGTGGTTCGGATAGGTGGTGCTATCCTACATCCACGTTGATGGAGACTACAACCCACGGAGGGTAACGGTTGCGCGAGTCCACGGAGGGCTCCACCCACGAAGGGTCCACGAAGAAGCAACCTTGTCTATCCCATCATGGCCATCGCCCACGAAGGACTTGCCTCACTAGCGGTAGATCTTCAAAAAGTAGGCAATCTCCTTTCCCTTACAAACTCCTTGGTTCAACTCCACAATCTTATCGGAGGCTCCCAAGTGACACCTAGCCAATCTAGGAGACACCACTCTCCAAGAAGTAACAAATGGTGTGTTGATGATGAACTCCTTGCTCTTGTGCTTCAAATGATAGTATCCCCAACACTCAACTCTCTCTCACGGGATTTGGATTTGGTGGAAAGAAGATTTGAGTGGAAAGCAACTTGGGGAAGGCTAGAGATCAAGATTCATATGGTAGGAATGGAATATCTTGGCCTCAACACAAGGGTAGGTGGTTCTGTCTCAGAACATATGAGTTGGAAGTGTAGATGTGTTCTGATGGCTCTCTCCACGAATGAAGAGAAGGTGGAGGGATATTTATAGCCTCCACACAAAATCCAACCATTACACACAATTCACCAATCTCGGTGGGACCGAATCAATAAACTCGGTCGGACCGATTTAGTAAACCTAGTGACCGTTAGTGATTTCGGTGGGACCGACATGCAACTCGGTAGGACCGATATGGTTAGGGTTAGGGCATAACGTAATCTCGGTGAGACCAATTACTCAAACTCGGTGAGACCGATTTGGTAATAAGCTAACCAGAGGGTTGGTCAGGTAAACTCGGTGGGACCGATTTGCTCTTTCGATGAGACCAAAAAGTTACAAAAAGGAAATAGAGAGTTTACATTGCAATCTCGGTGGGACCGATCCGCTCTTTCGGTGAGACCGAAAATTTACGAAAAGGAAACAGAGAAATTGCAATCCCATCTCGGTGAGACCGAGATCCCTATCGGTAGAACTGATTTGCTTAGGGTTTGGCAGTGGCTATGACAAGTGAAACTCAGTGGCGCCGGATTGAAAGAATCAGTATGACCGAGTTTGGCTTTGGGTTTAGGTCAAATGTGGATATGGTAAAGTAGTTGAGGGTTTTGGAGCATATCACTAAGCACATGAAGCAAGAGGCTCATTAAGCAACACCTCATCCCTCCTTGATAGTATTGGCTTTTCCTATAGACTCAATGTGATCTTGGATCACTAAGATATAAAATGAAGAGTCTTGAGTTTGAAGCTTTATCCAATCCTTTGTCCTTAGCATTTTGAGGAATCTACTTTCATCATCCATGCCATGCCAATCATTGAGCTTTCCTGAAATAATTATCTTGGAATAGCATTAGCTCAATGAGCTATATGTTGTTATGAATTACCAAAACCACCTAGGGATAGTTGCACTTTCAGATGAGCTACCTTCCAATTCGAGAGAAGGTACAGTTACCCCCATCAAGTTCTACTTTCCCCCCACTCACTTATTTTGAGAGAAACTCTTGTCTAAAAAGTTTCCATTCTTGGCAGCAAATATCTTGCCTTCGGGTTTGTGGTAGAAGTTGTACTCAATTGTTTCCTTAGGGTATCCTATGAAGACGCACTTCTCCAATTTGGGTTCGAGCTTATCAGGCTGAAGCCTTTTGACATAAGTGTCGCAACCCCAAACTTTAAGAAATGACAACTTAGGTTTCTTGCCAAACCACGGTTCATAAAGTGTCATCTCAACGGATTTAGATGGTGCCCTATTTAACGTGAATGCAGTTGTCTCTAGTGCATAACCCCAAAATGATAGTGGTAAATCAGTAAGAGACATCATAGATCACACCATATCTAATAAATAACAGTTACGATGTTCGGACACACCATTACGCTGTGGTGTTCTAGGTGGCGTGGGTTGTGAAACTATTCCACATTGTTTTAAATGAGGGCTAAACTCGTAACTCAAATATTCGCCTCCATGTTCAGATCATAGAAACTTTATTTTCTTGTTACGGTGATTCTCCAATTCTTTGAACTTTTCAAACGTTTCAGACTTGTGTTTCACTAAGTAGATATAACCATATCTGCTCAAATCATCTGTGAAGGTCAGAAAATAATGATACCCGCCGCGTGCCTCAACACTCGTTGGATCGCATACATTGGTATGTATTATTTCCAATAAGTCAGTGGCTCGCTCCATTGTTCCGGAGAACGGAGTTTTAGTCATCTTGCCCATGAGGCATGGTTCACAAGTATCAAATTATTCATAATCAAGTGATTTCAAAAGCCCATCTGCATGGAGTTTCTTCATATGCTTTACACCAATATGACCTAAACAGCAGTGCCACAAATATGTTGCACTATCATTATCAACTTTGCTTCTTTTGGCATCAATATTATGAATATGTGTATCACTATGATCGAGATTCAATAAACCATTTACATTGGGTGTATGGCCATAGAAGGTTTTATTCATGTAAACAAAACAACAATTTTTCTGACTTAAATGAATACCCGTATTGCAATAAACATGAACTTATAATATTCATGCTCAATGCAAAGACCAAATAACATTTATTTTAGGTTCAACTCTAATCCCAGAGGTAGAGGGAGTGTGCGATGGTGATCGTATCAACCTTGGAATCACTTCACTTAACTAGTCTCTGTTCATTATGCAACTCCTGTTTCGAGTTACTAATCTCAGCAAGTGAACCGGTATCAAATACCCAAGGGTTGCTACGAACACTTGTAAAGTACACATCAATAACATGTATATCATATATACCTTTGTTCACTTTGACATCCTTCTTATCCGCCAAGTATTTGGGGCAGTTCCGCTTCCAGTGACCATTTCCTTTGTAGTAGAAGCACTCAGTTTCAGGCTTGGGTCCAGCTTTGGGCTTCTTCAAGGGAGTGGCAACTTTCTTGAAGTTCCCTTGCTTTCCCTTGCCCTTTTTCTTAAAACTAGTGGTCTTGTTAACCATCTACCCTTGATGCTTTTTCTTGATTTCTACCTTCACCGATTTAAGCATCGCGAAGAGTTTGGGAATTGTATTTGTCATCCCTTGCATATTATAGTTCATCACACGAAGTCCTAAAATCTTGGTGATAGTGACTAGAGAACTCTGGCAATCACTATCTTATCTGGAAGATTACATCCCACTTGATTCAAGCGATTGTAGTAGCCAGACATTCTGAGTACATACTCACTGGATGAGCTATTCTCCTCCATATTGTAGGCAAAGTACTTGTCAGAGGTCTCATACCTCTCGACATGGGTATGAGTCTGAAATACCAATTTCAGCTTTTGGAACATCTCATATGCTCCGTGGCTTTCAAAATGTTTTTTAAGTCCCGGTTCTAAGCCGTAAAGCATGGTGCACTAAACTATCAAGAAGTCATCATACCGAGCTTGTAAAACATTCATAACGTCTGCATCTACTCCTGCAATAGGTTTGTCACCTAGCAGTGCATCAAGGACATAATTCTTCTATGCACCAACGAGGATAATCCTTAGATCAAGGACCCTGTCTGTATCATTTCTACTTGATACGCCATTTTGCATCATGTTATTTATAATGCTTTTATCCATAATAATGATTTTTGGAGTAATTCTAATGCCTTTTCTCTCATAATATTCAAGGTATACACAAAGAGGGAGAATTCCGGCAGCTGGAAATCTGGATCTAGAA
The DNA here is from genome assembly GCA_032464435.1 of Aegilops umbellulata. Taxonomy (NCBI): domain Eukaryota; kingdom Viridiplantae; phylum Streptophyta; class Magnoliopsida; order Poales; family Poaceae; genus Aegilops; species Aegilops umbellulata. The sequence continues at coordinate 473,161,931 of CP136055.1, read as the reverse complement.
AAGCTACGTCAGGCCACCTATACTGCACAACTCCAAACAAGTTGAAACTTCACGGAGATTTTTTATGAAATATGTGATGAATATTGGAGCAAATAACTACCTAAGGGGGCCCACCAGGTGGGCACAACCCACCTGGACGCGCTAGCGAGCCCAGGCGCGCCCTGGTGGGCTGTGCTCACTCAGGCCCACCTCCGGTGCCCATCTTCTGGTATATAGGTCATTTTGACCTAGAACAAATAAGGAGAAGACTTTCGGGACGGAGCGTCGCCATCTCGAGGCGGAACTTGGGCAGGAGCACTTTTGCCCTCCGGCGGAGCGATTCCGCCGGGGGAACTTCCCTCCGGAGGGGGAAATCATCGTCATCATAATCACCAACAACTCTCCCATCTTGGGGAAGGCAATATCCATCAACATCTTGAACAGCACCATCTCATCTCAAACACTAGTTCATCTCTTGTGTTCAGTCTGAAGGAAATATGCCCTAGAGGCAATAATAAAGTTGTTATTTATATTTCCTTATATCATGCTAAATGTTATTATTCATGCTTCAATTGTATTAACCAGAAACTTAGTACATGTGTGAATACATGGACAAACAGAGTGTCCCTAGTATGCCTCTTCTTGACTAGCTCGTTAATCAAAGATGGTTAAGTTTCTTGACCATAGACATGTGTTGTCATTTGATGAATGGGATCACATCATTAGAGAATGATGTGATGGACAAGACCCACCCGTTAGATTAGCATAAATGATCGTTTAGTTTTATTGCTACTGCTCTCTTCACGACTTATACATGTTCCCCAGACTATGAGATTATGCAACTCCCGAATACCGGAGGAACACCTTGTGTGCTATCAAACGTCACATAGTAACTGGGTGATTATAAAGATGCTCTATAGGTGTCTCCGAAGGTGTTTGTTGGGTTGGCATAGATCAATATTAGGATTTGTCACTCCGTGTATCGGAGAGGTATCTTTGGGCCCTCTCGGTAATGCACATCACTATAAGCCTTGCAAGCAATGCGACTAATGAGTAAGTTACGCGATGATGCATTACGGAACGAGTAAAGAGACTTGCTGGTAACGAGATTGAACTAGGTATGGTGCTACCGACGATCGAGTCTCGAGCAAGTAACATACCGATGACAAAGGGAACAACGTATGTTGTTATGCGGTTTGACCGATAAAGATCTTCGTAGAATATGTAGGAGCCAATATGAGCATCCAGGTTCCACTATTGGTTATTGACCGGAGAGGTGTCTCGGTTATGTCTACATAGTTCTCGATCCTGTAGGGTCTGCACACTTAACGTTCGATGACGATTTGTATTATGAGTTTATGTGATTTGATGTACCGAAGGTTGTTCGAAGTCCCGGATGAGATCACGGACATGACGAGGAGTCTCGAAATGGTCGAGAGGTAAAGATCGATATATTGGAAAGCTATATCCGAGTGATTCAATTATTTTTCTTTGAGTACCGGAGAGTTACGGGAATTCGCCGGGGGAAGTAGTGGGCCTTAATGGGCCATACGGGAAAGGAGAGAAGGACCTCAAGGGGTGGCTGCGCCCCCCCATGGGCTGGTCCAAATTGTACTAGGAGGGGGCGGTGCCCCCCTCTTTCCTTCTCCCCCCTTCTCCCTTCCCTTCCTTCTCCTACTAGGAATAGGAAAGATGAGGGAATCCTACTTGGACTGGGGATTCCTAGTAGGATTCCCCACACCTGGCGCGCCCCCTAGGGTCGGCCACCTCTTCCCTCCCCTCCTTTATATATGTGGCCAGGGGGAACCCCCATAGACACACAAGTTGATCTTTAGCCGTGTGCGGTGCCCCACTCCACAGTTTTACACCCCGGTCATATTGTCATAGTGCTTAGGAGAAGCCCTGTGCCGCTAACTTCATCATCACCGTCACCAGGCCGCCGTGCTAACGAAACTCTCCATCGGCCTCATCTGGACCTAGAGTTCGAGGGACATCACCGAGCTGAACGTGTGCAGATCGCGGAGGTGTCGTGCGTTCGGTACTTGGTCGGTTGGATCGCGAAGACGTTCGACTACATCATCTGCGTTACTAAATGTTTCCGCTTTGGGTCTACTAGGGTACATGGACACACTCTCCCCGCTTGTTGCTATGCTTCTCCTAGATAGATCTTGCATGATCGTAGGATTTCTTTTGAAATACTGTGTTCCCCAACAGTGGCATCCAAACTAGGTCTATGCATATATGTTATACGCACGAGTAGAACACAAAGAGTTGTGGGCAATAATAGTCATACTGCTTACTAGCATGTCATACTTTGATTCGGCGGCATTGTTGGATGAAGCGGCTCAGACCGACATTATGCGTACGCTTGTGCGAGACTGGTTCTACCGACGTGTTTCACACACAGGTGGCTAGTGGGTGTCTGTTTCTCCAACTTTAGTTGAATCGAGTGTGACTACGCCCGGTCCTTGTTGAAGGTTAAAACAACAAACTTGACGAAAAATCATTGTAGTTTTGGTATGTAGGTAAGAACAGTTCTTGCTAAAACCCGTAGCAGCCACGTAACATTTGCAACAACAAAGTAGAGGATGTCTAACTTTTTTGCAGGTCTTGTTGTGATGTGATATGGTCAAGGCGTGATGATATATAAATTGTTGTATGAGATGATGTAACATCCCAAATTGTTTGTTTGATTGTTGTATGATGGATTGTGTGAAATTATGTTATTTTCACGGGAATTAAAACCTCTTGAGTTCTTGTTTAAAACTTTTTCTAATAATGTTATAAAAGTTGGATAACATTTTGTCCAATAAAGAAAAGTATGGTTGGGGAAGTTTATTCAAGAAATAAAAGGGATTTAATTTCTATTTTACTCTTTTTGAAATATTGGAAACCACAATCACAATTTTGGAGTGAGAATAAGATGACTTTCTCAAATGTGGTGGATGAATATTTCATATGGAGTTTGTTTGGATTTTGGAGTTCAACGGAAGGTCCGTCAAGGTCATCATCGATGGAGGGAGTTTCCATAACTTAGCGAGTGAAGAACTATGCTCCAAGCTCCATTTGGTCAAGATGAAGCACCCGCACCCCTACGAGGTTTAGTGGCTAAGCGACACCGGCACCATCTAAGTCGAGCATAGGGTACAAGTTTCTTTCAAGATCGGAGCTTACGAAGACACTTTGGAGTGTGATGTCCTTCCGATGACCATTTGCCACCTCCTTCTTGGGCGGCCATGGAAATTTGGCCGAGGTGTCATCCACAATGGGCATACAAACCACTATAGCTTCAAGATGAAAGGAAAGGAGTATGTGCTACGACCTATGTCTCCAAGCCAAGTGATCGCCGACAAGCAAGCCACCCATCGTGGAGATAATAGTGAGAGAGTGAACCACCAAAAAGAGAGTGAGCGCCACAAGCCCAAATTAAGTGCCTCCACGATGAGTGACAAGAAGAACTTAGTCCTCTTTGCCACCAAACGTGAGATGAGAGAAGTCTATGAGAACCCATCAAGTGTCATGCACTATGTCCTTTTGTGCAAGGACGAGACACCAAAAACTAATACCTCTCACAATCTACCTTTGGTGTTATCTTCCCTATTGCAGGAATTCCAAGATGTGCTACCTGACGAGGCATTGAGCACCGCATCGACCTCATCCCCGGAGCACCTCTTCCAAACAAGGCCCCATACCACGTCAACCCCGAAGAAACCAAAGAAATACAAAGGCAAGTAAAGCATCTCATCGATCATGGACATGTGCGTGAAAGTTTGAGTCCTTGTGCCGTACAGGTCATTCTTGTGCCAAAAAGAGACGGTATCTTCCGCATGTGTTCCGATTGTAGACCTATCAATGCTATCACCGTTCGCTATAGGTACCCCATTCCACGCCTTGATGATATGCTCGATGAACTTAGCGGTGCCACTATTTTTTTCCAAAATTGATCTTAAAAGTGGTTACTATCAAATATGCATACAAGAGGGTGATTAATGGAAAACCACTTTCAAAACAAAGTTTGGTTTGTATGAGTGGTTAGGCATGCCTATGGGTTTATCGAAAGCACCCGGACTTTTGGAATCACTTGATTATGAATCACTTTATTCTTGCGAACCATGCCTCATGGGCAAGATGATTAAGACTCCGTTCTCCGGAACAATGGAGCAAGCAACTGGCTTATTTGAAATAATACATATTGATGTATGCGGTCCAATGAGTGTTGAGGCTCGCAGCGGGTATCGTTATTTTCTGACCTTCACAGATGATTTGAGCAGATATGGGTATATATACTTGATGAAACATAAGTCTGAAACATTTGAAAAGTTCAAATAATTTCAGAGTGAAGTGGAAAATCATCGTAACAAGAAAATAAAGTTTCTACGATCTGATCGCAGAGACGAATATTTGAAGTTACGAGTTTGGTCTTCATTTGAAATAATGTGGAATAGTTTCGCAACTCACGCCACCTGGAACACCACAGCATAATGGTGTGTCCGAACGTCATAACCGTACTTTATTAGATATGCTGCAATCTATGATGTCTCTTACCAAATTACCACTGTCATTTTGGGGTTATGCATTAGAGACAACTGCATTCACGTTAATAGGGCACCGTCTAAAAATCCGTTGAGACGACACCGTATGAACTGTGGTTTGGCAAGAAACCTAAGCTGTCATTTCTTAAAGTTTGGGGTTGCAATGCTTATGTGAAAAAGGTTTCAACCTGATAAGCTCAAACCCAAATCGGAGAAGTGCGTCTTCATAGGATATCCAAAAGAAACTGTTGGGTACACCTTCTATCACAGATCCGAAGGCAAGATCTTTGTTGCTAAGAATGGATCCTTTATAGATAAGGAGTTTCTCTCGAAAGATGTGAGTGGGAGGAAAGTAGGACTTGATGAGGTAATTGTACCTGCTCCTGAATTGGAAAGTAGTTCATCACAAAAATCAGTTCCAATGATGCCTACACTAATTACTGAGGAAGTTAATGATGATGATCATGAAACTTCAGATCAAGTTACTACCAAACCTCGTAGGTCAAATAGAATATGTTCCGCACCAGAGTGGTACGGTAATCCTATTATGGGAATCATGATACTAGACCATGATGAACCTACGAACTATGAGGAAGCGATGATGAGCCCAGATTCCACGAAATGGTTTGAGACCATGAAATCTAAGATGAGATCCATATGTGAGAACAAAGTATGGAATTTGATTGAGTTTCTCGATGATCGGTGAGCCATTGAGAATAAATGGATCTTCAAGAGGAAGACGGACGTTGATAGTAGTGTTACTATCTACAAAGCGTGAATTGTCGGAAAAGGTTTTTGACAAGTTCAAGGTGTTGACTATGATGAGATTTTCTCACTCGTATCGATGCATAGAGTTTGTCCGAATCATGTTAGCAATTGCCGCATTTTATGAAATTTGGCAAATGGATATCAAAATTGCATTCCTTAATGGATATCTCAAAGAAGAGTTGTATATGATGCAACCAGAAGGTTTTTTCAATCCTAAAGGTGCTAACAAAATGTGCAAGCTCCAGCCATCCATCTATGGACTGGTGCAAGCATCTCGGAGTTGGAATATACGCTTTGATTGTGCAGTCAAAGCATATGATTTTATAAAGACTTGTGGTGAAGCCTATATTTACAAGAAAGTGAGTGGGAGCACTACAGCCTTTCTGATAAGTATATGTGAATGACATATTGTTGATCGGAAATGATGTAGAATTTTCTGGAAAGCATAAAGGAGTATTTGAAAGGAGTTTTTCAAAGAAAGACCGCGGTGAAGCTGCTTACATATTGAGCATCAAGATCTATAGAGAGATAGATCAAGATGCTTGATAAGTTTTTTCAATGAGTACATACCTTGACAAGTTTTTGAAGTAGTTCAAAATGGAACAGAAAAATAAGGAGTTCTTGACTGTGTTGCAAGGTGTGAAGTTGAGTAAAGACTCAAAACCCGACCACGGCAGAAAATAGAAAGAAAATGAAAAGCCATTCCCTATGCCTTAGTCATAGGTTCTATAAAGTATGCTATGCTATGTACTAGACCTGTTGTGTACCTCACCAAGAGTTTGGCAAGAGGGTACAATAGTGATCCAGGAGTGGATTACTGAATAGCGGTCAAAATTATCCTTAGTGGAATAAAGAAATGTTTCTCGGTTATGGAGGCACTACTAGGGAAAAGCCTAGCAGCAGCGCGGGTTTTGGGCCTATTAGCAGCGCGGGTGCCCGCGCTACTAATAAGGCGCTACAGCTAACGTATAGCAGCAGCGCGGGTGCCACCCGTGCTACTACTACGTCCGTTAGCAGCAGCGTGGGTAAAAACCCGCGCTGCTACTAACCCGCGGATTTTTTTTTTGAATTTTTTGCCCGAATTTTAAAATTTCTGAATTTAATCTCTAATCTCTAATCACCCTCATCGCTGCTCAATTTAATCTCTAATCACCCTCATCATTCCAAATCATCTAACTTCCCGGACAGTCACCCATCCTCTAACTAGCACGCTTAACTTCCGGGTTCTATTCTCCCTCGATTCCAAGTCTGCATTTGTTGTTTTCCTGACAATAATAAGATGTCAATCCTATTAACCCTCGGGAGTTTAGCTTGAGCATGAAGTCACACATTTCACTGCTTGAGTTTAAAACTATGGTTCTAAAAAACAATAATTATTTATTACCAGTAATATTTCTTGAATAACTGAAATAATTATTTAGTAACACAGTTTGACCATTGTTTGACCACAGTTTGACTAGATTTTGACCAGATTTGACCAAAATTCAAAAAAAATGAAATAATTATTTAGTAACACTAATATTCTTGAATAATTAGTTTGACCACAGTTTGACCAGATTTAACAAAAATTAAAGAAAAACCTTTTTTTGAATTTTTTTGCCTCCAGATCTTAAAAGCCACGTAACTTTTTTCTGTTAGGTTTTTGAGGATTTTAAAAATGTTTAACGGGGTTCCCCCAGTTAAATTTGGATGTAACTTTTCGAGTAGATGATTTTTCATATAACAACTTTTCCATCCGAGTTAGTATGCAAAAGTTATGCCCATTTTTACAAATTCTCGAGAGATTTTGCAAACGAAGTCGAAAAAGATCATGGTGATGCATAGCAACGAGAGGGGAGAGTGTTTTCCACGTACCCTCGTAGACCGAAAGCGGAAGCGTTATAACAACGCGGTTGATGTAGTCGTACGTCTTCACGGCCCGACCGATCAAGCACCGAAACTACGGCACCTCCGAGTTCTAGCACACGTTCAGCTCGATGACGATCCCCGGACTCCGATCCAGCAGAATGTCGGGGAAGAGTTCCATCAGCATGATGGCGTGGTGACGATCTTGATGTTCTACCATCGCAGGGCTTCACCTAAGCACCGCTACAATATTATCGAGGATTATGGTGGAGGGGGGCACCGCACACGGCTAAGAGATCAATGATCAATTGTTGTTTTTCTAGGGTGCCCCCCTGCCCCCGTATATAAAGGAGAAAGGGGGAGGAGGTGCGGCCAGGCAAGGGGCGCGCCAGGAGGAGTCCTACTCCTACCGGGAGTAGGACTCCCCCCTTTTCCATGTTGGACTAGGACTTGGGGGGAAAGAGAGAGAGAGGGGGGAAAGGAAAGGGGGGCGCCACCCCCTCCTTGTCCAATTCGGACTTGGGGGGAGGGGCGCGCGGCTGCCCCTTGGCCTCCTCTTCTCTTCCTCCACTAGGCCCATTAAGGCCCATTAGGTTACCGGGGGTTTCGGTAACCCCTCCGGTACTCCGGTAAAATCACTATTTCACCCGGAACACCTCCGATGTCCAAACATAGGCTTCCAATATATCAATCTTCATGTCTCGACCATTTTGAGACTCCTCGTCATGTCCGTGATCACATCCGGGACTCCGAAAAACCTTCGGTACATCAAAACATATAAACTCATAATGAAACTATCATCGTAACGTTAAGCGTGCAGACCCTATGGGTTTGAGAACAATGTAGACATGACCGAGACACGTCTCTAGTCAATAACCAATAGCGGAACCTGGATGCTCATATTGGCTCCTACATATTCTACGAAGATCTTTATCGGTCAGACCGCATAACAACATACGTTGTTCCCTTTGTCATCGATGTGTTACTTGCCCGAGATTCGATCATCGGTATCTTAATACCTAGTTTAATCTCGTTACCAGCAAGTCTCTTTACTCGTTCCGTAATACATCATCCCACAACTAACTCATTAGTTGCAATGCTTGCAAGGCTTAAGTGATGTGTATTACCGAGAGGGCCCAGAGATACCTCTCCGACAATCGGAGTGACAAATCCTAATCTCGAAATACACCAACCCAACATGTACCTTTGGAGACACCTATAGAGCACCTTTATAATCACCCAGTTACGTTGTGACGTTTGGTAGCACATAAAGTGTTCCTCCGGTAAACGGGAGTTGCATAATCTCAGTCATAGGAACATGTATAAGTTATTAAGAAAGCAATAGCACCATACTAAACGATCAAGTGCTAAGCTAACGGAATGGGTCATGTCAATCACATCATTCTCCTAATGATGTGATCCGGTTCATCAAATGACAACTCATGTCTATGGCTAGGAAACATAACCATTTCTGATCAACGAGCTAGTCAAGTAGAGGCATACTAGTGACACTTTATTTGTCTATGTATTCACAAAAGTATTATGTTTCTGGATAATACAATTCTAGCATGAATAATAAACATTTATCATGATATAGGAAATAAATAATAACTTTATTGTTGCCTCTAGGGCATATTTCCTTCAAACTCCAACTTGCACTAGAGTCTATAATCTAGATTACACAGTAATGATTCTAACACCCATGGAGCCTTGGTGCTGATCATGTTTTGCTCGTGGAAGAGGCTTAGTCAGCGGGTCTGCAACATTCAGATCTGTATGTATCTTGCAAATTTCTATGTCTCCCACTTGGACTAAATCCCGAATGGAATTGAAGCGTCTCTTGATGTGCTTGGTTCTATTGTGAAATATGGATTCCTTTGCCGAGGCAATTGCACCAGTATTTTCACAAAAGATTTTCATTGGACCCGATGCATTAGGTATGACACCTATATCGGATATGAACTTCTTCATCCAGACTCCTTCATTTGCTGCTTCTGAAGCAGCTATGTACTCCGCTTCACATGTAGATCCCGCCACGACGCTTTGTTTAGAACTGCACCAACCGACAGCTCCTCCGTTCAATGTAAACACGTATCCGGTTTGCGATTTAGAATCGTCCGGATCAGTGTCAAAGCTTGCATCAACGTAACCATTTACGATGAGCTCTTTGTCACCGCCATATACGAGAAACATATCCTTAGTCCTTTTCAGGTACTTCAGGATGTTCTTGACCGTTGTCCAGTGATCCACTCCTGGACTAATTTGGTACCTCCCTGCTAGACTTATAGCAAGGCACACATCAGGTCTGGTACACAACATTGCATTCATGATAGAGCCTATGGCTGAAGCATAGGGAACATCTTTCATTTTCTCTCTATCTTCTGCGGTGGTTGGACATTGAGTCTTACACAACTTCACACCTTGTAACACAGGAAAGAACCCTTTCTTTCCTTGATCCATTTTGAATTTCTTCAAAATTTTGTTAAGGTATGTGCTTTGTGAAAGTACAATTAAGCGTCTTGATATATCTCTATAGATCTTAATGCCCAATATGTAAGCAGCTTCACCGAGGTCTTTCATTGAAAAACTCTTATTCAAGTATCCCTTTATGCTATCCAGAAATTCTATATCATTTCCAATTAGTAATATGTCATCCACATATAATATCAGAAATGCTACAGAGCTCCCACTCACTTTCTTGCAAATACAGGCTTCTCCAAAAGTCTGTATAAAACCAAATGCTTTGATCACACTATCAAGCGTTTATTCCAACTCCGAGAGGCTTGCACCAGTCCATAAATGGATCGCTGGAGCTTGCACACTTTGTTAGCTCCCTTCGGATCGACAAAACCTTCCGGTTGTATCATATACAACTCTTCTTCCAGAAATCCATTCAGGAATGCAGTTTTGACATCCGTCTGCCAAATTTCATAATCATAAAATGCGGTAATTGCTAACATGATTCGGACAGACTTAAGCATCGCTACGGGTGAGAAGGTCTCATCGTAGTCAATCCCTTGAACCTGTTGAAAACATTTCGCAACAAGTCAAGCTTTGTAGACAGTAACATTACCGTCAGCGTCAGTCTTCTTGTTGAAGATCCATTTATCCTCAATTGCTTGTCGATCATCGGGCAAGTCAACCAAAGTCCACACTTTGTTCTCTGGATCCCATCTCAGATTTCATGTCTTCTAGCCATTTTGCAGAATCTGGGCTCACCATCGCTTCTTCATAGTTCATAGGTTCATCATGATCTAGTAGCATGACTTCTAGAACAGGATTACCGTACAACTCTGGTGCGGATCTTACTCTGGTTGATCTACGAGGTTCGGTAGCAACTTGATCTGAAGTTTCATGATCATCATCATTAGCTTCTTCACTAATTGGTGTAGGTGTCACAGAAACCAGTTTCCGTGATGTACTACTTTCCAATAAGGGAGCAGGTACAGTTACCTCATCAAGTTCCACTTTCCTCCCACTCACTTCTTTCGAGAGAAACTCCTTCTCTAGAAAAGATCCATTCTTAGCAACAAATGTCTTGCCTTCGGATCTGTGATAGAAGGTGTACCCAACAGTTTCCTTTGGGTATCCTATGAAGACACATTTCTCCGATTTGGGTTCAAGCTTATCAGGTTGAAGCTTTTTAACATAAGCATCGCAGCCCAAACTTTAACAAATGACAACTCTGGTTTCTTGCCAAACCACAGTTCATAAGGCGTCGTTTCAACGGATTTTGATGGTGCCCTATTTAACGTGAATGCGGCCTTCTCTAAAGCATAACCCCAAAAACGATAGCAGTAAATCTGTAAGAGACATCATAGATCGCACCATATCTAGTAGAGTACGATTACGACGTTCAGACACACCATTACGATGTGGTGTTCCGGGTGGCGTGAGTTGCGAAACTATTCCGCATTGTTTCAAGTGTAGACTAAACTCGTAACTCAAATATTCTCCTCCACGATCAGATCGTAGAAACTTTATTTTCGTGTTACGATGATTTTCAACTTCACTCTAAAATTCTTAGAACTTTTCAAATGTTTGAGACTTATGTTTCATTAAGTAGATATACCATATCTGCTTAAATCATCTGTGAAGGTGAGAAAATGTAGCGACCAGACCTCAAACAGCCTGACCTCTGTGCTCAGGTGTCATCCCTGGATCAGTAATGCTGACACCACACAGTACTTCGAAGGATTTATAACAGAGTAGCAATCACACACTTATTACATCGATGTCTCAAAGAGAACTTATTACAATAACTATGGCTTGAGGCCATCTAATAACGATAACAGCGGAAGGCTTGGAAGATAAGTGAGTCCATCAACTCCAACGACATCACTGAGTATAGAACCACGACCTAAAAGGCACCTTACTCGTCGTCTGAAAAGTCTGCAACATGAAACGTTGCAGCCCGAAAACGGGTCAGCACATGGAATATGCTGGCAATGTAACACATAGAGAGTAATGAATGATTAAGCCTATACTACATGCATATATGGCTGGTGGAAAGCTCTATGGTTACAGTTTTGCGTACAGCCAATTTTTCCCTACTGCAAAGGAATAAAATTATTTAACTATCGTGGTGGTTGTTAAACATTGAGAATGGTTGACAGCATCCTCAATCCCAATTAATAATAATCAACATTAGAAACCCAACAATATTAATTTAGAAGTAACATGATGAGATTCACATGATATCCAAGTACTAGATACTCAAAACGTCCATAACCGGGGACACGGCTAACCATGATTAGTTTGTACACTCTGCAGAGGTTTGCGCACTTTTCCCCACAAGACTCGATCGCCTCCGTTTGATTTCTCGCACTACACGGTGTTTGAGAAACGGATGATCGAGACACAGTCTTTCAGAAGCGCTAGCACCTTACGACGGATAGACCGGTACACCTACTTTCCCCTACATCTGCTAGTCTACCCTGTAAGAGTTCGCACGACTTAATCAACTATGCCAGAGCCCATAATGGCTTGTGGCTGCACACAGAAGTTTCTAGTTTGAATAATCTCATGATCCCTTCGAGCCTGGGTGGCGGTCCAAAAGAAACAGGCAATCCTGGAATATCCAGGTGCCTCAATCCACCCAGATGTGTGTTTAAGTTGCCACCTTAGATAAACCATTTATTAACAATCTCACATCTGTCATGGATATCACTCACCCAATACACGTCTACTAGCATAGCATGGCATAATAAGCAAACGTAGAAGTAACTCCCAAAGGTTTCATAAATAAACAGGTAATAGGTACTACCTCAACTACTTCCCATCCCACAATTTAATTAGATCCTAATCATGCAGTGTTTGAGGATTGATCTAATGCAATAAAACTGGGTAGTAAAAGAGGTATGATCAAAGTGTTACTTGCCTTGCTGATGACCCACGAAACCTAGAGATTCGAAGTAACAGGCGGCGCACTCCGGGTGTTGTATCCCAAACAAACAACAAGCATACAATAAGTACTCATCTAATGCACAGGTAAAACTCAAATAAGAGATCTAACCAGAAAGTTCAACTTAAGAACTCTGGTTTGCAAAAAGAATCAAATCGAACGAAGCAACGAAAGTCAAACGGCGAAAGAAAACAACTTCGTTCTAGTAATCTGGATCTAAGTCAAATTTTACTGTAGCAAAAACTTGTTTAAGTTGACTAATCGGAAAGAGGGTTTCGAGATGAAACTCCAGGCGCTTGAATCGCCTGATTCCGATAAACGAGCGAAAAGTTATACTAAAACCAAAATTGGATCAGAAATCACGATAAGAAAATAACCGCGGAAAATCCGACGAAAAAGAAAAACGACGAACGGATTAATTCGTTAATTAACCTAATCTGAAAATAATAAAATAATAAAAATAAAAATAAAAATAAAAGAAAAAACCGAAAGTAAAACCGACGAAAACCAATTGGTTTTTTTTTAACCGGCACGGGTTTCGAGGTGGCGGTGAACCTTGGGCGACGCGCGGCTCCGGCGGCGGCGGGCGCTGGCGCGGGCGGCGGCTAGGGTTTCGGGTGGGTGGGCTCGGGCGGCGGCTGACGGGCCTGGGGCTCGGGTGCGGCACTATTTAAAAGCGTCCCCCGGGCGGAGTCCCCTCGGGCACGGCCCATGGTCGGTTCCGGTTTTTTTTAAATAGTTACGCTCGGAAGAAAAATAAAAAGAAGTACTAAACGGACCCCAAAAATCCCGAAATAAATTTTCCCGGGCTTCTAAAATCAAGCCCGACAAAGTGAACATTTATTTGCGCCCTAAATGCAATTTTGAAAAACGCATATTTTTCCTAAATTCAAATAAAATATCAAAAAACTCCGAAATAAATTCTTATTTGATTTTATTATTAAATCCTCAATATTTCTATATTTTGGGAAATTCATTTTATTCCCTGTCTCATATTTTTGTAATATAAATAATTGATGATAAAATAAATAAAATCAAATGATCCTATTCTCAAAATTTGAGAAAACTCAAGTATGAAAATAACGAAATCCCCAACTCTCTCCGTGGGTCCTTGAGTTGCTTAGGATTTTTTATAGGATCAAAACCAAAAGCAAATAAAATATGATATGCATGATGATCTAATGTATAACATTCCCAATTGAAAATTTGGGATGTTACAAAAAATAACGATATCCGCCACGAGCCTCAATATTCATTGGACCACATACATCTGTATGTATGATTTTCAACAAATCTGTTGCTCTCTCCATAGTACCGGAGAACGACGTTCTAGTCATCTGGCCCATGAGGCACGGTTCGCAAGTACCAAGTGATTCATAATCAAGTGGTTCCAAAAGTCCATCAGTATGGAGTTTCTTCATGCGTTTTACACCGAATGACCTAAACGGCAGTGCCACAAATAAGTTGCACTATCATTATCAACTCTGCATCTTTTGGCTTCAACATTATGAATATGTGTATCACTACTATCGAGATTCATCAAAAATAGACCACTCTTCAAGGGTGCATGACCATAAAAGATATTACTCATATAAATAGAACAACCATTATTCTCTGATTTAAATGAATAACCGTCTCGCATCAAACAAGATCCAGATATATTGTTCGTGCTCAACCCTGGCACCAAATAACAATTATTTAGGTCTAATACTAATCCCGAAGGTAGATGTAGAGGTAGCGTGCCGACCGCGATCACATCGACTTTGGAACCATTTCCCACGCGCATCGTTACCTCGTCCTTGGCCACTGTTCGCTTAATCCGTAGTCCCTGTTTCGAGTTGCAAATATTAGCAACAGAACCAGTATCAAATACCCAGGTGCTTGAACTCTAGTAAGGTATACATCAATAACATGTATATCACATATACCTTTGTTCACCTTGCCATCCTTCTTATCCGCCAAATACTTGGGGCAGCTCCGCTTCCAGTGACCAGTCTGCTTGCAGTAGAAGCACTCAGTTTCAGGCTTAGGTCCAGACTTGGGTTTCTTCTCCTGAGCAGCAACTTTCTTGTTGTTCTTCTTGAAGTTCCCCTTCTTCTTCCCTTTGCCCTTTTTCTTGAAACTAGTGGTCTTGTTGACCATCAACACTTGATGCTCCTTCTTGATTTCTACCTCCGCAGCTTTTAGCATTGCGAAGAGCTCGGGAATCGTCTTATCCATCCCTTGCATGTTATAGTTCATCACGAAGCTCTTGTAGCTTGGTGGCAGTGATTGGAGAATTCTATCAATGATGCTATCATCCGGAAGATTAACTCCCAGTTGAATCAAGTGATTATTATACCCAGACATCTTGAGTATATGCTCACTGACAGAACTATTCTCCTCCATCTTGAAGCTATAGAACTTATTGGAGACTTCATATCTCTTAATCCGGGCATTTTCTTGAAATATTAACTTCAACTCCTGGAACATGTCATATGCTCCATGACGTTCAAAATGTCGTTGAAGTCCCGGTTCTAAGCCGTAAAGCATGGCACATTGAACTATCGACTAGTCATCAGCTTTGCTCTGCCAAACGTTCTTAACGTCATTAGTTGCATTAGCAGCAGGCCTAGCACCCAGCGGTGCTTCCAGGACGTAATTCTTCTGTGCAGCAACGAGGATAATCCTCAAGTTATGGACCTAGTCCGTGTAATTTCCACCATCATCTTTCAACTTTGCTTTCTCAAGGAACGCATTAAAATTCAACGGAACAACAGCATGGGCCATCTATCTACAATCAAACATAAACAAGCAAGATACTATCATGTACTAAGTTCATGATAAATTTATGTTCAATTAATCATATTACTTAAGAACTCCCACTTAGAAAGACATCTCTCTAATCCTTTAAGTGATCACATGATCCAAATCAACTAAACCATAACCGATCATCATGTGAAATGGAGTAGCTTTCAATGGTGAACATCACTATGTTGATCATATCTACTATATGATTCACGCTCGACCTTTTGATCTCAGTGTTCCGAGGCCATATCTGCATATGCTAGGCTCGTCAAGTTTAACCTGAGTATTCTGCGTGTGCAAAACTGGCTTGCACCCGTTGTAGATGGACGTAGAGCTTATCACACCCGATCATCATGTGGTGTCTGGGCATGACGAACTTTGGAAACGGTGCATACTCAGGGAGAACACTTTTATCTTGAAATTTAGTGAGAGATCATCTTATAATGCTACCGTCAATCAAAGCAAGATAAGATGCATAAAAGATAAACATCACATGCAATCAATATAAGTGATATGATATGGCCATCATCATCTTGTGCTTGTGATCTCCATCTCCGAAACACTGTCATTATCACCATCGTCACCGGCGCGACACCTTGATCTCCATCGTAGCATCGTTGTCGTCTCGCCAATCTTATGCTTCTACGACTATCGCTACCGCTTAGTGATAAAGTAAAGCACTACAGGGCGATTGCATTGCATACAATAAAGCGAGAACCATATGGCTCCTGCCAGTTGCTGATAACTTGGTTACAAAACATGATCATCTCATACAATAAAATTTAGCATCATGTCTTGACCATATCACATCACAACATGGCCTGCAAAAACAAGTTAGAAGTCCTCTACTTTGTAGTTGCAAGTTATACGTGGCTGCTACGGGCTTAGCAAGAACCGTTCTTACCTACGCATCAAAACCACAACGATAGTTTGTCAAGTTGGTGTTGTTTTAACCTTCGCAAGGACCGGGCATAGCCACACTCGATTCAACTAAAGTTGGAGAAACTGACACCCGCCAGCCACCTGTGTGCAAAGCACGTCGGTAGAACCAGTCTCGCCTAAGCGTACGCGTAATGTCGGTCCGGGCCGCTTCATCCAACAATACCGCCGAACCAAAGTATGACATGCTGGTAAGCAGTATGACTAATATCGCCCACAACTCACTTGTGTTCTACTCGTGCATATAACATCAACGCATAAAACCTGGCTCGGATACCACTGTTGGGGAACGTAGTAATTTCAAAAAAAATTCCTACGCACACGCAAGATCATGGTGATGCATAGCAACGAGAGGGGAGAGTGTTGTCCACATACCCTCGTTGACCGAAAGCGGAAGCGTTATAACAACACGGTTGATGTAGTCGTATGTCTTCACGGCCCGACCGATCAAGCACCGAAACTACGACACCTCCGAGTTCTAGCACACGTTCAGCTCGATGACGATTCCCGGACTCCGATCCAGCAGAATGTCGGGGAAGAGTTCCGTCAGCACGACGGCGTGGTGACGATCTTGATGTTCTACCGTCGCAGGGCTTCGCCTAAGCACCGCTACAATATTATTGAGGATTATGGTGGAGGGGGCACCGCACATGTCTAAAGATCAATAATCAATTGTTGTGTTTCTAGGGTGCCCCCTGCCACCGTATATAAAGGAGCAAGGGGGACGAGGTGCGGCCAGGCAAGGGGCGCGCCAGGAGGAGTCCTACTCCTACCAGGAGTAGGACTCCCCCCTTTTCCATGTTGGACTAGGACTTGGGGGGAGAGAGAGAGAGAGAGAGAGAGAGGGAAAGGAAAGGGGGGGCGCCGCCCCCCTCCTTGTCCAATTCGGACTTGGGGGGAGGGGCGCGCGGCTCCCTCTTGGCCTCCTCTCCTCTTCCTCCACTAGGCCCATTAAGGACCATTAGGTTACCGAGGGTTCCGGTAACCCCTCCGGTACTCCGGTAAAATCACTATTTCACCCGGAACACCTCTAATGTCCAAACATAGGCTTGCAATATATCAATCTTCATGTCTCGACCATTTCGAGACTCCTCGTCATGTCCGTGATCACATCCGGGACTCCGAACAACCTTCGGTACATCAAAACATATAAATTCATAATGAAACTGTCATCGTAACGTTAAGCGTGTGGACCCTACGGGTTCGAGAACAATGTAGACATGACCGAGACACGTCTCCGGTAATAACCAATAGCGAAACCTGGATGCTCATATTGGCTCCTATATATTCTACAAAGATCTTTATCGGTCAGACCGCATAACAACATACGTTGTTCCCTTTGTCATCGGTATGTTACTTGCTCGAGATTCGATCGTCGGTATCTTAAGACCTAGTTCAATCTCGTTACCGGCAAGTCTCTTTACTCGTTTCGTAATACATCATCCCGTAACTAACTCATTAGTTGCAATTTTTGCAATGATTAAGTGATGTGTATTACCGAGAGGGCCCAGAGATACCTCTCCGACAATTGGAGTGACAAATCCTAATCTCGAAATACGCCAACCCAACATGTACCTTTGGAGACACCTGTAGAGCACCTTTATAATCACCTAGTTACATTGTGACGTTTGGTAGCACACAAAGTGTTCCTCCGGTAAACGGGTTTTGCATAATCTCATAGTCATAGGAACATGTATAAGTTATGAAGAAAGCAATAGCAACATACTAAACGATCAAGTGCTAAGCTAACGGAATGGGTCATGTCAATCACATCATTCTCCTAATGATGTGATCCCGTTAATCAAATGACAACTCATGTCTATGGCTAGGAAACATAACCATCTCTGATCAACGAGTTAGTCCAGTAGAGGCATACTAGTAACACTTTGTTTGTCTATGTATTCACACAAGTATTATGTTTCCAGTTAATACAATTCTAGCATGAATAATAAACATTTATCATGGTATAAGGAAATAAATAATAACTTTATTATTGCCTCTAGGGCATATTTCCTTCATATTCATGCCCCAATCATGAGATTTCAAGAGAAATTATTTTCCAGAATTTTTATGCTCAGCTTCTCATAATGATCAAACCATGCTTGATACTTCTTGAGTTGGTTCTTTCATGAATAAGACTATTGAATTTCGATGGCATCTTTTGGAAAGAATTAAATGCAACTCTGAAGATTGGGAACTTGACGAAGGTAAAGGGTCACGCATTAAACTTAAGTATGATTGTGTTAAATCTTTTATGAATATTGATGCTTTTCAAAAGTTTAGCACTAAATATGGACTTGACTCTGAGATAGTAGCATCCTTTTGTGAATCTTTTGCTACTCATGTTGATCTCCCTAAAGAGAAGTGGTTTAAATATCACCCACCTATTAAAGAAGAAATTAAAGAGCTGATATAAATTAAAGAAGAAACCATAATTTATAATATTGATCCAGTTGTTCCTTCTGCTTATATTGAGAAACCACATTTCCCTGTTAGGATAAAGGAACATGCTAAAGTTTCAACTGTGGTGAACAAAAGCTATATTAGAACACCTAAACCTGATGAACAAATTAAAGTAGAACCTAGTATTGCTATGGTTAAAGATCTCTTGGAAGAAGATATGGATGGGCATGTTATTTACTTCTGCGAAGAAGCTGCTAGAATAGCCAAATCTGATAAAAAGGATAAACATAGACCTGTTGTTGGCATGCCCGTCGTCTCAGTTAAAACAGGAGATCACTGTTATCATGGTTTATGTGACATAGGTGCTAGTGTGAGTGCTATTCCTTACACCTTATATCAAGAAATTATGAATGACATAGCACCCGCAGAGATATAAGACATAGATGTCACTATTAAACTTGCTAATAGAGACAATATATCACCAATTAGGATTGTTAGAGATGCTGAAGTCTTGTGTGGGAAAATAAAATACCCTACTGATTTTATTGTTCTTGGTTCCCCACAAGACGACTTTTGTCCCATTATCTTTGGTAGACCTTTCTTGAACACTGTTAATGCTAGAATAGACTGCGAGAAACAAACTGTCGGTGTTAGTTTTGGTGATGAGTCTCATGAGTTTAATTTTTTCAAGTTTGGTAGAAAGCTTCATGAAAAAGAATTGCCTAGTAAGGATGAAATAATTGGTCTTGCTTCTATTGTTGTACCCCCTACTGATCCTTTAGAACAATATTTCCTAGACCATGAAAATGATTTTCATATGCATGAAAGAAATGAAATAGATAAGATTTTCTTTGAACAACGTCCTCTGCTTAAACACAATTTGCCTATTGAAACTCTAGGAGGTCCTCCTCCACCTAAAGGTGGTCATGTGTTTGAATTAAATTAATTGCCAGACACTTTGAAATATGCTTATCTTGATGAAAAGAAGATATATCATGTTATTATTAGTGCTAACCTTTCAGAACATGAAGAAGAAAGATTATTGAAAGTTCTAAGGAAGCACCGATTTGCTATTAATATACTCTTGATGATTTGAAGGGTATTAGTCCCACTTTATGTCAACACAAGATTAACATGGAACCTGATGCTAAACCCGTTGTTGATCACCAACGTCGGTTAAATCCGAAGATGAAAGAAGTGGTAAGAACGCAAATATTAGAACTTCTGGAAGCAGGGTATAATCTATCCTATAGTTGATAGTAGATGGGTAAGTCATGTTCATTGTGTCCCTAAGAAAGGAGGTATTACAATTGTTCCTAATGATAAGAATGAACTTATTCCACAAAGAATTATTACAGGTTGTAGAATGGTAATTGATTTTAGAAAATTAAACAAAGCAACTAGAAATGATCATTACCCTTTGCCTTTTGTTGATCAAATGCTAGAAAGATTATCTAAGCACACACATTTTTGCTTCCTTGATGGATATTCTGGTTTTTCACAAATACCTGTTTCTCAACCTGATCAAGAAAAGACCACTTTTACTTGTCCCTTTGGAACTTATGCTTATAGACATATGCCTTTCGATTTATGCAATGCACCTACTACCTTTCAAAGATGTATGACTGCTATATTCTCTTACTTTTGTGAAAATATTGTTGAGGTTTTCATGGATGATTTCTCTGTTTATGGGAAGTCTTTTGATGATTGTTTAAGCAATCTTGATCGAGTTTTGCAAAGATGTGAACAAACAAATCTCGTCTTAAATTGGGAGAAGTGCCACTTTATTGTTAATGAAGGTATTTTCTTGGGTCATAAAATTTCTGAAAGAGGTATTGAAGTGGACAAAGCAAAGATTGATGCAATTGAGAAAATGCCATGCCCTAAAGATATAAAAGGTATTCGTAGTTTATTAGGTTATGCTGGTTTCTATAGGAGATTACAAAGACTTCTCTAAAATTTCTAGGCCTCTTACGAATCTTGTGCAAAAGGATATTCCTTTTGTTTTTTATGATGATTGTTTAGAAGCCTTTGAAACACTCAAGAAAGCCTTAATTTCTGCACCTATCATTCAACCACCTGATTGGAACTTGCCTTTTGAAATTATGTGTGATGCTAGTGATTATCCTGTTGGTGTTGTTCTAGGACAAAGAGTTGATAAGAAATTGAATGTTATTCATTATGCTAGTAAAACTCTAGACAATGCTCAACAAAATTATGCTACTACTGAAAAAGAATTCTTAGCAATGGTGTTTGTAAATTTAGACCTTATATTGTTGATTCAAAAGTAATTATTCACACTGATCATGCTGCTATTAAATATCTTATGGAAAAGAAAGATGCTAAACCTAGACTTATTCAATGGGTTCTCTTGCTACAAGAATTTGATTTACATATCACTGATAGAAAGGGAGCTGAGAACCCCGTAGCTGATTACTTGTCTAGGCTTGAAAATGTGCGTGATGACCCACTACCTATTGATGATAGTTTTCCCGAGGAGCAGTTACCTGCAATAAATGTTGCTCATAATACTCCTTGGTATGCTGAATATGCTAATTACATTGTTGCTAAATATTTACCACCTAGCTTTCCTTACCAACAAAAGAAAAAAAATCTTCTATGATTCAAGACATCACTTTTGGGATGACCCACATCTTTATAAAGAAGGAGTAGATGGTATTATTAGATGTTGTCTACCTGAGCATGAACAGGGACAAATCCTACGAAAATGTCACTTCGAAGGTTACGGAGGGCATCATGCTGGAGATAGAACTGCTCACAAGGTATTGCAATCTGGATTTTTTTGGCCTACTCTCTTCAATGATTCTCGTAAGTTCGTCTTATCATGCGATGAATGCCAAAGAATAGGTAATATCAGAAAGCGTCAAGAAATGCCTATGAATTATTCACTTGCCGTTGAACCATTTGATGTTTGGGGATTTGATTACATGGGACATTTTCCTTCCTCTAATGGGTATACACATATTTTGGTTGCTGTTGATTATGTTACTAAATGGGTAGAAGCTATTCCAACCGGTAGTGTTGATCACAACACCTCTATTAAAATGCTTAAGGAAGTTATTTTCCTAAGGTTTGGAGTCCCTAGATACTTAATGACTGATGGTGGTACACACTTTATTCAGTACTTTCCGTAAAATGCTTACTAAGTATGATGTTAAACATAGAATTGCATCACCTTATCATCCTCAGTCTAGTGGTCAAGTTGAACTTAGTAATAGAGAAATAAGATTAATTTTGCAAAAGACTATCAATAGGTCCAGGAAGAATTGGTCTAAGAAATTAGATGATGCACTTTGTGCTTATAGAACAGCTTATAAAAATCCTATGGGTATGTCTCCTTATAAAATGGTTTATGGAAAAGCTTGTCATTTGCCTCTTGATTTAGAACATAAAGAATATTGGGAAATCAAAGAACTCAATTATGATTTCAAACTTGCGGGTGAAAAGAGGTTATTTGATATTAGTTCATTAGATGAATGGGGAACCCAAGCTTATGAAAATGCAAAATTATTCAAAGAAAAAGTTAAACTATGGCATGACAAAAGAATCCAAAAGCGTGAGTTTAAAGTCGGAGAATATGTTCTTTTGTACAACTCTCGTTTCAGATTCTTTGCAGGAAAACTCCTCTCAAAATGGGAAGGCCCCTATGTTATCGAGGAGGTTTATCAGTATGGAGCCATCAAAACTCCTCTCACATCTCATTGCTGACCCAAAGACCTATGGGGACCTATCTCCCTATGGTCGAACTACAGATGACAAGGAGGACGCTCACTCAATTAGGATCGATGATTCAAGCTCGGAGGAGGAGGATGTCCCTCTACCTCAACCTGGGGATATGCACGTGGAGTTCAAGAAGTCAAGTCGCCCTAATGGAGCTAACCGGTCTGAAAACCAATCTATTCTTTTTCGTTTTCGGCAGAAAAGCAAAGGGGATTTATGTGACAAGATCTTAAAGCTCGAGTTGGAAGTCGATGATTTAAAGGAGGAAATTTCCCTCCTCAACTATAATATGAAAAAGTTGAAGGCACAATTACCATCACTACCTTCTTCTTCATCACCAAAAGAGAATTGAGTATCGGGTATGGGCACTCCCCTTGGCTTTCGCCAAGCTTGGGGGAGGTGCCCCGGTATCATATCATCCCCACTATCTTTTGCCTTTACTTATTTTAGTTTGATCTTTTTCTTTAGCGGAATAAAAGTTTAGTTCGATCCTTTCTTTGAGAGTTTGCTTAGTGATCTATCCTTGTAATCGTGTGCAAGATATATAATAAAGTTTAGTGTGAGTTTTTGCTTCTTTACTTTCTTGTTGCAATTAAAAGAAAGGAAATAAATAAAAGGAAAGGATATAAATAAAAACAAAGGAAATAAATAAAGAAGATCATATACTAATCTTATGGTAGGTGATGGCACCACATAAGGAAAAGTATACGTAGAAAACTTTATTAGAGATTGCCAAACATAGCATTAGCCAATGATGCAACTCATGAAAGAATTAATAAGGGAAGAGAAGATTCAGATATAAATATACTATCCTAGAAATCTTTTGTGATTGTGAGCCCCCATCAAAATATTATATGCCAAAATTGTTGACGTTGGACAAGGAATACAACTTATGGTTTATGTTTGTTCATATTCACATAGAAGTCATATTGTCATAGATCCTTTAACATGTGGTGCTTGCCCCATATCTTGCTAGCCAAAAATTCCTCACTAAGTAGAGATACTACTTGTGCATCCAAAAAACCCTTAAACCGAAATCTTATTTTCAAGTGTCTACCATACCTACCTAGGGATTGAGCAAGATCCCTCAAGTAAGTTGTTATCGGTGCAAAAAGACAATAAAAATTGCTTCTAAATGTGTGAGATCTTTTAGTGTAAGAGAAAATTGAGCGTTGCACGAACTTGTGATGGTGAAGAATAAAAGTGACAGACTACATAATAAAGGTCGCTATCGCAAGGGGCAATGCAACATGACATTCTTTTGCACTAAGGGGTTGAGCATACAAACAAATAAGCGCACGGAAACCTCTGCTTCCTTCTGCGAAGGGCCTATATTTTACTTTTATGTATTTACTTTTACGCAAAGAATCAAAGTTTTCTCTCTATTCCTTTTTATTTTCTCCTTCGACAAGCATC